>CM059230.1:1385000-1985000 GCA_030347435.1 Clarias fuscus | reverse complement strand
ATCTGTACCAGTCTTACCAGGATTTAGACCTAAAGTAGCTATCCGTATGTCTAGAAACAATTTTAAATATTTATGTGGACCCTTACACTGGTCTCCTGAACCATAGAGACTTAGTCAAGCTTCAATTCACAAATCACAACAACAAACAGTAAGATGCCGAAGAGAACTTTATTCAACTCATGTAATAAACTCCTACAGTTTCTCAACCTCAGCTACATCACTTGGGTTCATCATCAACCTCAATCAGATGCTTTGAAGAACTTTCTGGAATGCTTTCTATCTAAGTTGTATCCGGCTGTGGAGGTGTTTTTTAAACAGCACATATTGTTGATGTCAAATGACAGAACAGACTAGAGCAACTTGTACATGTTAAGTAGAAATACTTTAAGATGTACTGCCTGAAAGCAAGTCATACTCAATCTCGACTTATTTTGCCTGCTATTTGACATTTTTACAGCCAAAGCTGCTGCAGCACTGCAAAAATGGCTTCTAGGAAATATTCTTGAATCTCTCTCTCTCTCTCTCTCTCTCTCTCTCTCTCTCTCTCTATATATATATATATATATATATATATATAGTTATGAAAATTGTAGGCAAAAATGTTCTCTTCTTTGACAATTTTGCTATCAAGAAATACATTTCTAATACTAGAAAAAATTTCAGCCAATAGAACAAGACAGTTTTGCTTAAATTTTTTGAAAAATTTGATTAGAGATAAACTTAATCATATATTTGGTTTGTTGTAATCTTATTTTAAGAAAGTGTAGATATACGATAATTAACTACAGTATGACTTTTCTGTATATACAGGCTAAGATAAATTTTTGAGATTTTTAGATTTAGATAGATTTACTTGCTAAGATAAACATTTTCGCTGTTCTTTTAACGACAATGTTGGGCATAAAAAAACGAAGGAAAAACCTGAACATATAACATATGCACAAGTTAATATTTTTAAACCAACTATAAATGAAATGAATTACATTTAGGGCTGGAACGATTCCTCGAGTAAATCGAGTAATTCGATTCCTAAAAAGGATCGAGGCAAAATCTTCCGCCTCGAAGCTTCGTTTAATTGATTTTAAACGCTTGCGTTATGTTTTTGCGCGATTATTTGTTGACGGCACGCTTTTGACACAGCGCGCTTCCCGGTGCAAGCCGCCAGTAAACACCAACGAAGAAGAAGCGCTTACATCACCCACAAAGCGGAAGGAGATGCAAACAGTTAGCGTTGTATTGATTTGATGGCGCGTTCTGTTGCGGTCTGCAAAATTCAAGGGAGCGATAAAATGATCAGCGAGGCCAAGAGAAGAAGAAAGCAGCAAGAGAAATCGACGGAAATTGTCAGTAAAGGCATTTTGAAACTTTTAGTTCTGAAAGTTTAGTTGCACAACTTGGTGTTTTTGTGTAATTATTTATTTCAATGTGTGCCTTAGTTTTTTTTTTTATCCTTAAAGTCATTTGAAAAACGTTTATTTTTTTTTGCATCCGAGAAAAGGCTTTAGAATAAGAATGTATGGTGCTGTAATGCACTTAATGAATCTCAGTCAACTTTAATACCCCTATCTCACCTACGCGTGTTTCGCGCGGTCGCCGGAAGTACGGTTCATCATGTTTCACCGCGAGTTTTGGCGCTGAGATTACGTTTCCATCTTTCTGCGTGAAAAATTTAATATGTTTAAGCCGCTTTTTTTGTGAATTATTATTGTGAATAATGGCAATGTTTATTTTTGATAAAATGCTGTATGCATTTAAAAAATAAAAGGAGATTTTTCTAAAAAGAAAACCATTTAATCTTTGTTTCTCTTATATATTTTATATTGCTGTTTAATTAAGCAAAAGTGCATTTTATCCGATTACTCGATTAAATCTTTGGTAGAATACTCGATTACTAAAATATTCGATAGCTACAGCCCTAATTACATTTTTTTTTAGACCAAACAGTGACATACAGCTCAAACAATGTGTAAGAATGTGTACTAAATAAAGATTTATGGTCATGACGTTATTTATTAATAAAAACAGATGCGTGGGAAAGTACAAAATTAAAGGGGGCAGCTTTTTCTGATTTCTAATTTAGTAAAGCGTTTAAAGTCTGTAATAGTCTTCCAGGGTTGATGTCGTGTTTCCTCATGATATCAAAGACGGCTAACGGAAATGTAACTTTTCTGGCTACATTGTTCAATTGTGATTTTTTTTATTTATTTTGGTCAGATCGGATTTGCATGTCATGACGGTTCACATTCATAATTACAAATGACTCTAACATAGACGCATCTGTCCTCTGAAACGGTACACACGTGTACATCGATACGTCTTTGCTCTCGCCATCTTGGTGAAATCACATGATGTTTGTGTGACCGCTCATTCATTACAAACAGTAGATACGATTTTAGGGGGGAAAAAGTGCCGCCTATCTACAGTGGTGAGCATTTCACTTCTGTATAGTGACCGTTATTGACAGTCTGCGCGGGTCTACAGTCTGGGTTTGAAAGAATTTAGCCCCATTTCACACATTTCCTCCAAAGTTGCTGACGAATTGTTCAGGTAGCATTTGCAGCCTAATCAATTGATTTGAATCTGATTCAGAAGTGGCGTCAAATAGTACTGAAACATAGTTTTCAAGAACTCAACCGTATCTTGTGAAATCTATATAAGATTCAGTGGATTTGTCAGCAGTATTGAACCAGTGCCGTGAGAATTGAAACTCAATCGTTTTAATTTCAGATTCAGGTCAAATATCAAATATCGAATCATTGCCTAATGTTGAAATGAAATTGTGTCAGATTCAGCAGTGTCATCAAATAGTATCGAGTCATTCTCATTAAGAAAATGACAAAAGCGTGTCTCACTGTACCATGGAAGATTCTGTCGTCTTGTCATTTATCAAATCTGCGCTTTGTGAGATGGAATCGTATCATAAGGTTTCAAGTTCTGCAGCATTGTCAAATATTGAGCAAAACTGCATCATGTCTGATTCAGAGGCATCTTCAAAAAAGTCGTTCTCATCCTGAGAATGAAACTACTGTTGTAGCAGACTCAGGGGGATCTTCAAACACTGAATTGTTGCCTTAATATTTGAAACGGTATTGTATCGCATCGTATCATACCATGTTGTGCCGCGTCCTGACGTTTACCCCCTGTTTTATATATATATATATTTGTACTGTATTCAGTATTTTCCCAGGTAATCAAAATCCATTCAACAGGCTGACTACAGATCTGAGAAAATTCTCTTCAAAAGATTATCAGGTTGCAAAACAATGACGCCCCAATGACACAAAAACAAATGAATGCTTTTAATAAATAAATAAATAAATAAATAACCCCCCCCCCCCCCCCCCCGTCACTCACGTCATACCTTCACACCAATAACTTTAAACGGAGAAAGTACAGCACGTCCCATCTTTTTCAGTGTTTTGCTCTGTCAAATAGTATTCAGAAAAAAAATGCCTTTCGTCACAATCTCATCGAAATCCACCTCGAAAGCCGCGGACTCCATTTAGTCTGTCGGTTCTGTCACATTCGAGCCCACACTGCATTTCGACAATGCTGAAAAAGAAAGCTAGATCAAACCTCCCTCCTCGTCCTTCCGTCCCCAATCCCATCCTCTGCCGCTTATTTATTTCTGTCTTTTATCTTGCAAAAGCTGTCCTGCCTGTCTGCAGAGGAGAAAGGAATCTTTGTCAACACTGACATCCTCTGTCTGCATTGTGGAGACTCCCGTACGTTTAGGGTCGCTCGACCGGGCGAAGACGACTCGGCCGAGGCTCGCTGAATGCTCTGGCGGCGGGCGCCGTGGAGCGCATTCACTTTCCATGATTACGGTTTGCAGACGTGCATTGACGATCGCACTCTCGTGATAAACGTTACAATGTGGCCCAGAGTTTAATCTCAGAGAGAAAGCAGGCGGTGTTCCGAAAAGTCTGACGCAATTATAAGCGTGGAGACAGAAATATACGTGATCGTACATTTAAGCATACATTTATGCATTTTACACAAGCATTCTAAGGTGAAAATGTGTAGATTTAGTCAAACAAACAAACAAACAAACAAACAAACAGCTATTCTGCTCGCTTAGACAACACAAGGATTTGGCTTGCTCATGTTTAATGATTCAATTTGACCAAAAACAAAATATCCTAGCTAACTTAACGCTACCTTTTCTTAAAGAGTTTCTTTTACTTATTATTTTTTTAATACAGGAGTCTTGTTCTCTGTCTGAATCAATGGGAAATCCAGCAAAAGATTAAAGAAAAAATAGCAAAAAGGTCTTTATTTAAAAAATAATAAAAATTAATAATATTATATATATATATATATATACTTTATTTATTTATTTATTTATTTATGTTTTTTTACAAATTAACCTTGGCATTTTTTTAAAAACAATATTGTTTTTAAAAAAATGCCAAGGTTAATTTGCAAAAAACATAAATAAATAAATAAACAAACCCTAACTAGATGACATCCTATCCTTTAAAGATTTACTTTAAAAATGATGATGAATTTTATTATTATTATTATTATTATTATTATTATTATTATTATTATTATTATTATGTCATTATTATGAAACAAAAAAGACTTATAATATTTCATGATTTGTAAGTAAATCCATCAAAAGATAGAATAAAGAAAAAAGAAAAAGAATTCATTAACATTATTCATTAGCAATAAAAAAAAAAACAACTACTGTAGCTGACAGGGTGACAAGTTCAACAGAATTTACAAAGTTAGCCAGTTTACCTGTTAAATTCCAAAATAACAACACAAAACTTGCTCATTTGAAACAGCTAATGTTTCCTTTTCTTTTCTTATTTCGTCTTTCCTAAATGAGGCAAAGGCTGGCTCTTCTGTACCTCCACCAAAAGTAGAAACAAACAAAAAATTAATTCTAAAATTAATACTAAGAGTCATTATCCAGAAAACAAAACTGTATTTACCCACCTTGCCCAGCAATCGTTTTTAAGCACATCAGTTACAAATCTTTACTAGCTAATTAGCTAAGGTTAAGGTGAATTTAGCCGAACACAATTCTTTAACTTAGATTTTTTAAATGTTGATATTTAATTTCCCGTGACCGGTATAGAGCGGTATAGACGATGTGTGAGTGAGTGATATTTAATTTGTACAAAATAAAAAAAGGAGTAAATGCAGCAAGAGAAAGAAAATGACATAAAAATCATACAATTCACATACTGTAACCCTCGAGTTAAGTACAAAACTTCCAAAGCAACATTTAAGCGCAGTAACGAATTGTAATTACACAAGCCCTGTATTTTCCTCTCCGTTTATGAACATCGCCAGTAATCTCCATCGACTTCAGTTTAGACGGCGCTCACGCCTTCGCCAGCTGCCGAACAGGAAATCAACGATTTATGCGTGTGTTTTGCAGTTAATGGTGGAAGGGACATCTTCAGGTGTGTTAATGTAGGAAAATGGATTATAGATCACATGGTCTGTATGAATGATGGTCATATTTACCTGTTGAACGCTTGGCCGAGTTGACTAATGAGCTTTTGGAATTACGCTTTCTAATCCCGCTGATTTATTTTTCAGGGTTGAGAGGATCTGGGATCTTAATAATGGATTACACACAAACCTTGCTCGAAGCACAGCCGGTACATTTATCTGTTTTACATAATCAGACAATATTTTTTGTTGTTGTTGGTGTAGTGTGTGTTTGGTTTAATAGATTGCGCATTTGATATATGTGTTTGTCGTTTTTTCTTTTTTTTATATTTAAATATGGCTACTCATGAAGATTAGTTCTACTTAATTTATTTATTTATCCGATGTCTACAACGATAACGGACGACTGCGAGCTGTCTGAAGACTCCACTAAATTGTAAATGCATTCCACCTTTGATTGTGTTCTTCTTGTTTGTGTTCCTCTCACATTTGATTTTATTTACCCTCCACACTCATGGCCTCTTCTGTCTGCTTTCAGTTTTATATATATATATATATATATACGCATATGTCTGTGTGTGTGTGTGTGTGTATATATATATATATATACACACACACACGTTTGGTCAGAGGAAGTAGGAAATAGATACCCAGGCAGATCCATGAATACACTCGTGAAATTGAAACGATTTCGGATGTACAGCCGTAGCGCAATTGATTGCTAATACGGTTCTTTAATGCAGGAGTCTGGCTCGGAACGCAGCCTGTATTTTCCTGTCAATAAGAAAGTCAACCCGACGCTGACCTTGTGCTGCACCTGCTCTGAAGTAACGAGTACTCCTGTAATAAAACTGCTTTTTTTTTCCAAATTGAAGAACAGAGGAATCTCGAGAGTGGGTTCTAAGAACAGGGAAGTAAGTTAGCAAGGTCACCGGTGTTGTTTCGCTTCCCATTTTTATTTATTTATTTATTTATTTTTGCAAAACTTGGAACTTTAAAAAAAAAAAAAAAAAAAAAAGACATCTGTAGTAAAAATGACATTGTGTGTTAATATGATTCATACTTGCCACTACTAAGAACAAGATTAGTTCTAGAGGAGAGAAAAGAAGTTGCAAGGCTAAAAAGAGACGAACACATTATTGGTACTGTATACACTGTAGAACCAGATGTTGACACCACTGGAGTACTCTAATTAGCTCTTTCAACCCCTCATTGAGCCAGATGTGGATTTTTTCAATGCTTTATGATGAAAAATCTCTGATGTGAGTCTAAATTATATTGGAGATGAGACATAATAGTGGGGCGTTTGGGTAGTGGGGAGCTGCCGCACCCCCTGTGACCCCCCTGCGTCAAGAGCCCACACCCCTTACTCGGACTAAGGATACGTGTTGCACTGATGGAACGGTGAAATCCTTAGTCGTACTGTACATAAATAAAACTTAGGGTTTTATTGAAGTCAAACAACTATATCAGGGCTTGTTTCTGCTTATTTTAAGAACAAAAAATGCTAATAAACTATTGACATAACATCTGTTGATATTAGTTAATTCTAACTAAGTTGAACATTACATTCGTGACAGCCAGCAAATATCTTGTAAGACTTTGTTATATTTGTTGATTATTAAAACTCACCTCAGACCCCGTGAAAGTGTTTATTCTGCTACTGCATGTTATTAGTAAGTGCTTAAGCTACTAGTTAGTAGTAAAAGGTTCTTTCATGTGTGCATACACACGCAAAACATATACAGTGGGACCTTGGATTACGAGCATACTTCTTTCCATTTTTTGTTCAAAATACTCGTATACCAAATCTAATAAATACATAAAAATAATTAATACAAACTATAAAGTAAAAATAAAACAAATTAACATGCACTTTACCTTTTAAAAAAAGTAGAAATAAATCCTGACAGATAAGTGTGCGCAGGCGCTGTGTATGTGTGCGCGTGTGTGTTTGTGTGTGTGAAGCTAAAGTAAGGAGCCCCTCCCCTCTCCCTCTTCTCGTCTTACACAGTTACCCTTCCTGCACTCTTTTCACACACACGCGCACACACACATAGGAAACACTGTTTTATCTGAAAAATAAACATCTCTCTAACGACACTCGATTGAGCGACACACTAACAAAATCACTGCTGTAAAGTAAAAATAAAACAAATTAACCTGCACTTTACCTTTGAAAAGAATCGCGACAGAGCAGTGTCTCTGTGTAAAGCAGAGAGAAAGTGTGTGTGTGTGTGTGTGTGTGTGTGTGTGTGTGTGAAGGCGAAAGTAGGAGGGGTCCGTCCGTCCGTCCATGTGTGTGTGTGTGTGTGTGTGTGTGTGTGTGTGAAGGGGCACGGTGTCCAATGACGCGCGCCTGCAAAGTGCAGGCTGATACAGAGAGAGAGAAAATGGATCTTAAACTCTCTATTGAGACTTTCTTTTGCTTTACACACGCACACACACATGTGTTATAATAAACAGTACACGTGTGCTATACACACATGCATACAGAAACAAAATAAAATATGTTTTACGCACACATACGTGGTCACAGTGTTATAGTAAGCAGTACACGCGTGCACGGATGTTGATTATACCAGTGAGAGACCAGCGCACTAAGACCCAGCAGGGGAGAAGATTACCCACAATTCCACAGTGCAAGAGAGAGAAAAACCATCACGTGACGCTCGGCGTCAAAACAAGAAGCGCATGCGTGATACATGATACTTGGTACTCGTAAACCAAGACTTGCTCGTTTTTCAAGTCAAAATTTATTAAAAATCTTTGCTGAGGTTCCACTGTAATAGTTTTTTTTTTTTTTCGCTTCTATCAATTCTTCCTCCTGAGCGAGTGTAATAATCCACAGGAGAGTACACGTCAGAGGGGCTGGTCATGGTTAATAGATTGATTTAACTTTATTTTTGGTGTCAAGCTTCCCAATTTACTTTATAAAATGGAGCGGTGACGTGACCTCCAGGCCACATAACAGAAATAGGGACAGTGCTGGCTCAAACGGTTAAGGCTGTAGGTTCGAGCCCCAGCACCGCTAAGCTGCCACCGTTGAGCCCTTGTACAAATCCCTTAACCCTATCTGCTCCAGGGGGCGCTGTAGCCTGGCTGACCCTGCGCTCTGACCCCAGCTTCCTAACTGGGATATGTGAAAAAATCATTTCACTCTGCTGTAAGGTACATGCGACAAATGATTTAATCTTAATGTTAAAGTCAACGGCTATGAGACGAAACATGCTTTATTATTTTTTTTTATAATACATGCAATGGATTAAAAAAGAATTTAAAAAATGATTAAACAGAAATAAAAGGGTAGTGGTTAGCACTGTCGCCTTGAAAAGTACCTCCAAGGTTCGGGTTTGATTCCTGCCTCCAGGTCTGTGCGCATGGAGTTTTCATGTTCTCCCCATGCATAGTGGGTTTCCTCGTGGTACTCCGGTTTCCTCCCAAAGTCCAAAGACATGCGGGCTAATTGGTGTTTCCAAATTGCCCGAAGTATATGAATGGACATGTGAGTGTATGTGCGTATGTTTGTGCCCTGCAATGAATTGGCATCCCTTCCAGGGTGTACTCCGCCTCGTGTCCTCTGTTTATACTGTACGATGAGTGAGTGAGAAATAAAATAATGTACGTTCCTTCACTTGAGTGTTGCGGACTCGCGTGTACATGCTTTAATATGAGACTTAATACGCAAAATGGACACCTAGTACTACCACTAAGTGTTATTATTACCCTTACTGTAGTACACTTGGGGTATTTGTAGCTGAAATATTTTCCAAGCGCAACCGGTTCATCAAATACTGCTCTAGATTTTAGTGAACATAATCTCTGTTAGTCAGGATTCTACTTTAACTCATATAAGACACTGCAGTCCCAACAGACATGCGAACAACCACACAGGTTTCAGAATCCACTTCCACACACACACACACACACACTCGCACAGAGCCATCAAACCCACAATCTAGCCTCATCTCTCTGCTACCCCCTAGGGCCTTCGCAGTCTAATGGAATGTAGTCTGCTCTCAGATCCGCACACTCGCGGAACAATTACACCGACAGATTCATTTAAGTCCGATCAGCAGGCTCTGCCTGTGGACAGAAGGCTTTTACTGACACCCCAGAAGACGAGGAGACAGCACGTTCTCTCTTTACCGTCATCCCGACTGTGATGAGGATTTTTTGCAACGAACACCACTGCATGGCTCCATTAACTAACGGGACGTGTATGGAAATGTTTATAACTTAGAAACCTACAAACAATCCTAAATAACGCAAAAAAATAAATCCGCTTCTACGTGTCTCTCAACCTTTATCCGGTTAAAATTCGGTTTGTGCCTCGCCTTTACTCAGCATTATTTCTCATTCTATATCCTCTAAAGTGGATCCTTTATCCTTCTGTGATCATATTAAAAGTTGTCCCATAAACAAATACTTCTAGTCCAAGCTCACTAGAATGTCACCATGTTCTGTAAATGAAGTAAATTTTATTAAATAAATAGACATTTAAGCTCACTTAAACTTCATTTATGATTCCTCTCGGCACCGGCTGCCTTAAAAAAAACAAACTGAACGCAGCTCCATTTTCTTCTTGCTATCATCCTTGCTAACGTTCTTGGGTCACATGGTGCTACGTCTACGCTAAATCTTGCACAAAATGCTAAGAAAAGCAACAACAAAAAAAAAACTAAGTAAACTTAGCCAGTGTTCGATTCGGCTCGGTATGTTTGCTTGTTTGTTTGTTTGTATGCTGAAAATCGTTTGTATGTCGAGACGAATTTCTTGCAAAATTCCAGTTCTTAAGGCGGAAATTCGTAAGGCCGAAGGTTTACGTGCTGAGATTCTGCTGTAATGATTTTGCATCAAAATGCAGTAATTTTCAACAATGAAACTGACACGGTTCAACAACAACAACATCAGTTATAACTAAACGGTTGCTATTGTTAAGAGTCACAACTGCATCACAATTCTGGACTGCATTCCTGGTTCAGTCCATGCAGCACACACTTTCCCTCTTTGCAGGCTTTGTGAAGATTTCTCTTCTTGCCAGGTTGGATTGGATTTCTTGGATTTCTTCCATCCGTTTTTTTTATTTATTATTTTTTTTAATTTTTATGTATTTAAAACAAACACACAAATCCCCCAAGCCAGAGGACGGTGCACAATGGCAAAAATAAATAAATAAATGAATGGAGAGCGAAGACGGGAGTTGGAAGGAAATCCCATTTCAATGAGATACATCTCTTTCTCTGCTGAAGCTGTCAACTTCCTGTAACAAACACTAGCAAGAGGAAACCGTATTCAACCTCTTAAGCGTCCCTACAATAGCAAAGTAATGTAGTTACAAGAGCGAGGAGCGTAGATCCGTGCCTGCACTGAGGTCGGGAGTTTTAAATGAGATGTTTTCCGTAGAACTGGGTTCTCATGAACCTCTCTTGTGCTTAAAAAAAAAGAAAGAAAGAAAGAAAAAAAAAAGAATAGCATGAAAGAAATACACATGAATGAACTGGATGTCTTTGAGAGTTTGTTATGCGTACTAATCCTCCAAATTTAACTCAGTATCAAGATCCATGATACTTAGGACTCCTTAGAAGCCATTGCAATCTGCAGACCTTGTTGAACTCCTTCTTGTGTCACAGGTAAGAGCAGCAGATGATGGGACGATGGGAAGCGGAATAAAAGCATTTCACCTGTAATGAAATCACTTTTATGAATCAGCAGTAAAAAAAAAAAAAAAAAAAAAATCCAATAGGATAAAATTCTGCGTTTGATAAAATTTGTTATTAATAATATTCACAATGAAGAATTCTACACTACAGGATACGGACAAAATGAAGGCGATGGAGCAAAATGTGAGCAGGTTAATATTATATCATGATAAATACAGTATCGACGCTTCTTTCCTTTACACTGTTGTTCCAGTTCTCTTCACAGAACATTTCACAATCGTCTCCTGAACGCCTGGTATTTTCTTTTATTCTTATCCTTATTCAGGACGACGTGATAGACGGATTTTGCATTCATTCATAAATCTGACATGCTTTGTCTAGGATCGCTCCTGGTAAAAGATGAAAGTTGTTTAGCGCGCGAGTCTCGTTGTGATCGCTCGTATAGTGCGTGCGCCGCTACGTCTGCACAACAACCGATCACAAATCGTGTGTGAACAGCGTAGCGCTTTTGAGACTTTGGGATGTAGTTTTGATGGTTTACTTGGTTTTAAAACGCGGTGCATTAATACAGTATTTATCGTTTCATTATCAGGCGCGTGGGAACATCTCAGGTGCTCATACTGTATGTTGAGGAATTTACAATCAAAACTACCCGCTTCATGAAAAAGATTTTTTCGCCCTGCAGTGATTAAAAAACGCTTTGTGAGTGTTTTCTGTCCTCCAGGACTCAGCAGCAAGAGTAAATCCTGCAATGCTACTATACGATTTCAAACAAAGGTATCAAAATTGCAAAAGCGTTTCTAGCATTCTGTATTCTGGAGATACAGGGGGAAAAAAAATACATCTTCGGGTATTCATTCATGAATCTTTCATACACCGTAGGTATGCGTTAGGTAGAAGATAAGGATCGGTCTTGTTAGCTTGTTAGCTTTTCCGTGACAAGCGTTGACTTTGTGTTATATTTCCCTTTATATTAGCAACCTTAGCTGGTATCTACTATAGCACCTACTGTACTGCAGTAGTGTACCTCGATATCTATCAAAAGTATGGTGTATCGATCAGGTGTCAAACAAGTCACACAGGTTAGTTTTGTGCTACGGCTAACAGAGTGCAGGAGGGGAAACGTATCAAATCTTTTGCAAACTCTGATGAGGAATATCCGATCGTTTTTTTATCATTCAACAGAATTGAGAAGTTTGAGTTTTAACACTAAAAATTGTAAATGAACACTTTACATGCTGGACAACATGAACAACATGTTTTTTTTGTTGTTTTTTTCCGCCCTTAACCCATTGAGCTGCTGCTCCCCAATACCACTAGGGCGTAGCAGGGAAATCCTGGAGTCCAAATGAGGCTGAGGCTTCCCTCGTTCTCACTATACAGGATTTCAATGTTTGTTTGTTTTGTCTGAGGCGCTCCTTGTAAACAAATTTAATTGGCCGTATCAGGAACTGGACGTGATACAGTATATGAATAAACATGGTATTAAAATGGAACTTACTGAAAGAGGAATCTGGAAATATACATAACTAAATGCATCGTAGCCCTTGAAGCTCAGAGCATTTTAGTCATTATTTGTTTTGCTGTTTTTTTTAAAACAAACATAAACATACAGTATATCGGGCTCAGGATTGTGCAGTACAGAGTGACGCGTCCTTTTTTTCAGCAGGAAATAGGCAACATGATGAACTGAATTTTAACTGGTTCATTTTAACCAATTATACAAACACGACTGAGCAGAAAATGATAAACTGGGTCACAAAGGCAAATAAATAGCACAGATACTGCACACATGATCACATGTTTCTATGGTTGTTGTGAACAATTTGCTTTTTTATTTTGTGAGTTCTACATTTTTGTTATGCCATTCATATATTCTGTTAGTGGTATAAAGTTTACCCTTTATAAAAGTAATGCTAACTTTTGTTCAACGTGACATACATGTACTGTATCTGAAAACCCAAATACACAGTTTGATGTCTGAAGCCTCTCTGATTAATACACACCAAAATGGCTTCTATATAAACACACATATACTGTAGTTTTTTTTTTTATCATCATTGAGTTCATATTGCCGAGTTGCCGGCAAGTACAGTAACTATGCCGCTTGGGTTTTAATTTGATTTAATCAAATCACATTTAAGAACATTAAAGACATGTGAAACACTTTTCAACCATCCTTATTATGCAGACTTTTTTTCTTTGATTGGTAAAAAAAAAAATTGTTCAAGATGTTACATTCGATCGAGGAGTTGTGTTGTCAAACAGGAAGTGTACGCCATCTTGTCTTATACAGAGCAAAATGATTGGAAACATTTCATCTACACGAGTGGTCCAAGCGTTTCTAATGTTTTCTAATCTTCCCTTGTTATTGGATTTCAATTTACTACTCAACAAATTGAACAGGAGCCTCCAACGTCCAATTAGATTAGACTGACATCCTGAGCACGACGGTTATTGCGGAATTCTTTTTTTTTCTTCTCTTTTTTTTTCTTTTATGGGCCTGGAGCGAAGTTATCAGATCATACTACACTCAGAGACCGGCGTACCGTACAGTATGCTACACCACTAGCAGCTTTTCTCCTGCCTGAAGATTGAGTTGCTACATAATAATCGCGCACTCGTTCTAACATTCCTGCCAAAACTCCATAAAACATTGATGGGGTGCAGAAGAGAGAGCTAATGTTAGAGGCAGAGGCGTTTTATTACACGTGTGTTGGATTGTCCTGGGTTTTTATTCTGTCTGAACGCTCACTCATCAGGCATTTTACGATTGCTCTTTTGCCACGATGATGACTTTCCTTTATTGTGAGACGCCGATGTGGGTTGCAGATACACGGGGATTAGATTAGACACGTTACTGGGAATGAAGGTTATTTTTATTAAATTTTTTGAGTGATATAATCACTCAAAAAAACGGATAATATTACTCAAAATATTTCAGGGCTATAAATTATATTAACACACGTGAGTAAATTACTTCCATCCAGAATCCATCACATGCCTTCATGCCTAGATACAAGACATTACAGTACGTACATTACATAGTTGCTACAGCCTCCTGAGACTCCGCCCAGTCATTCATGGCGGCCATTTTTTTCCCCCGCCATATTTAATTCCTGCTGTTCACCCAGTTTATCAGAATTTGAGGTTAATTTCCACTTCCTGTTTTAACTTTAGTTTAATATTCATAACTACAGTGGAACCTCGGATTGCGAGTAACGCGGTTTACGAGTGTTCGCATGACAAGCAAAGATTTTTAATTAATTTTGACTTGAAAAACGAGCAAGTCTTGGTTTACGAGTGCCGAGTATCGTGTATCACGCATGCGCTCTTGTTTTGACACAGAGCGTCACGAATTATGCTCGTAATAAAAGTTTCCGATGTATTTAAGTTTGAGTGTAAAAAATCTTTTCATCTCTCTATATAATTATTTCATCACAGTTTCCAGTCTCAGTTTGACTTGAACATCCCTTGTACACACTGAATGTTAAACACTTCTAAGTTCTACAGTTGGGCAAAGTCATCTAACACAAAGCCTAGTTTGTAATAACCAAGTGTAAGTATGCGTCATTGATGATTGAAGAGTTTGTAGAAATAGGTAAAAGGTTAAAGCTAATAATAATAACTGCTGATTTTTAGAGTAATCAGTGATATTATTATTATTATTATTATTATTATTATTATTTGAGGTTGAAGTCCACGTCCATGTCTGTGTGTCTCTCTGTACAGCAGAACTCTCCGTCTAACTTATTAATACACAGAAATCACATTCTGTAAGGTCGAGTATCTGACGCCTTGTTTACACTAAGTTGTACTTCTTTGGTGCTCAGACAAATACACTCCCTGTTCGGTAATCGGAGAGAGAATCACAGATGAGAAATGGAAAAAGTCGATCAGATAAAGATGAAGTTTTGTCTTAAAACGACTCCGGCGTGTTAAAATTCACTTATACCACTTCAGCGCTGTTATTTCAGCCAAAGTGAAAATATGAACTAATCCCAGTCAAAATATTCACTTTATCTTTTCTCATTAATATCTATTGGTGCAGGTGTTTGTTCACATCGAGACAGTAGCGCTTTAGTAGATTATTGTAAAGTAGATTATTAAATCCCACACATAACTGTTCATAACGTCACTTTTACTCAATAATTTTATTTCACTGATGGTGCAGATTAAACTTCAGGCAGAGATCTAAGTGCTGCAGAAGATTCAGTAAATTCTGTCCAGTCAGTTTTAAGTGATGCTGTGACAAAATCTGTCTGGACAGACATACAGACATACAGTTCTGACCAATGTACAGACAAAACCTTTCTTTTATTTATATAGATATACAAAAAAAAAAAGTCCAATCCACACACACAAAAAATAAATAAAATAAAAGTAAATAAAAATTACAGGTGGAATTTCCACTTCAATATGTAAAAAAAAAAATATCTACGTTGAATGAAAAAAAATAATGGTAAAAATATTAAGTTAAAGTAATCACTATATATACAGTATACATCTCGTCTATACAGTACCACTTTATCCTGAATACAGGGTCGCTGGGGGCCTGGATCCGATCCCAGGAGACTTAGGGCACGAAGTAGGGTACACCACCAATCCATCACAGGGCACAAACACATACAAATGGGGCAATCTGCATGTGGGAGGAAACCCCCAGAGGAAACCCACCAAGCACAGGAAGAACACGCACATGAATATGAATACAGTATGTGAAAGCTACACAAGGTGAAAAGTAAAAAAAACAAACAAAAAAAAAACATAATTTGAACCATTATCAGGGACCATATGTAAAAAAAAAAAAAAAAAAAAAATGTGTTTAAATAGAACTTAGTATTTGTTTTACTGTAAAGAAATAAAAAAAAAAACAAAGGATGCAGAAAAGTCAGTGTAGAAAATCTATATTTGTAATAATTATACAAGAAAGAAATGTACTGCAAGGCAAAATGTACTCGCTGGTGAACATGATGATAATCTAAAGTGCAGCGTCTTAATGAAATAAAACATCTGCACATGTAAACCGTTAGCTAACGTCAGCGCTTAGCGCTCAGAGGACGCCTAGCGTCATAATTAAATAGTTTCAGTTATGAACCGGTGCTTCTGTGAGCATCAGCACAAATCAACCAGATTAAACGGGTCTTTCAACGATTTCTAAACTTCATGCCTACTTTCCATGAGTAGGTGTGTGCAATGTGTACTGTGTGTGTGTGTGTGACAGCGTGTGAAAGCGTGTGTGACACGTAGAGAGAGGCGTCATGTGGTGCAGTGAGCCCCTAGAGACGATGACGAAGAGCTTCCACACTGAATTATGTTGTCACGTCTCGGGAATTGATGCCTGGTTTTTATCCTCTATGCGCTTTTACAGCCTCCGTTTCTATTTTTTTTTCTTTGCTCCTAGACCAGTTTGCTTTCTCTTCATCATCATCATCGTCTCTGTCCTTCATGACAGTTCTCACTCCACTTGTCCCGCTTGTCCTTTTCGCTATGCTTCACTCCCTCTCCCCTCCCCACTAAACCCCACCCTGTCCTGAAGATCCTTGTTTGTGATAAATGCTCACTGTTTATTAGGTTAAGCGGACCGTGTCATGACGGAAATCCATCAGGTGGTCCGTCGGATTTGGTGCATTTGTTAAGTGGATATTTCATTTCTGTGTTTGATCGCGTCGAAGGAAAAACGAACCTGTTCGGTCACAGAGCGGCTTCGGGTTTGACGCTGAGGAGACGGATTAAACCAGCAACAACAGATACTTTTATAATGTGATTTTTGGACCTAAGATAAAAATAATACTAATATTGAGCACATTGTGTTTGTTTCTTAACCTTAAATATAACAGTAATAATAACAGCAATTATTATAATAAAACAACAACAATTTAGTATTTATTCATGCTGTAGTCCAGAATGCCTGTTGTGGGAATCGAACCCAAACCCCACTAACCACTACGCCGTTGTGCTGCCTTGCACCTCCAGGGTCCGGGTTCAATGGATGGTGTGCATGGAGTCTGCATCTTCTCCCCGTGCTTGGTGGGTTTCCTCAAGGTGCTCCAGTTTCCTCCCACAGTTCAAAGGCATGACGGTTAGGCTGATTGCCGTTCCCAAATTGCCCGTAGTGTGTGAGTGTGAGCATACGTGTGTGTGAGACCTGTGATAGATTGGCACCCCGTCCAGGGTGTGCCCCGCCTCGTGCCCCAAGTCTCCTGGGATGGGCTCCAGGCCCCCCGCGACCCTGTACACAGGATAAAGCGGTATAGACGATGAGTGAATGAGTGTGAAGTGTAATGCTATACCAGACAGCTAAGGTGTGATGTATCTCGCCAAAATCTTACAGTACAGAGGCTGTTTGCCCTTTGAGACCGTGGCGAATGTCCTTAACAATACTACTGCAAGTATCTTATCATGATTAATGCAGTCTAACAAAATTAACCAAATTATTTTAACATTTTATGCGAACCAGGCAACGCCCGAGAGGTTGTTTCATAACACGCACAGCGGTGATCACGCTAATAAGCTAACAGAAAAATCATTCATTTAGTGTAAACTGCAAGGAAGAGTTTATTATTTATTCATTTATTTATTTACTGATTCATGAGGTGGATGTTGTGCCACCCCGGGATAAGTGCATTACTGAAGCAGGGGATTATATCGAGAAATAATGGGAGTTGTTGCTCTGATAACGGTGTTCGGTTATTCTCCACAATCAAAAGTCCTGGTCTGGATCGAACACCCGTCATACTGTATATACAAGAGTGTGGCTTCTTTTACTCCCTTGTGTACTGTATGTGGGCGGTTGCAGTGGCGGCTCTAGTGCGGTAAATTCCTCTTCAGCGCCAAAACTTTTGCCTTAACTTTGCCCCAACATTTTGTTTAGACATTTGGAACAACATCAATAAATAATCAACATCAATATCAATAATCATAACATTTAACAGAATAGAATATTAATAGACTATTAAAAACTGCAGTGTTACCATATGGAGGGTAGCAAACAATGAAACACTGGTTATTGTTTTATTTGCCTGTTTTATTACATGAATAATGAAATAATTTATTTAAAAAATAATAGCGATAACATACAGCACTTGCACAGCTTTGTCTTTTCCCCGTTTCTCTCTTCTTTCCTCTTTTTTTTTGTACTCTCTAACCTCGGCACCTGAAGGCTTTAACCTTATTTATTTATTCATTTATTTGAATTCGTTGAGCATCAGGACATTACACAGCCTCAATTAAGAGTCAAGGGTAAACCGTTTCACCTCCAGGAGGCGAACCCCTGCATAATACAATGTTATATATTATTCCTGATGATTTCACACAAAGCAGAAGAATAAAGTATGCCTGAATGTATATGAAACTAGTATGAAACTATATAATACAGTGTTATGAATGACCTGTCGTTTATTCTGTAACATTTTGGAGTGATTTTATGTAGAAAGTTTTTCCCCCCCTGCTCACCCCCGCAGTCAGGTCTACAGTGGACGCCCTTCCTCCCCCATAGCGTACATGAGAGTCGATACCCTGCCAACCCACTTTGGGTTAATTGTCCCAAACGGTAACCTTAAAAATGCAACGTGCCAACGTGTGGTAGAACACCGATCCATCCATCCATCCATCCATCTAGGAACCTCTGTTGTCCAACTAGGGATCATGGACGATAAGGGGGACTACCATTCTATTCATGCCCATTTTACGACTGTGGTAGGAGCCGCGGTCAACATTCACACACTACTGACAGGTTTGGGTCAATTAGGCCAGTTAGCCTAATCTGCATGTCTTTGGAGAACATGCAGGTAAACCCAAGGTGGGAATCGAACATGGACCCTCGTGGTACTATGCCAGCGTGCCGCCAGAAAACCGATTACGCAAGTGTTATCATCATTCTTAATTTTTTCACCCATGTCACCCGGATCTACCGTAAATCCACCACTGGACGGTTGGTGAGTTGCTGAAGTGGAGTGTGGCGCAGAAGGGAAAAAGCAGTTTATGGCATTTCAATGCATCTTAGATACTTTCAGTAGTTTTTAATACTTTAAAAACAAATTTTTAAAACAAAAGCAAAAAATCGCAATGGCAAAAAATGTAACTGAATCAATTCTATTCTGTTTGTGTAGCGCTTTTAACAACGGACATTGTTGCAAAGCAGCTTTACACAATCATAAGAATTATTTAAGTTTGTATGACATGTGAATGTGTACAGTATGGATCAAAATGATAAGAACGTCCCTGATGAACAAGCCGAGGACGACGGCGACAGTGGCAAGGAAAAACTCCCTGAGATGGCATTAGGAAGAAAGACTCAACAGGGAACCCATCCTCATCTGGGTGATCGCCAGTCGACCTCTGATTCACATCTCTATTGGAGATCAGGAACATTTATGGTCATGTTTTCTTCATGGCACTCGTTAAAGCGTAACCTTTACCTCGTTCATTTCTGCCATAATCATGTGACCTCGTTTTCCAAGCATTAATGTCGTCCATGTTAAATGTCCGTCCTAACCTTGCACAGAACCCTGACCGAACCCAACCACAATAAACAGCTTCGGGATGAACTGGAGCCTCCTCGACATCCCGACCTCAGCGCCTGATCGCACTAACGCTCTTGTGAAATGTAGGAATGAACACGAATCCCCAGAGCCACGCTCCAACATCTACTCAATATCCTAGATTCCTGGAAGAAGAAAAGATTGGAGCATGGAGATTGAACACAAATCACCAAATATGTCACCATAAAATGTTTATCGATATCGTCCTTGAGCTAAAGTTAAAAAGGAAAAGGTGAACGATGTCCAAGTAGGTCATGTGATCACAGAAGCGACTATTCCACTCCTGTCCTCAGCCGCCGCGTAATGAGCATCCGCCTCGTCTCCTCCGTCGGCTTTGTTTTCGAGCCTGTCGCATCCATCGTTCACCCCGTGACAGGAGAGCGAGTGAATAAAAACAAAGTAAAGCAGGAAGCCGAGAAAAGAGAGAGAGGGAGAGAGCTGGTAATGGTAATGCCGGTGGTGGAGGAGAAAAGGAAAATGATAAGCTAGACATTCAGAATGACAAAGCGCGGAGCTGGAGAGGCAGCGTGGCGTCAGGGGCTTCGCTCTTAGAGCCCTCTTATTCCTTTTTAGATTTATTTTATCGACTGGGTGTTTTTTTCTCTCCTTTTCTTTTAGTTAATTCATGTTTGTTCATTGCAAAAAGGAAGGAAAACATATCTTGGGTGAAAGCTGACAGATTAGATGTTAGACAGGATCAAGGAAGAACAAATGCTGTCAGGGAAACGTCAGGCGCGGCTTTGAAAGTCGCCAAAAATCCTCCCGTTACCAAAGAGAATAACGAAGAGGCGACGCAAAAGGAAAGCGAGTTCTGGGTTTGACTTCATTGTTTTATTTGAGTGCACAGTTTTTTTTTTTTTTTTCCAGTAATCTCAAACGTTTCCACACTCTTAGAGAAAGTATTTCTTCTATCTTTCTTCCTCCTTCTTTCTTTCCCTTTTTTTTGGATATGCATAGAAGCCAAAAAAAGGATAACACTTTATTTAAAGGTTACTTAAATGACTAAATAGTGCTTTCATAACATATTTATAAACCTTGCATGCATATTTTATAAAGCAATGCTGGAGAAGTCTTATGTCAAAACCCGGAGGAGGCTTTGTGCAACTTTTTTTTTTGGTGTCTTTTCTTTAATAGTGAATAGCGAGTGGACGGATTGAGTCACCGTGTTAACTGTATTCATTTTAAATCCATAGCTCATTTTTATGAACACAACATTCATGAGATTAGGAAAAGCTGTAAAAGGTGCACATAGTGCTTATATACTGGAGGGAAGACTGGATACTCTTCTGCAATTTTTGGCAAAACATTATGGTAACATCCAGGTATAAGTCTAGGATCAGAGCTGTTGCCCCGGACGAGAATGTAACATGTACAGTATAGTGTCTTATAATTAATACATTGCTATTAATATTATTTTAGGATTATTTCAGGGTCAGAGTCAGAGACTGTAGAGCCGTGATTGATGTGAGAGCGCCGAGCGCCTCCCAATCCTCCTCTCTGAGAGGGTTCGGCCATTCTGCTCTCTCTGGGCCCCGGATGTGAGGGGCTACAGCATCACCCGGGATTCAAACTCGCGGTCTCCGGTTGGTAGGACGTGCACTTTACCGCTGCACCAACCGAGGGTCCTGAATACACTTTTTAAATATATTTGGACTAACACTTATATTAGTATTACATGAGTTGAAATGGATTATGTAAAGCAATAGGACTATAACTACATGGTCTTCACACCTGGTTCTTCTTGCTCTCTTTCTTGCCTTCCTACTCTCTCTCTCTCTTTTTGTGCTGCCAACCTAAAGTTAACAACAATATTGAGAATTTAATCAGCCACATGAACCAAAGTGGTAAAAAAAAAAAAAAAAACGGCTTTAACCTGAACTGTTCAATAACTCCTTCTTCTCCATTTCTTCCATGTAAACCATGTTGCCACCTACTATTGTATACTGGAGTATAACGTCACGCCATCAAGAATATTGGACGCTAACCCGTTAGCTAAACCTGCAACTGTTGGTTGCTTCTGTAAGCAGATTGAACTGTAACGGAAGAGCACTAAAATTATTTTAGAAGATAATGATGCATTATTATTATTATTATTATTATTATTATTATTATTATTATTGTGATTGTTTTAGAATAACATTTGCTTGAGCGCCTCGAAAAAGGCTCTAAATAATCTAAGATGATCTCTAGAACTTAAAGCTAAGTCTTACTTATGTTCCAGGCGAATAAATCTTTTTAATCCTCTTAAACTCAAGCGTTCTTCTAATTATCATTCATGACACAATTTGCTTACCTTTTCTTATATTCGCTGTTAATGAAAAAAAAATATGGATTTAAAATTTAAATCTAGATATAAATATAAAATCCCCAATTATGTTTCTTATTTCTACTTATTACTTATTATGTGAAAAAGTATTTGCCCCTCACTGATTAAAAAATTTTTTTTTCTACATATCTGCCGCACTTAAGTGATTGAGATTGACAAATGTTTATATTACACAAAGACACCCTGAGTAAATACAAAACACGGTTTTTAAATTGACGATTTCATTTTCAAATGTTCCTGACTCTATGTGAAAAAGTAATTGCACGCCCAAACCCTAATAACCAGCTGTGCCACCAACTGCAATCAACTGGCGAGGAATTTTGGCCCTTTGCAGAATTACTGTAGTTTAATTCAGCCACAATTGAAGGTTTTCGAGCACGAACAGCTTGTTTAAGGATCTAAATCGGATTTACGTCTGGACATGGACTAGGCCACTTCAAAACCTTTAATTTTTTTTTGTTGCACCATTCAGAGGTGGACTTGCTGGTCTGTTTCAGGTCATTGTCCTGCTGCATGAACCAAGTGCGCTTGTACTTGAGGTCTTGAAATTGAAATTTCCGGATTTTCTATTAGAGCTATGGCACGTCATCCTGGACCTGAAACTGCAAAGCAGCCACAGACCATCACACTACCTCCAACATGTTTGACTGTTTGTATGATGTTCTTTTTATGAAAATACTTTGTTATGCCAGATGTAACGGGATGCCCACCTTCCAAAAAGTGCAACTACTGTCTTATCAGTCAACAGAAAATTTCCCCAAAATTCATGGGGATTTTGGCAAATGTGAGATGAGCCTTTGTGTTCTTTTTGGTCAGCAGTGGCTTTCGCCTTGAACATCTCCCATGGATGCCCTTTTTCCAACCCCCCCCATACTCTTTTTTATTGTTGAAAAAACATAAACATTCACCTTAACAGAGGTGAGTGAGGCCTGCAGTTCTTGAGATGTTGTTCTGGGTTCTTTTATGAGTTCCTGAATGAGTCGTTGTTGTGTTTTGTTGGTAGGCCGGGCCACTCCTGGGCAGTGTTGGGTGTAACATGTTACAAAGTTACAAAGGATTACTTTTTTGATGTAACGAGTCATCTAATGCGTCGCTCCTCCATTTAAGTAATCAGTTACTTAGTTACTTTTTCAAAAATGTAATCCGTTATTCAGACAATTTATGTAATCCGTGAGCCAGACGGCAGTCATTCCCAATCCATTAGTGTGTCTGAAAAGTCGTCCTACAAGCCCCGCCCTCGATACCCCAGCCCCCTGCTGTTATACCCCTATCTCACCTATGCGGTTTGACTATGCGAGGACCGACACGCGGAAAGATGGAAACCTAATCACAGCGCCGAAACTTGCGGTGAATCATGGTGAACTGTACTTACGGCCACCGCGCGACACTGCGTGGGTGAGATCAGGGTATTACTGTAGTAGTTAACAGATTATGGGCCAAACTTCACTGAGTGATGATGGTAGAATAATTATAAAGGTCTTGACTAAAACAACATGCATGAGGAGGCACAAAGGAGTTTTCATTTTCTGCAATGGAAAAGTACTCGAACTAGTTACTTTTATCAGAAACTAACACAGTAATGTAACGGATCACTTTTTGAAGACAGTAATTTTGTAATGCAATTAGTTACTTTAAAAAGTAACATCCCACAACACCGCTCCTGGGATGGGTCACCACTGTTCCAAGTTTTCTCCATTTGTAGATATCAGCGCTCACTGTGGTTCACTGGAGTCCCAAAGCCTTAGAAATAGCTTGGTAACCCTTTCCGGACTGATACATCTCAATTACTTTGCTTCACATTTGTTTTTGAAATCTTTTAGTGTGCTTCACTTTGTCAGACGGGGTCTATTTAAGTGATTTCTTGATTCAACAGGTCTGGCAGTAATCAGAAAAAAGAGGGGGGCAATTACTTTTTTTTAATATAGTGCCAGGTAGGTTTGGTCCTATTTAAAAATCAAATCATCATTTAAAACCTGCATTTTGTACGTATATTTATATCATATAAAAAACTTGTTTGATGATCTGAATCAGTTAAGTGTGAAAAATAAGCGAAAAAATACAAAATCGAATACTTCTTCACAGCACTCTAAGACGCTTATGAATATGTATCACCCTGCCGTGACTCTAAAATGAAGCAGTTATGAATGGTTTCTGTCTCTTATGCAAATGTATGTCTTATGTCATGTCATAGTTATGGATATTTTCATAATGCTCTAAAGTAAACGCAGCCCGCCGAGACACGACCTGGCGTCAGCTTGACGTAACAGCTGACCAAAGCTGCTCCCCTGAAATGAGCTTTTATAAATATTCTCGCACGTTTGTGAGTCGCATGCAAATGTCTTCCAGCCCTATAAAGGAGAAAGGTCACGGAATATCCTCATAACACATTTATTCGCGGGTCTCTGCATGATTTATTCGCCTTCGCGTTGTTCTTCTTTTCACATGAAAGGATTTCACCGGGTCGAATTCGAGTTACACATTGCGCTAGATTCAGGCTCGAGGTCCGAGGGTCATCTGCAGGGGCACGTAAACATCGCCGGAGCAGAACGTGCCTCGTGACTTTGGGGTTTTAATATCAAGGGCGTTTAGAGGGCAGATCCGATGCACCTAGCGTTCTGTGTTTGGTGTACAAGCTTACAGATGGTACTCGGGCAAATAGGGTTTTTCTTTGAGGCATTGCTGTGAAATAAATAAATTAAAGTTTGACCTGCTGTGGCTCGGACAAATTGCTAGTGAGGGATAACAAGAGATTTACGCTCATTTTTTATTCACAGTATAACAAAAATAAAGCATCATTTCAGTCTCTGCTTTTTGAACGTTCAGGATGTTTTCGGTGCGTAACCACGATCCTTGTTAACTGCAGAACAAGTCAGAAGTCTGCATAAATAATCAATTATTTCACACGATGGCCTAATGAGACCACCATTAGAGGAAGTCAGTTTGCTCTTTCCTATTACAGCGGTGCAAGCAGGCTATCTGTAAACTTACTGACATCTACTGTATGTCTTCTGCTGAATTTTGCTAAATTCGACGAACAGACTATGCTGATGCGGGACGACAAACAAAACCAGGCCGAAATCGACTTACACTACCAGTCGAAGTTTGGACACACCTTCTACTTCGTTGTTTTTCTGTTTAGCGATCTACTTTCCACATTCTAGAACAATATTGAAGATTTCAAGACTATGAAATAACACATACTGTATGGAATCATGTAACTAAGTAACAACAGCAGAAACAGTAGCAGACACACCTGGTTAATTCGATTGGGTTCATTCTTCCCCCACCTAAACCAACAGCATTTGATGGATGGTACTTATACTGTAGTTAGTCATCTGAATAAATTCAGCATTGTTTTACAGTGTAGACAGAAAAAAAAAAAAAATCATGGCATTAGAAGCGGTGTCCAGACTTTTAACCTGGTAGTGTAGACTGTACAGTAGATCGTTGGTTCCCAACACTCGTCCTGGAGGACCCTGTGCTCTACACATTTGAGTGTTTTCTCCACTTCCAGCACACCTGATTGAACTAATCGGCTAATTAACAACTTTTTCTTAATTGAAGTTGGTGTGGTGGAGCAAGGAAAACTCTGAAGTCTGCAGGGCACGGCGTTCTCCCGGGAAGCACGGCTACAGGCTACTATCTAGTGATTTTTTTTTTCCTTCTTTTTTAGTGTAATAAGCAGTATCGATTGAAACAACCATTGATTATAGTCGACGATCAGTGGATTTCCTGTGCATTTCATGCGATTGATTATGACCGGTGGCACTTTAATCATTAACAATTCATAAAACACAACATGCTGCATGTTTTTCTGTGCAGCAGAAACACACAAAGTCTGAGGATTCGTCCTGGGGCTAAAGCAGATAACTGCATATGCTCACAACAGGGGTGTGTATGGCAAACTGGAAAAGAAAAATTTGAAATGCATTTTAATACACTGTAACTTGAAGGATCCCGACTCGATTTAGTTCAGTGGACCTGCAGAAGCTTCATATGAAACATGGATGACCTTTGGAATTTGGCCCTAACTCACGGGCCATACAGGAAGATGTATTTATATTCACCTCACTTTTGATTCGCGTTTGATTGACAGACTTGAAAAAAACAAAACCATCAAAGCAAAATTCACTTTTTAGTCATGTTTGGATGTTCAGATAGTTGCGTACTCCAATGTGTGTACAGACAAATTTTTCCCCATAATGCTCATATAAGAAGAGCCCCTCCTCCACTGTCTTGTTGCTCAACTCTGCTGTTATTTTGATGGGCGTGGCTCAGCAGTAGCTCATTTACATTAACGCTAAAACGGTGCATTTGGAGGAGGAGTGAAGCAGAGAGAATATAAGGTACAGGAAAATACAGGAAATAGGAAATTAAGAAATTATATTAGAGGCCTTTCAGTCTGAGCATTAACACATACACACTCTGGGACCTCTGTGTTAGCATGTTCAAGAAATAATCAAATGTGGGAACTTTAAAACTAAGTACGTTTTGCTTTTCTATCTGAGGTCAGAGTGGTACAAACTAAACCCTGTTCATTTATAAATGAAAAACATCCAGACAAGAACAAATCCAGGAACAAAACTTCATATTAATGATCGGTGTTGGGTGTAAGGCGTTGCAAAGTAACGCGTTAGAGGACTCGGATTACTTTTTTGATGTAGCGGGTAATCTAACGCGTTCGCTCCGCCATTCAGCTACTCAGTTACTCAGTTACTTTTTCAAAAATGTAATCCGTTACTCAGACAATTTATGTGATCTGTGAGCCAGACAGCAGTCATTCCCAATCCATTAGTGTGTGTGTGTGTGTGCCTGAGTCGTCCTGCAAGCCCCGCCCCCAATAAATGCCCCCATAAATGCGCTCTTCATTGAGCAGAAACGCATCTCGGAATGAACAGCGTGTCGAATCTTGAGGCCGATCGGCTACAACAGCTCACCAGATCTAGAGTCTTAAAGATGAAAAAAAAAATGAGGCTTATTTCTCATAAATTCTAATGAAGGGTGCAAGAGTTTGGGAAAATATTTATTCTATTCGATGATCTTGTTTGGAAACTATTTGAGAGGAGATGACAGATCTTTTTTTTTGTTTTGTTTTGCATTTAGAAAAGCCATATGCTTCTTATGCACGCTCGCAGCTGTTGATGACAAGATGCAGAACAATCTAATTGGAGAGCAATGAAATATGAGGAACGGTGCAAGGCGAATTCTCTTGTAATTACAGGACATGGAGGAGAACGTAAAGCAATTCTAATGTGCTCGGTATCGCTTTACAGGTGATGTGAATATGTTTTAATATGTTTTCATTACTCTTATACTTATTTCACAAGGGAAGGCTACTCCACACGATTATACAATCGACAACGGTCTAGCAACAAAAGTTAGCGTGCGTCATCATTGCTGTGCGAAACTTATTCATTCTCCAAGCTGTTTTTAAAGAGTAGAGCAAGAGAGCAGTCTTAAAGTCCCTCGACAGTACGTATGCAACACATTGAATATGGTTACAATGAAAGGTTTGTGATGCGCTTGGCAGCGCTAATGCTAATGAGTCTGTGCTTTATTACCGTTTTCTCTGTGAGAAGTTAGCGGTGCATCATTCTGATGTCACTTTGCTACGTGTTTAATGTTTATGTATTTAATAGTAGGATCTGACGTTTCTTTGTTGGAGTTTTATTCTCACTGTTGCTCATGCTCTATTGTGTCCATTACACTCCATTGTTGCTGTTACTTACGCCTAATAAGCTGTAGTTTAGGCTCCAGTGGAGGCTAAACACACATTAACTGTGCATATGCTCCTCTTAAACCGCTGAAAAACTATTTACCAAGGTCTGGTAGTATTTACTCATCACTGACTAGTGTTTATTCACCACTGACTAGCGTTTTCTCGCGTCTGACTAGCACTTACTCTTCCCTGACTAATGTTTGCTTAACGCTAACTAGCACTTATTCACAGTTGACTAGCGCTTACCCGCCTCTGTCTATCGTTTACCCACGTCTGAATAGCGTTTAGTATTTACACCCATTTGCTTAGCATTTATTCACCTGTGACTAGCATTTACTCGCCTTTGACTAGCGTTTAGTGTTTTCTCGTGTCTGATTAGCGTTTACTCACCTCTGACCAGCATTTAGTGCTTACTCGCATCTGACTAGCCTTTATACACCTCTGACTAGCGTTTAGTGTTTACTCACATCAAATTAGCATTTACTCACATCTGACTAACATATACTCTCCTTTGACTAATGTTTGCTCACCTCTAACTAGCATTTATTCACAGTTGACTAGCGTTTACCCGCTTCTGACTATCGTTTACCCATGTCTGAATAGCGTTTAGCATTTACTCTCATCTGATTAGCATTTATTCACCTGTGACTAGCATTTACCCGCCTTTGACTAGCGTTTAGTGTTTACTCGTGTCTGATTAGCCTTTACCCTGCTGAAAAAAACAGCATAGACCAGCATAGCTTGTTACCATTATACCAGCATATGTTGTATTTTGGTGCTGGTATACTGGTGATCAGCATACATTTTGACTAGTGTTTAGTGTTTACTCATGTCTGATTAGCATTTACTCACCTCTGACTAGCATTTACTCACCTCTGACTAGCGTTTACTCACCTCTGACTAATGTTTGGTGTTTACTCACATCAGATTAGCATTTACTCACCTCTGACTAGTGTTTAGTGTTTACTCATCTCTGACTAACGTTTACTCACCTTTGACTCGCGTTTATTCACCTCTGACTAGCATTTAGTCACCTTTGACTACTGTTTAGTGTTTACTCACCTCTGACTAGTGTTAACTCAGCTTTAAAATGTGTTCAAGTTATTCCTTCTCCTTACAGTAAGTCAAAGAGCTCATCTCAGACCTACAACTTGCGACTGGTAGCTCTTATAAACCAAAGCACTTGATGAGCTTCTTGAGCAAGTGCTCAAGATGGATTTTTTCTCCCTTTAATCTGTAGAAATAAATGAATTGGCACTCAAAGAAGAATCGCTGTCTTGCAGTCGACACTTTCTCTTGAAAAGAAGAGAAACTCTTTGTTTGGTGATATTTTAATTATAAAAAAAAAAGGAAACAACACGTTTCACCCATCAGTCTTCTTAAAAGTCTTGCTGAATCTTGGAAACCTTGAATATTTATTTTGTTCATTGGGAGTCGTGTCAGCTGCATGTGTGTGTGTGTGTGTGTGTGTGTGTGTGTGTGTGTGTGTGTTTGTGGGAGGCAAACACTCGGCTCGCTGTGACCCTGGTGAACCTCAGACCGAAGGGGCCGACCCAAGGCTCACGTTTGCAGTGTGGCTTACTAATGACCTCGCTCTCCTGTCGTGGCTCTTACATAGAATGAGTTGGGGGGGACGGGGGGGGGGGGGGGGGGGGGGGGGGGGGGGGGGGGGGCGACGAAGTGTTAGAGGAATTGCGATCAGTGCATCTGAATTCTAATGGCTAGATTATATCCTCCGAGGGTGCTGACAGTCATGCAGAGTTAGAGCCGGAATGGATCAGTTCAGAAAGCTGTTCGTCATCGCAGTGTGGGGCTAAAGCACGAAGAAAAGGCAATGTAATTGATAAAAATTCAGATGTGAGCCGAATCATGTGGCATGCTCCTGCTTTTGAAGGTTGCTCTCTTTTCATGACTGGAAAAATAAACACTAGTGAAAATGTATTTTTCATATTCAGCTTTGCTTGTACTTTTCAAATATGTGCATTTTTACATTAGGGTTTTCTCAAAAAAAACCAAAAAAAAATTTTAATAACATTCTCACAGCTTAGAAATGGACCTATATATACAGAGTAGATAGGACAAAGCGGAAAGCACAGTGACATTTATGAATGTGTGTTCACGCTATCTTTGAGACCAAAGTTAATTTTTATTTCACTTTTAAGAGCCGGTTCTGCGTCCAGTTCCTCGGCTGTGCAGCGTCTAGTTGATTAGAGATGTGAGACTTGGGGAAATGTTTACAGAGAGCAGAGAAAGACCTGCATGCCAATAAGCTTTATACACAATGCTATGGACGTCTGGGCAGATCTCTTAACAATGTCTGGAATATTTGGGCCTGTGAGGTCGTACGTCTGTTTTGTTATCATCCAGAATGAAAAGCATCGCATGGCCGTGTCTAATAAACAGACTATTTCTTTCTTTCTTTCGTTTTTTTTTTTTTTTTGCTTCTCTCCCCAAAAGAGTTGGAAAAACATGGTATATAATGTAAGGGGCTGGGTAATTTTGAAGGAGACACTGTTTAATAATACTGTGTTTCAGATTCTAGGCGGCAGAATGAAACATCAAAAATGGTTATATTCTAAAAAATATGTTGAATTTTAGAAATACTATAAAAATTATTTATAAAATATCAGCAGTGGATGTCTTCCTAAAAAATGAGCCATTTTTTCCTAAAGCTTTGTCCCTTTTTATCCTATGGGTTGCCACATCAGACTGTTTAATTGTTTAAAAGATCTGGCACAGTTATTATTATCATTATTTTATGTAGACCAGATGCACTTCCTGTTGCAACCCTCCCGTTTCAAAACAGCAAATTTTTTTCAAAAGTGTACTCATCAGACCTCCATGTTCAGTTCAGCACTTTATCCTGACAGATTAAACCAAATTTACAGCCGTATCAACGGTCATCTAAAACTAAATTCATAAACCATTCTTATAATCTATGCAAACAATCATAATGTTGGAGCAGTTGGGGTAAAATTGTCCCCACCTTGCTACAACTGATTGGCATGTGGCGGTATGCACATTCATTTACAATGTAAGTGGGCGGAGCATAGCGCTTCTGGCGTTTTTATGTTTGGAGGAACCCAAGAAATAGTAATAATAATAACTATAATAGTATATATATATATATATATATAAGATATGCACTGATATGTGCTGAAAAAACAAACAAACAATAACAACACACATATATACAGTAGTGGCATTACTGGGTCAATAGGTATTGTATTATACTGACTGTATAAGTTTTATACCTGTATGTCTTGTTCCTGGAAAATAATAATAATAATAATAATAATAATAATAATAATAATAACAACAAGAATAAAAGCCAAACAAAATCTATATGTGTCCAGGCCCCAATTATAACGTTGAAGGAAACATAAAGAGCGAACATAAAAAAAGAAATCACCAACGTGAAGCTCGTCGTTGAGTTATGCGTCACGGGAGCGCTCCAACAGTGCAGCGTTTCATGCTAAACCGCGGTGTTATAGACCTAGCGCCTGTAGCCATGCTACGATGACTGCGGTACACCACTGAGATAATTAGACGAAGGCTGGAGGTGTTGACTGAACATTACGTCTGTAATTATTCATGAAAAAATCAAACCAGAGGCATGTTAAGCTTCATAATACGTAATACATGACTTCAAAAAGAACATTGTGAAGAAAATATAAAAAAAGACCTAACGGTGGGCCTGACAAAACTGTTACGACAAGCAAGCAATTCTAACAACAACAACAACAACAACAACAACACAAATACTATATTCATGGTACAAACAAATCTTATTATGCAAATTACTTCAGGTCAGCTTTCCTTGTTTCTTTTCTTTTCTTTAAGTTCAGTTCAGCTTTCATTCGTTACATATAGAGTACATTACTGCACGGTGAAATTCTTTCTTCTTCTTCTTCCTGTTAGTAGGCCATTATACGGTAACCCCGGAGCAGACAGGGTTGAGGGCCTTGCTCAGGGGCTCAACGGCGGCAACCTGGCGGAGCTGCGGCTCGAACCGCCAACCTTCCGATCAGTAACTCAGAGCCACACAATGAACCACCACCACCTTTCCTTTAAATATAATGTAGCTGACTTCATTTCATGGAGACCTTTGATTTTTTTTTTTGTGTGTGTTTGTCCTGCTTATTGTTATGCACAGGTATTTACTAGCATCAACCAGTGTGCCCCCTAGTGGTCCCCGCCAGTACAACATTGTATTATGCGGCATTCGTTCGCATCACCGTTGTTCCGACGTCATTTCATAAACGTAATCCTTGCAACATGCAAAAACAACCGAATACCAACGCTCGTAATGTTGCCGAAATTAACATCACAACAACGTTCTGACAAAAATTCCTGCTGGGAGCATACAGTATAACATCATATAGACCACTTTGAGATTGTCATTGATTTTTAGTAAGTGCATCAATCTTCACTGAGCCCTGAGATGACCTGTACGATCGATCCACGCCTCGAAGGTGTTTTAGGGTTCGACTCGCCGATCAGTAATTGTGTTGAATAGATATTGACGCTCTGCTAATCTCCGGTCCTCTATGCAAACCTTTGCTGTTTCTCATTTCTCTCTTTCTCTCCGCCTTTGTGAATGAGATCAGAAGTGACCTCCAGGGGCGGAAATATGCGATTTCTCCCTACCGAGGTGATGATAACTGTGGTTCTGTTTCAATTTATTGAGAACAGAGGAAATAAGAATTGGAGCAGCTCGGCAGGAGACTGAAGGCATTACCACGCAAAGCTGACGGTTTTTAAAAGAGCGCTCGGGAGTCCTGAAACGTGTCAGAGCGCCTCTCTCTTTTTCCGGGAGCTGATACAACAGTATCCAAAACAATATTAAAGCCTTTGTAATGATATTCAGTCTCTGTAATACTCACAGATCATTTAGGCAGTGTGTATGTGTGTGTGACAGAGAGTGAGTGTATGCTATTAATCTTTTAGCCAATGAGTTTCAGCACTGTGTAATTGAGCTACGAGTCACTGCATGGGTCAGAAAAGGAGAAATAAGAACTCATAATGACTTCATCATGGCTCCTGAAGGACAGACGCTGAATGACAAATCATGTTCAATGTCACCTTCGTTTATTGCACACGTTACGCATCCTGATCAACGTTAGCTCTTATTTAAATAGCTACAATTGCAACTGCTAACCGGAGTCGTATGAAGTGTATAAAGAGACGTATGAGAATAAAAAACAGACGCCTGAAGGGGAAGAAACTGTTTGAAAAACAGTAAACATCTTAGGCACGTTATATTTATTTATTGTTCTCTTTTGGCTTCTGCATCATTGGGTCAGTCAATGAACATTAGAGAATTCCAAGCAGAAAGTTTCATGTTAAAAAAATAAAGAGAAACAAGTGTGTGAAAATGACGTACTCAGACGCTGTACAAGCATGTGATTCTTCCTGGATTCGGTGGCGTTTGGAGCATTATTGCTTCTGTTGCAGATGAGACGATGCTGTGAAACAGGCTGTGCTTTGTGCTTTATGAAATGATATGCAGGTAACGTTGACTAATACTGGCGTTTCAGGCTTTCTAATTAATAGCTTATAAGCTTTGAATGGCGTTAGATGGAAAGCTAGTGCACTATGTAGGGATTAGAGAGGGATTTGGGATTCAGCCTTGTGTTAAAACCTAGTTAGCTTTGTAGCTCACATTAGCCGCGAACAGAACGACACGGACTGTTCAGAGACAAGGACACGGAGCGTTGTTTAAGATGACATAACGTTATCAGATGTGCGTTCTTGCTAAAAGTGCTTCAGTGATTTTTCATGCAGACTTTGGCACTGGTATCCAGTTAGTAACGTCCTTTTTGCCATCCAGAAGTGGGCGGGACCATGGCACTGCTCATTATACAGTGGAACCTTGGATTACGAGCATAATTCATTCCGGAAGCTGGCTCATATTTTATCGTAATTTTCCCATAAGAAATAATGAAAACTCTAATTATTCATTCCACAGCCCAAAAAAATAAATACATAAAAATAATTAATATTAACAATATATAAAGTGAAATTAAAACAAATTTACCTGCACTTTACCTTTAAAAAAAGTAAAAATTAATCCTGACAGATAAGTGTTTCTGTTTGTGCAGGCGCTGTGTTGTATTTATGTGTGTGTGTGTGTGTGTGTGTGCGTGTGTGTGTGTGTGTGTGTGTGTGTGTGTGTGTGGAATTAGCCCCTTCCCTCACCTCGTCTTTCACAGTAAAACTCCTCCTCACAAGCCCCCCCACCTCGCTTTTTAAGTTTCACAGCAAACACACACACACACAACGGAAACACTGTAAACACACACACACAACGGAAACACTGTTTTAACGGGGGAAAAAAGTGTGTGTCAAATTACGTGCGCACACACATGTGGATTACATACATTGTTTATACCAGTAAGAGATGAGCACTAAGACCCAGCAGGGGAGATATTACCCATATTTCCGCAGCGCAAGAGAGAGAGAGAAATCATTGTCTCAGTTGTGTTCATGTGACGTTCGGTGTCAAAACAAGACGCGCATGCGTGATACATGATATTCGGCACTCATAAACCAAAACTTGCTCGTTTTGCAAGTCACAATTTATTGAACATCTCTGCTCGTCTTGCGGAGCACTCGCAAACAGCGTTACTCGCAATCCGAGGTTCCAATAAGATGAATACATTAATGCACCAGTCAAATTACCGTGCCGTCCCAGAGAGGCACACCTGCCCTCCTCTGTCAATAACAGAGACACTAGGTGATCCTGCACATCTATGTATGAGGTTGTGCAGGTGGAAGTAGTCTGATGGCGTTTTTTCCTCCTTGCTTGTTATGTCATCACCAGATGTTGCATAACCAGCAATAAGGGATCAACTGACTTTAAACATGTCAGGAGGAAGCATGGGCATGGGATTACCTTCGCACTTTCTGTTAGTAGCGGTGTGATTATCCCTGGTTTTCAAAGAAAGTTCAAGGAGAAAATAAAATAGGTATATTACAAATTTGACATACTGTACTAAGATAATAATATTAATGAGCCATCATTAAACAGTAAATGAGCTCTTGAGGTGTTTTCTCTAACAATCTATAAAATTACTCCCTCATTATGATGCTTCATTCGCAAACCAATGAGCTTTTTAATTCCAATCAGCTTTAAGTGAACACTGGGAGCCAAGCTACTGTTCTAGAGACCCAACTATCAAGAAATGATGACTGAAAGTAAATTAGCCTTTTCTTTTATCTAACGTTTTGTTAGATTTGTTTCTTTATTTTTTCTTTCTTATAATTAATTAGACGTCAGTTAAAAGTTGTATGGAATTATTTAAAAATGAGCAAAGAAATTTGTTACTTTTTTACTTTTCTGTCTTTATAGTTATTTTTTTATTTTGTAACATCTGCAAAAAAAATGCATTATAAACATGAAATATTTTTTTATTTGTTTGTTTGCCGGTTTATTTGTTTTCTTCTATTGTGAATTAAACAAGTATAAAAATATATTATATCAATATAAATAATATAATAATTATATTAAATATAGATAGAAAATACGAAAAAAAGGTTTAAACATTATTATATAAGGTTTATTAAAATATTATATAAAAATGCTACACAAATCTGAATGTTTGCAGTGTACATTTAATAATAATAATAATAATAATAATAATAATAATAATAATAATGAAGTTTACATGCAGCACTGTTTTGTGGCAGTTTCCTAGCAACCCTGAATATTGTTATATATATGTTTTTTTCAGCAAAAAAAAAATTTAAAAAATGGAGATCTTCTTCTTTACTGTTGCTCGTTGTTTGAGAAAGTGATATTTTTAGTATTTGCGTTCATTATCATCAGCAGCAGGATTCTCGGGACCAGTGGATTGCACTTGGAGCTCTAACCATCACGACTACAGAGAGAAAAAATAAATGTTGTTTTGTCGTTGGGTTAGCTTAATTGTATTGAAGAAATTTTAACTTTTATAAATAACCGGATACTAATAGTGTTCCAGGTCTGTAATGTTCTCAAATGAACATTTCCACAACGTTTTCAGGACAACAACAGCAACTAAAAAATCCTGCTGGGAGAGTGAGTGCATGCGCTTGCTTTTAGACTGATGAACAGAGGAATGTTATGTACAAATTGCTTCGGAAAACGAGCCAAGTCTCTCTCTCTCTCTCTCTCTCTCTCGTGTTCATACATACAAGTTGGCCAATTTCTGGTTCTGGAACACAATAGCAATTTAGCCCAAGTGCTGCACAATGTCACCTTCCATGCCGAGCTCTAATGTTAGATTCCAGCCCCATCACAGACACCCTGAAGCTGCCCCTCGAGCAGGGGGCTAATGTAGTGCCGATGTTGGCTCGCGGTCGTTTGGCTAACCCCGATGACGACCGATAAACGTGACCTTAGAGCTAAAGCGAGAAGAGGCCGAGCCAAGCCGGCGACACCGGTGGCGTTTGTCACGCGGCCATGCCGTGGTTTCCAGCAGCTGTCACCTGGTCCACTCTGTCAGTGTCAGATGTTATTTCAAGAAAGCCAGGATGATGTGTTCAGCTCCGGGCCGTACTCGAGTTCATTCATGAGTCATGCGACGCTTCTTTCTGTACGGGGTTCTTCGGTGTCAGGTTGCTTTATTTTTTTTTGTCTTGTACAGCCCTAACATTTTTTTAACAATCGAATTTGAGCGAGAGACGCATTACTGTGCAGAATTTTTGATTACTTCGATCATATTTTTAAACATTTATACATTCTATAGAAGAGAAATACTGTACGGTACATTGACACGATCTGGATTAAAATGTTGAAGTGTGCATTTTTTTTTTTTTTTTGCTAGTCAATTATTAACTGTAGGATCTGGAGTTCGGCACAATGCTGAAGGACGGAATGTTTAAATCTGCTATCATGAAATTCTCATCAACAACACGTCCTGTAGCTAATATTTGCATTCGCTGCTGCTCTCTTGTGAGCCTGGAGGAAGATAAGAAAAACTTTCTATTCATCAGTCTCCATAAGGTGCCCTTTTTCCCTATTAGTTGTATAAGGTGAAGTTGTTGAAGGCCTTCTTTAGCTCTGTAGTAAACAAAGTGATAAGATATTTCTTTTTAACCTGAAGCCGATGCAGTCTCCATTCTGCTTTGGAGCTAATGCCAGATTGGCTTGTTTTTTTTTTTTACGTAAAAGCCACCAGGAAGCATAATCGTTTTATCGTTGCAATTTAATTTAGGATGATAAGTTTGCTTGTATAAGTACTCTTCGAAATAAAAAAAAAAAAAAAAAAGCAAATGTAAAAGGACGAGGCGCCTGAAGTCTCGCAGGTCTGAACAATGGCGCGCCAGAGTGTTAGCATTAGCTGGGTGTGTATGTGTTCCCTTGTTGTTGTTGTTGTTGTTGTCGATGCCGAAATGCTAAAGATTACCCCAGGTGGAGGCAGCAAAATGATCCATGAGTGATCAGTCTCAGGAGCGAGACGCTAACCGGGTTCAATAAAGATGCGCGGAAACTCCGGCTTATTAATCAGTGCAGGGAGAAAAAGTTCACTCGTTAATAGGATGTGTGATTTTCTTTTTTCTTTTATTACTAAATCCGTTTCAGGTCATGGATCATGGTGTGGTCTAAGGGTCAGGTACAAATGAGGTGTCACCGCGTGGCCGGAGGAGCGGATCATTATTTTAAATGTATGTGTGTGTGTGTACGGAAAACTGCAGGACAGAGAGAGAGAGAGAGAGAGAGAGAGAGAGTGAGAGAGAGAGCAGGCAGGATTTAGAGTTAATCATATAAAACTATACAAATTTCAGGGGGCTATAACTTTTGCATCAATCATATAGAATATTAATATTAATATGACTAACCTTCCAGTCAATGAAGTATAGTTAAAGTAAATAAAGTAATTTTAATACACACTATAAGAAATATATTTCTAATATAATTCATAATAGAATTTAGAGACAATTTAAATTGAATTAAAAAACAATTTGAAGACAATCATACATAAATACGTATACATAAACCCCGCCTCCACTTGCCCCCTCCCATCCCTGTCCCCCGTGGAGGTGTCCTCCCTCAGGGACAGCAACATAAGTTGTTTACATATCCAGATATAGAATTAGAATAGAATAGAATAGAATGGGGTTGCCAAATCTTCTAAAATCCCGCTACAGGACGTATCTAATGCAATGCGTTCGTTATTCAGGTACAGTATGATGTCATTATGCAAGTCCAGGGGGAAACCTCCAACTCTGAAAAATTGTAGAATGCAAAAATGTGCACTTCCTCAAATGATCACTAGGAGCTGGTTCTAAAAGTCAGTCAATTCTTAAAGAGCCTTATGTTAAATTTACAACAGAAATAAACATGTTTACAGCCTGGTACAAAATATATATATTATATAAATTGTAGCGACAGCTGCATTTCACGTGTCACACCGCTAGCTGTCTGCTTTGCATCATTTTAGCTAACCAGCTAACTGGATAGGTTGTTGTTTAACTCCACAAGAAATAGAGTTGACATGGGGACGACGTGTAGGGTACGGTTGACGGAGTTAAGTCAAATGCAAAGTATGTTTTTTAGCATTTTAGCTAAGTACAGTATGTTCCGAACAACATCCAGGCTCCGCTTGTTCCCGCCATTTGCCCGTGTATGGATTAGTGCTCACAGTTGAGCTTGAAAACCGCTCCTCAGGTAACTGAGTACATGTACATCCTTACTGCACTTAAGTACATCTTTGATGTTTTTGTTCTTAGTAGTTTTATTAGAGGGCTTTTAAAAAAATTTCTACTCCACTTAAAAGTGCAGCAAATATCTGTACTGTACCTTTACTTCACTGTATTTCTTCATGATGTCGCATTACCTAACCACAGAGGTGTGTAGCATTTAAAGAGGGGATTACACCACCTGCTGACTGTTCCGCGTAATTGCATGACGTGCCTTTCCTCTGAGACACGCCCTACAGTATAACGTAACAGCTTATAAGGAATCAGAAGTGGAGCTGGTAACAGAGAACGCTGAAAACAACACATACAAAAGCGGGAGGGAGAGAAAGAAAGCAAGATTATTTCGTTTATTTTTAGAATTTTTTGAGGGAGGATTAAAAAAATCCAGATTTTCTTCTGAATTTAGTCGTGTCCAATTCCCACCTGTCTCTAGGGCACTCCCCCATCAAGGCTACTGCAATCAGTCAGCGAGGGCTGAAGACTATCATGTGTCTCTTGAGCCAAGTGACACCAACCTGCTTCGTCTTATCCTCTTCTTCTGTTTGCATGAGTGATCGTCTTAGAGCCGTGATTGATCCAAGAGTGCAGAATGTCTCCCATCCCTACCTCTATCCAGGCCGATGGTTGCGGGGAGCTACAGTGCAGCATCACCCGGGAATCGAACTCGCGATCTCCAGATGATAAGGCGAACGCTTTACCGCCGCGTCACTCGGGAACGATTTTTAACCGTGATAAAGGTCACTATGCGTTAATACGAGCACTGCGTATTTAAAGGTGAGTACGTCTCAACTCTTACTCAAGTACGCAAGTTAATGGAGGGATATTTGCCCTCGGGAATCTCTAATTTTACTTAATTAAGTTCTGGTTTGTGCACTTTGCCCACCTCTGCACCTCACGGAGGCTTTCGTCCAGTTCATTTTATACACCTGTCACATGTACAATACACTTTATAACATTCTGAAACCCAGAAGTCTTCCTCATGCCCGGTGTGATAGTTCTCCTCAGGATATGAAAGAACCTGGCGATGAGTCATGTGCATTAGGTGGCACCTTGCTTATAAAGAAGCAGATATGTTTATTGCTTGCTATCAGTCTATGAATAATTGAATACCCCGAGGCCTTAAAAACAAGAGGCGAAAATAAAAAAGTGCATCAATAACCTGCTTTTGAAGGGAAAAATAGAAGATACAGAATTTACTGCTTTAGTGTCTCACTTGATATGCAGTATACATCATAAGCGCTGGGTCTGCTCCGGCACTGATGTGGCTCTGCGATGAGGATTTTTAGGATGAAACATGATGTTTTTATTTTCTAATTTACTTCACATGATGGAATAACTTACTTCTGACGGCTCGGGGTAATCTTCGACCTCACAAAAGGTATCGATTCTGTTCCTTCCATCAGCCCGTGTCAGTGTATCGTTAGTATAGTGTGAAAGAGCTCGTAATCGCACCCCTGACCGTTGGATCTGGCAGATCATTCGGAAAATCTTTTTTTTTTTTTTTTTTTGTTATAATGCTTGACTCCAGACCGAGGATCATACTCCGGGTAATATTTCAGACTATATCGGTATACAAACAGTACATCATCCTTAAAAACATACTGTCGTTGTCAGGTGGTGATATTCTCGGCGAGAGCTCGGTCCTCAACCGTTCGTGTGAATTCTGTGACGAAGACAAATCGTCCAGGCTGTTTTGTTTCCCGGTGTGTGAAGGTCTTCCCGGGTACAGTATATTTAGCATGGTAAAAACCTCTCATGGTACCAGCAGACGTGCGAGAACATGCCGTTAATGAGCGAATTTATTATTTTTTTCACTACTCACTTCACACACACACACCAAACTCTTCATGGCCCAATCTTTGCCCTTCCACTATGCTGCTGGGATTTAATTGCCGTGATTACTCGGTGACTCTCTTACATCTCTTGTGTCTCGAAACACAACAAAGCCATTCAGTTTGTGACCGTGGGCGAACAGCAGAGTGCTCCTGCTTAACGTGAGCCCACGTTTTTCAAATGCCATGACCCTACTGGGAATTCGCGCTTGGGTGGAAAAGACTAGCATGGGCTGCTTCTGATAGGACGGGAGCCTGTTTCGGGCAGCCAGACAAGGACCTCGATTCATACATCAGAGACGGGAAGAGCTGCAGAGGGTTCTGAGATCTCGCAGCCCGTCTAATGAAGGTGCTCGGCAAAGCGAGCCAGCCAGCGCCTGCGTTTTATCACATGGCGGGATATCAAGGACTTCGGGCAGACAAGCTAAGGCGGCATGGTGGGACGGGCGTGCTCTTAGAGCCAAGCGGTCCTGGTGTGCCTGGCAGATACCTGGGCACGGGTCATCCAAGGCAAGAGTGGAGGGGGAGAAGAGTGAGTGGATGATTTTTTTTTTTTTTTTTGTGATTGTAATTACAGCACGAGGTCAGAATGTTACCTGTGGGTAGAGGGTGAGAGGGGTATGGGCGCACAGGCGCCGTGTGGCTTAACACAAAGTCTCAAGAAGGAACGAGACTTTGTGTCAAGCCAGGTCCAGGTGTGTACAGTAGCACGAGCTTGCTTGCAAATTTTTATGAGTCTCAGTTGTGAACTGTTGCAAGATCCTGGACCCAGTAACATCACCATGTAAATAAATCTAACAATTTACTAAGATACTGAATAACGAATCCCAAACCGTTTTGGATAAAAGGGAACACACACCAACGTAAGAAAGAATGAACTTTCCAGCAGGAACTTTAACGCTGTATGAAAGTGTCAATGTCGTTTTGGGAGTTAATTTCTTTTGTGCTTTGCCGCTTTTACCCGAAGCGATCGCCACAACAGATCATGTGACCCACAAGACCTAGCACAGGTTTAACCCTGCATGCACATGCTGTCGCAACCCTCCCATTTCCTCACTGCGCTTGGGACTGCATGAACCGACTGTGTTGTTTGGGGAGTAGGGTTGAGGGCAGGGGTGGGGCTCGAACCCCTGACCCTCCGATCGGCTACCGGAACTCTGGAATAACGTGCCCTGATAAAAGACCCTGATACAATGTTGCAAATAGAACCGAATATCAACGTGGGTTCAAGGCAGTTAATATCCGCGTGTAACTTTCTAACAGAGCTCAGAAATGAAGAATCAAAAGAAGAAGTGTTCTCCCAAATATTGTAGCGTCATCACTCAGGTTGATTTCCATCACGTCCAGCAGCAGCAGCAGCAGCAGCAAGCGGCGAAGGAGAATTATGGACATGGAGGCGAAACAAAGGATTATTAAACAGCGTGAAGGTGGAGAAACATATTTGAATGATATTGTTCGGGATTGAGACGCGCACAGAGCACCTACCGTACGCTGCATAGTGCTTTGATGAATATCTACAGAAACGTACTGTAACATGTTTTTACACACCGTCCGGTTTCACAGAACAGATCGCAGACTGTAAGCAGATTCTTTTTTTTTTTTTTTTCGATTGGGTTTCTTGCCAATTTAATGGTTTAGTAAATCTCAGTATTTTTTTTTTTTTTTTGACTCGGAGGAGATACAGCGTGTGTGTGTGTGTGTGTGTGTGTGTGTGTTTACTTCCATCAGCAGCAGGTTCTCTGGTGGACCAGCGGATTGCAATCAGTGATCTCAATCTCAAGTCCAGGGTGCGTCTGGCGTCTCTCCGATATGAATCCGACTTCGGCGCCGTATTATTAAGCCGTCACTGTGTGAATCCTTCTCATTATTTTCCAGATGCAAAGCTCTTACAGGCTACTTTTGCTAAAACACAATTTTGTCTTCCAAACTCGGCGAGATTGGCTTCCACAGATTTAACACATGCTCTCCAGACATACTCATTTACACACAATCAGTTCGCGAAATGGCTTTCAAGCTGCAGTAAATAAAGTTGCGGGCGCTAAATTAACCGCTTTGCGTAGACGCCAGCCTTCATTTTACAGTTAGGTTTTTTTTTTTTTTTCCTTTAGGAGAAACTTCTCAAATTGCACAATCATCGTTGAAAACACATCTAATGTTCCGAGACTCTTTTAAACCACGGTTGTAAATCAGATTGCGAGTCTTTCATCATATTTACAAATGTGAAATTCAGTGACATTAGGTTAATAAGTGCTGATAAGAGAAATGTGAAGTGTTACATGTTAATTAATAGTTTTTATTAATAAGTCCATATCGTAGGAAGTGTGAAAACTAGCGGCTTTGCAGAGAGCTGGATGTCAGTTAGAGTAAATAAGAGTCATGCTGCTATAGGGAAATAATCTCTGAGACATTGTTTAGCTATTAGTATCATGTTGCTCTCTCATAAACATGTGCGGTACACAGCCGGTTAATATTGTGGAACGTCTCTGTATAATAATAAAAAAAAAATTGTGGGCGGGATTAATTTCTGTTTAAAAGCACTGACACTGGAGACTCCTTCCATACAATTATGTAATATCACTCTCGCGCTCATGCTGTTGTACTGAATATCAGCATCATCAGTGCTGATATTCAGTACAACAGCACGGCCCCGTGCGTGATATTGCTTATATACAACAGTTCCACAAGCGCTATTTATTATCAACAGATTATCAACATATCCTTTCACACCATGTGGAATTGCGACTGGCGCAGCTGTTGATCTACAGTTAGTGTAATGAACAGGGATGAGAGTACTTTTAAGTTCTTAGCGGCTCTCTGTTGCTGCTCCAGGTGAGGAGAATAAACCATGGAGGTGGTGGACAGTCCTGAGAAACTCACCAGATTTACTGCATATATTTCCACTTATTACACTTTAGAATATCAGCTCCGGTAACGTCCGGGTTCTGGGGTCGAATCCCAAATGCAAAGCTAGTGCACTATGTAGGGTGTACGATCCCTTGTTCCACACACCAAGTAGTGCACTTGATCAGGGGTTAGAGAGGGATTTGGGATCCAGCCTCGTGTTAGACGCTAGTTAGCTTTATAGCTCTTGATGAAATAACACGGAGGTTTCAGAAGCGATGACTGCGGAGACGGCGTGCTGTTAACGTTATCAGATGTGTGTTGTTGCTTCTGTGGCTGGGTGTGAATGTGGGTTTTGGCAGGCAGCTGCTCTCTCCTCTACAGTTCACGGTACTGTAATGTGCGATGCCTACTGTACATTATAACCGCTCATGGGATGTCAAGATCGCTTGGTCAGAACTAACCGATGTATAATCAAGAACACAGATCCTAAATGAATGTAATTCGACCCGGTTAGAACCTGCATTTTTAGAACTGCTCGAGGAATATCAAGAGGCAGATATTGCAGATTTTTTTCAGGCTGGTGTTCGGCAGCTCCGCGTGTTTGCTTTGGGTTTGTAGTGACGGGAGCAGAGGTAGGAGAATGAAGTGCGCCCTGATAAAGGTCAGTTGATTTGCTGCGCTCTGACAGATTCGGCGTGGTACGCTTGAGCTTGAAATGTTATTTCCCAGAGACACAGTTAGAGACACGAAACTCCCACTCATGCTCAGTGCGATGAGCGCAGTCATTCTTAGTGCAGTCTCATGTTGTACGTTTGCTTTTTTTTTCTTTAATCTCTTCAGGCCACAGTGTCCCACACACATATAAAAAAAAAAAAAAAGTACGCTCTGTTGTGCTACATTTTATGTCTCATGCTTAGTTTACAGGTCTCGCCTTGACGCCGGTTATGCAACAACAAAACTCTTTATAAAATCTTGCTCATAACTGAAATAATTGTCAGTACAGAGCAAATGTTCATGCGTTTCAACTCTTAAAACTCAAGGCAACACAGCATTGGTCAATGATCGATTTCAAAGCAACCAGCCGTTTACATAGAAGTTCTGCGGGTGTGGGGCGACAGGGGAGGGAGGCGTCAGATATCAAAATGAATTTTGAATTAGAATTTTTGGATATGACAAGTAGATCTAAAGTTATCGTAACATAAATTTTACTGCTAATTATTTTATTATTATTATTATTATTATTATTATTATTATTATTCAGAGAAACAACCATAAAAACATGTGATTATATGTTTCTTTGCTTATGTGACCCCAGGCAAAAAAACAAAACAAAAAAAAAACCTGGCACAAATAAACACTCGCCAAATAAACGCTCCATTTTGCAAAGTGAAACCGCGTGCCGAAAAGCTGAGCAGCTTTATTTCAGTCCTGAATTCACCACCACATTCCAGCTGTTCATGGTCAAATAATTATTCAGTGCCGGAAACAAATACAAAAAAGCATGATTTTTCAAACTATTATAAAATATATATATATATATATATATATTAAAAAAAAAACACTTCATGTGAATTCTGCACTTTGTGTGGATTCATGTGATGAGCCATTTTCTCAAGGCAAGATTCTTACGTCGATATAAAAAATTATTATTATTATTTTTTAGTTTCTTGATTCGTGCCGTTCCTGTTTTGTTGGACATGGGCATGCATCAACTCCCCTCAATTAGCATTTACTTACATCTGAATAGAGCTGTTTATATAAATCTTGCATGTGAATGGCGAGCTAAGCGCGGGGGCCGGACTCCGACACGTGTAGAGACGATATAACTATTCAACATTGATGACATACAGTACGTCTGTTTAACATTGATTTAATAACAAACTCAAAAATTGATTTGCAAATAGACTAAATGCTTTGTGTTTAATTTAAGGTTAAATTTGGCTATAAGATTCATTTTATCATTTGCACAATTCAGTAATTTAAGACGTATAAGCTGATAAACCAATGACCTCGTGTAGATTTTTTTTTTCACCTTCCCTATTGCAGTCATGGGACGTCGTGCTCACTGCTCTATTTATCCCATAGAATTTGTATTGCACCTAGTGGCCAAAAATGGAACTGCAACATGCGTTATGCTCCTCCTGTTCTGTTTGATTGGCTTTTGTGAGTGCTTTTTGGAACTGTACTGTAGTTCGAATGGGTGATTTGCTAAAACCTGGCAACCCCATTTCATAACATTCTCTCACCTGCTGGTGTACCTGATGTTGTTAAATCTTCAGTTCGTCTTGAGTTCATTCTGTTCATTAATGTCAACACTTTTTATGCGACATAATCACATTCACACGCAGTATAATTTATTCTCCGTCGTTTAACGACCGTTCACTGGATTTGCTTTGTGGATAACATATGGAACAATTGCTCACGCACATGATGCGTTCACGTTCGAGGAATCAGACACAGATTTCTTACTTCAGAAAACATTTCCCTAATAACGCCCGTATGCTAATTCGAATCTTCCCCGGCGCGCTAATCTCTCGAGGTGAAATTAATTGTAAGTAGCTGGTCTAATGCTAATTTGTTTTGTCAATGTGTTTGTGTTCGTAATCCTTAGCAGGCCACCGCTTCGTCATTAAGAGGACAAACTGTAGCTGTCGAGAATAATTCGGCGCGGCTTAATGGGAAGAGTTCTGCAAGATTCTGTTGTTTTTATATACAGGGTTGTATTTAACCGCGGCTTAAACAGTCTCGCGGGGAGATTTTTTATTTATTTATTTATTTATTTTGCCTCGACTCCTGCCGTGTTTTTGTTAGTGCAGAATAATTTCTGACATCTTTCTTGTACTTCCTTTTTTTTTTCGGAAGCACGTTTCCTAATTGTGAACAAAGCGACGGATTGATGGATGCAAGTGCGTGAAAATCAGTGAATCGGTGTTAATATTCCAGACGGGATGCAGACAACATGATGCATAATGAGCAAGAAAACAAGAATCCACAAGATTACACAGCGACACAAAATGCATGAGGTTATTAATAGAAAAAAAAACAAAAAAACAAAACAAACAAAAGCGATGAGGACAGAACGCGGAGACACAATTTGAAAAACGCACAGACGACAGGACGGGGGGTGGGGGGTGGGAAGGGGGGGCGGGGACGAGATCCAAATCGAGGCGAAGGACGCGGACGGGAATTAAAACGGACGCGGGACACAAACAGGAGTCGTAGTGGTGAGACGAGGAAGACGCGATCTCGGAGAGAGAGAGAGAGAGAGAGAGACGGACGAGCGGATAAAGAGCGGAGGAGAGATCAGCGCGGGGGTCGGACCAGGGTGAAGTTTCATTGGTATGCTAAACAGGTGGGGAGAAGCTGTGAACGCTGTGTGGTCATGCAGAATGAGAGCAGGGAGGGGGCCGCGATCGAGTCTCGGGCTGAATGCAGAGACGGATATTTGAAGAGCTTTGCTTGTGGATTTCATCAGAAGCTCGCAGGCTTGACATAAACAGATGCGCTCGATGGACAAAACAGGCTTTCACCGATATTTTTGCACCGAAAGCTTTATTCTGGATTTGTTTTTCTGATAAAGCATTTCTATCTTTTCAGGCTTTGGGAGGAAGAAAAAAAAAAAGTTACAGATCCGTGTGTGTTTAGATTATTTAAAATTGTGTGAATCAGCTTTTAGTATGACATGCAGCACTCCGCATCACTACAGTTTTGGTGTTTTTCTGTTTAGAGCATTCAGTTTTTATTTTTTTCCCCCACACATTTTTGCCCCAATTCCCATCCAGCTCTCCCTGTTGTATAATGGCGACCATTCAGACAGGGTAAAGACTGAGACCATTTACCAATGCACTTAAAACCATCATCACAGTGCAGCGAAACACGAACAGAACTAAGGCCTCGTTCAGACCAAGTCCGATAATTGGCATGTCTACTGTAGATTGGAATCAGTTTGGAATCAGATTGCTTTAATGTAGTGTGAACGGTAAAAAAAAAAAAAAATTATAAAAAAAAAAAAAAACACACCCACTCTGATTTTTTGCAAATCCGACCTGAACCACATCCAGAGGTGGTTTGAAATCAGATATTTTGGATTCCTAAAGACGCATCTCAGTCTGGACGCTCTCGCCACTCGAATCAGATTCGAAACAGTCCGTCTGTAATGTCACTTGCAACTTGCAAATTCACCTGATCATGTGATAAGGGACGTTTATCCATGGTTGAAAAAACAAGTAGGGAGATGATAAAGAAATGGAGATAAAAAAAAACCTTTATGAGATTGTGGAAGATCTTTTTTTTTGACACATCACCGCTAAATATGTAAAATGCACGCCCTTGAATTTGGAAATGGAGAGCAACAGTCCTTGGACAGTGGACAAAGTGAAATGTCGATTCGAAAAACTGTGCGAGGGGACGCATCAGTCCAAGCAAGGCTAGAGAGATCGTACAGAAACAGGGTGATATATGAGGTAATATTGTGCTATATGCGAGCCTTTGGCATCGTTACCACGGCAACCGACAATGTGTAGGTCGACAATGTGTCAGATTTGGGCGGCCAGTCTGAATCGAATCCGATCTGATCGATTACAGATAACAGTGTGGACGGTCAGATTCGTGAAACTAGACTCTACGTCTGTAGTCTGAACCCGAAGAGCTATCCGCCCTCTTCCGCATACGTGACCTCACACACAGCGACGACTGGCTGGTGACGCAAAAGACTGCCCAAAAAGAGACAGGATGCCCCTCCCACCCACACATCACCGCCCTCCCATGTGCTCCCTGGCTCTCGAGACAACTAGAGACAGCTGTAGCTCTCAGAAACGGGATTCATTGTTGGTTTTTAAAGCTCTTAAAGCTCCAGGTCTCAGCTTTCTGAGGTCTTCAGAGCGCTTACTGTTGGCTGGTCCACAATCTTGAAGCTTGAACGCTAAATATAATATTATATGAAAATCAACCTTTGAAAAACACACTTTTTTTTAATGAGAAAATGAACATTTTAGCCTGCGTTAGTCGCATCATACAGTATACACATAGTGTAGAGTGTGCAGTAAATCTCACTGCGTCCGTGTTTTCGACTGTACTGCATGTTCACCGTCTCTCCTCTTTGCTTTAAGCCTGTTTTAGAGATTTCTGCCTTAATCTGTGCACAGGCCTGAGTTTTTAGCCTTGCATAAGGAAAGAAATCGCACACGGCGGTATTCAGGCTTGTGCGGAAGTCACACACAGGAAGCACGCGGCTAAAAATAAAGTCGTTTCTCATGTACGGTACAGAATGCAAAGACAGCCGAGACATTATTTTTTTTTAACAAAAAACATAGAAAACAAAACGTAACGCCTTTTAAGATTGTTATTAACCGTAGAAACGGTGAAGCAGATCAGTCTGCTGGTCGAGTACACCTCGAATAACTTCAGAAATGAATAAAAGCATGCACACACATGACAAATTCAAGGCTTTTTTAAAAAGAGTTGCATTAGATTATCATTAAGACCCGCGTACAGTATCGCCATGTATCTGCTTCACATCAAAAACAGCAGATACGTACAGTATGGTATGATGTGTTTTTTTCTTTTCCGTAAAAAAAAAAAACGTCTTCCCTTTTGAAGTTAATACTACAAAGTAGCAGCGCGCAACCATCAATCAGTTCCTGTTGCTGGATTAAGTGTTGTCCTATCGGCTAAATAAATATACATGGAAAGAAATCACGATTAAAATGATCGTCCAGATAGAGGCCTGAATAAACCGATCCGCAGTAAGGTTTAAATATCTCAGCGGAAAACATTTACATGAATGTCACATCTTGAAATCAGCTCTCCAGAATGAAAATCCAATTATCACAGAAAATAAACAAACAAATAAATAAATAAACAAAAATCCTGTGCCACTCGTACAGAACCAATGGACCTCCACCAGCCGGGCGGAGATGCTAAATCAGACCTCGGCTAATGAGGCTTACGCTAACAAACCGTATTTTCGGCTGTGCCCGAGCTGTGATGCTATTTCGGATGCGTTGCGGTTTTCCTTAAGCCCCAGGCAAGCCGTCGTCATCGGCTCGTGTAACGCAGAGTCTCCTCCAGGTCGCACGTCTCTATGTCTCTCCGCCTCGCCTTCTCTCTCCCTGGGGCCCTCATGAGTCCCCTTGTGATTTGCGATCGGGCTCCTGCACGTACAGAACTGTACGTCCTCCTGCTTGTTTACTCTCCGACATCCTGGGAGACTTATCCTGCGTTATCCTGACGTCGATAATTTCGCCTCCATGTACAGTATACGCACCCCTAAAGCCCACCCTGTAGCCCGATCAAAGGGGCCATGAAGAGAGAATGGAAATGGAGCATCCTCTATTTATAAAAAAAAAAGAAAGAAAAAAGTTTAAGAGTTAGAGTCGCGTGTTCTCGGGGTGCGAGCTGGAGCCCGTGCGTCCCGCAGGAGTGCGTTGCGCTGACAGACCTACATCAACGCGTCATCAGCTGCGGCTTGCTGACGGCAATTTATTTGATTGCGATCGATGCGGTTCTTGCTGCGCACTTATTTCTTCCCCGACCTCTGAGCAGGCCAAATGGAGGTCTAATGAACAGCTATTAGCTTTTTTTTTTCTCTTAAAAAAAAAAAAAAAAAAATCTTTTTAAAGATCTCTTCGTTCACTCTGTTTACATCAGGACTTATCTCATCTCACGAAGGCGTCCTTAATCCAACCAGCCCGAGCTCAGGTTTTCCAAAGCGTCTTTGTTTACCTTTAAAAGGACGAGCGCTCGCTCCGGCACAGGCGTCCCGGACTGGAACGTCCCTTTTTGGAACGTCCACGACGATGTGGACGAATTTATCCATATCCAGGTTTTGAAATGGAATGAAATAAAAGCTTTGTATGTAAAGAAAAAACAAAGGAGAAGGAAATTCAGATCTGCGAGAATAGATTCTGACTGCGCTGATAACGAATCCCAGAACTTCTCACTAAACAGGATTAGAGACTGAAAAAGCACACACACAAAAAAAGAGCATTAATAAAGAATATAAAGAAACTCAAGCATGAGGAGCAAAGTCAGAGCACAAAAGCTATAAGGCTCGTTCAGATCTCAGAATCTAAGAGGCTTTGACAGGTGTGTGTTTTTTTCTTCCTCTCAACCTCATAGCAGGTCGACGTCCCTAATTAAGTAAGACTAATTATCGGTGGATGGAAGCGTACTGGTGCATTATTCAAAACGAAGTCAGTGACCGTGCCATTTTATTGAACACCTGATTATTCTCAGCGGGCTTGTGGGATTTAATGAAAGAAGTCCAAGGCACAATACAAATTTTTTTTAGGAAGAGATAAACACGAGGGTTTCTGGCGACGTGGCGGCTCGCGGAGGAAGAAAAGTGTTTAGTAGTCATGATAAAAAATACAAAAAAAAACAGGAAAAGGAAAATGTCCTAGTGCTGATCATTTTAGCGAATGAAAAGATGGATAATAATAATAATAATAATAATAATAATAATAATGTTGTTAGTCTTTCAGCTGTGCCGCCACACAGCAGACCATCTGATCTGCACAACAACTTGGCACAGGTTTTATACCGGATCTTTTGACGTTGTTCTGTGCATGCGTCCAACTGTGGGCGTGTCTTAAAAGCTGCTAATGCGCTACTGTCTCAATGTAAACAAACACCTGCACCAATAGATATTAATGAGAAAAGATAAAGTGAATATTTTGACTGGGATTAGTTCATATTTTCACTTTGGCTGAAATAACAGCGCTGACGTGGTAGAAGTGAATTTTAACACGCCGGAGTCGTTTTAAGACAAAACTTCATCTTTATCCGATCGACTTTTTCCATTTCTCATCTGTGATTCTCTCTCCGATTACCGAACAGCGAGTGTATTTGTCTGAGCACCAAAGAAGTACAACTTAGTGTAAACAAGGCGTCAGATACTCGACCTTACAGAATGTGATTTCTGTGTGTTAATAAGTGAGACAGAGAGTTCTGCTGTACAGAGAGACACACAGACATGGACGTGGACTTCAACCTCAAATAATAATAATAATAATAATAATAATAATAATAATATCACTCATTACATTAAAGATCAGCAGATTATTATTAGCTTTAACCTTTTAACTATTTCTACAAACTCTTTTCCCTTTAATGATGAGCACTAATGCTGTAGATGTTAGATCATATTTGTACCTCTTATTATCCGAGTAAAACGCCAGCTAAATCATTTCCGCCGTATTTGTCCTGTATATCTTACATTAATCCATATCTTCGGGACGGGCATATGGTGACGCGGCAGCGCAGATTGGATAAGGCGCTGGCGATTACTTTGAGCTACATAAAGATAGAAAACCATGTTGAATCCGCAGCAGATAGGCGTGCGTGCTCGGTCCTTAACAAGTTGATTGATGCAATTAATTAAGCCCATCTGCGCTTAATTAATACTTAATGGTTCGTTCCAGTTCAAGTTACACGCCAGCTACAGATGCTACAGGAAATACTGTACACTCGAAGGTAACAGGAGGATTTAAAATCATTTTTCTTCATCTGTTTCGTATAAAACCTCCCGATAACTTCCTCTTTAACACCAGACGATGCGGATGAACATTACCGAGGATGCGTGTAAGAGATGTACTGAACAAAGGACTGTCAGTAACCGTGTGTGTGTGTTTATTATTTCTTAAAGAAGAAAGAAAAACGTTCTCTTAGAATCTTAAAACTCTGATTTGACAGTGTGAGCAGCAGGGGAAGACAAAAGAGGTATATAAACAAAAGAAACACCATCTCTTGCTGGATCATTTCTACAATATAACAGGAGTATTTTATGAACTTTTTTTTTTTTTTTTTTTTTTTTTGCTCTTCTTTAATACGCCTAGGGTGGGACGTTACATAACCCTAAACCACGAAACGTCCCAGAAAATAAATCTAAATAGCTAAAAATAAATATATACACTATAAATACATCTGAGGTTTTAATACTGTAAGTGCTCTGTTTACCAGGCGATGGATCCTGGCGCTATTTCAGATCTAAAGGACAAAAAACACAGGAGTGTATCAGTTAGATTGAGGTTTCAATAAAACCACACTACAGTATATATCACGTGTCAGTATTAAATGCATATATGTGAATGAATTAACAGTACGATCACTTCAAAGTTCATAAAAAAGCTTTGATGTTTTCTAGGAGAAGATGCTCAGGACCAGAAAGAATTATCTTTAGAAATAGAGATAGGAATAATGATTTGTTGTTAATTTCTTGTTAATTAAGCAGATGAGGTGATCTGTCCAAGAAGTGGCACGTTTTCTTTATAAAAGAAAAAAAAAAATTATGAAAAAAAAAATGGCACAAATTCATTTAACACCACCATCATTATTTAGCTTCTTATGAAATAGCACTTGATCCAGCACATCCTATTATTCAACATTTAGCTTCTTTTTTTTTTTTTTATTCATATAAAAAATGATTTATATCCAATATATAATAATTCATTATCAATACGAAGATGAAAAAATCCGGGAATGAAATTGTGATTAAAATAGCCACCACAGTTATGATTTCATAACCACATTATGTTATTAGTTGTGTACCGTTCACAATTATTTATATATGTTGGATATAAAGTATTTCTTATCTAAATACAAAACAAACACACAAACAAACAAAAAGAAAAGGTACATACTGAATATTAGAATGTGTCGGATCAAGTGCTATTTATAACAAATCTTAATAATGATAGTGGATGTCGTGTTGTTAAAATAAACTCAAATTTCAGTGATTAATCTAATATAGTACATTATTGCATGAATTGCTTAATTATTATAATATATCATATTAATAATATATTTGATCGTGTGGATGCTGGAGAGGAAGTTCTACATCAATTTTCTTTTAAAATTTTAAGCTTATACACATTTCTATCATTTATATACAATTTATAAATTCACGACGTGATGGTGTTGAGGAACTGGATTCAGTATTTATGCCGAATTCTCTGAACGTGACCTGTCGCCATAAACGCGGTGAGCACCAGAAGAACGTAATATGAACTTAATGCAGGACTGCATGGACCTACTGTACCATGGTCTCAGTACGAGCCTGAAGAGGGCGCTGTGAGAATTGATGGCGCAACAACGAAATGACGTCCCAGTGGCGAACGCTATCCGATCTTTCCCGCCTGTAACGAGCTTGTAGTACGTCAATGGCGTCACTAAGAGGTGTTAGTTACGCTGTTACCTGGTAAATGCTATGTCTTTCTACTTTCTTCCTGCCAAGTTATTACGGAGTTCACCCAATTTTTTGGGACCGTGGCTCAGCGTGACTAATTTTGACTACAGTAATTAACCTGGCTGCTATGAATGTAACATAGCCTTCCCCTACATACTGTATACTCAAACTCAAGGCATGAAGGAGTTGAAACTCTACACAGCACTGGCTCTATTGTAGACTTCATAAATGTCTTTTGTACTGAATATATTGCTGTCTAATTGCCCGAGCCATTAAAGAAAAAAGAAAAAAAAGAAGAAATTCTGGCCGACCCTGTTACCGACAGCTGGACCCTGATTTTATTTGAGAAATACTACTTTATCTGCTGCCGCACGTTCCTCCCTCATTTCAACACTGTAGCTTTAACCTGCGCTGTTCCAGGTTAGATAATGTCATCACCCCTTTTTCCCTTCAAGCCACCTTTTAAATTTCAATTATATATATACTGTATATGAGGATTTTTATTCTATTCTTCTTCTTTTTTTCTTTTGCACCCTGAGCAGTCCCTCTTTTGTGTGTCGCTCTACTCCGTTTCATTAAAGAACTTCTAAAGTGAATTTTGGCAGGGAGGAAACTCAGCAATAATTGCCAATACTTTGCACAAAAGAGCTCCATCTATCAATTTGTGTCATAAAAAAAAAGTGAAACACTTTATTATCCGGCCAAAGTTGGGAGTGCTCGAGGATGAAGTTTCGTGTAATTTGTCTTCATCAGATTCCCGCGGTTTCAGAAGCATGCACGACTCGACTGAGATTTCTTCCAAAAAAAAAAAAAACGTTTTATGAAGTCAGACGCATCCAACAACTCGACGCTCATCGCTAACCGTAATGATCTTCTCCAAAGCTGTACGTCAACTAAACACGACTTCTGGGTAGAATTGTGTCTCAGTACATAAAATTAATTATCTAAAAGTATTCAGTAGCCACTGGTCCATTACACAAACTTCATTTGGAGTAGTTTTTTTTATTTTTTATTGTTTATGCAAATTAGGTTTGATTTTTCTAAGCGAGCCAGGAAGAAATCTATTGATCCGTGAGTAACTATACAAACAGAGTAAAATCAGCAGTATTGTCTCCTTCTCTTCATTTTTGCTTTCATTTTGCAGGATATCAGATATATTCAGTATTTATTGAGGAACATTTAAAAGGTTTATATAGAATTGAATAATCTTATAAAGATTAAACCATCTTTTAATATTAACGCCACATATTTATTTGTTGCTAATAACTGTCATTATTTTATAATAATTCCAATAAGGACCATCGTCCCATTCATTAGCACAGAATTTTCTTTTCACAAAATATTTTTTGATGTTTCTTTTTAAACGAGAAGCCGGTAAATTCCAGCTAATAGGAAGCTACTGCCGCGGAGAGACTACTTAGCGTTTAATTGATTTCAAAGTGCTTTAAGTGGCGAGAATTTATAATTCGAACCACCAACTTTGGCTGTTTTTGCAGGAGCGCTGAATGAGAAGCGTAGCTGAAAGCCGCACTCACTCACTCACTGTACCTCCATTAGGGAAAAGCTGACACCTAAAAGAGACGTTGCTGCGAGGCATCTGCCATCGTTTATCTGTTTCCACAGCCGGAGTCATCCGAGGGGAATATTGACGGGTCCCTGACATCATTAGGCGAGACAGGAGTTTGTCACCGAGAGCAAACACAACGCTGGTCTTAGTGACACTGTTGGTGTGCTGAAAGATTATAAAATTTGCTTACAATAATTAATAATTAAACTACGACGTAATTAATGCAACGGCTTTAATGCTTTGGAAGAAGAAATGAACTACAAACGTTAAGCACATAAAATAAATCCAGATAGATAGAGTACTTTACTAATCCTTAAGGGAAATTGTACAGTATAATAAGTCTACTAGTACATATTCCTGTTACATACGGTAGTACTGTGTGAGTTTAGGAGGATTTATTTATTTACTTATCATTTTATTAACTGGAACTGACTGGTCTCTGACTTGCAACTGTATATTTTTTATCATAAGGCAGAATGACATTTAAACTATGCCGCCTGGAAAAAAAACCCAAAAACAGCCAAAGGCTGGGACAAAGAACTGACTTTGGTGTTCAAGTCAAACTGGGACTTGCGATGGAATTTCAGCTTTGCTTTCCACGTCCAGCTTTGTCGGACGTGAAACAGACGGACCAATCATGAGATAACTTCCTCCAGGTGAATCCATAATCCTGCTTTTCCCTCTCCCATATATCTTAGAAATGGTTCTATACATCATCATACGAACTCTGTCCGCACTTACGCTTTCTATTAAACGTTATTTTCAGAAGCTTATTAAATGTATTAAACTATCCTAGTTTATGGGGTAAAAATTACAACTGTGGCAACCCTGCCATTACCAGAATTTTTATAGAGTATATTTATATAGTACTTCCTAGTTTTGGCCACTAGGGGCAACAACTCTAAAATTGTAGCGAGATCCAAATAAATGAACAAATCGCTAGATCAGCCTTATTCCTGTCAAATACATTTTTTCAAATCATAAACCAATCAAAAGAGATCATTATTATTATTTCAGTGGGATAAAATCTTTTAAAATAAGCTTTGAATGAGGATGTCCTTAAAGCTCAAGCACCTAGCTTGCCCTTTAAAGTAGTTTAGCTGTTTATGAGGCCACAGCAGACCATACATCCAAAGCTGTTCATTGTTTTTTTTGTTTTTTTTTACACTCCTACCATGGCCACTGTTTCGCTCTGATGTTTTTCCTCCCAGAAAATAAACTCGGCTTCGCACGGACCGTCGGGCTTTCCTCCGAGAATGTGCGACGCTATAAACCAATCTTATAAAATGTGATGAGACAGGGACCGGTGGGTTCATTAAAGGAGCCCTCTTCTGTTTTCCGTCATTTTTATTCACCCCTTCACTTTATTTGTTTTCTGATCCATTAGGCCCATGGCAGCAACATAATCTATTTTTACAGTTGCCTTGGCCTGGCAGGGACGCTCCTCAGGAAGCGAGCGCTCCTCAGAAAGCCAAACGCATTACCGGAAACTTCCGCGAGGCACCCCTCATCCCTCTGTGATTCATCACATCAAAGAAATGAGGCACGGAGAGAGCCGCTGATATGTACGTGACGGTTCTGGTTCAGGGACAGGGTGTGCTACTGTCGTCGGCCCGGTGCCCAGCTCATTTATCAGACGAGGTGTTTCTTCGCCACTGCATTCGGCACAAGCGGCGTTTAAGAGCTCGGTGCTTTCGCAATAAAGACGGAGCACAGATTTGTTTCCTGGAGGAAGCGATGTTTGTGTTCCGACATCGATTGGTGGATTAATATTGTGCGCTAGGCATTACGTTAAAGGACTATGTGGCAAGTTGTACAATGTGCATGAAAATCTAGTTTCTCATAATAAGATAAATTCTAATAAAGTCTAACGTAAACGTCTCCTCATTCTGATCTTTGGTCTTAGATCAGATCTGAAGTGTTGTGTTGTGCAAAGGCCTTAAAAAAAGCACAATGAAGCCCAGATCACAGTAACGAATGAAACAAAGTCAATATTTGGTGTGACGACGCTTTGAGGACGCTTTAGTCTCCGGTCCAATTTGTGCAGTTTTATAAGGGAATTAACAACTAGGTTTTACTAAGCATCCTGCAGAACCACACTCAGTTCTTCTGAGAACTTCGACTGTCGCACCTGCTTCTTTTTGGTGAGCAAAAACCCCGGCAGCTCCCATTATGTTTACTTGTCTAAAAAGCGGTCGCTTATATAATGTGCTGCCTTTTTTTCTGGTATATAAATATTTTTTCTGTAACATTTAATTTTGTGTTGGAATACAAATGTTTGTGTGCTGACTCAATAATAAATTCATTAAGAAAAAAAAAAAAAAAGACATGGCTGCCTAAGAGGTAAGTTCGTACCTCTGCGCATGCGTAGGTCGCTGATGTCATCAGTCTTTCATAGCAGCACTAACAACAGCTGCGAAAACCGCTAAAGTTAATTTCGGCCTTTATTCATCACATATACATCACTGCACAGCGAAGTTCGTTATTCACTTCATATGCCAGCTTTGTTAGTAGTCAGGGTCAGCCGCTATTCAAGGGCCCAACAGCATCAACCTGCTGGAGCTGGCGCTCGAACCGTCGCCTTTCCGATGAGTAACTCAGAGTCTCAGCACACTGAGTCACCACCGCACTACAAAGCGAGGCCTCTGACTTTCTTCCTTCTTCTGTACCGCAACAAATAGAGCTGACTAATTGCTTGCTTTCCTCCAGAAATTATTATATTTATTATATTTTTGGATAAAATATCGCATCCGTTGTTTGAAACTACAGTACATGAGGTGCTTTAACCCAGATAACGTGAGCAAAGGCGTATTGATATGCACAGGTGTACTGTTTTGTTTTTAGAGGACAGACGTGTCTACATTAGAGTCAGATAAAAGTCACTTGTAATCATGAATGTGAAATCAGTAATATAATATAATAGAACATACTGTAATACTGTACTGTAGCCTCGTCTATGATCAGATCAATAAGCATCACAAAATGCAGCGACGGAGTAATAATTGTAGAGTGTTTCTCATAATTCGTCCACAACATTCTGCTCGAAGAAGCAGAGCGGGAATTTCAATTCGTGCTGCCATAAAGTGACGCCTTTCTGTTTTACACTCTGCAATCAGAGCAGAAGAATAAAGCTTTGTGTAGAGCAGCAGCGGGCTTTGTTGACCCAGCAGTGTCCTCACTCACGGCGCTGAACCGATCGAGCACCAGTGAATGGGTGGCACGCGCCTCTGTGGGAGAGAACCAGAATTAATTAGCCGAAGACGGGAAACAGAACAAATTATTACAATTATATTAACTCATTTTTCTAGAAATAAACCTTCGTCTGATGTGCTCGTTTGAGGAAGTCCCTCTAGAACTGTTTTACCTGGGTTTTTAAAATTTTATTTCCCATTCTCCCCTCCAGATGACTTTTGGCACTTTCACATTTAACAAACATCAAAACAAGGCTTCTTAGCGCAACGGGCTTCGTGCCCTGACGTGGCAAAACAAAGGATTAGGGGCATCCCTCAAGATTTGAACAACACTGGGGAGGAAATGTCACCTGCAGCCCAGAGATGAAAGGATGGTGACATGAGAAAGCATACTAATATATAAACACCAGAGATAGAGAGAGAGAGAGAGAAAGAGAGAGATGCCAGCAGCCTTCGCTCTCACGATACATCAGCGTGTCACCGGCTAGGCCACCCGCCACGGTGACAAATCTGCCTGTCACGAGTACAGCGCCCGCCATGACAGCTTGGCATTTTAACTATAAAGATTGACTTTAAAATCTACCAGTGCGTTCTTTCTCTTCACCGTGTCTGTGATTAATACTGAACAAGAGAGCCTTTGACCTGATGTGAGAGATCATCTGCTGCTTAATTCAGTCGGGCTGAAAGAAATAACTGGAGGTAGAAGAAGGTCAGAGATACCAAGTCTAACGAAGAAGGGCACGTTTTCCGAAAAGTGTTATTTTTCTCACCTTGTCTGGCTTTTCTCAAACTCTCTTCCTCTAATTGCATTCCTTTAAAAGTGTAATCTGTTTTTATAAGCTGACAAAACCAGTGGTGCAGCAGTAAACAATCTGCAAACTGTCCCCAGACTCCTCCGCTTTCTTTTCCAGTTGCTCGGTTTAAATTGAACTGTCTGGAGCAAAACTTTACAGAATCTGATCTGATCATCCCATCAGGCGGCTCGCTGCCGTCCGATCCCTCGTCCTTACACGGATTCTGTTAAAAAATCGAGACACTTTCCTTTCAATATGTGCTCATATGAACTTGAGTTAAACATTTAATTAAAGATAAAGAATAACAAGACAGCTGTTTCCAATTGTAGGTGTATGTTAATATGAATATCAATGCACTCATTTTAACACTAATCTACGCTGTAGCTGAGAAATGCAAAACAAAATAGCCAATCCGAAAAGAGAAATAACACAAACGAAAAGACACGTACGAAACTGAAAACAAAATTACAAATCAAAAGATTGATAACAAAATCGGAAAAACAAAATAACAAATCAGAAAACACAACAATTCAGACAAACCAGAAAAGGTAGGTATAGTTTGCGGGGAAAAAATCTTACAGCAGGAAGAATTTTGTCGCAAACTAGACTTACTTTTTCCAGTTTGTTGATTCTTACTGCTGATTAGATATATTTGGAGTCACTCAAAATATAGTATTTTATCTTCTTGTATGTCTTGAGTGACAAATGTCTCGTCCAATAGCGATACGAATTTAATTCTGATTTGCTATCTTGTTTTTGACTTAGTTATTTTATTTTCAGATTTGTTATTTTGTTTTCGGTTTTGTTATATTCTTTTGCACTTCTCAGCCGCCGTCTAAATCAATCGCAAGATTGAAACCGTTAACGTTTAAACCACCTAGGTTTGGGGATCCCTTTGCACAGAATTGTACCTTAATATAGAGAAACAAATTTGTACCATTTATGTTTGTACCATCAAGCACATTATTTGTACCATGTGCAACCAAAATGTACATTGCTTTATGAACTTGCTGGTACATTAGTGTACCTTTAATCAAAGGTAAAGATTTGGTCCTTGAAGGTCCCACCACAGTGACAAGCCCTTTCATACCTTAATGTGGTCTAAAATGGTCAATTGGAAGTTCATTTTCCAATTGAATACGACATTCAATCAATATATTATCAGTGACTATGAACCTACAGTATATCAAATGCATATATTTGAACACTGCCTTAGATTACAGTAAAATATTCTATACAATAAACAGATATTTTTAAAAAACTGCCGAAATGCCTTTCACAAAATACAATCACACTAAAACGGTACAGTATATAAAATACAGCTTTTCCATCTACAATATAACTTTTTGCAAACTGTTCATAATACAATTTAAACTTTTAATTCATTTTTACCCAAAATACCACTGCATTTACCCAACATTCTTTCAGAGCAGAAAGGAAATGACGAGCATTGAAAACACTGTAACGCGATGAACTAAATTAATTAAACACAAATAATCCACAAAATAATGAAATTCTTAAAAGGAAATTACACCATCTTCTAGTTTGATAATTCAAGCCAACTATTTAATGTCGAGTTATATTAATGAAATCACAGCGTGAATAAAATCTTCAGTTGTTTGTGGTCTGCTTCCCGCTCTCAGTTCTGACTGAAAACTCCTGTGGCCACTTCGGCCAATCAGTGAAGGCCTGTGGATATTTCGGCCAATCAGTGCTTTGTTGCTATGCCTTATAGTTAACACAGCAACCAATCATTTATGAAACAGTACTTGCGGTCGGCTTTATGCAGTAGTGGAGAGTAAATTCCATATTGCATTTAAAGCTACAAATGTTGACTTAGTGTATTTATTATCGTGTAAAACATGTATTAAAAAGCTTCAATTTTTTTTTTTTTTTTTACAAATATAACACTATATGTTTTAGTTTTACATAGCATTTTTATGTAGTTTTTATTCAACTGTTATAATAATAAATATAAATATATAAAGCTAATTATAAACAATATGTACATTTTGCTTCATATTTTGATGTGGAAATATGTGGGCAAATATTACAACAAATATGGATATGTAAATATAAATATCTATGTTTTGTTCATAGAGTGTGTGCTATCTGCACATGAGGAAACAATCTATCACTTAAGGTTAATGTACCTTTGATGTTAGAACAATTATGTACCTTCAATTCAGTTGTACCTTAAAAGGTAAAAAAAAAAAAAAAAATTGTATCATCAGAAGTCTTTTCATTATTACGAAAAGGTACAAATCTGTTCAAAAAAGGAACATTTTTTGTACCACTGTGCACCTTTTTTTCTGAGCAGATCCTTTGGGTTATGGAGTGGTACCTCCTCCGTGGATCTGATTTGATTGTCTGGTCCATCATCTGTGCTTGATCAGATTGTGGTTTGGTGAGTTTGGAGGCCAGGTCTGAGGTCTTGGGCTCTTTAGCGGGCTGTGCTGCACTGGGTGTTGGCTTTCCTGTGGGATCAGACTACACAGGCTGGCCTTTGGTCTCCGTGGGCATGGGTGGGCCTTGGATGTGCATAATCCTGTCACCAGTTTACTTGTAGAAAAGTGATAGTCCATGTAATTCAATTAACACCTGGCAATGATGTTATTGTTATGACTGATTGATGCACATGCCAGATGTTCCACATCGTCCAAGATTATAAAAAGAGAAAAAAACTTATCATTTGTTAATTAATACAATATCGATTAAATAACTAAGTGATACAAATAATTAAAGTAAATTAAAGTAAAATGTATATTTGCTTGAATATTTGTGGTGACAATTGGAAGACTTTTATTCTTTCATCCATGTAAGGAATCTCCGATTTAGCAGAGATTCGGCTTTCCTGTATTTGAAGGATCGAGAGAGAGGAAACATCACTGGTATTTATTATTCTCACAGAATTGTATTCTTCATATTCTTCTTCTTATTATTATTTACAGAAGTGTATTATTCCTTATACGGCATCCTTCAAGAACATTAGTTATTTTATATTATAAAGTCACTGTATATAGCACCAAACTCACCAACCAGTCTTTTTTCCCCCTCTCTCTTAAAGGACATTTTTTTTTTTTTTAGAAATGCCAGTGAACAAACTGTTACTATGGAAACAATATTGCATCAAAATGGTTTTTAAAACAAAATATTAGGGTTTTAAAATAATTAACAACTTTATACAGAAGGACCCATTAGCTTGGGTATAATTGTTTTATAGTGTTCTAGTAAAAAAAAAAAAAGTTTTTTTTTACGTTTTTAGCATTTAGTGTTACACGAGGGCACGGTGGTGTAGTGGGTAGCACTGTCGCCTTGCACCTCCAGGGTCCCGGACAGGCTCGATTTGCATGTTCTCCCTGTGTTTGGTGGATTTCCTCCAAATTAGGCCAATTGGTTTTCCTACAATTGCCCGTAATGTGTGAATGAGTGTATGATTGTCTTTGTGTCTGTGTGTGCCCTGCGATGGATTGGTGTCCAGAGTGTCGCCTCGTGCCCTCCTGGGTCTCCTGGGATAGGCTCCAGGCCCCCCGAGACCCTGAATAAAGGATAGAGCTGTATAGACGCTGAATGAGCGCTACACCAGATTATCCTGCTCAGCTTAGCTCAGGCTAACATTGTGTGGTTTAATTGTCTGATATATACTGTATAGTAGTGTTGAAATGTTCATCACAGAAATGACTCATGTTACTTTCCTATTAACCAACAGTGTGTCCTTTGTCCAGAGCACAATCAAAAGTGAAATTTAACTGTCTGACGTGATCTACTACTACTACTACCGAACAGAAAATCCCCCGTTCAAACCCCATCACCACCAAGTTGCCCCTGTTGGGCCCTTGAGCAAGACCCTTAACCCTAAACTGATCAGATGGATAATGAAATAAAAAATAAAAAAAGTAAGTTGCTCCAGGATGCCCTGGGAGGGTGTCCGTCAAATGGTGTAAATGGAAAAGACGTTGAAGAATTGATTTGACTCATGTAACTTTCTCATTACCGTCCTGTCATTTGTCCTCAAGACAGATTCATTCGTCTGGTTGTGTAAGTCCTTAACATGCAAGAGAGCAATCGCGCTTTAAATACCTGATTCATCTCAGTCATTTTTTTTTTCTTTTTTAAAAATGTCAAATATCTGTTTGCTCTTTTTGCGATCAGAGCACAAATAGAAAAGGGGAGAGAGAGAAAGACTGAGACGTATTTCTAGCCATGAATTGTTTGCCGAGCTCGACTGAAAAGGATAAATTCCAAAATCGTCCTTGAAGGAGAATACAGATACGAGCGAGTGATGCTGCTAGAAAAACTTATCAATAAAAGTCAGTATAATGTGTTTAAACCTTTCAGTACGAGGGTTGTAGTTAAAATTAGTCAAGATGCCTAGACGGCCATTGTTCTGATCAAAGGCGCGTGGCATCGATGGCGCTTCCTCCCGACGTCTGTAAAACAGACAGCTTGTAATCTCCGCTGCTGCACTGTGAGTGTCACTGGATCAGCACTGATCCTGGTAATGCAAGCTGTCAAGTCATATCTGGCCCCCTGCAGACAACAAGGGCCAGACCTGTGTGTAGAGCCCTGCACTGCGCAAGCCGCTGGTTCGGGTCTAGCCGTCAGGAGCCAAACAGAAAACGCTGACCTCCCTCCATGGCCACGCTGATTCTTGTAGAAGTTCTCTTCTTATCCTTCTTCCTTCCTCCTTCCCAGATCTGCCAAGTCCTGGCATGCGATCTGGAATCGAGCTGTAGCTGAAATTTCAGCATTTACAGCTGACAAGTCTCTGTGGCCCCAGCTTTTGCCTGCCAGATTAGATTTTTTCTCTCTCTCTCTCTCTCTCTCTCTCTCTCCTTCAGTCTTCCTGATACCTTGTCTCAGGATGACTCGGGATCTCTTCGGCCCAGTTGTGCTTTTGATCGTTATCTGCTGCCATGTACCTTATGTCAAGGCTCTACACTCTGACTGTGAAGGTCAGAGGCTGGGAGAAGCGAACGCCGGCTGCAGGAAGGCTCACGCAGTTGGATGAGGCACGTCAAAGAGCGAGCTTTTAACAAATGACTGGTTACGGGCGAACAGCGAGGCCGGGGACATCTGTGAGAGAGCGTAGGTCTAATAAATCTTAAAAATCAATATGACAGCTGAGGGTAATCACTTTCAATGATTCGAGTCTGAACAGACCCTAGAGAGGAAGCTAGAAGCCTCTGAAGTTTTGAGCTTTCCTGGTGATGGCTTTGTGGGGAAAAAAAAACAGCAAAACAAACAAACATGATGTGTAGTGGAGCAGAACAAGCTGGGAAGCCACTGGGGTATGGAATGGAATCTGAAAATCCTTTGTACTGGGTTTGCTATTTTGTTGTAGTGTAGGTGAGGGAAGATCTAGACCAGGCATTTCCTGAAGCTCCTGGAATGTTCAGTGGGTAAATGTCAATCATTTCTAATTAGATTCTCGTTTTATTACCAATTTGGTCAGCCGTTACAGTATATACAGTGTTGTGCTAGTTGTGCTTTTGTATCAGGCCACCTCGTCCCATAAAAACACTCAAATTTTTGATTTGAGCTCAAAATCAGAAATTAGAGAACAAGACGTCGTCCTTTTTTCATTTTGGTTTCAGAAACAATTACACTTGCACCTCGGCAAACCTCAAGGATTTTCGCTTAAGAACCGAAATTTTGCAAGAAAGCCGAACCAGACGCCGGCTGGCACATAAATTGCATGTACACCTGGAAAGCCAAGCAAAGTAAGTTTACATATTACAGTATGTACGTATTTTTTTTTTACGTTTTGTGCAAGTAGCAAGGACGGTTGCAAGAAAAATGGGGAGATGCCAAGAGGAATCATAAATTAAGGTTAAGTGTCTATTTATTTCATATTTTACTGCATTTACATATATTTTCTAAATGTTTTGATTGTTTTTATATGCAAAAATATGATAGCATTGGAAATTGGTAATATTCTTGGGTGTCTGGGACAGATTAGCTGAATTTACATTAGTTATTATGGGACAATGCGTTTCACAATACGGAATTTTCCTATAGGAAATAACGTAAATGCAGATAATCCGTTCCAGCCACCCAAAGAAATTACCAATACTGAAAAAAGAACTCGCCTGCGGAGAAGATTAAATTCGTATGCAAGGCTACCACTGTACTGAAAAAGGGGTTTTTCTTGTTTTTTTTATTTTTGTTTCTCTAACAACAACAACAACAAAACTGAATGAAGAAATAGACACATGGATTAAAAAGTGTCCATCATTCGATCATACTGTATTTAAAATGAAACATTCAATTTACGGAAAGCAAAAATGCACAGATGCTTGACACACACTTTAAGCAAAAGTAATGCAAAAGTCAATAACATGTTACTTTTGTAAGGCTTTACTCTCATCTCCACCTGGGAAATGTGTAGGCTGTTTACATAGTCTTCCTCTGAGACACGTCAGCCCAACCAGTTAGGGTAGACCAAGCATCGTCTACCCTCTTCCACATACATGAGCTCAAAAACGCTCCTGATTGGCTAGCCGCTCTGTGATTGACAGGAGAGAGAGAGAGAGAGAGAGAGTATGACCCTCCCACCCAGACAGCACATTTGGCTTCCAGCCACGGATGCCTGAAGCATCGAGGGGATTCAAACCTGCGATCTCCCCATGGTAGGATAATCGCACTTCTGTCGCGCCTCATTTTGTCAACGTTTTTGATATTCACCATTGATCTCCTGAAATTCTTCAGTGCTCACTGCAGCTGTCTCCGAAGGCGTGTGGGTGTTTTAAAGCTGTTATTAAATTTGTTGAAGCTGAATGCTTCCTATTCGGGCGTAACATTCAGATTTAACCCAAGACACGAGATTCATTTGAGCAGACATCCTTAATGGTTTATACACAGTTTTCGTCATGGAACCAACAGTGAGATGATAAAAAAATAAAATAAAATAAACAAAGAGAAAGAACATTATCAGTCTAAAGCACAGTGTTTTTTTTGGCACATCACTTAAAGAAGAGATGCCTTCTTTTTTCTTTTTTTAGCTGGTGAGGGATTTTAGCGGACTTGGCGCCCCATGATTTGCACCTGATTTCAGAGCTTTTTGTTCCATTATATTATGAACAGTATGCTGATAGTTTTGGGAGATATTGTCATTTTAAATGGACTGATTCACTTTCAGAAAAAAAAAACAAAAAACAAATATTAGATGATTCAAACCTACTCGAAGCTTTGATGTAATGGCCCAATTAAGTGCTTTCTACAAATGTATTTTTCCTGCCTGTCAGAGGGGCCTGTCGTATTCACGTGCTCCAGGATAGCAGCTCATTAGCTCATGGTTCACCTCTCTGTCTTTGTCAGTACATCTTCCCAGACGTGTTCCACCATATTTTGGCAGTTTAAAAAAAAAATTATTTTGGAGATTTTGTACGATGTGGCAGTTACGCAACAGACGCTGTTTTGAGGTTTACTGGAAAACGTCTCTTTCTGAGACAGAGTAAGAATCCAGCATTTCAAGACTTTCAGAAGAACCCTCTCTATCAGTTAGACTCAGTAATAGCGTCTCAATAATCTTGTCATTTTTCTCTCTTTAGCTAGCGCAGTAAGCTGTAAGTTGTACAGTAGGTTTAGATTGGGTGGATTTTGTGGCGTATCCTGAACGCTCTTTGCTGCTGTGAAGGTCAGTGAACCTGATCAGGAGAACATCACCATCACTTCCTGTCTCAGAAGGAAACGTCAATGTGTCAGATCTACGAGGTCAAACCACTGGGATGTTGAAACCGGGGGGACGGATACGTGCTTTCCTGAGCGGTGTAGTTCCTAACAAAGAAAAAAAAATGTTGGTTTGTGAAGTTGGAAGGGAAATTTGTAGAGATCATCTTCTCCATCAATCATGCTAGATAGATTCAAACACAGTGATGTTAAAGTCTATCTGCATCTCTACATCTTCCATTAACTACATCTTTATCCTTGACTTTAACTCATGTAGGCATGTGAACTTTATGTCATCTGTCAGCTTGTGTCCCCATGACATCATTACCAGAATGGGGGTGTGTCAGAGCAGCACATGTCACAGAACTAGATTAAAAATAGCTTAAAAAACCTTGTTTTATTGTGATTTAATGATTTGATAACAAATTGTTATAAAACAAATGTCACACACCCTAAAATTGTCAGGAAAAATGTTTATGTGATGTCTTTCAAAGTGTGCGCCATGTGGTCTGTTACGGTAGTTCTCCCATAATGCCCCTTATATGAGAAACAGGTCTGGGATCTTATGGGTTTTAAAGCGCAGAAGAGAAAGACTGGCTGTAAAGAAAGGTCCTCTATGACATTTAGATGTCATATAAGAACGGTTTATTCTAGTGTGAGTAATGTTAGATGCAGGAGCTTTGCCAGGTGACTAGTGAGACAGAAATCTGCACAAAATTCCTCTTAGTATCCGAGCTGCCCTGTGATGATGCGTACTACGTAATGCTGACATTACTGTACATACATGTAGTTGTAGCTTTTTGCAAACTTAAAGAGGAATATGAACAGGAAGTGACCCTGATGAAAATGAAAATATACTCCAGGGTCCTGGTTCGATTCCCAGCCAGGCTCGATTCCCTTCTCTTTGTGCATGGAGTTTGCATGTTCTCCCCGTGCTTGGCGGGTTTCCTCTGGGTACTCCGGTTTCCTCCCACAGTGCAAAGACATGCAGGAGGGGCTAATTGGTGTTCCCAAATTGCCTGTAGTGTGTATGGGTGTGTGCCCTGTGATGGATTGGCACCCTGTCCAAGGTGTACACTGCCTCATGCCCTAAGTCTCCTGGGATAGGCTCCGGGCCCTCGGCGATGTTGAATGAGTGAGTGTATTATACTGATTATACACAGAACGAGAGTTATAAAAGTTGCAGCTAATAGTTTTAAACGGTGTCGCTTTGAATAGTGATCTATCTATCTATCTATCTACAGTGGAACCTCGGTTTGCGAGTGTTCCGCAAGACGAGCAAAGATTTTTAATGAATTTTGACTTGAAAAAACGAGCAAGCCTTGGTTTACGAGTGCCGAGTATCATGTATCACGCATGCGCTTCTTGTTTTGACACCGACACACACACACACATACACACGCTCTCGCCTTTACACCCCGCTCCCCGGCTTCACACACACATACGACACACACTCTCTGCTTTACACAGAAAACTCTGCTCTGTCACGATTCTTTTCAAAGGTTAAGTGCTGGTTCATTTGTTATTTTGTTTTTTTTTTTACTTTAAGGCAGTGATTCCGTTAGTATGCGCTCACACGAGTGTCATTAGAGAGATTTCTTTTTTTTTCCCTGTTAAAACAGTGTTTCCGTTGTGTGTGTTTGTTGTGAAACTTAAAAAGCGTGGGTGGGGGGTGGCGGGAGGGAGGAGGAGTTTTAGTGTGTAAGACGAGGCGAGAGGAGGGGATAGTTCCACACACACACAAACACACACACAAATACACGGCGCCTGCGCGCACAAAAGGAGACACTTATCTGTTGGGATTTATTTTTACTTTTTTTTAAAGGTAAAGTGCAGGTTAATTTGTTTTATTCTTACTTTATATATGGTATTATTTATTTTTATGTTTTATTTCTTTGGGCTGTGGAACAAATAATTAGAGTTTTAATTATTTCTTATGGGAAATTTTGATTTGGTTTACAAGTGTTTTGGAATATGAACCCACTCACAGAATGAATTATGCTCATAATCCAAGGTTCCACTGTATCTAGTTTTTAAAGTAGACCTATTATACAAAATTAACCAGTCATTTTAGACATTCCCTACTATTGTGTTGGCCGGGGTTTAAACAAGGTCATTCGTTTTTTTCACTTTTTATGACCTCATACAAGTCGAGCCCCTCCCCCTGCTTGTTACTCAGGTCCTCTGTTCTCTGATAAGGTGTGGCTTAATTGTAGCTCATTTACATAGACACTAAAATGGTGCAACTGGAGGAGGAGAGAGAACTTTGAGATCTGTGTTAACTTTCTAAAAAAAAACAACAACATACAGGACCTTTATGTCATTTTTTTTTAATTAAGCATGTATCAGAAGTTGTGTTACTCTTTAAATATGAAAATGAATACTAGATCAGTATTGTTGTTACTAATATCTTAATATATGCTAGTCAACAATACAGTATATCTGATTACATTACATTGACGTCATCTATAAATGAGAGGCACAATTCCTTCCTCCAAATCTTTTCTAATGTACACAGTATATTAGACTTTTTTTTTCTTTTGTTCAGATTGAATCTAAATTCTATATTTTATACCGCATATGTTGAAAAAGCTTTAATTGTAAATGATTCAGTCCATTGCACATGATGGGTCATGAAAAAAAGTGGTGAAATAGTTTTAAAGGTCATGCTCATTTTTATTAATAGTGTTTTTGTCCCAGAATTTTACAAAGGCGCACACACACACACATACACACACACACACACACAAAAAAATCCTAAATACCAGTTTTAGAATTTGAAACATGTAGTGTGTGCTAGGTTTATTAAGAGTTCAAGGCACTATATAATGGTCTCGAATTCCTGCCTAATATTTCACCTACTCACATAACGACGCTGCAGTGCAATAAGAGCAAAAAATAAGTAGCATTTTGCGTATCCCTTATTCAGCTCGACCCAGTGAGCCTCTCGGCTGAGTACTTATGGGAAAATATGGGAAAATTTCCAACCACAGCTGAAATTTGGTTTTAAACAAGAAATGTTCAGTGTAGGTGAATTGCATCAGGAGGCCTGGAGTATTTGCTGACATTTAAATGAGGAGAGTTGAAGCAGCAATATACACAAGCAGGGACTAATTATACCCCCCCCCCCTCCCCCCCATACAGTATGTAAACCCTAGAGACTATATATAGAGCTGTAAAATGGTATAGTTTTTACTCATTGAAAAAGTTTGCATGTTTGAAATTACCCCCGTGTAATAAGTTGTAAAATACTCTCGTCTTCTATGAAGTGCTCATTAAATTTCATTTCATTTGCATAACTGCCAAACAGCATGCGTTAGACCGGCCAAACGCTTTGAGGTGTTAGAACTATATTAGCTTGTTTGTGTCTTCATTTCGACTTGGAAGATTCCTGTTTCTGTCCAGGAATTCACACACACACACACACACACACACACACACACACACACACACACACACACACACTGACGTAATTATTATTGCAGCTACTAAACGTCACTGATGTTTGAAAATCACCTGTAAAGGGCTGCATGATTTGATTAAAAAAATTATTATTTTGATTTAATATGATAAATATGATTCAGGAGACCATGACATAAATATTAAATGTACCATTTTGTATCTGAACGTGTTTTTATCGGCATATAATGGTACAAATGATCTCATTAAGAGGACGTTTACCAATAAAAAAATTTAAAAAAAAAAAGTTCATAAATACATAATTGATGAAAATAACATGATGAAATAAATGCACAGGTCCATATTATGATTTCAATCAATTGAGTAATAGATCATTTTTGGGCGGTTTTGTTCCGTCCACTTGCCATACGGCACATCAGGTGACAGATACTGTAGTCCCCACCCCCTGACCATGTACCCGTCATTTCTGTAGCAGTTACCTACTGTAAGTGGTAACTGCTCAATGTAAGTTCATCATTCACACACTAGGGCAAATTTGGGAATGCCAGTTAGCCTAATCTGCATGTCTTTGGACTGGGGGGAGGAAACCGGAGAACCCGGAAGAAACGCACCAAGCACGGGGAGAACATGCAAACTCTATGGTGGGAACTGTAGCCCAAACCTAAACCACCATGCATGCACAAAGACAGTATATACAGTATATATATATATATATGTACATGTAGACTAAATGTAGGAAGCATGGTTAAAGGCTTAGTGTTCCTCACTAAATGTTCTTCACTGCATGTGGGCGGAGCTGGGTTTAACCTCTAGTCCACCTCTAGCTAGGCTTTGTGTTAGCTTCATTAGCACATAACTGTCACGGCTACGCAAACGGCACACACTTTACTTTCTTCCAAGGTCAAATTTTCTTCATAATATCCCTGTAGACATTTCACACCGGGTTATATAAAAGCAGTTATTCCGATATAAAAGGATTTACAGAATGTGCAAATTCCGTGTCATTGATATATGTTTTATACACCGTATTTCTATTTTGTTCTGTAATTTTGTAAATTAGCAAAAAATAATGTACATTACGACCTAAATAAATAAATAAATATCTGTTGTTTAATTGTATTTTTTAGTGCATTTTTTTAAATTAAAATTTCTTATTTTTGCAGTGCTATCCCTCTCATCTATCTTCCAATTTTAGGTGGTATAAGCGTTTCTCTCCATATCAAACTGTGTATAATAAAATATGACAAATAAAAAGTGAATTTGTGTGTCGCATCAAACTGTAAACAATTAGCTAACTAATTAAAGTTAGGAGATCAAAAAAAAAGTTGTGGATCCGTTTGAACCTCGGGCCAGATCTGTTGCATTTGTCGCTTTCCTGCATCATAACTAATTTCCATATTGCTTAAATCCAATTGTCAATTTGTGTCTTGCAGAAATCGTAGCTTTGCCTCGTGCACGTGTGTAAGAAATGAAGCCCGCTTTGCTCCGCACTAATCTTTACATAGATTTACAGCTCAGACTTCTGTTATAGACAGTTGTTTTTTTTTTTTGTTTTTTTTTTACTTTATAACAATAAGGCAAAGCTGAGCTAAACCCTGATCTCCTACATGGCGTGTAGGCGAGAGTGTTTCTGGATACAGACAATTCTATTTTAGCGCTCACGCAAGGTGGGCCCTAGGCATGTCAAAGGGAGACAGTGGAATAAATTGGCCTTACCTCTTACCCTAATTAAGGAGGCGGGCGGCTCGGAGTAGAGGGAGTCTGGCCCTTATTAATAGCGCAACCTCTCCGTTTATATAATCAGCCTCCGGGTTCCTGGTGATACGAACGCAGAGAACACAACATGGAAAGGAGAAAGAGAAAAGCAGAGAGAGAGAGAGAGAGACGGGGAAGGAATGTTTAATCTCATTAAAATGGTACTTACCGTCGCCCCCTGTACCTGCAACCTTTTCAGGCTTTGCAGTCTCTTTAATTGTGTATTACGCAACTTCACAACACGCCGTAGCAGCACAGAGACGCGCTTCGTTCAGCATGGCTATCGCCGCTAGTGCTTGGCTTCTGAGTGTTATTGTACACTTTGTGCACACGTCTCATATACCGTATGGTTTCTATGGCGTGTTTATTTACCGGTGTACAGGAATGACTTTTTTTTTTTATGTTAATACTCTGTATAAATGGAGAAATATATACAAGTATTTATTTATTTATTTATTTATTTATTTATCTCTCACTCAGGACAAACAAATTAAACAAATTAAACTAAATTAATTCTGTAGGTCGGTGACATTTGAAGAGACGGCGGAGACGAAGACCTGCTGTTACTACGATTGTTTCTAGCAAAATGATATTTAATGATCCGTTTCGAGTGCGGTACAATCTCGGTGTCACGATGGAAATGCTAATTAAGAAGCGCGCCGCAACAAAATTAAAGGGTCTGATAGTTTGATCTTGACGCTATTTTCTCGAAACCCCCCCCCCCCCCCCCCCCCCCCCGCCGCCGCCCCCCTCATGTCTTTATAGAAATAAATTAGCCTCAAAATACAAAGAGAAATAACTCGCTAATTAGACACTAACCCCTAATGCCGGCTCACTGTTCTTAAAGGGCATCTATTATGCACAAATCACTTTTGAGTCACGCTTAGAGATTCAGACGAGGCGTCTCGGGTCTTCGTGCACAAACAAAGCGTGCGGGGAAAAAAAAAATCCCTTCTTTTTGTCCTTTTTCTACGTATATTTGTATGAGATGAAGTTTAAACAAACAATGCGATTTTCTCCGTAATGTGACCGCATAGAAGAAGATGCCCCTCCCCCCGGTTGGTCCCTCAGCTCTGCGGTTGTTAGAAGGGGCGTGGCTCAGCTGTACCGTTACTTTCATAGACACTGAAATGTCACGTTTGGAAGAGGAGTGAACAGATTGAGGTGTGATATAATTCAGTATTTGAGGTTTATTTCAGCTGGAGCTCTGAGACCTGCGTTAACTTATAATAATAATAATAAAATAATTAGCATCCCATACAATAAATCCATACTGTACATACTGTACAGATATGAAACGCTTTCTCCGTGTTCATCTCTCGGTTCAAGACTGTGGTTTAAGTTTGTGTTAAAGTCAGCGTTGTTGTTGTTGTTTGTTAGGGTTCATTACGGTGAGATGTTAGTGCAGATTGTGGGCGAACATTAGAAAGAAAAAAAAAAAAGAAAAAGCTCATTTAATAGCTTCTACTTTCACAAATACTTTTCAGATCAATACACAGTCCAGTTTCTGACGTGAGTGCAATATGGCTAAGGCCTAATTGAAGTTTCAGGAGTGTAAATGGAGGCAATTACCGAAGATATGTTACAGACGTTGTGTTGTTTTTATACCGCCGAGTCCCAGGTGATTTGCTCGAGCGTGCACTCGTCTCACCTCCTCGTTCTCTGGACCAATAAAAGGTCAGACGTATGGAAAACACGGCCTAATGCCCACTAGATGAAGCTAACTGTGACACTTTTCAACTCCCTGTCGAGCACGGAATGATTTTTCTTGGCACTTTCCAGACGTGCCAGCGGGTGAAGGCAGACTTGATGGAGTCGGAGTGTGTTTGAGCTCCATGGCCCTGAAATGATGTTCCAACTGTCAGCATCAGTCCAGGCATGGATCTGGAGCCTGAGCTCCACAGAGTCCGTCAAGATACAACTAATGAGGCCACCAGAGAGAGACGGTCTTAAAAAAGAAAAAAAGAGAGAGAGAAAAAAAAAAGTTCAGCTTGTTTGACATCGACATATCAGTCTAGCGCGCGTACCTAAGCGAAGCTCGGCCTTTAGGGTCCTTCTGCCGTCGGTGTCGAGGGTCACGGTTTCGCTCCGGGTTGTCAGGGTGTTTCATTCTCATAAACTCAATCTGAACCTTTTACCCCTGAGCCGCGCGCGAGTTTTCAGGAAACATCACAGCCGAGTGGAATTAGCTTCTGTAGCCGTTAGTGAAGCGTCAATGCTACGACAGCATCGGGCGCAGTTCCCGAGTCCGCACTCGACTAGCGTACACTTGACAACTTTACCCAGCAGCTTTGGATAACTCAGCAGAAGGATAAATGACAGCTTGACAGCTTTTTAGGAGAGCTCAGGACTTTTAAAATCCGGCGCTGGTGTGAGCTAGCATGGCAGAGTTCGAGCAAAAACATTAAGTGTGAGGCTAGAAAACACTTTAACCGTTTCAGACCATGAGAAAGTGATAAATCTACTGTCATTTCATCTTATTACAATCAACAGGAAAGAAACGATACACAAAAGTTGATGTTTCCGCCTTGTTTACACCAAGTTGTACCTCTTTGGTGCTCAGACAAATACACTCCCTGTTCGGTAATCGGAGAGTGAATCACAGATGAGAAATGGAAAAAGTAGATCGGATAAAGATGAAGTTTCGTCTTAAAACGACTCCAGCGCGTTAAAATTCACTTATACCACTTCAGCGCTGTTATTTCAGCCAAAGTGAAAATATGAACTAATCCCAGTCAAAATATTCACTTTATCTTTTCTCATTAATATCTATTGGCGCAGGTGTTTGTTTAGAGAATGTGTTAGTGAGTCAAATTTACGTTCACACCGCAGTTACATTTGGCTTTTCTATTTATGTGCTAGTTTTTATCTCTTAAATATCTCCAGTAAAACAAGAGGAACCCCTGTGTGCCCTTATTTCCCAAACAGACACCTCGAAGTGATGCACTTGTTTATAGCTACGGTATAATGAAGCCACCGTTGCATGCATTAAGAGAAAACAGCGGGATTTGTCTGCTCTAGCGGGAAAAGGTTAAACATGATTACGAAAAACCTGAGGCAGTCCGGTACATTTCGGGAGAAATTGAGCCCGAAACAGGACACTGATTTAGATAAGTGTGATTTTAAGACCGTTGCTGGAACCCAGCAGTGGATTAACTAGCTATTTGACCTTTATGCAAAACCTGTGATGCATCCACTCAACCCCTGTGTCTCAAGATTAAGCCTTTCAATGGGCGCTAAGGTCAAGCTATCTATTATGTGCGCGCCAGACTCGAGCTGAATTCCGCTGGGATGCAGCGGGTTCACACAAACACAAGCAGATTCTCCCCGAGACATTTTCCGGAGGCCTGTTCTCTAAGGATCCCGCTGGTGGAAAAACCTCCGGCGCTTTTCCTCTGCCAAATTGAGTTCAAGCAAAGTGTATCCAGTTCTGAATGACACACAGATGGAACTCGAACCGCTGCTCCAGAGGTAATACAGAGTCTGAAACCGGGTTCACCGTAAAGCTGAATTCCTCTCGCGGATTTTCTGTGTCATCACGAGCTTTACTTTCTTACAAGCTGTCTGAAAAGGTGCTGCGGAAGCGTGGGAGCTCCACAGATCAGCAATAACAGTACAGATGGTTTAAATTAACCGCATGAGCCCGAAAGCTTCGGTGAGTGTGAGATTTCTGTTCTCCTTCTAATTGCGCTAGGTGTGAACAGGTTGCCTCGTGTCCGTGGATTACAGCGAGGAGCATACAAAGGGTGCGTGGGTTCTGGTGAAACAAACCAGCGGAAAATGAAACGATTTTTAATGCACTATATATAATGTTAGCTAAGATGTTGGGGATTCAACACCTTTTCAAGTGCATTCGTGCGCCAAGTGATGTTAGGATGCTGAGAAGGCTCCAGTTCATCCAAAAGGTGAAGGTTCAGCGGGGTTGATTTCAGTCCCGCGCGGCTCTGACTTAACGCACCATGGAGCTGGCTTTGTGCTTGACCAGGTTTGGTGTCTTGCTTCCAGTGAAAGGAAACTAATGCTGCAGCGTACAGAGACATTCTCGACAAGAAACCAGTAGAGATTTCTTCACATATCCCAGCAGGAATAAGGAGGATCTGGAGATTAGCCATGAACCAGCACCGCCGGAGCAAACAGGGTTAGGGTCCGTGCTGCATCTCGGTAGAGCTGGGGCTTGAACCACTAACCTTCTGATCAGTAACCCAAAGCCTTAACCATCTAAGCTACCACTGCCCCATGATGAATGTTGATGGTCAGGTGTCTACAAACTTTTGAAATGCTCTTACTTTCCTGACCTAAAAACTGTTTCTCTTTTGTGTGTATATCCATCAACGTAGAATAAAAAAATAAATAAATAAATAAAAGTGAGAAAATGGCATTCCGTTTCAATTGACCTTGGACTTCCCTGCTTTCTTCTCATCTCCACTTCCTCAAGTGAAAAAAACAAAACAAAACAACAACAGAGATAAATGATATTACAGTACATGACCCAGTGCTGAGTACATACATGAGTGTGTTAGAAAAAACCTGAAAAGAGGTATAGAAATAAAGTAAAAGGTGAAAACTGGGGGTTAGGATTAAAATGGGTGTTTAAACCCCAACAGGGGCCACTATCGGGCCAGAGCACAGTATTGGTGCTGATTTTTTTTTAATGTTCTACATATAATACAGAAAGTGTGCGCGCCACAATTTTGTATCTCCTCAATTTCCTAAAGATTTCAAGTTGCCAACTTCAGTGATTTTGGAGAGATGGTTTTATCCGTGCCCCCAAAATGGCAATTTTTCTGTGTTATTCTGCCTCGCTTCAAACAATAATCATTTGAGTATTGATACTAAAATTGGTCTAAGCTTCTAGAAGCACATGACCTGTAAAAATTGTTGCTTAAATTGCTTTTTAAAAATTTTTTTTATAAAAGTGTAAATAGCAATAAAAATAAATGTCTATAACCACGTCAAATTCATGCTGCAATATCTTACCAATTTAGCATTTTAGAATAATACACTTTTTCAGGTTTGTGTCTTTTCATGTGAAATCTAAACTGGCCAAGTTTCATCTGAACGACTGTTAAGACCGTTGAAAGATTTGAATTAAAAAAAGTTCCGAACACTACAGACATACACACGTGGACAAAATTGTTGGTTCCCTTCGGTCAATAAAAGAAAAACTCACAATGGTCACAGAAATAACTTTAATCTGACAAAAGTAATAATAAATAAGAATTCTATGAATGTTAACCAATGAAAGTCAGACATTGCTTTTCAAACATGCTTCAACGGAATTATAATTTTTTTTTTTTTTTTAACTCATGGAACAGGTCTGGACAAAAATGATGGTACCCCTAATTTAATAGTTTGTTGCACAACCTTTTGAGGCAATCACTGCAATCAAACGATTCCTGTAACTGTCAATGAGACTTCTGCACCTCTCTGCAGGTATTTTGGCCCACTCCTCATGAGCAAGCTGCTCCAGTTGTTTCCGGTTTGAAGGGTGCCTTTTCCAGACGGCATGTTTCAGCTCCTTCCAAAGATGCTCAATAGGATTGAGGTCAGGGCTCATAGAAGGCCACTTTAGAATAGTCCAATGTTTTCCTCTTAGCCATTCTTGGGTGTTTTTAGCTGTGTGTTTTGGGTCATTGTCCTGTTGCAAGACCCATGACCTGCGACTGAGACCCAGCTTTCTGACACTGGCCAGCACATTTCTCTCTAGAATCCCTTGATAGTCTTGAGATTTCATTGTACCCTGCACAGATTCAAGACACCTTGTGCCAGATGCAGCAAAGCAGCCCCAGAACAGAACAGAGCCTCCTCCATGTTTCACAGTAGGGACAGTGTTCTTTTCTTCATATGCTTCATTTTTCCATCTGTGAACATAGAGCTGATGTGCCTTGGCAAAAAGTTCCATTTTTGTCTCATCTGTCCATAGGACATTCTCCCAGAAGCTTTGTGGCTAGTCAACATGTAGTTTGGCATATTCCAGTCTGGCTTTTTTATGATTTGTTTTCAACAATGGTGTCCTCCTTGGTCGTCTCCCATGTAGTCCACTTTGGCTCAAACAACGACGGATGGTGCGATCTGACACTGATGTTCCTTGAGCATGAAGTTCACCTTGGATCTCTTTAGAAGTCTTTCTGGGCTCTTTTGTTACCATTCAGATTATCCGTCTCTTTGATTTGTCATCAATTTTCCTCCTGCGGCCACGTCCAGGGAGGTTGGCTACAGTCCCATGGATCTTAAATTTCTGAATAATATGTGCAACTGTAGTCACAGGAACATCTAGCTGCTTGGAAATGGTCTTATAGCCTTTACCTTTAACATGCTTGTCTATAATTTTCTTTCGAATCTCCTGAGACAACTCTTTCCTTCGCTTCCTCTGGTCCATGTTGAGTGTGGTACATACCATGTCACCAAACAACACAGTGACTACCTGGAGCCCTATATATAGGCCCACTGACTGATTACAAGATTGTAGACACCTGTGATGCTAATTAGTGGACACACCTTGAATTAACATGTCCCTTTGGCCACATTATTTTCAGTATTTTCTAGGGGTACCATCATTTTTGTCCAGGCCTGTTCCATGAGTTTATTTTTTTAAATAATTCCGTTGAAGCATAGTGGAAAAGCAATGTCTGACTTTCATTGGTTAACATTCATAGAATTCTTATTTATTATTACTTTTGTCAGATGAAAGTTATTTCTGTGACCATTACGAGTTTTTCTTTCATTGACCGAAGGGTACCAACAATTTTGTCCACGTGTGTAGATAAGAAGCATCGAGTATTATGAAAAATGGTGTTATATGATCCTGTCTGAAAATTCACATTTTCACCTGGGTTAGACATTTTTAGCACCGACGCCATGTTTTTGGCCGTGTGTACAGTATGTATGCGTGGGTGTATGAATATGGGCGCCCTTGTGCCCTGAGATCAGGATTAGCTGCATAAATAACAAACAGATGGGTTTAAGACCAGGGAGTTTGGGCATAAATTCTAACTTTCCTTAACAAAGATGTCTGAGCTTTAATCTTTAGCAACATTATGAAACCGTCTTAATGTTCCAAGTCACAATAAATGTGATGCAAAACATCCTCATCATCCTCATCATCATCACACATCATGGATCCACAGAAACCCGAGACGCTTAATAAATCCGATGACACAATGAGGTGTGCTTAATGCTTCGGCACTCAGCCAGAAATATGAGGTCAGCTTTCAGTAAAACCGAATGAGGAGGCTATTTATGTTCTACCTGCTGCTGATCTGCCCAGTTTCTGCTCGTCGGACGAATCTAGCGCCTCCAGCGCCCCGCCTCCTTATACATCTATCACTCCGTGTTTCTTTCTAGAAGAGCTGATAGAAAGATCTCGCCTGTCCGGTTCGGTGACAATAAGCAGCGATAACTCAAGCCCAAGGGAAGCGAAATACACCAGTTGAAACCAGCGATAGCATTTCATGAAGTGAAAATTGTTTATTGACTAAACGCCAGCGGCCTGTAAATCATGCAAGGAATTTCCAGTAGGGGTGTGAGATTTAGAATTGCACACATCTTTGGGTAATAGATGGGCGTGAGAAAGCGTTCCATAAGATGAAAAAGATAAGTGGAAAGGGTTGTAAAAACCAAACTGAAAAAAATCAATCTTTTTTTTTTTTTCCCTGATTGCTTTTTTTTTTTTTTTTTTTTACACTGTTGTTGTTGTCCGAATGTGTTTGAGGAAGCAGCAGAGGAGGCCAGGGAGGGGAGATTTGTAAATTCCAGAAAGGAGATTCGAGGATGAGCCGGCAGGTGCCTGAGCGTTAATAGGAATCAGGAGGGAAATGGTATTGGTGCGATAATCGTCCTCGAGGGCGGTTTGTGCTGCTGTTCATCCTGTCGTTTTGTCACCCGGAGACCAGATTTACGCACCTCGGCAAATAAAAGTGAAGTAATCTCAGTGGCAGAACGTATATCACCCAGGGATTATGACGGAACCCGTATCGAATCGGCTCTCCGAGAGCTTCGGGGCGTTGATGAAAATGGACGGTTTGCACAATGAGGCGTCGCAATAACTGTAGCAGTAACGTCCGGTCAGTTTGCATAGACCCGCCTCCCTGTGCTGATGTAGTGCCCTGAAGTTATAAACGTTATAGAGATCAAAACTATGAACCACACGCCTCGGTGCAAACGCATGTTTATTGTTTAGGGTTGTGGAGCGAGCTAAGGGTGAGGCAGGTATAGAGACATTAGAATAAACCTACATTTCCTGAATTTACTCTGTGCACGGGGGGGTTTATAATGTATCTGCTTAGGAAGTGTCTAATGGCGTGTGAGGCATGTGTGTGTGTGTGTGTGTAGTGTGTGTAGTGCTCAGGCATAAATGGGGCTGCCAAGAAGAGTTTCTGTCTCGTCCTCGTTGGCAGGAATGAATCGAAACGTTACGCTAATGTTTACATTAGAGAAAGTTCCTCAGCTTCAGAGCTGGTTTAAGCGCCGCTTAAGTCGATTTACTGGGACTTCATGCTTATACATGATTATGCAAATCGCCTGTCTCTGGGGTTGCCGGATTTTTCTTGAGTCGATGCATCTGAGGCAGCGTGTTTATTAGCCTTTGAACACAAACACGGCACGTCCGATTCTACCTCTGAACGACCCGGGAGAAAAAACAAATACAGAACGGAGACGGAAACTCCGAAAACTTTTTTCTTTGCTGTTAAATGTAACATGATACTGAAGAAATTTAGGAGAAACTGTCTCGACACAAAAAGACCACAATGTGACGTTATGTTCTGTAGAAACGAGGAAATGGTGAGCAGCGAAATAAAACATCGGGGCGATGACTTAAAAATGATGTGGAATGGATAAACCCAAAACAAAAGTTGTAAATACGACCTCAGAGCAACAGAATACCAACATTTACTTATAACATTTATGCCACTTAACATTCGTTGTTCTAAACATCTCACATCTGCATTCCCTTAATGTTTTTTTTTTTTCAGAAAGGAGAACACAACAGCTTCCCCCACACAGCGTGTGTACAGTAACCCGCGCTCTCATGCACAAAGCAATCACTTCATTGTGGTAGCATTCTCTCTCTCTGTTTCATTTCCTTTTGAAAATATTACCATAAAGTCCAGCATGGCTAGTGCTGGATATATATATATATATATACATTATTAGCATTAATTGTTATCCTCCTTCTGACAATAGGAACAAAGCTGATGCCCTGCCTGACTCGAACCTTCGGCTTGATGGGAAGAGCGCTGAGTGCTAGTGTAGTTACTGGTAACTCGTAACTACAGTTACTAGTTACTAGTGTAGGGCATCAGCTTTGTTCCTATTGTCAGAAGGAGGATAACAATTAATGCTAATAATGAAATATTCTTTTGAAGTTGTATTTGCAATATTGTATTTAAGTTAATTGTTCAGCGTTGTCCCAACATCGGTCCATGATCGTTCCATCACAGTCATTCTAACTTTTAAAAACACCCAGATACCAACTCGATCTCCCTAGACTAACACCCTACAGTAAATGAACATCGCCTCAACATTTTAAAGACCGAAGAAAATCCTACTGGGAATTACAGTACTTTAGTGCTAATGTATTGCTCCGTAAGGCAGCGTGGAGTTTGCAGGTTCTCCCAGTGCTTGCTGGGTTTCCTTCGGTTTTCCCCCCCCACAGTCCAAAAACATGCAGGTTAGCCTAAATGGCGTTCCTAAATTGCTTGTAGTGTGTGAATGTGCGTGTGAATGTTGACTGGAGGTTCTACCACGGTTGGCCTCCACACTCTCTAGATGGACTACAGATGTTCCTAGATGGATGGAGAAATGGCTGAATAAATAGTCACCACAGTGATCAGAGCAAATTTGGTGTAACATACAGTACAGTAGATTCCTCCATCAGCACAATGTTGCGGTATGAAATAGCACTTGATGCAGCGCAGCGTCCTATTTATCAACATGCCACCAGATCTGGACTGTAAATGTGAAAGTGTTATTTCGTCACGCTTTAAAGTCAGAATTTTTGTACACCCTTGATATTCTTCTTCTTCTTCTTCTTCTTATTATTATAACTGTCACTACTTGTTAATGATTATTTCTAAGGACCTTACTGTACAGTATATGGCCCTGTTTCCCAACATATGAACGATCCCCGCTCCCACTGTGTTTCTAAGCTACAGCAAACCTGGGTTCGAGCTCTGTCCTCGCGGCAGACGTGATATCGATTGCAAACATTTACAATTTTGTCATACTCTGTCCTGAGATATTGCTCGGAGCCTATAAACTGGATATTTACAACTGCATGACGACTATTAATTATGTCTGCCATACTACATTATCCATAACGCCCTTGCTCATAACAGCCACATCTATATATTTGAGGACTCAGTACAAAGACGCCGCGGCAGGTAGTCTTTCACAGACGCTTCTTTCAAGTGTGCGGCCGCCGAGTCTTATCACCATCGCGAGTTAGAAGATTGGACCTAATCATTCTTACGAGGACGGACCTTTTATGCACACTAAAGCCTGGACATTAAAGATTCACGGCGCTGATTAAAGTTAAGCCCCGCTCCCCCAGCACAAAGAGCTTTCAGTACAAATCTTACTTATAGATCCTGCAGTTTCATATCTGAGCGTCAAGAGAATAAACTCTTCCCTTTTTCCTTTCCATGCAAAGTCGGAATACTAATCAGGGCTTTTTCATTTCTGTCTTGCTTCCAGTGCTCCCGGAGTGGGAATACTCAGAATGACTCTTTTTGCGCTGTCAATCACGATGACACCACGAGCATCTTTGAGCTCGCGTACTGTATGCGGAGGAAGGCGGATAGTGCTTTTCGCAGAGTGTCTTACACCAACTCGTGGTGCAGCACCAGCTAGACTTAAAAAATATGCAGTTGGACAGATACACGTGTCCCAGAAGAAGCATTTTACTATGTCTGACCCTGTCCGGTTGCTTGGAGGAAGGGATTTGGGAAAGGACCAATTCTGGAAAGAAGTATCATGCAAAATCAGCATTTTTTAAAGTTAAAAACATTTTAAAATTTAATTCATGTTCATAAAAATTTTATATAAAATCTAAATATAGATATAAAAGGAACAAAAATGCGAAAGCAACAGCTTCTAACAAAATTCGTCACGTATTACGAGAGATGTTTGAGTCAAACCTGGACTTTCCGGATGAAATTTCTGATGAATGAAGGCATAAAAGCGATTGACATTTAAGAAGACTTCAAGCACAGTACGCTGATGAGACTCTTAGTAGACTCTTACTTGCACCGCAGTACAGTGCAACGGCGGTGCAACGGCTTTAAAGAAGGCCGGACGTCTGTGAACGACGATCCCGGCCGACGTGGCTCGGAGCGCGCTGCAGTCCTGAACATCATGAACATTCAGTGAGTGAAACGCCTGATCCTTGAAAATCGCCTCAACATCGCCAACTTGTGGAAGAGACGCATCTGTGTGTGTGAACTGTGCACACGATCATTCACCTACGCCACTTGCGCGTTACAGGAGTTCTTGCCACACACCCCCCCCCCCCCCCCCCCCCGTACAGTCCTGACCTCGCTCCAAGACATTTCGACTTACAGTGGAACCTCGGATTGTGAGTAACGTGGTTTACGAGTGTTCCGCAAACCGAGCAAAGATTTTTAATACATTTTTAATCGGAAACCGAGCAAGTATTAGTCTACGAGCACCGAGTATCATGTATCACGCATGCGACTCTTATTTTGACACTGAGCGTCACTCTCTCACCTAGATTGTATTAATTATTTTTATGTATTTATTTTTTGGGGCTGTGGAATGAATAATTTGAGTTTTCATTATTTCTTATGGGAAATGATGATTTGGTTTACGAGTGTTTTGGAACACGAGCCCACTTCCGGAATGAATTATGCTCGTAATCCAAGGTTCCACTGTATTTGGAAAAGACATTAATGGAGTTCTTGGGAGGCCGGCGTTTTAGACGTGAAGTCAGATCATGTCTCCGGCGTACTGACAGAACTTTCTACCTTGATGGTGTCCAAGCACTAGTGAGACACTGGGATCAGTGCATTAGTGTATCAGGGGGTTGTATAGAGAAATAAAGGGAGTTTTTACTCTCGGAACTGAGTCGAAAGTCCCAGTTTGACTCGAATGCCCCTTGTATCATGAATTGATTATCTGGAATGGGTGATGCACTATAAGCACTGACATATGTACTGTATATGGGATACTTCATTGAGCACAAAGCAGACTGAACAAGAGAATCGGCTTTCCGGTAGTCACGGGATTAAAACTCTTACCTCATAACTCACCGCACGGTTTCATGTGCCACTCTGATATTAAGAGCCGTGACGAGCCGATGGTGCTAACCAGCACCCGGGGCTATGTGGGAAACGGTCCTGGCAGCTAGCCTGAGAGACACCCAGACACGCAAGGACTTGTCTTTCCTTTGCGATCTCCTTGAGTGTGAAATCAGACCCCCAGATCCCAGTTCTGTCTCGAAGTTCGACTAAGAAACTTTCCACGCATGGGCGCAGAAAAACCCGTTCCCTCCATGGAGATGAATACACAAATCTTTTCTCAGAATCCCTCATCACTCATAATCAGCATCAAGTGGAGCTCGTTAAACCTTCCGCAGGTACGGTGTGTGTGTGTGTGTGTGTGTGCGTGAGTGCCGTTGTAGTCGGGGTGGTAGTGGTAATGTTTTGTCAGCAAAATAAATGCATCTCGGTCTCACGCACGGTGATTAAAGTGATCAGATAGAAATGCAGGCATCGTTTAGCCCTGCGCTGTGTAATTCACTGCCTTTAATGGCCGTTCAGGAGCCAAAAGCTCACAGTCTGTCTTTCACTCCAATCAAGCATTGATTGTCCTGAAGTGTGATGCGGCGTAATTACGAGCACATTTCGAGAGGCTGGGTGGGATTCTGTAGTGTGCGGTTTGTGCAGATTATGGAGGCTAGGACATCACGTCGCGGCGGATAAACAGGTAGAGAAGTCGCAGGGGAATTAGAGGAAGTGCAGGAAAAAAGATGGGAGAAGTCACAGAACTAGGCCATGAAGTGGGGAGATGATGACCGGGCTGGGTACGTTGCCAACAGTGTTGTTCGGGTTAAAATCAGGCGAGAACTAAAGCAGATTATTAGTTTAAAAAAAAAAAAAAATGCTAAATTCGAGAGCTTACTCGAGCGGTTAGCATCAAATTATTCAATTTAATTCAACTCAATTGAAAGCACTTTTTATGATGGACACTGTCGCAAAGGGGCTTTATGGATATAACTGTAAAAAGTCTACATTTGTCTGTAAGAAGTCTCGTCATGAGTGAGCCGGAGACGGTGGTGACGAGGTAAAAACTCCCCGAGACGACATGAGGCCTCCCGAGACCTCTTAAGGAATCAACAGAATCATTTAGTTGACTATCTGACTAACAATCTCGCTCCACTAATGGTTGTTGCTTTCGCATTTTGTTTTGTTCATGGCATGACCAGATAAATAAACCCCTCTGTGACTATTTTATATTTATAGGTTCTCCATGTGATTCCCCGTGACGTGCTCTCCACAACACTGTTGTACTGTAGTGGTTTTGTTCCAATCCAGTGGAATTAATCTCTGTGATTGTTCACATCATCGAGGCCCTTGGACAGTAATTGCACACACTGATAAGACTCACGGTCGGCAGGTCCGCACTAAGTAGCTGAACTCTGCCACCTTTGCTCGGGGTGAATGAAATGTCAAGCTAAACTCCAGTTTTATCATTTTCTGGATAATAATCTCCAAAGCAATCCGCGTGAAATCCATTTTACCTGCTCGTTCTGCAACTACACTACAGCAAAGGTCAATTCGTATACCACATGCAGCTCTCCGAGCCTTTTTAGTCCCTCCTTTTCACTTTTAAAAGCCTTTCGATCCATGCCAGCTTTGTCTTTATACTTGTAAAAGAAAAAGAAAAAAAAAGAAGTATATGTGATTACATCCATTGTGCTGCAAATCATGTCTTTGCTTATACGTTTTCCGTTCGCACATGAGGTACGAGTGAAGCATCAAGTCTTAGTGAAGAAATCATTAAAAATAAATAAGCTTGTGCGAGATTGGTTTTTCTTGCTTACAATGCACTGCTTAAACACACACACGATTTAATTGAGCAAAAATAAAAACAGAAAAATGATCTTTTCAAACCTTTCAGGACTTTTAAGGAGAACAGATCAGGGGGCGATAAATAAATATTCCGAGGGGCGTAGCCGACTGTTTAGGGGCAGTAGCACAGAAAAAAAAAAAAAAAAAAAAAAAACTTAAGGTTTAACAAGCTTAAAAGTTTAACATCTAACATTTAACAGATCAGTCGCCTAATGTCCCGTATGTTTGACATCATCTCTAAGATCAAAGTGTTTGAACATGCACAAAGGTAATAAATAAATAAAATAATAAAAATATCAGGACAGCGTATTCACTCACTCACTCTCCGTCATTCTCTATAAGATAAGATAAGATAAGCTGTAAGACATACTGTACCTTTATTCGTCCCACAGTGGGGAAATTTCCACGTCACAGCTGCAAAGAACAATGTGCAAACATAAAGTGTTGACAGTTCCATTTATAAATACAAAAACAAACAAACAATACAGTATTTAAAGATTGCAATCGAATCAAATTGCACTACGTAATATAAGATTGCAATATTGAGTCAAAAAAAAAAAAATGTTGCTATAGCACTCATCCTGTATACGATCCTAGCAGACCTGGGACACGAGGCGGTGTACACACTGGACAGGGTGCCAATCCATCACAGCCCACACACACTCGCTCACGCAATACGCCAATTAGCCGACTCTGTATGGATTTGAATTTTGGGAAGGAAACCAGAATTCCCAGAAGAAACCCACCAACATGGGGGATTTGATTCCCGAGGTGGTGGGGAGGAGCAAGGCCACAGTGCTGCCACAGTGTATTTAGTCTCTTCCATCCAGCAATCCATCCAACTAGGTACCTCTGTAGTCCAATTAGGGACCGTGGAGGCCAACGGTGATTACCATTGTATTTATTCCCATCTTAGGATCCTCTGGTCAACATTCATGCACTCATTCACACACTATGGGCAATTTGGGAACAACAAATAGCCTAATCTGCATGTCTTTGGACTGTTGGAGGAAACTGGAGAACCTGAAGGAAACCCACCAAGTACGGGGAGAACATGCAAACTCCATGCACGCAGGCAGGAATCGAACCCGGACCCTGGTGGTGGAAGGCGACAGTGCTAACCACAACACCACCGTGCCGCAGATTTAGTCTATCATTTTTTTTTTTTTTTTGCTTTTTTTTTTTTTTTTCATCGCCATCAACATTATGAGTAAAGGGTTAGATTTGACATTTTGCTGAATGTCTGTTTTATTAGACTGCACTCTAAGTGTCCAAGTAATGGATGAGCTCCTAATCCTGAATGTGACCCTTGGACCCGTGCACACGTAATACAATTGAATTAAAACAAAAGATTATAATAAGTCAAACTACCTGCAGGTATGGTAGATTACCATCCTTTGTTTTTTCCCAGGTCTTCCAAATAACAGCGTGACATTCATGATGTTCAGCTAAAACAGGCTCCTGTCTCACACGCATCGGGAAAGCTCCTCGCTGGCTGCTCCGCGATAAGCCCGTATCGAGCCGGTGACATTTGGAGGTGGATTTGATTTGAGTGATCGCACACCATGGCTGTTTACTGAGGCCTCAGGCCTCTGCGTTTGCATCACACAGCACTGTTTGGGAGCAAACATTTATATATAACTTCCTGTGTGTGTCAAAGTAAACACAAACAAGATCAAACAATCACACTCAGATTATCTATATTGTGTGTTTTGAGTCCGGTAAACACTGATTCATTTTGAATAGTCGATAGTGAAGCCAGGTACAGTATGTGGCGGCAGAGCAGTGCTTGATATCATGATGATACCTTATTGTTCATTTCAGCTTCACACGTCATGGGTGGTGGGGTTTGGGGATTTTAGAAATGGTTCAGAAGCAGCATTGGTGCAGATAAAATAATAATAATAATTTAAGAAAAAGAATAATAATGTTATACATATCATTCAGAAAATGTGTGTGCCATAGAAACTACTCCTGACGTTTATGCAACATGGAAGTGACCAATCTTGCTTCCCTAAAAATTTAAGGTGGCCAACTTTTAGAGAGATGATTATCTACGTGCCCCCAAAATTTTTAATATTTCGGCGTCTGTCGCGCTTCAAACAATAATCATTTAAAATGCAAATTATTTATATTTCTTTATTCTTTAGTACTGATACTAAAATTGGTACAGTCCAGCTTCTAGAAGCGCATGACCTGTAAAAATGGTTGCTTAAATTAAAGCATTCTGTGCAAAATATTTCTTCAAAAAATCTGTAGTGTCCGTAACCATGTCAAATTCATGTTGCAACATCTTATACATTTTCTGTTAATTGGCCAAATTTTATTATTTAGGTCATTGAATATAAATGGAGAGAACATGCAAACAGACAACAGGGCGGGAATCGAACCTGAACCCTGGAGGTGCAAAGCTACGGTGCTAACCACTACACCTCAGTTAGTTTTACACTTGTGTGCAGTGCTTTTAAAATACGTCTTTTAGCAAAAAGAGAAAAAAAAATACTAAGACTGCTATTTTTGTTTTAAAGTGTATGGGCAGTTGGTGCAACACCGCCAACTACTGAACCGGAGTGTGGAGTAGAAGAGACAGTGGAACCTAGGATTATGAGCATAATTCGTTCAGGAAGCGGGCTCATATTCCAAAACACTCGTAAACCAAATCGCATCTTCCCATAAGAAATAATGAAAACACAAATTATTTGTTCCACAGCCCAAAACAATAAATACATAAACATAATTAATACAATATATAAAGTAAAAATAAAACAAATGAATCTGCACTTTACCTTTAAAAAAAGTTAAAATAAATCCGGACAGATAAGTGTTTCCGTTTGTGCGTGCAGGCGCCGTGTACTTGTGTGTGTGTGTGTGTGTGTGTGTGTGTGGAATTAGCCCCTTCCCTCACCTCGTCTTACACAGTAAAACTCCTCCACCCTCCCCCCACCTCACTTTTTAAGTTTCACAACAAACACACACACAACGGAAACACTGTTTTAACGGGGGGAAAAAATCTCTCTAATGACACTGTATGTGTGTGTGAAGCCGGGGAGGGGGGTGTGTGCGTGTTGGTGTGTGTGTGTCGGTGTCAAGTTACGCACGCGCACACACATAGGAGACACGCTGAAACAGAGAGGGAGATGTTGATTATACCAGTAAGATACGAGCACTAAGACCCAGCAGGGGAGCCGTTTACCCACAATTCCACAGCGCAAGAGAGAGAAAAATCATTGGCTCAATTGTGATCACGTGACGCTCTGTGTCAAAACAAGAGCACATGCATGATACATGATACTCGGCACTCATAAACCAAGACTGGCTCGTTTTTCAAGTAAAAATGTATTAAAAATCTTTGCTCGTCTTGCGGAACACTCGTAAACCGCACTACTCGTAATCCGAGGTTCCACTATAATGGGTTTGCACAAAGGATGATATTTAAACAATCAACAACAGAAGCATTAAAGTGTTCATTAAGTCCTTCAAGTGGTTTTAAAGAGATTTAAACCTGTAGGAAACACTGCTGCTTTAGAGATTAAATAAACTTCAGTCGAATCGGACCGAAGCGGCAGTCCAGCTCTGATTTACAGCTCATGGTGGCCACCCGAACAGAACAGTTTCTCTGATTTAAATTTTTTTTGTTTGTTGTTGTTGTATTGCTGAAAAATGACACGCTGCTAACGATCAGCAGGCTTCAGAACCCGAGGCGTACAAGTAGCGTAATTATAACTCCACATCTCCGTGTACAGTCAGTTCCTGAAATATTTTACACCCCCTAGACACTCGTGGTGTCCTCGTCACTGAGTGACAGCTGACTCGAATACTGTATGTACAACCTTTTTTTTTTTTTTAGATACTGTCAATCATCCGTGCTGGCTACATGCCATGTTGGAGACACACTGCTCTCCAGACGTCAAGATGGCATTCTGTGTGTGTGTGTGTGTGTGTGAATAAGAAGAGAATAAGTCTGAAACAAACACACACACACAAAAAAAAAGCACAGACTTGATTGATGAGTGTACCGGACACGAGGACAGTAAGATTAAGTGACAGAATGTGCACTTTTGTGTGTGTGTGTGTGTGTGAGAGTGAGAGTGAGAAAGAGAGAGTTGTGTGTTCAGATCCCTTCCAGTACCAGCGCATGCTTCCGAAACCATTCTGCCCTCGCCTCAAACAATCAAGTGCACACACAAAAAGGCCCTTTCATTTCCAGAACAGTTAAATAGTTACAGTGCCAAAGCAGATGAGAGCATTTTTCATCCGCCCGCTTCTCCTTCCTCGGGAGCGATCGCTGACACAGGCGGCTCTGTTTCACCGGGGTCTTGATCTTGATCATTTGCAGCTCACAAAGAACAATCATTACCCTCTCTCGCTCTCGCGCTCTCTCCATAACAGCAGCATTGTTTTTGCGTCTCAAAGAAGGTGTAGGAGGAGGACTGATTGATAAGGTGGCAGACATTTTGATTATCAAATGCTAATCACACTCGCTCTCTGCACAGCCATTTTGCTCGTTTCGAGACGGAATGGCTTGACTGTGTGTCCGGAAAGTCGATCCGGAGAACCTGGCACCTTTTCGGCACCTTTAACTAAAGCACAGGGTAGTCGTTTTTAATCCGTACGCTACATGACACACGCCTACGCTGCTTACTCTAATTGATGTCAGCTCGATGAGCTTTATTATTACATCCATTTCTCCTCTTTCTTTTACACCTTAAAAGTACATTCTCTTTATAGGATGTATACACACTGATGCCAGTTGTTATGAAGGCTTTGTCATGGAAGGAGCCATGGAGCTTATTATGGAAATGGTTGCAGGTTGTCTTGTCTTGTTTAGAGGCATTTAGCGTTCGATTTGATTATAAACCGTCTTGACTTGTGCTTTTGAATAAGCAAATAATTAAATAAAATGAAGGCCCTCTGAGAGCCTGCGTCGTGGCTTCAGGTTCTCAAGCCACGACGCAACTTCAGAGATATTTAGAGATGGCCCGTGTGGACCGTGTCCGATTTCCTGCGGAGATGAGAAATATATCACCATACAGTACTGTATGCTCCAATGTACAATGTCTTCTGCTTTAAAATGTCAGCTCAAAGCTCTCCCAGGACCTCATAACTTTTTTTTTTTTTTTTTTTTTTTTTTTTAAACGAATCAATACTCTGATATCAAGTATCTTCTGAATGATTTGGTGGTTACAAAATAAATATTCTGTGGCTCTTATTTTAGCAAGAACGTAATATTAATAAACCAACCCCGAGTTCACACTTGTGAAAAACAAGCCACTTGTGACGCATTTTTTTTTTCCCATCAGGCCATTATTTTTCAGTTCTGATTTTTAGGCAAAATATAGCCTACAGCACATGGTTTACTTTGGTTTAAATTTACAGATATGGATGACGATAGTTTATTAAAATACAAAAATGCAACAAAAAAAAAAAGTTGTTTTTGAATGTATTTCATATCTCAGGCTCTTGGATTAGCGTCGTTGGAGTGAAGCACAAGCTAACCACACTTGCCATGTACACTCCACTCAAACACAATCACATAGTGCATGCTTTACTACTGGTATGGTATGACATCGTACAGGCACTACAACATTAGATACCTGCTGAACCTTGGTGGCCGATAAACACCACAGTGTGGTGGAAGATGCCGTTGCAACCTTTGGAGGATGCTATTACAGTATATACTGTACGTGTCAAATGGCACTGTAGAGGTTACTAAAAACAGGTCCAGTGTACAAGACGTTCCATGGAACTTGTAAAGATACCGCAGTGCTGTAGAACCATAGACCATACTATAGGACATGTACTGTTGTACCAAAGTATGTACCATATTTTGCTATAGAATCAAATACATGCTATGGTAATGACAAAAATACCATAGTACTATACATACATCATGGTATGTACTAATCTGATTAACTTTTCTTATGAGTATCTACACTATACAGATAAAAGTATTTGTCCAAACCTGTTAATTATTCAGTTCAGGTGTTTCACTCAATCAAGCCCCTTAATCCCCAGTGAAGGTCGATCTTAATGCTTCAGAATACCAAGACGTCTTGGACAACACTATGCTTCTTCAGTATGCAACTTTGTGTCAACAGTTTGTTGAAGGCCCTTTACTATTCCAACATGACTCCGCCCCGGTGCACACACGCGGTTTAATGAGTTCGGTGCGAAAGAACTCGAGCGGCCCGAACACCGAGCCCTGAGACCGCAACTCCATCGAGCACCTTTGGTATGAACTGGATGGAGATTGTGAGCCAGAACTTCTCGTCCAAACATCAGCGCCTGATCTCTCTTAAACGCTCTACAGAGTGAATGAGCACGAATTCACACAGAAACACTCCAACATCTCGTGGACGCTGTTAGAGCTGCATAAAGGGGCCGACTCCATATTGTAGTTTATGTATTTGGATACAATGTCCTTGCAGATTTGGGGAAATATTTTTATTTCCATATAGTGTTTGCCTTTATATATATGTTGCATAACTCACCTTACTGTACATGTTATAGTTACTGTATTAGCAGATTAGCAGCCCAAGCTAACAAAGCAACGATCTCTGTTACATCCCGCTAAGCTTTTATTTTTCCAGGGTCGTATGTTGCCTGTTAAAACACACGAATCCTCCTATTCTGTTCGAGACAAATATGACCCATTTCAAGATAAAAATATTTCCTGAATATTATCCTGTTTATTTTATTAGAACAAGGCCTCAAAACTATTTAAAAACACAACAAACATGGTTGTTAACATGGTTAAGTTTTGTCTTTTAGAAGTCTGTAGACGCATCGGCTTTGATGAGTTCCCACAATAGCGAAAGACTTGTTCAGCAAACAAAGAGCTGGGAAGATATTTTTTGTGCCAACGGATGTTCATCGGCATGAACGCTCCAAGTAAAGACTAAGATTCCGTTGTTTTGAGGTTGTACAGTATTTGCAACACTGGGTCGTTCATTCAATTTGATCTCAACACCATTACTTCCAAAAGCGATGTCATCCCCACAGTGCTCGCCATTTCATCAGAGTTAAGGACGCTGGCTAACCTCCTCACAGAGGCAACCAGCTTTTGCGCTAAAATACCATGGACTGCAATGCTGTAAAAAAATTAACGAGTAAGAAATATAGAAAGTGAACTATAAGACACAAAATGATCCTGTAGGTCTGCCACTCGACTGTGAATTTGTCACTTTAACTTTCAGGCTTCTGACAAGACCTGATAGACCTGCAGGAATGAAACAGCATGTGTGGTTCAGCTAGTCCTGATTAATTTGTTCTGACCATGCAGCGCAAGAGAGAGAGAGAGAGACTGTTGCTCAGGAGTCGCTTCAAAAAGTTGCATTCGATACTCAACGAAACTTTTGAAAGGAACAGAGCGTGTGAGGTGAAGGTGTGAGTCCATAATCAGCCATAATATGAAGATTTAGTTCAAATGGAGACCAAGAAGACCTGATATGAAAACACAGCAAATGCATTCAGAATTATTATGATTATTTTGATGCATTTATAATACGTCTTTAAAGGTTCCATATTTTATTACTTATTTAACAAGCTCCACTGTCTGTATTAGGTCATACATTTTTTTTTTTTTTTTTAATACATCAAACTTATTATCCTTATTTCACTCCTATTTGGAACAAACAATTTCAGTGTCTACTGCTAAGCCACGCCCCTCACCAGAGAACAGCAGAGGTGAATGACAAGCTCTTCTTATATGAGGTCACATTAGGACAAACGACGTTTTCCCAAGCTGGTAGCTTTAGAAAAAAAAAAAAAAAGGTTTTGTCTGTGCATTAGTCAGAAGTCACTCTTTCAATCATAGTCCTGTTAATTTTGTCACAGCATCACACAAAATCTGCCTGAAGTCATCAGTGAAATCTAAATGTTGAGTAAAAGTGACGTTATGAACAGTTAAGTGTGGGACTTAATAATCTACTTTAAAATAATCTACTAATGCGCTACTGTCTCAATGTAAACAAACACCTGCAGCAATAGATATTAATTAGAAAAGATAAAGTGAATATTTTGACTGGGATTAGTTCATATTTTCACTTTGGCTGAAATAACAGCGCTGAAGTGGTATAAGTGAATTTTAACAAGGCCGGAGTCGTTTTAAGACGAAACTTCATCTTTATCTGATCGACTTTTTCCATTTCTCATCTGTGATTCTCTCTCCGGTTATCGAACAGCGAGTGTATTTGTCTGAGCACCAAAGAAGTACAACTTAGTGTAAACAAGGCGTCAGATACTCGACCTTACAGAATGTGATTTCTGTGTGTTAATAAGTTAGACAGAGAGTTCTGCAGTACAGAGAGACACACAGACATGTACGTGGACTTATAAAGTCAAAATAATAAATAATAATAATAAGATCACTGATTATATTAAAGATCAGAAGATTATTTTTAGCGTTAATCTTAGATTTTCTCCCTAATTTAGTCGTAATCAATTCCTCCTCGTCACTAGGGGGCGCTCCCACATTAACTTTTCGAACTGCTCGCTCACGCACCGTTGGGGGCGGAGTAACACACTCGGAGGACGGCGCTATCCGCTCCTTCCACTCGCGTGAGCTCACAGACGCCCCTGACTGGCTGTAGAGCCGTGATTAATGTGGGAGCACTAAGTACCTCTCATCCCCTCCCCTCTGAGAGAGCTCGGCCAATCAGCTCTCTCTAGACCTCCGGCTGCGAGAGGTTACAGCATCACCCGGGAATCGAACCCGCGTCATCTCTGGATGATAGGGCGAGCGCTTTACCACTGCGCCACTCGGAGGCTAGCTTTAATCTTTTAACTATTTCTATGAACTCTTTAACCATCAACGATGCATAATTACGCTAGTATGCTCAAAATAAACTCCTGATTTGAGAATAATCAATAAGTTCATAATAAATAATTGACGTTCGAGGTTGCAGTTAGTTCTCCAGGTAGAAATCTTTTCCTGGTAATATTGTATATTAATGTGAAACTGAATGATGTTTTTGTTTGTATTCTTACTGGATTATAAACAGGAAGAGACAGTTTTGCTAACGCACTGCCGGCTTTTCGTAACAACATGTCAGGACGCTAAGAGAATTCCCTGTGCACACACAAGCTTGTCTTGACGAGGACGTTCTATTCAAGTATTTATTACAATAATTTAGCTGACGAATTTGTGTTCGACTTAAACCGAATCTAACGCCAGCCTCAAAATATTGAGATTTTATTCACGAATCTAACGTCTTGCTACTTTTTAATCTAGCATTATCAGATTGTACTATTTTTTTTTCTCACAAAACAACACACACACACACACACAGAGCATATTCCAGGTGTTTTGTGGTGGTAATGTTGTACCTTAAAATGGCTTCCTGTGATTACTTTTATTTATCAGCCGGACGACTTCACACTTCCGTGAGGAGAAAAATAATAAGGAAATACTTGGCAGGAAAAAAGGGGCTTAGTGACTATTTTCCTCTGCAGGCATATAAATAGGAGAGGGGGGATAGTGTGTGTGTGTGTGTGTGTGTGTGTGTGTGTGTTTTTCAGTTCCTTTTCCTCAGATGACTCATAAACGCACACATGTGCACACACTTACACTCACACTCACACACACACACACACACACACACACACATATATATAAACACACACACTGCCATACAGACAGGGGTCACCTAAAGATCGTCTTCCTCCCCTCCCTCACTCCTCCACATGTGTGTCCCATAAATAAACCTGACCAGGGCAACAGGGGGTTGTAACTCTGTAGACTGTAGCAGACTGGTGCAGAATTCACACGCTGCATTTTCTCTTTCTTTTCATCTTGTTTTTTCTCTCTCTTTCTTTCACGCGGTGGTGGCAAGGCTCGGTCGCATCGACAGAACAGAATAACGGCCGGCGTGCGTGGAGCCGAGGGAATTCCTCCAGGCACGGGGCAGGGACTTGGCCAGCCCGTCTGTTATTGGAAAAGTTGAAGAGGGGGGTTTAGAGCGACTGCATGGAAAGAGAGAGAGAGTGAGAAAGAGACAGAGAGAGAGAGAGAGAGAGAGAGAGAGGCCTCATGGTGCGATTTAGAGGAGCCAATCTTGTACTATCTATCTGACACACCCTGACTGACTGGGCGACTGACAGCAGAACAGGATGGTAAGTTCCTGGATCCTGGACTTTTTTTTTTTTTTTTTTTTGCCGTTTTGCTGGAATGTGTAGGTTGACAGGAAGTCGACTCTGCTACCTCGCTGTCTTGGCTGGGAAAGCTATGTTGTTGTTGTTGTTGTTGATGTTTTTTTTTTTTTTGTCCCTTCTTGCTTAGAGTGTTTTAGTTTATTTTAGCTCATGAGTCATGATCATGGAGGAGGATATTGAAGTCATATGTGTTTAAAAGTCAAAGGGAAAGCATCCGGTGCCAAAAGTTCTGACACAATGCTTTTGTCCCCTCCTCCACTTCATTTTGATTTTGTATTTTTCTTTTTAGACGCTTTCTGTTGCCCCGTGTTGCTCTGCATTTGGTAGCAATTACTCCGGCCCTTTGGTGGCTGCGTTTCTATAAATAATTAACAACAGAGCTCGCTGTGTGGACAGACTCGCGATCTGTCTTCTGTGAAAAAGTCTTGGCCGCCATAAGACATTCGAGACGTGATATTTCACCGGGTAGCGCATTCGATTATTTTAGGAAGGAAAGAAGAGAAAGAGGACGTCCGAGGACTCGGGTTTCTGTCTGTCTCTTTTTTTGCTACTGACTCAGAAGTTCGTGTCTCCGCCCCGCGCGTAAACTCAGCCTTGAGTTTGTTTCCAGAGCCGCTCGATATATCCTGTGCTAAAGTTAACAAAAGCAAAGGGAAACTTCTCCAACTACATCAAGTCCACACAAACTATTCTCAGGTCCTTTATGCTTTTTTATTTTATTTTTATTCCTCCGTTCAGCACCCAGCGTCCTGAGGCTATACAGTATTTATTCTACCTTCCTCACACATTTCCTGAAACTTCCTCTTCTTCTTTTCTTGACTGGCGTTTGTTTTCACTTGCCGTTTCTGAGGATTCCGAGCAGAACAGAGCGGTAGGAAACCTTGGCGAGTCAAACTGTACCACATGACTTCAACAACACCGCTCTACCTAGTGTTTACAACCAGGCGTGCCTCAGGTATCGGTACTCCCTCGTGAGCAGGAATACAAGAGGAGGAAAGCAGCGGGGTAAAAAGGTCTGGAGTAAATTGTATTAAATAATAATAATAATAATAGAAACCCAAGATTTAAGAAAATCGGAAAACAAAAGAAGGGTAAGCATTAAAGCATAACAAGTATCGATTAGTTCATTAGATTTTCCGGACCTCATTTAGACACACTGCCTGTGCTTGACCAATGTATACAAGGGGCGTTCCAGTAAAAGCAGGATAACAGAACACAGTTCTGAGAGTAAAAACTCAGTTTATTTCTCTATATAATCCAACCGATACACTAATGCACTCACTAGTGCTTGGACACCATCAAGGTAGAAAGTTTTTTTCGGACTGTCTGGTTCACGTCTGAAACTCCGGCCTCCCAGGAACTCCTTTAATGACTTTACAAAACATGTGAAAATGGATTGGAGTGAGGTCAGGAGGTCTGTGTGAGCTGAGGTCCTGTAATGTGCGAGTGGTGAATGATTGTGTGTATAGTCCCCACAGACAGATGCGTCTTTTCTGCAAGTTGGCAACAAGTTATCCACCAATGTTTAAGAACCAGGCATTCCATGCTGCACGACTGCATTGGTTTCCGAGTGAAGTCGGCCGGGATCAGCTTCAGCAGGACGTTCGGCCTTCTTTAAAACGTTTGTTTCATTCTGAGAGTCTCATCACCGTACTGTGCTTAAAGTCTTCTGTAAATGTTACTCGCTTATACATCTTATTCACCAGAGATTTCATCACTAGTCCCGGTTTGACTTGAACACCTGATAATTTACAAATCCTTAATAGCTTAAATTGGTGACAAATACAGTATGACGCTGTCATTAACTGTCCGGTCCACTGCTCATCTTTCACGTGTTATTAAGGGAGCATGGGGCAGCGTGATTTCGGCCCCAATGGGCTTCTCCGTTACTATCGCTCATTGCAGTACTCATTTTTTACCACAAGGGGCAATTATAACTCGATAGAGCTAAATGAGACAGTGAGCACGACACGATAACGTTCTTGAATTTCTAGAGAAATCTAGAAAGTTACAACATTTCTGTTAATTGTTAATCACTCAAAGTGCCAAATGAAGGCTTTAAGACTTGATGCTTTTGTGGATTATGTTTAATTTTTTTTTTTTTTTTAATTCAAGGACACGGAGTGCTTGTTGAAACGTGCAGACGTGTTCATGTGTCTTCCAGTCACAGCTCTCCTGTGGATAAGGAGCACGGACTCAATCTTTCTTTCTTTCTGTTCTTTTCATCGTTCCACATCCCACAGTAAATAAGGCTTTCGCTCTTTTATTCTACAACGACACACTTATCCAAGGGGTCTTGCAGTTATTACAAAGCGGGAGGAGCATCCAGTTAGCAGAAAATAGCCGTACAGCCTTAGCCTGAGCTGAAGGTCAAAGTTTAGGAACGCACATATTGCTTGTGTATTTCGGATAAACTGCGCGTTTAACAGGGATTGCTCTGCCTACTGTGATCCTGATACGCTTAACGTAAATAAACGCTCCAGAAAAGCCCACGTCCTATAAATAAATTCTATACAATATGTGCATGGCTTGTTTTTTTAAATCCTCCACAAGCTGAGCATCTTTCTGGCTCTGTGCTCGGCAGAGGTGAAGTGAAATAAGTGGCAGGACGCCGTGTTTTGTGACAGCGTGAGTCTGGTGAACTGCCAACGCACCAACGCAGCGCTGGCACCAGAGACACGAGCTAAGCTGTGAGCAGGTGTTTCATATGCTGAGGATTTTATCAACATCTACATTTTTTTTTGTTTACTCATTGATAAAGAATCTGACGCGTGTCATAGGAGTACGGAGAAGGAAAACAACAACAAGCTAGCTGTAAGTTCGTAGAGCCGAGAGAGAGAGAGAGAGAGAGAGTACGCGTCATCGAAACAGCTTTCTGTGAGTGAATTCCAAATCATTTAGACTCACGGAAGTGTAAATAATAAATAAATTCAACATTTTGGAACAAAATCAACATATTTATTAATGAGGGTTACAGTGCAGAGAACTTTAGCAACTTTCACAAAACAAGGCTAGGAAGAAATGAATAAAGAAAGGAAGCAAAGTATAAAGATAAAAGGTTTACCTAATGACCTGTAATTTAAATTTATTGTTTCTTTTATTCATACATGACTTTAAAGAAAGAAATGTGGAGAAAGAAAAGCAAATAAACAAACAAAAAGAAACAGAAAGACATAACTGAGTACACATCTTTTTGTTAGTTTTTTTTTTAAAACCCTTAAAAAATATTCCCTACAAACACGAAGGATAGAAATTATCGATAATATAATTACCTAATTGTCTATCATATTGCTTAGTTGTTATTATTTACATTTTACTTTCAAGGGAAAAAAGCTTAACTGCTTAAAAAACTTCCTTCACATTCTTGAAACAGAGTATCAGAGAATGTGAAAGAAAAAAGAATGAAGAAGGAAAATTAAATAAATAAACACATGAAGAAAAGATTTACCGAATGACTGATGGTTTTAATGATTTTATTTCTTTTATTCACACTTGACTTTCAAGAAAGAAAAAGCATAAAAGAAAGAAAAACAAAGAGTGATAAAAGTAAAGAAAGATGTACTTACCTCTAATTTAGGTTCTTTATTCTTATTTACATTTGATTAAAAATGCAAGAAAAAAGTTTCATTACTTAAAATTTTTCTTTGAGCTTCATTTGTAAAACAATGGCATTAAATCAACCCATTGTTTATATAAATGAAGATATTTAAGACCAAGTTAATAATGAGGGCAGTCAAAATAAGGAAAACGAGACGGTGTAAAGCAGAATAAGATCAACACAGAGCGCTGCCGCGACTAACTCGGGCTTTTCTTCCGTCTGAATCTAATTTCACAGCTGATAAAGAAAGATAGTGAAGGTTAATTATTTCAAGGTCACTTCTGTTTACTGCAAGCTGAAGCATTTCTGAAATAACCATCTCTCTCTCTCTCTCTCTCTCTCTCTCTCTCTCTCTCTCTCTCTCTCACACACACACACACACACACACACACACACACACACACACACACACACACACACACAATAACACAAACAATGTAATTTTCACGGAAGACTTTGATGAATGAGAAGGGAATCCCCTCCTCTGCATGTCAGAGAAGTGTGTGTGTGTGTGTGTGTGTGTGTGTGTGTGTGTGTGTGTGTGTGTGTGTGTGTGTGTGTGTGTGTGTGTGTTTTGTGGCTCCGCCTACTGCATACTGTCCTCCCTCACCCTGTCCCAGTTCACTCTGTCCACCCTCACCCAGGAGTTTCACCCTTTGACTCCCACCATGTCTAGTCCCACCCTTTCCACCCTCACCACCCCACACTCACCCTGTCCCAGTTCACCTTGTCCTCTGTCACCCTGTCCCAGTTTACCTTGTCCACCCTCACCCAGTCCCAGTTCACCTTGTCCACTGTCACCCTGTCCGAGTTCACCTTGTCCACCCTCACCCTGTTCCAGTTCACCTTGTCCACTGTCACCCTGTCCCAGTTCACCTTGCCCCATGTTCACCCCTACCATGGCAGTTTCACCCTGTGTCCCCTCACCCTGCCCAATTTCACCATATCCCCTCTCAACCTGTCTGGCTACACTCTGTCCACTCTCACCCTGTGCCAGTTTCAACCTGTCCACCCTCAACCTGTCCCAGTTCACCTTGTCCACTGTCACCCTGTCCCAGTTCACCTTGTCCACCCTCACCCTGTCCCAGTTCACCTTGTCCACTGTCACCCTGTCCCAGTTCACCTTGCCCCATGTTCACCCCTACCATGGCAGTTTCACCCTGTGTCCCCTCACCCTGCCCAATTTCACCATATCCCCTCTCAACCTGTCTGGCTACACTCTGTCCACTCTCACCCTGTGCCAGTTTCAACCTGTCCACCCTCAACCTGTCCCAGTTCACCTTGTCCTCTGTCACCCTGTCCCAGTTCACCTTGTCCACCCTCACCCTGTCCCAGTTCACCTTGTCCACTGTCACCCTGTCCCAGTTCACCATGTCCACTGTCACCCTGTCCCAGTTCACCTTGCCCCATGTTCACCCCTACCATGGCAGTTTCACCCTGTGTCCCCTCACCCTGCCCAATTTCACCATATCCCTTCTCAACCTGTCTGGCTACACTCTGTCCACTCTCACCCCGTCCCAGTTTCAACCTGTCCACCCTCAACCTGCCAGTTTCACCCAGTGTCCCCCCATCCTGTCCCCTTTCACCCTGTCCCAGTTCACCCTAACCCTGTCTGACCTCACTCTGCCTAGTTTCACCCTGTTCAACATAACCTCGTGGGAATTCACCCTATCCAATCTCACGCCACCGCAGTTCCTCCTCCCTACCCTAAACCCTTGCACACCCTCACCCTCACCAGCCCGCCCTGTAAACCTCTACATTTTTCTCCAAGAAAATTGAACTACTTATTTTTGTAAAAACTTTTACTTATTTTGCTTCTCTCACTGTGCAGTTAAATTTCTTTGAATAAAATAAGAAAAGAAAGGCGAAAGAATTTTAAAGAACGGCTGAAAGTGCTCAAAGATCTTGAAAAAAGTAAAGGACAATCTTTAAAGAAGAAGAAAGTTTTCTTAATGAGAATTGTACATTTTAATTATTTTAATATTATTTTCTCGCTTTCACACTTCTTAATGAAGAGGGAAAGAATAGGAGAGATGGTTTTTTTTTCCCCCCAATCACCTACAAGTTTATTTTGTTTCTCTTATTTAAACTTTACTTCCATTCGTTTATTCGAGAAAAAAAGAAAGGATTAATGGCGCAGGTAAAAGGTGAGGTGACGCTTTGCAGGAATGAAACCAATCGCTGGCTCTTGATGTTCGGCTTTGAACAGTTTCAAGGGTGATTTTTTTTTTTCTCGTCTCCAGTGTGTGCGTTCTTCACGCTTCGCTCTTTCACTCGCTTATCGTCTGAAGTGCTCGAGAGTGGTGAGGCTCAGACGGAGGAGCACACGAGGAACTCGCCGCCTTTTTTCTGCTCTCTCTGTCTCTGTCTCTCTTTTGTGTGAAAGCAATCTACGTTCTCTTTTCAGCTCCTTCCTTTCAGTTTGGGTGAAAACGACGACATCCGAAGCATCAATAAGTCATAAAAACTAGCTGTTAGCATAACTGTGCGTCACACCATTGTCCATCAAACTAGCTGTTCATGTTAGCATGTTCTTTTTTCCCCACTAAGACTGTGGCTTTTTCCTCTGGAATGTCTTCAGCAGGCTTCATGTTCATCACATTTCCCCCTTCTGCTCCTTTTCCTCTTTTGTTCCTTCCCGTTTCCTTTGCAGCTGTACCACATTCGCTGCTGTTTTCTTTTTCTTTTCAGAATGCTAGCGATGCGCCGTTTTTTTCCGCTCTCTTTCAGATGATTAACACATTCTCAATTCGTCGTTTTATCCCGGAACTGAAGATGTCTGTAAATAAAAAAAATTAAAAAATTTTTTTAATCGAGCCCAAACCACTTTTTCTAAGAGACGTTTTTGTCTCTTTCAGTAAAATTAGGACGGAAAGGAAAAGCAGGCGCATTACAGCATTAGCGCTGTGTGTAATTAAACGCTAAAAGATGCTGTTAGACGAAAAGTAAATGATAAGGCAGCGTGTGAGTCACATTTCAGAGGCCCGAGATGACTCACGGAGTAAGTGGCTTACATCACAGCCTGTCGAGTTTCGCACCCACGACGCTCCGAGCGCCTTTAACACCATCAGACTGCAGCCTACGGTGTTTATTCTCCGCAGCTCGGGTGTTAAAGCAGCTCGCGCTCGTGTCAGCGCCTGGGTCAGGAAGCGTGCGGCGTTTCTCTCCAGCCCTCCGTCCAGATCCTGTAATTGTTCAATAATGACTCATGACTATAACACACGAGTACCATGACTGATGGTCGATCATTTAATAACTAACATTATATTACTGCACTGAAAAAACAAAACAAAAAAAAAAAACAGAATGACTCGATAATTATCCAGTTCTTTAATACGGTCATTTACTGTACCTACTGTCACATGACCTTAGACACAACTCAAACAGGGGCTTAGAAAGTAATAAATAAAAGAGGGAAAGAAAAGAGGGCAACAGATTTGCCTAATTGTTACTAATTTAGACTTGATGTTCTTATAAGAAGGAAAGAAAGAAAAAAGAAAATGAATGCAATTTACTTGTGTTTACTGTATATGTGTGTTACTGTAAGAAAGAAAGAAAGAAAGAAAGAAAAAAAACAACTAATGTTTGCTTAATTACTATATGTACATTTTATTGAAAGAAAGAAAGAAAGAAAGAAAATTAATGTTTGGCAATTTACTTATTTATTTGTTCTTTGTAGTTCATAGTCTTATTAAAAAAAAGCAATGAAGAAAAAATTAAGACGTGTTTAAATGGCCTTATCTACTGTCACATGACCTTTGTCAGAAATCAAACAAGAGGTTAGAAAGAAAGAGACAAGGAAAGAAAGAACAAAAGAAAGACAGAAACTTTTTCATTATTATAAATGCAAATCTGATGCTTTTAAAAGCAAGCAAGAAAAAAAGGACAAAGAAATAAAGGGAGGAAATAAAGACAGAGAGATGAGTGCCAGTGGTGTGTCGGTCGTGAGGCGGCGCGGCGGCGCCGTGTGACCCGAGCAGCAGGTCAGGGCTCCTGCAGACGAGTCGCTGCTGAGAGGCGGAAGAGAAGATTCTTTCTTCTCTTCTTTTCCATCTTTCTTTCTACACTCGTTGGTGTTGTGACGTACAGTATTAACACTGTCGTACTCTACATATACACCCGTTTCCGTACTCTAGACGTGGCCCGAGCAGCAGGAAGTGGCCCGTCTCGCTCTCCCTCTTCACAGACTTTTTTTGCGCTTTTAATTCTGTGATTTTATTTTTTCCCCGAACGTGTGAATGCGACAAACGATGTGCAGCGGAGCGATCACACGGTCCGAAGTGTGACGTTGATGTAAAACACAGTGTGATGTGCAGAAGGGAAATATTATTCCCAATTATTCATTGTTCATTCTTTTCGCTTTGGCGCTTTCACAGAGCTGTCTGGTGTCATTTGTTTCAGTTAAGCGCTGAATAGACGGTTGTCAAACGCGATTGGCTTCGCCGCCAGGGCCTCGGTCCCTAAGAGCCGCTGACAGCAGAATGCAAGTTATCAGGTGGTGATTACAGCGCTCGCAGTGTGCACCGATTGATTGATTTATTTTATTTCCTTCAGATGGTTAGAGTCAGCGTTAGTGACGGTGTTACTGGTGCACACAGCCAGGATTAAAGCTTATGAACCAGTCGGGGTTCCTGATCAGTGACCAGAACTTATCTAATCACGTATCCGATCACATCCAGTTCCGATCTGACCGGCTACCAGTTCTCAAGGTGTTTTAATTTTTAGCATATCTTTAAAACATTCTTCATGCACCGTATGGTCAGACTGTCATGCATGCTTTCTTGTAATATTCTGATCTACAATTAAGTCTTTTTTTCTTAGAATATTATGCATCAATTAAAATGTTAGGATTTTTTTTCCCCCACAAAATATTCCCTTATTTCTGTCTATATATCACAATATATTTTCTTAAATTGTTTTGAATTATATATATTTATATATATTAATAGTAAATTGTTCCTTTAAATGTTGGGCCTTTATTCTTAGAAGGTCACAGCTTGGGGTGGTCTGGTATATATTATACATTTTCTTTTCAGATTTTTAGAATTATGTAATAACTTTTAGAATAATTTTGTATTTTTTTTTTCTACATGTTAGGAATTTATTGTCAAAATATTACAGCATTTTCCAATACGTTATATTTTTGTTCTCAAAATAATTTGATTTTCTTTTATTCTTTACTACCATGAAATTTTAGGACATTATTCTCAAAATAATCCAATTTTATTTACTGATATATTTTTTTCACAAAAAGGAATATATATATATATAAATAATGGTAACAACTTTTTATCTGTATATTGTATATATTATGACTTTTTCCTTATGATAAGACAGAATGATTTATAAATCCTTCACTTATTATGATTTTTATTGAACTGTTAAGAGTTCTTTCCTGAATATATTAAAATATTTATTTTTTAATATTAAATATTTAATTTCTGAAACTTCACAACCTTTTCTTTGCAAACATTTGTTAGGACATTCGTTTAACATAAGTTTTACTTGATGTAATATAGTTTTATTCTAAAAATATTCTTAATCTTTTGGTGTATCAACAAGTATTATATTACTTTTCTCAATATATTTTTTTTTTATTCAAATAGACTTTTTCGTCCAAATATATTACCGTACATATAACAACTTATTGAACTTCTCGAATGTTTTGGTATCTTTGTATAAATGGCCCTTAAACAGCACCAAAAAAAACAAAAAAACAATGCTTATTAACATAAATGGCACAGACCTTAATTATTAAATTAATAAATCAAAGAGGAAACATGAACCGAGCGTGCTCCCGTACTGCTGTGACATCAGGCGTGTTCATGTCCGACTGGGAATTCCAAACTGAATCCATTTCATTTCACTTTTCCGAGTCAGAGTTATTTCATCGCGAGAGGCTATAATTGATTATTTATTCATAGTCAGGAATTGATGTGGAGTTTGTCAATAATTTAAGTATTTGTTTAATTTCTTTGAATAATTTAAAGCTGATAAATAAATATCAGCGAACATCCTGTTAATGAGATGATTGACTGATTTATCGCCTTGATAAATATGTTTGAATACAAAATGGTACGTAAATAGTTACATATCGCAGTTTAAATCACGATCGCAGAATATGTTAAATAAAAAAAGATGTATTTCTTATTAAGTTGTGATTTCTTTATTCAATTGAACTCCAATGTGACCAAACACGACAAATTGAAAAAGCAAGAAATGTATTTATTTATTTATTTATTTTTTCATTTATATCCAGCAAGTTTTATTTCTGTGAAGCTGCTATCGATGCTCGCTAAACTGAACCGAACTGAATGCTGTGACCCGTCTGAGATCCCGAACCCCTCTGTTGTTCATCATTTTCTTTGCGTTCTCTTGTTTGCAGATGACCCAAGAACAGTTCACTCATAGGAACAATGTCCAGAGCACCGAGAAACCTCACGTGTACAAAGTGGGCATCTACGGCTGGCGGAAACGTTGCCTTTACTTTTTCGTCCTCCTTCTCATGATTCTCATCCTGGTCAACCTCGCGCTCACTATCTGGATCCTCAAGGTCATGAACTTCACCATAGTGAGTATCCGGTTCACTTTGAACAGATTTTTATTGTTTGGTTTTTTTTCGGCTCGTTTGTGAGCGTGAGGGAAATATAATAATGGGTGCTTTCGCCGCGGGGGTTCTCCAATCACTGCTCTTTAATTACAAGCCGTGGCTGGGCAGAACGCTGCTTTCATTTGGCTCACAGTGGTCGATATGTTCCCTGTGTTCTCACACTGGGAGCTGATTTGACTTGCGTCTTTCTTTCTCACCCTGGGCGGTGTTACTGATCTTTTGAAGCTGTTGCTTCTGTGCTCGGGGTCTGTCATTAAACGGAGGAATTTTATGTTCAATATTACACGGTGTGATATTTAGGACACGGAATATAACAAATCCGGAATACATCATACAGTACAGTGCTCTTGCATCCTGCTCTTGTGGTCTAGTGCGACTATTATGTGTGTGTGTTGTGTGTGTGTGTTTGTGATTATTTATTCATTCCATTCAGATAATAAATTTATCACTTTTTAAAAAGAAAAGAAATTCTTATGCACGTTTTTCTAAAGACAGAAACCTGACAGTACCCTTATTTCAAGGACTTAAACGCTTGGGGTGGTCTGGTATTTATGTTTCATTACTACATGTATCTTGAAATACTGCATGAAGGGTAGCAGGTGCACAGGGGATCTGTGGAGATCCAGGCTACACAATTATACAGACAGATGCAGATGAGCAGCTGCGGGGGATTTTTTAGATTTATGTCACTTAAAATTACCCGCTGGCACTTCGGGCATAGGGGTGCGTCTCAGGGCCGGGGACGGGATGAAATATTTAATGTCCTGACATGTCAGGAGTTTATGAAATATCAGCTTGAGCAGGAACAGACATCATGAGTATTTGTGCAGAAGCAGAGGCATGAATATATTTCCTTCCTTTCTTCCTGACCATGATGGAATACACGCACTCGGCCTTGGAATCAACATAATGCAGCAGTTTATCATTTCGGTATCTCGACATAGAAGCTTGGCAGAGTGCGCTTCCCATTCACGTTTGATTCAGAGGTTGAAGTTTTCCTTTTTCTATATAAATAAATTGCATATAGTTTAGACGATCATGAGCTCATAAGACTAGATTGGTTGCGTCTGCTTCAGTTGAAGGTCTAGTGAGATAGTAGGACTTCTTCTCTGTCATTGGCTGCTTGCTAACTTGCTCACTGTATCTCACTGACGCCAATCGCAATTTTATGCACAAAACCTGATATTGATCTCACGGGGCCATCACCATAATGGATCACTGGATCTCAATATTTGATTTGGCACAGGTTTCACACCAGATGCCTGGTGGATCTAGATCGAACTATTAAACCAGGCTTAGGACCAGAACTAGGGGTGCACTCTCTTTTGCAACACCTCCATCACTAGGATTAGTTCTTTAACCAGGAAATCAAAACTGGGCCACGTCACAAACAGCACCTTAAACGGCCCCATCTGATTATTTGTACAAACAGGTCACTTCTTTACTAATCACTAGGACTATAGACAAGTCTATCTTTGTCAGGTCCAAGACAAAGGCCTGTCCAAGACCACATCAAGAAACATAGATAGCTTTGAGAAGGTTTCATTTGCGCATTGTCTAGATAGGGAGACAAAGAAAGAAAAAGGAAACACAATCATCATTTTTTACTCTCTCTGTTAGTCGAGGCCATATTTAATGAGGACAATTCCCATCACCCGAGACAATCCAAGTCAATACAGAGACCAGCTCGAGACTAGAGCAAACGTTTTTAGACAACTTTAACACATTCTGGGGTCATCTTGTATCATCCAGCATTAAGTGCATTAAAAAAAAAATGTTTTAAGTGGTGATATACAGTACAGTAGCACATGAGCTGACACCGTATATATCAGGGATCATGACTTGGGTCCAGAAGCGAACCATCATGCGGTTTCAGGGCCGCGCTTCAGCATTCATGACTTCAGCTTTCTAATCATTAAGCAACTCGGGTCCTGTAGCAGGTCCTCTGTTGCGGTTTATCCGATGACATTGTATTGCACCGATGTAAATGATTTAGCTGACGGCAGCTCATCAAACCAGAGACTAGCTAAAATGGCTAGGGGTGTTAGATCAGAACGAGGAAATCTTTTCTTGCAGATTTTGATGCTTCATGGTCTGAATAGAGAACGTGATATGTTGAGATCAAAAACCGAATGGACAAGCTGAAGCGTCTCTGATGCTAGTCACAGACAGGTGTTAACCTGAAACGCTACAAAACATCCCATTACTTCATAGAGTGACTTATTTATAGCCAGAAAGGTTTTTATTCCCTATTGCTTATGAACTTTACTTGAATACTGTATATATGTTAAGCTAAATAGTAAGTCAGAACGCTAGTAATAAAAAAAAAATTTCACCTTCTACTGTGTTTAAAATAAGTGCCACGAGGATTTCTCTTCTACATTTCCTCAGAGGCAAGGCTTTCCAGGATAAACTATTAGGCCTTCATATTGGGTTCCGTCGATTCTGGCAGCTCTATTTATATCAGTAAGGGAACTGTTAACTTGTGCTGTCTGCTCTCGTCGCAGTACCCCCACCTCGATGCCATCACAAGCCATTATGGAAATTCATGTCACTGGAATCGCACTACCAGCATGTCACGAGGACGGACTCAGCACTCAGATGTGCGCGCAGTATTCATTCGGTCATCGTGCGAGCGAGCCAGCCAGGAGCATTGATCCAAAGTGGAATGCCAGTCCATCACATGGTTCGATCCATACGCATTCACATCAAGGGGCGATTTAAAACCATGTGAAAGTCAGCTCAGGAACCTGGAGCGATGTGGTGGCAAAAAAAAAAAAAAAAAACACGCAGAGCTTACGGTAGAACATTTAAATCATGGCAACAGAGCAGAAAGTGTCAGGCTTGTGTATGGGAGGCTGAAGGCTGTTGTGTGAGGTGTGTAAATTTACTCCAAAGGTGCACTGTCGAGGGCTTTGAAACCCAAACTTTCAGACGCTTTATTGGCAAAGAGGATGGTTCAGGGAATCCCGATACACCAAAGTACTCCAGTAGTCTGTGGTTAATCGCCCAAAAGGGACACATTGATGCTTGGGATGTCTGGAAGTAGGCTTAATAATCTTCAGTTTCATAATAATGATGAATATTTGATATATTTTCTTGTATACTAGATCTGGTTTTATTGCCGAGGATGTGCGAACAGTGTAAAAATCCAATAAACATCTTGTGCTCATCAACTACAGGTTATTCTTTCAGATACTCCTGTCTGCTCCTGCACTTATTTCCCTTCAATATTTTATAATGAACTAAATAGGACCAATTACTCAAAACGTAAACACGAAAGCGTTATAAAACACCATTAGGGACGTTAATGGTTTCAAACCGAACAAGAAACAGATCGATTGATGTTAAGTGCGATACTTAATCTTATATGCCTTTATACACTTGATGTGACTATCCAATCAGCCAATCATGCAGAACAAGGCAACGGGCGATGCATGAAAATGATCCAGATACAGCACAAGAGGTTAAATGTGACTTTGGCTTGGGAGGGTGTTTATAGAAATTTCAGAAACTGGAACTTTCTGGCATGACCGCCTCTGTACAGAAGCATATACTGTACTTTTTTAGTATTCTCCCCTATCCAGAGCGACTTACGTCTGATCTTATTACACATATGAGCAGGTGATGGTTAAAGGCCTTGTTCAATGGACCGAACCTGAGACCTTCCGATCAGTAGTCCAACACCTTCACCCTTGAGCGACCCCTGCTCGGTATTTTGTAATATAGTACAACGACACATACTGTAGTAATGTCAAGGCAGAAATTACAGAAGTTTTGATGAGAGAGGTCAGAGAAGAACAGGCAGAGTTGTTTGATCTGACTGGAATGACATCTCAAATATCCACTCTTAACAACCGAGGTGAGCAGAAAAGCATCTCAACATGGCGAAACTTAGGGCAGATAACCCGAATCAGTTAAAGAGAGGTACAAGGTTACTTAGTCTTTGGGTGTTCTGGGCACTCATCCTTCGAAGGACTAGTTTGAAGGCAGATTGTCATATGGTTGTGAACCTATCCCAAGATTCTTTGCAAGCTGAGGAAAAGACAGGAAGTGATAAGGATAATAAAAATGAATATACAGTACGTCACAAAAGTGAGTACACCCCTCACATCTCTGCAAATATTTAGTTATATCTTTTCATAGGACATCACTGCACAAATGACTCTTTGACACAATGAAAAGTCGTCAGTGTAAAGTTTGTATAGCAGTGTAAATTTATTGTCCCCTCAAAACAACAAAAATTACAGCCAATAATAGCTGAATCGCTGGCAACAAAAGTGAGTACACCCCTAAGTGAAAATGTCAATTTGTCAATATTTGGGGTGGCCACCATCATTTTCCAGCACGGCTTGAATTCTCTTGGCCATGGAGTTCACCAGAGCTTCACAGGTTGCCACTGGACTCCTCTTCCACTCCTCCATCACAACATCACGGAGGTGGTGGACACTTGACACCTTGTGCTCCTCCACCTTCCTTTTCAGGATGCCCCAGAGGTGTTCTATGGGGTTTAGGTCTGGAGACATGCTCGGCCAGTCCATCACCTTTACCCTCAGCCGCTTTAGCAAGCCAGTGGTCATCTTGGAGGTGTGTTTGGGGTCATTATCATGCTGGAACGCTGCTCTGCTGCCCAGTTTCCGGAGGGAGGGGGGATCATGCTCTGCTTCAGTATGTCACAGTACATGTTAGAATTCATGTTTCCCTCAATGAACTGTAGCTCCCCAATGCCAGCAGCACTCATGCAGCCCCAGATTATGACACTCCCACCACCATGTTTGACGGTAGGCAAGACACACTTGTCTTTGTACTCCTCATCTGGTTGCCGCCACATACGCTTGACACCATCTGAACCAAATAGGTTTATCTTGGTCTCATCAGACCACAGGACGTGGTTCCAGTAATCCTGGTCCTTAGTTTGCATGTCTGCGGCAAATTGTTTGCGAGCTTTCTTGTGCATCATCTTTAGAAGAGGCTTCCTTCTAGGACGACAACCATGCAGAGCAATTTGATGCAGTGTGCGGCGTACGGTCTGAGCACTGACAGGCTGACCTCCCATCCCTTCAATCTCAGCAGCAATGCTGGACGCTAAAACTCATCCGTCTGTTTTCCAAAGCCAATCTTTGGATCTGATGCTGAGAACGTGCACTCAGCTTCTTTGGCCGACCATGGCGAGGCCTGTTCTGAGATGAACCTGTCCTCTTAAAGCGCTGGATGGTCTTGGCCACTGTGCTGCAGCACAGTTGAGAATCTTCTCATAGCCGAGGCCGTCTTCTGAGAGTTGTTTGCCATGAGGTGCCATGTTGAACTTTCAGTGGCCAGGTTGAGAGAGTGGAAGAGCTTTTTTGATTATTTTATTATTATTATAATTTTTTTTTTCAATTATATCCATCGTGCTTTTATACATACTTTATACTTCATGTTACAGTGACGTGACAGTAAGGGCAAAAACTATTTGTGACGGAAGCAGGAAATGGCCATCTTCGTTTCGGTTTGGCCAGTCAGTGAAGTCCACAAGCCTTTGAAGAATGCAGTCCCTGAACTGACACAGCCTACAGTATGTCTGTCCTTATGCTCGTGGCTTCTTCAAGGATGAATTTACCCTCATTCCCAAATTTAAGTATATTCCATTCCATTAAAAATTTTAAATCTAATTAAACACAATTATGTTTTACTGGTTTTGATGACTTTTTGAAATGCAAGTATTTAATTATAAATCTGTATGGTCTTTTAATACTTGATTACAAAACTGAAAAAAAAAATAATAATAATAATTTTGACTTATTTATTGTAAATGACCCCTCGCGGCTCACCTGTGGTCCGTGCACAGCCGATGCTCTGGCTCATACCGACTTAATGTTTAATAAACATTATATTATAATAAACATAGATTTTGTTTATTCCCCATTCTGCTCCGCTAATAATATTAGTTAGACAGAGTGTTTCATTGTCAAATGTTACGTTATTTGTTGGTGTATTCCAATGTTTGAGAGATTGAGTTATTGGAGTGGATTATGTCAGTATTGAGTACCGAGTGTCTCCTGATGCGGAAAAACCAAACACACTGATTAGATCAACTCAAGCACGATGTTCCAAAGACTGCTTTAAATTAAGATTCCCAATCCGGCCCTGAATGACATCATAAAAACACCCTCATTACATTCAGATTTATTAATGCTTACTGAATTCCACGTTATTAAATACTGCACTCATTTCCAGTCTGCTGATCCTGCTTTCATTAAACTGAAACATCCCTGTGCTGTGAGTGTTTTCATCCCAAAGCACTCCTCTAATCTGCTGCATTGTTGCATTGAGGAAAGTTAATGGTCAGGTTTATTATTTATAAATCAAATTAAAGGTGATGTTTGTGCTGCTTAAAAGTTTTTCTACGATAGGTTTGTACTCAGAACAACGTGTGCGGTGAGAGGAAGATCATCACCGTCGCCCTGGTGCGATGCGGTCCGGCATGAAGCGCAGGCCAACTTGATTGACCCGATTGGAAACTGGAATGCACAAAATTTAAGATTATATGGATTCAGTGATCTACAATAAATTTGTTTTAAATGACGGTTAACGAATGGTTACTATAGAAACGTCAACAAAGTGAAGCAAGGACAATATTAATACTAAACCTGTAATTAAATAAATAAATAATAATATGTTTATTATTAATATCATCCTTGTTTTAATAATAATAATAATAATAATAATAATAATAAAACATGTGGTTAAAAAAACAAAACAGAAAATTAATCAACACCTTCTGACCAATGAGATTTGAGAACTGAACAGTATTGTATTGTAAAAAAAAAAAAAAAAAAAGATTTGTTATATTGCCATGTAATAAACCACTAGATTTTTGTTTGTATATTTGTTTTTATGATTTATGCTTAGAGTTTTGAGTTTTAGATAAGCCCCACCGCCAGTTGGTTAATTGTTTATACAGATATGTACAGATGTGTATATATATATATATATATATATATATATATATATATATATATATATATATATACACATCTGTACATATCTGTACATATCTGAATTTTATATATATATATATATATATATAAAATTCACCTTTTGCTCAGCAAAAAATACACTAAATCCAAAAATACTAATTGCCCCCCTGAAGGTGCTATATTTTTTTATTCATATCATTTTAAATTTTTAATGAATTTTTAGAGAAAAAAGGTCTCAGAACTCCCCTAAAGTGTGTGTGTGTGTGTGTGTGTGTGTGTGTGCGTGCATGCGTGCCTAAAATACACCTCAGACAATGCATATTTCTTTCATACATTAAATTCCCTTTATTTCACTCCTCTTCTGTACACAGCATTTTAATGTCTATGCAAATGAGCCACTGTTGAGCCACGCCCTCCAGAGAACAACAGAGCTGATCAACAAGCCAGAGGAGGGGCTTGTCCCATATGAGGTCTTATCAGTTAGAAAAATCTAATTGACTTGTTTAAGCTCCAGGCAATAAAAAAAAAAAAAAAAAAATGTAAAAACGGGGGAGTTTTTGTTTGAACATGCACACTGGCGACCTGCCTGAATGTCTAAAAATGACTAAAAAGTGATTTTTTTTTGTATAATAGGTCCACCTTAATGCATAATCATGCACCATATAATGACCATAAAATAAATCCATCATCCTGCCCTTAGGAGAGGGAAAAAAGCCCGGGCTGTTCTGAAAGCGTTTGTATTTATATCACAGAAACAGGACATGAACGACTGGGACAGACGGCAAATTCGCTCTCCGGTGTCAGAATCCAGTTTGCACCGGATCGGTGGAAGAGTGTGTAGACCAACTTGGGGAAGCTGTAGTGGAGATATGATGACAACCACTCGAAACTCGGCAACAGCAAAGTGCCACTCACTTCATCACACACCGCGGTAAAGCAGGCTGAGCAAAGATTTTTTTTTAGTCGTACAGTTTCACCAGATAAACTATTTTGGGAAGAGCGTGTGCCAGTGATGGTTCGTCCACTGACTCAGTCACTCCGGAAGGTTTGGACATCGTGTTTTACTCAGGAGGAGCCATGCTTTTATTTATTTATTTATTTATTTATTTATTTTTCTTCCACATTTCAACAATTACGATCATTTGAAGCACAAAACGTTCTGACACACCACACACACACCAACTTCAACAACGACTACTGTAAGCAGTTACCAAACATTCACAAGAGTCAGACGTTCTCGCCCTTTTCCGTCCTAATGATTATAAAATGAAAACAAAACTTTTATAGACTTTAACCAGCCAGAGAAATGTATTACGTATACTGTAGCTGTACACGTTCACTCGTCACCTCGATGTCAAGCATCAGGTACGAGGTTATCGATCAGGGTTTTGGATTGAAGAAAAAAGCAAAGAATATTTTTATATTTTTAGGAGAAAAAATGCACAGCTCAAATACCAAAGCATGAACGATCAGATTATCTTTATGCAGGAGTACAATACATTATAGTGTGTTTTTATACTTTCATATAGGGTTCAATTGTAACAATATAGTTTTTTTTTAGATATATAATGTTGATTTGTAGTGTTTAAGCCTTTAACCATTTTGAGACTACTACTAATCATAAAAAAAAAAAAAAATCACATAATTTCATATATACTGGTGAAAATGAAATTTGCAAAATATGAATAAAATTAATACACTACATTGTTTCAAGTAGTTTTTGAAAGTTTGAATGATCAAATGTCATCGGGATAACGAGCAAAACAATGTTGCAAATAAAACCTGAGAACAATTTAATTGTACCCTTAATTTAACGTGTTTATACTCAATAATGTCAATTTGTAACAGGGTTCGGAATTCCCATCAGTGTTTGGGACGGACACAAGCATCTCTTGGTGTTGTAATGTTATCTTTCTGTTTCATTTGATTTACAGTACAAGCATTGACAGTAGGCCCCCTAGTGGTCGAGCGGTACTGTAAACACACACACACAGTGACCAGCGTTCAAGTCCTGCTCAGGCCAACGGTTTGGTATTAAATTAGCAATATCACACTGGAGGTCTTTAAGCTACTGTAGCTAACTAGCTAGCTAGCTAGCCACACCAGCTAACTGGGGTCTGATGCACAGAGTAATGGTTAATAAAACTGAATGAAATGAATGAAAAAGTTATGCGCAGTCGACTGAAGAATCAGTTTAATCCGAGCTGAAACCAGTCCAAGTAGATTTAGCTGGTTTACTGTAAGCAACCACTTCCCATCTATCTCACATCCCTAAAGCGGTGACTGGATCGACTACAACAGCCAGAAGATATTACAAAGAATGTTGTTTTTCTAACTTGATAATCCTCATCGGTAAGAAAGTCAGCTATCAACACTCCATGACAGGTTGTCACTTCACGTTAAAGTTACGTTCGATCTACCGTACGGACGGCCGCTAAATTAGTTTATAAATGTCGTTTTTCACTCCCTCGCTCTTACAGTACTGATGTCCCGACTTCCCTTTCTGTGTCGTTCGTTACTTTACAGCCAAACGGAGACAAACGAGCCACCTAAGCAGTTGGACTCTGCTGGACATTGATGTCGCGAATTTCCTTTTTATTCTTCGTTATCAGCTGCGACAGAGATCACCACGTACTGTAGGAGGTTTTACTTTCAGGCTTACAGGAATAGCCAGCAAGCATTTCTATTACAGCAGAACTAATTACACCTAATTGCATACATTATGAAGCTCATGAAGGTCATAAATACTTTCTACAGAAATGTGAGAGTCTGATGTGTCCTTGGTGCAGGAGGTTCTAGGAACGCGTGCTGGGTGACCTTGCGGAGAGACAGAACATCTCTAATGCATTACAGTTACAGCAAAAAAACAAAACAAAACAAAAATGTCCAAGTACATGTAGTTCTTCTTCCAGTTAGAACTTTGTTCACTTTACAGTTTGCAACAGCGTACAGTACATTTATTTTATGTTTATGAAAGATGTCATTTTTCTTGATATTTCCTGCCGTACTGTATTCCAAGTCCGCTGAATTCATGTAAAAGTGCAACAGAACACGGATCTTGCTGTTCATAATAGATTGATCGTATTTTATTCGAAATGAAAAACAAATACGTCCTAGTCTAAGAAGAAGACGAGCTTGACGATCAGCAATTAGAATAATTAGTGAAATGCAAAAGACTACAGACCAAAGTCACACTCGTTTGTGGTTCATATTTTAGTGTACACGTAGCTAGCATAACTGCATCCAACGCTATATGACGTGATGTGGTTTCAAATCTAGGATCCACTGCACTATAATCCTCAGTTAGCACTCGGCTAACACTAACCCTCACCCTGAATTTAACCCTAGCTTGCTTCCGTAATGTGTTGAGAGAATTGAGAGTGTCTGTTTAGCCCCGTAGTGCTCCGAGATCAGCATCTGGGCGCTCCAGGGGTTGATGTATTGCCCAGGATGCTCAGCGTTTCTCCATCAAAGAGCAGTAATGAAGCACAACCTCCTTGTCCAACTAGGAAATTGAATTTGCTCTAGCTTGGAAAAGCCTGCAGGCACAACCACTCAAATTTTGTCTGTCCTGGTGAGACTTGTTTCCTTGGCACAGCAGGCGCTTGTTGAGGCTTTGGCAAGAGCTCGTGTTTCGTGTCAGTGCTGACGTTCTGCGAGATAAACTCAAAGCAGAAAGCAAAGAAAGGAAGCTTTTGTTGTTGTTGCTCTCGGTTTTTCTTATTAACAAAGGTTGTAATTCCTAATTTGTACTAGTTCTCAGAGAGCTTTGTGTACTACACCAAATTTCCTACTAAATCAATCATCATTATTGTTATCCACTGCTGTTATCTGATGGATTCTTACGCTGCTGGCGTAAAATAAACATTAACGTCGAGGATCTCCTGGAATTATGAAGAACATTCTTCGAGAGAGAAAAATTTCCTTTAGACTTCCAAAAATCTTTCATGGGTTTTCAGTTGGGTTGAGATCAGCTGACTTGCATTAATGAGCTCTTGCACCTTGTGTCTGGGGGCGGGGTCATCCTAGGAGAGACCATGCCCATTGAGATAGAGCTTGGGATAATGTAACTGAATTAATTTCAATCGATAATTGAAATTACTGAACATACAGTATGCCAGGCTTTCTGCAGAAATATACACAGTGTCCGTCTTCTGCATTTAGCAGTGTATTGCTTTCTCTTTCATTTTTTTCATTTTTGACTTTATGGGAGGTTGGTGTGATACCGCCATCTACTGGACCGGAGTGTGGAGCAGAAAATCGACAAGAAAAAAAAAAAAAAAAAGATTAGCACTTTGTCTGAGATGTGACATTTAAACGATTAACAGAACAAGTTCCACAGCGTTTCAATGCATGTGAGATACTTTAAGTAGGTTTATTACTCTGAAACCTTTAAGATATACAATAGAGCTGCTTTAATATTAGTGCTATTGAAGGAGATTTTTTCGATTCAATATCAATGATCAAAAATCGTATTGAAAAACAATCACGGCAAAAATGTTGAAAATATACAGTATTCATTATATGTAGCTACGGAACTGCAGATGCAAGTGTGCAATATGTACAAATGTTCATGAAATTCGAGTTTGTTGAGATAAAATGCAACAAAATAAAATCGTTACGTAGGGAATAAAATGTCCGTTCCTGCTCAAGATTAGCTAACATTAGCTAACGTAATTGTATTAGTAACTTCACTGTAATTGCATAACAGTTGCCCAGGGTGACACGTCAGGGTTTGTTTGCATGTTTGTGTTAATAGTACTGCTGCACTTCTGCTACGTTATTTGCATTTAAAACAATTATTTTCTGTTACTCGTTAAACTTTACATCCTGAGAAATCCAAGATGTTTCCCAACAGCGTGGCTGTTTCGAGTTAGACGTGTGTATCGGCGCATATGCAGTACGTGAATGATTCACCTCGATTCTGCATCATGTTTAATGATAGTGTTTTGCGTTTTTTTTATTTTTATTTTTACTGATGTTCAGCTGTAACTGCTTCCGTCTGACATGTGATTGTGGTAAACTGCACATCAGGAATGCAGCTCAGCAACAGGTGCTTAGAAATAAACTACTACTGCAGGTACGGCTCGAGTCCTTAACTGCACCTGGATTAAAATTATCTTTAAATTTAGTCATGCTTCGATTATCCAGCTCTCTTTGCACGCATCCTGCTGTGCAACAACTCTCCTAGGGAATCAACAGATCCAGGAACAGCCATGTTAGCGTTGGTGGAGTTGGTTTCAACATCATTCTCAGTCATAACATTTTCATTGTTCACTCTGCCTCAGTGCTTGAAAATAAATACTCTACTGGGTTTAAAATCCATATCAACAGTACGTTAAATATTTAAACTATTTATCTGTCTTTCCTTATTCTTATAGCTCAACATCTGTGTGAATGGAAATGAAGATAAAAACCAATGAGTTTTTTATATATATATAAATTACTTATACATCAGTTATGTTCTTCATATTGATTGAGGCCCCTTGTAAAAAAAAAAAAAAAAAAAAAAGGAGAGCTAGAGGGCAATCATCGTTCTGGTTGATCCATTACTGATCTTATCATTCTCCAGCAAACATTATACGACGGCGAGTCAAAAATGATCCGCACTCCGGTGATATATTAAAACTTCTGTGGGTCTCATCAGCGCTTTCTGTTCAAGGCTACTGACTCCCCAGTCACTGCTGTGCAGGTGTGAACATATCAGTTCATTTGTAACTGCGGTGCAAGCAAAAATGCAACCCCACTTGTGAATTGCATTAAAGAAGAGCAGCGTGCTGTGATTAGTTTTTTTGTGGTGCAGCTCATGAACACAACTCACGGAAGAGCATAAACAGAAGCGTTTGGACATGTAGCGATACCCTAAGGGAGGTGAAAGTTTCTCAAAAAGAATCATTACTGGTGATGAGACATGGAGGTATGGAACGGAAACATCCACAATCACAGACCGAGGCAAAGTTCAAAAGTCAAGGATCAGCTGGACAATCCATGCATCTGGGATTCTTAAGGGCCAGAAGTATTGGAACACCATCAGGAAAAAGGTTCGACAGTGAACAGTGCTCGTTACATTGAGACGCTTATTGAAGAGCTGAAGCCTAAACTTCGGATGAAACGCAGAGGACTGATATCCGAGGGCGTCATGATCTCACATGACGATGCACATCTGCACACATCTGCCCACACTCTTGACATTCTGCAAAAACCTTTGATTCGAGGTATTCAAGCATTCTCCCAATAGTCCTGATCTCGCTTCATCAGACTTTCACCTGTTTGGTCTCCTGAAAGCAGCCCTTTGAGGACAAAGATTCACTTCTAATGAAGAAGTAAAGGCAGCAGTGCATTCATGGCCCGCAGCTCAGAATAAAACATTTTTTTAATCATGGAACACGAAAGTCTGTTGTCCGCTGGAGAAAGTGTACTGAAAAAGCTTAGCATAAAAGATTATGTTGAAAAATTATGTATCCGTCTTTTCTAAAATAAATTCTACAGCCAGAACACGGATAACCCTTGTTGCTCTGCTAATCTTGTACAAGATTGCACTGTTAATTGGTTCAATTGAGTGTTTAAACAAGAAACATTCATTTGAATGAAATAAATAGTTCATAAATCTAAAGCCATATGACCTGATCAAATTCTAGCATTTGTTTCTTTTTTCGATTAGAAAACTGTATGAGAAAGACAAGCTGGAGCTTCTGGTTAGTTAACTGTTATTAGCTCTGCTGATTTGTTACCAGATGGAGAGGCAGAGCACCATATTGTCTGGGATATAGTGCACCAGTCGGAGGCGCTGTATTTCTCCTGGCTTATGAATGGTGATGTGTTCGATACGCGACCGCTTTTGTTAGTTGGCAGCTTGAACACGTTGCTATGCTTTATCAATTCAATTAAGTGTACTGCTTAAATGCGAGCACTGCTCCCCGCTGAAGCTTGCGTGGAACTTTGAAATAGTTCACTTTTTTCTTGTCATGGAGCTCTTCCTGCTCGTATTACGTCAGCGCGAAATGCAAGAAGCATTTTCTGAAGCAAGAGAGGTGAGCGGATCAGCAGATGTTACAGGAAGCTGAGGAGGACACAGGATGCAAAAACACTTTTTATTTTTACATTTGCATGTAACACGTCAGAATGTGAACACGTCAGTGTAGGAGTTTATTTTAATGGGTCTGTACGATTACATTTGAAGATAATGTGTGTTGTTTGTATATCAGCGGACACACTAATGTTAAACAAGTGTACACTGCTTGATCTCATTCCCAATTTCCTGATTTTTGTGAGAACTAGTTTGAAAGATGTTCAAATTAATTTCCTGTCACACACAGCAGATCTCTGAATTCAGTTTATCACACACAGGGAGAGAAAAGGTAAAGAATAAGTGTTGTAATAATGTGTGGAAATTCACTATGTAGCATAGTAATCTATAGCATGTCAATCTCCTGTAGGTCTGAGGATCATTAAAAAAACAAAACAAAAAAAAAAACCAGGCAAAATAAGGTCACATAATCGACCAATCTCGTGCTCGTTTTCCTCATGAAGCCGCATTACGCAAGAATGAATTGAACTGAAAGCTTGAATTTTCTCACTGAGCATTCTTATACACGAGTTTCTTCCAGAACCTTTCTCATACATCAGTTTTACTCAAGAAGCTTTCACACCTCAGTTTTTACCTTGAAAACCTTTCTCATACCTCGGTTTTCCTCAAGAATCTTTTTCACACCTTACTTTACCTGAAGAAGCTTTTCCTCAATAAGCTTTCTCACACCTCAGTTTTCTTCTTAATAAGCTTTCTTATACCTCAGTCTTCCTGAAGAATCTCTCACACCTCTGTTTTCCTCAAGAAGCTTTCTCACATCTCATTTTCCCTAAAGAACGTTTTTCACACCTCAGTTTTCCTCAAGAACCTTTTTTGCACCTGTTTTCCTCGAGAACCTTTCTCACACCTCGGTTTTCTTCTTAATAAGCTTTCTTACACCTCAGTCTTCCTGAAGAATCTTTTTCAAAGCTCTGTTTTCCTCAGGAATCTTTCTCACACCTGTTTTTCCCAAAAAGCTGTTTTTTTTTTCTGGAGAAGTCTTCTCACACCTCAGCTTTTTCTTCAAAGGCTTTCTCACGCCTCAGTTTTCCCTCAAGAACTTTTCTCGCACATCAGTTTTCTGCAAGAACCTTTCTCACACCTCTGTTTCCTCAAGAAGCTTTCTCACATCTCATTTTCCTCAAGAACCTTTTTTGCACCTCAGTTTTCCTCAAGAAGCTTTCTCACACCTCTGTTTTCTTCTTAATAAGCTTTCTTATACCTCAGTCTTCCTGAAGAATCTCTCTCACACCTCAGTTTTCCTCAAGAATCTTTTTCAAAGCTCAGTTTTCCTCAGGAATCTTTCTCACACCTCAGTTTTCCTCAAAAACATTCCTCACCTCTCAGTTTTCCTCAAGAACCTTCATCACACCTCAGTTTTCCTCAAGAACCTTCCTCACACCTCAGTTTTCCTCAAGAACCTTCATCACACCTCAGTTTTCCTCAAGAACCTTCCTCACACCTCAGTTTTCCTCAAGAACCTTCATCACACCTCAGTTTTCCTCAAGAACCTACCCCACACCTCAGTTTTTTCCTTAAGAAGATTTCTCATGCCTCGGTATTTCCTTTAACAGCTTTCTCACACCCCATTATTTTTGTTGAGAAGCTTTCTTACATCTCAATTTTTCTGAGAAGCTTTCTCACACCTCAGTTTCCCTTGAGATGATTGCTTATGCCTTATTTTTCCCATTAAAGGCTTACTCATGCCTTATTTTCCATCCAGATGTTTTTTTTTTTTTCTTTCCTCAGTTTTCCTTGAGCATGTCAAACTCAGTTGGATGTTAGGACCATTGAAAAACCAAACAAACAAAAGCTAGTCATGACACACGACTTTTGAGATTATTTTTAAGATAAGGCAGGATCTGTAGGTTTATTTTGTGATTAAAGAATGTGTGTGTGTGCGTGTGTCAGTTTTCTCTGTGAGCTCTCGTGCAGCGTGTACATCACTACAACCACCAAACAACTGATCTTAAGTGATTACAGTTGTGTAGTGTGAGCGGTTCAACCGTTATGAGATTTTGAAATGGTGCACTTGGCTTAAGGCTAAAGCACAAACAGAAGGATTAGGATTATTTGTTTGGAGATTTTGTTTTCTGGTGACAGATGAAGGAAGCCGGGAAACTTGCTGCTGTGAAGAGAATGAATTGTTTCTCATGCAGACGGGCTTTATATCACCCAAATTGGCCAAGCGACTTATGATTCGCTGTTTGCATAATTTTTTTACGACGTGCACACAGACGCCTATCGGACTTAGCGCTCATCAACATTCCGGAAAGGTCAGGCACACGGTGCAAAAGGGAAATGTAGCAGATTTACCCTCACTGACAAATGTAATTAATTGCGAGAGGGCTGAAAGGCAATGGGAAGGCAAGATAACGGCGGTTGCGTTTTTCTCTCTCTCTCTATGCATCGCTGCTGTGTTTGTTTGTGAGAAAGAAGAGTGCCAGTGTAAAGGATATTTATTATAATAGTGGACCAGCTGTGGCAAAAAATAAACAGTATTCCTGCAGGGAGGAACTGACAGGCAGCGCCATCTGCTTAGTTATGACAATTAACTGTTCGCATGAAAATAACAGCGCAATATATAGAAACGCTGTAGTTAGTCGTTTGTAAATATGTTCTGTAGAAGCTTTCACATGCCTCAGTTCTCCTCTAGAAGCATTGTGATGCATCAGGGTTCCTCTAGGAGCTTCCTCACACATCAGTTCTCATTTAGAAACTTTCTCACACTTCAGTTTTCTCACTAGAAGAACATTTCAGTTCTCCTGCAGATCTTTGATCACACTTCACTTCTTCTCTGGAAGCGTTCTCACAACTTAGTTCTCCTCCAAAATCTTCATTACACCTCAGTTTTCCCTTAGTAGCTTTCTTACATCTCATGTCCCCTGTAGACGTGTTCTCACGTCTCTCTAGTGCTCTAGAAACCTTCTCATTGCACAGCTCTAGTTGTCCTATAGAAGCTTTCTTACACTTACGTTCTTTTCCAGAATCATTTATTCCGAGTTATCTTCTAGAAGATTACTTGAACATCAATTCTGCTCTACAAGCTTTCTCATGTCTCTGTTCTTCCCAGGAACCTTTCGCATGCCGTGAGTATCCTCTAGAATATTTTTTACTCCTCGGTTCTCCTCTGGGCGGCATGGTGGTGTAGTGGTTAGCACTGTCGCCTTGCACTCCCAGCATCCGGGTTCGATTTCTTCCTCGAGGGCTGTGTGCATGGAGTTTGCATGTTCTCCCCAAGCTTGGTGGGTTTCCTCCCACAGTCCAAAGACATGCAGATTAGGCTAATTGACGTTTCCAAATTGCCTGTAGAGAGTGAATGTGTGTGTGTGTGCCCTTTGAAGGATTGATACCCTGTCCAGGTTATACCCTGTGCTGTGTCCAGGGATAGTCTCCTCATAGGCTCCTCGCGACCCTGTATACTGTAGGATAAAGTGGTATAGACGATGAGTGAGTTAGAGACTTCTCCTCTATAAATGTTCTTACACTGCATTTCTCCAATAGAAGATTTCTCACACCACAGTTTTCCCCTAGAAGCTTTCTGATCGGTCAATTGTTCTCTAGAAGCATTCTCAGTGAGTTATTCTATGGAAGCTTTTTCTTTCATAGTTTTCCTATAGAACCTTTCTATTGTAGCCGTTTTTCTGTAGATTCTTTCTCCCAGCCCAGACCTCCTCTAGATGCTTCATCATACCTTACTTTTCCTCTGTAAGCATTTGTAGGCATCAGTTCTCCTCTAAAAGCTTACCCATGCCTCAGCGTCCCCCAAAAAGGTTTTTTTCATGCCATGTTTTTTTCTCATGAAGCTTTCTCACGCCTCAGTCAGTTTTCCTTTTGAGCATTCAGATACCTCATTTCTCCTCATTAACAAGTTTAACACCTGATACGTTTACTGTAAATTCACAATATCACATAATATCCAGCCATATCACATATGGCTTAGAAGCTGATAGACGTGAACTGCATTTTATTGGCTTTGTACATGTATTTTTCACAATGACAATAAAGTTGAATCTAATCTAATCTAATTTCATCAGGTTTTAAACTGGTGGTTTTTGAACTTACAGCAGGATAATATATAAAGGATAATATATTGTATCTTATGACATGATTTGCTGCTACAAGTTATACAGATCTTATTCTTACTATAAATGACGTTGCATCATGTCACATATGCATTTATTAGCATTAGCCACCGCTATTAGTGTTTGCCAGACACATAAGCAGCAAACTAGCAAAAACTGAATGATGTTTTCATGGAAAACGGTGTAGTGGATTTATGAAAACCTGACCTTAATTACATTAATGTAAGATATATATTTAGCCTTAATTACATTTATTAAAATGTATATTTAGCCTTACAGTACCTCTGTCCACATCAGCACCTTGCATGTTAAAGCAGCTCTAAAGGGAAGCATGTCTTCCTACAGCCTGCTACACGAGTTCCCCCGGTGTTTAATGTTGTAAGAAACTGGACCTCATATTGCGATGAGTAAATGATAAGCACCAGATCCTCGAGCACCATCTGAGCTGCCCCCAGCGTGACCCCTGCGGAGGAGCTGACCGTGGCTTTGGCTGTCAGAAGCCTATTGTGCATTTGATTAAAAGGACGATGCAACTTCATTTCCTCTGCTCGAGGAGGTCCAGGAGTATTAAAAAGCATACAAACAGCCTGAAAAATATGATTCCTATTGAACTCCAAGCTACTGCTGTACAGCAGCTGAATGAACATGAAGGAGGAGAGAATAAAATTAAATACGAATAACATTTATATCACAACATTGTGATTTAAATGTTATCAGGTTCAACAAAATAATAAGTGTAAAAAAAAAAAAAAGCTTTCTATAGTTAATGTAAGTGTGCTTTATTTCAGGAAGTGACCAGACCATATAGGTCTAAATAACTTAAAATTATTATATTTTAAGAGTATACAAGTGTCTATTTATTTATTTATTTATTTATTTATTTGTTTGTTTAATATGAAGTCTTTTCATTTAGTTAAATAAAAAATATATATTAAATGTTTCACACTATCTGGTGATTAATAATTTATTTTCTCAGGACAATTGTAAACCAAGACGTGTAGTAATAATAATAATAATAATAATAATAATAATAATAATAATAATAATTTTTTCTGCTTTATTAAAATATTCCTTCATGAAATAAATAGGTAAAATGTATTCTTAAAGAAAAGTGCAACAGTTTTGTCTCCCTTTCTTCTTTTGCAGTAGTTCAGTTGGTTTTAATTTTCGGGAAACAAAATATACTGATTATTGCCAAAAATATATATATATATTGTTTTTAATGTTTACTTCACAGTGTATTTGTGACATCACCTATAAGCTTTTATTTGTTCAACATGATTTGACTTACTCACCTGGAGTAACTTTATTTGACATTATTATGCTAAAATACTGTAGCTATAAACTACACATTTACAGTATATGAATAAATAAATTCGACTCCAAATTAAGTTCAACCACTTGATCTACTTAAAAAAGTAAAAGCTGTTTTTTTCCCCGCAGTGAGGAGGAGGAGACCTGCTTCTTTAGCATTTCTCCTGGTCTAAAATGCAGTTTGTATGAAATCCAGATGCTTCTGTTTTAAATGCTGTGAAATAATCCTATTGAATATCTAAATCTGGGAAAATGGGGGCGAACGCCGGCGCGCTCTCGAGTGTTTCTTGGCAACTCCCACAACATGCAACGCTTTCCGAAGCACTGGTGTCTGACTGGGAGAGAAGTGCGGCACAGAGCACAGTTTGTTTTTGTTTGGCTTCACGCCCAGTTACAGAAACATATCTGCATTTATGTTTTTCTTTTAAATCATATAATCATCTTATAAAAAAAAGACTACTGTACATTAAAAAGTATCTTTGGTTGTTGCTTAATCATTTTGAAACCATGTTTGCACATACGGCTCAGTTTGTCTGACTCGACTCTGCTGCTTTTCGTTTATAAGTCATTTTTGAGGTCTTGCATAATCATTGTGTGCGACTTTGATTTTTAATTCCCACCAAGCCCGTGGAACTGAATTTCGGAATATCGCACCTTATAAATTAAGAGTAACACACAATGCGCATGTCTAATTTGGGCTTTAGAAGAAATTAATTAACGCTCAATATGTGTTTCTACGAATGAATTGTTCCGTTCAGTCATCTGGAGTACGCATACAGTCTTCGTGAGAAACCGTTTGCACATTATGTAGCGTAATCTCTCACCTTCCTTTTCCTGTGAATTCTGCCTGTCTGACGCAAACTCTGTTCTGTCATGGGCTTCAATTAGCAGTCAGCGTTGCTCCGAGTCTCTGTGGACAAACATGAATGTAGAGTGTGAAGTGAACTGGCTTTGTTCCATAAAGAATCCCTTTGTATTGGTCAGAGTTTTGTTTATGCATGCGAAATAAAAAGATAATGGCTAAAAAAAAATTTAAAAAACAGCAGGGAATGCCAGGGGGGAAAAAATAAATAAATAAATAAAAAATCAAGATCAAAGCTAAGCCTGGACTCGTGGTGAGGGCGACGGTTAATCTTTACGTGTGAATACGAGTAGATAAAAAGTGACAAGAATGCTTTCTTGACAGTTATGTATATTTACACATTAAAGGGGATCCAAGAGAACTGGATTGAACTGGCTTGAATGTGAAGGCTCTAGTGACGCAACTTCAATAGAGATGGCAACTTCAATGGGTTCGTAAATAATGGAATAGCTCACAGAGAAGGTGTTAGGGCGGCGCCCGGGTCACGGCACCAAAATTTGTCAACGATGAAGAGCCTCTGACCTTGGCGTGTTCTTAGAGCATTCAGTGTTCCAAAAAGAAACATAAAGAAATGAGAACTATGACATTTCGAAATATCTATCGCAGACAGAGATGAACTTTAGCAAATATTCCTGATGTCAGAAGACATCACTTAAAATGACTGCTTAAAGGTAAAGATTTCCTTTTCTTGGGTAATTCTGTTACTCGTAAAATGCTTCATTTAAATATGAATCTGTCGGATGAAATATATCAGAGATGAAGGATCTCAGTGTATCTCCTTGACCCACATGTAGGGGACAAAAAGCCTGTCTTCCATAGAGAGTGAGACTAATTATTCACTACAGAAGATGGGAAAAGGAGCTCGGGCTCCAAGACAAACAGCGATTCTTCTTTCAAAAAAGGGAGTACAGTGATGACTGAGCCGGGATTGCTTTCTCCGAGCCCGTCATATGCCGCTGCATGTATGATGGAGGTCGTCTCCGTCACTCCCTTGTGGCTTCCCGTGATAAGACGAGCTGTGGAGCTGCAGAGAGACAGGCCGCGTGTGAGCGCACCCAGGAGGCTGAGTATTAAAAGATAAGAAGCTGATTGTTTGTCATTTCTCTCATCGTATATCAGACAGTACGATCGTTCTGTTTTTATTTCTGCAGCCTTGAGAACATGACACGCACACTTTCAGGAAGTTTAAGCATGATGGAAAAGGCTTCTGTTCCTCGTTTGGGTTTATAGATTTTACATGGAGCTGGCGCTGATCCGATCCAATACCAGGATAAAATTGGAATTAGATATCTGAGGGAAAAACAAGAATCAATCAAATCTGATCTTGAAACTGGAACTGTTTTATACATACATACATATATACAGTACAGTACATGTAGATTTATACACATAAATTGTTAGGTTAAGCCTTTATTCGTCACATATTACTGCACAGTGAAATTCTTTGCATATCCCAGCTTTGTTAGGAGGCTGATTAGGTCAGCGTGCAGGGTTAGTCGCTATACCCCACCCATGGTCAAGGGCCCAACACTGGCAACCTGGTGGAGCTGGGGCTCGAGCCGTTGACCTTCTGATCAGTAACTCAGAGTCTTAACACACTGAGCCACCATCATTCCCATATATCCTATAAGTGTCATTTAATCTCATCGAACTTTTAATATACACTATATTGCCAAAAGTATCCGCTCGCCTGCCTTGACATGCATATGAACTTGAATTCTTAATTCATAGGGATTAATATGATGTTGACCCGCCCCCTTTGCAGATATAACAGCTTTACCTCTACTGGGAAGGCTTTCCACCAGGTTTAGGAGTGTGTTTAGGGGAATTTTTGACCATTCTTTCATAAGCGAATTTGTGAGGTCATAAACTGATGTTGGACGAGAAGGACTGGCTCGTAGTTTCCACTCTTATTCATCCCAAAGGTGTTCTATCAGGTTGAGGTCAGGACTCATCCATGTCTTTATAGACCTTACTTTGTGCACTGTGTGCAGTCATGTTGAAACAGGAAGTGGCCATCTCCAAACTGTTCCCACAAAGCTGGGAGCATGAAATTATCCAAAATGACTTGGCATGCTGAAGCATTAAGAATTCCTTTCACTGGAACTAAGGGCCCAACGCCTGAAAAATAAGGTCACATCATCAGGTACCGTTCTCCTGGCGACTGCCAAACCCAGACTCGTCCATTGGACTGTCACTTCAGAGAACACGTCTGCACTGCTCTAGAGTTCAGTGCTTTACACCACTGCATCCGATGCTTTGCACTGCACTTGGTGATGTAAGGCTTGGATGCAGCTGCTCGGCCATGGAAACCCATTCGATGAAGCTCTCTACTGTACACGCTGTTCTTGAGCTCATCTGAAGGGTACATGAAGTTTGCAGGTCTGTAGCTATTGAGTGTGATCCGCTAACGCCATTCTGTCATTTTATGTAACCCTAACACTTCGTGGCTGAATTGCTGTCATTCCCAATTGCTTCCACTTTGTTACAATACCACTAACAGGTGACTGTGGGATATTTAGTGGCGAGGAAGTTTCACGACTGGATTTATTGCACAGGTGGCGTCCTATCAAAGTATTATTCCACGCTGGAATTCACGGAGCTCCTGAGAGCGACACATTCTTTCATAATTGTTTGTAGAAGCGGTCTGCATGCCTAGGTGCTTGATTTTATACACCTGTAACTATGTAAGTGATTGGAACACCTGAAACCTCAATGTTTCGGATGGATGAGTCAATACTTTTGGCAATATAGTGAATCTATAATGGTGAACTGAACAATCAGAAATTATATACCAGTAAACTGGGGACAAAAACATGTGCACCCAAGGTTCACTCATTCCAGTGGGGACCAAAGGGACCCAAGTCAGTGAGGACCAATTTTTTAAGATTGCGTCCAGTTTTTAAAAATTCAATGCTGGCCACAATAGAAAGGCACCAGAACACCCAGTGCAACACAACCCAGTGTACACTGGGACCAGCAGCTGTACACAGCTCACAGCTGTCAACCCAACCTCCAAGCTCCCTAGATCTCATTCCAATCAAGCTCCCATGGGAAATACCAGACAAACAAGACAGATTCATTGAGAACATAACCCTTAACCCACTGCGACCAAAAGACCCACTGCCAGCATCCTAGTGCCAGACACCACAGCACCCCCAGAGGTCCTGTGACTGATCATACCCTGAGGGTCCAGAGCTGCCCCAGAGCTGCCCCAGAGGCACAAGTGAAAACTTAAATCAAAGGTTTTTATATGCACCGATCAGTCATTACAGTATAGATATAATTAGAGGCCAAATGGTGTCTTAGTGGTTAGCACTAAGCGCTAAGGTGTGGTCTTCTTATGGTTAAGAGCAATGAAAGAAATACAACAAAAACTTTGTTGAATGTAATTACTTCATTTATTTATATACTTATATACATTGATTAACTCATTCATTTTTGTATTTTATTCATTTATTTATTTCCCTGGTTGCTGCACTTAAATTATACATTATAAACATACTGCTTCATAAAATGTCTGCTATTTCATCTCTAATGCAAAACTCACAGTCCACAGTCAAATACAGTCTCCAAAACTACAGACTCCACAGACTCTCTAGCAAAACCCGTATTAATAAAAGCCCAGGCTTTGAATTCTTTTTCTCCTAAAAAAAAAAGAAAAAAAAAGACATCTACTAATTTTAATAACTCGCTCATCAAAGTCCATTAAAAGTCGGTGAGATTAAATGGCACTTCTATTAAAATATTCATTAAAGCTCAGCTTTAATCTAAATGCAGAAGATCGAAATGAAGTTGGTAATACCTGGATGGAGCATAGAGACTGGACTCTATTAGGATTAGAGCGTGAACGTGATGAATTTAGCATAAGCGGAGACGTCAAGCTGTCAGCAAAGGAATATGAATTTTATTGTACGCTGAGAGCGCGTGTCAGCAAAAACAAGGGCGAAGTTGGAAAATGTTCAGGGAAGTTGATAGATATATAAATTCACGGTGTATTTAATATGTATGAGTTAGTAAATGTAAGATATTCGAGGAGAATGTTCAGACTTTCTTACCGAAGCATTTTAGTGACACACTGGACATCACGGATAGTTATATCCTGTCTTGTACTGTATATACACAAGATAAATGCTTCATCCTGGTGGATCCAGAGCTTGTCTCATCATCAGGACCATTGATGACATTCATGTGCTAATTCACCTACTTGGGGGAAAAGCAATTGTCATCGCCAGGAGAACCAGGAGGAAATCCACACCCACATGGAGATTAGGTTCAGTAAGTACTGATATGTATGAATAAAAACTAGAAAATGTTATAACCCTGTCAGGAAAGTCTTTTGATAACACACAGTCCAGATGCAGTGGACATGAACGTGAGCTAATACTATGCGATGGCCGCAATGCTGTGGATTGTTCTATCCGACGATCATCATGCACAAGGCTTTTCGGAGGCTGAGCACGTCTTCCTTATCTCTCAACATCTTCCAGTGGTGTTCTTCCGCTCTTGAAGCACATGTGCTACTCAAAACACCTCAAATGACTCATCGGAGCATCGCCGGAAACTTGCAGAATCGTGGCAAACATCTGTGTGGCAGATTTGCCCAGTTTGATGCAGAATTTCACGTGAAATAGCAGAAGCAGTAACGCGCGTGGTGAGAATAGCACCAGCTCCTGATGTACACAGGACGATGTCTTTTGGCACACTGACTTATGAAGGTCGGTGCTCCCTGTGACTGTGTGTGCAGCCGTGTGCTGCCATCTGTTGGAGTGTTACAAAACTAGTGGTTAATTCTGCTAGACTGTACATTTAAGGAAGGAGTCTCCAGTGTCAGTAGATAATACGGTCACAATGGCATTACAAAGAGAGGTGAAAGACAGAAAGAATAACTGTGATAACATGATTGATAGTTAGAGTACTTTTCTAGGCAGCAATGTGGCTTAGTGGTCAGCACTGTTGCCATGCACCGCCAGGGTCTGGGTTCAATTCCCGCCTTGGGTCTGGAGTTTGCATGTTCTCCCCGTGCTTGGTGGGCTTACTCCAGTTTCCTCCCATAGTCCAAAGACATGTAGATTAGGACAACTGGTGTTCCCAAATTGTCCGCAGTGTGCGAAAGCGTGTGTGCCTGGAGGTCTTACAAAGGTTGTGAAGATTGGAATAAATACAGTGGTCACCATTGGCATCTATTGGACTTCAGAGGTTCCTACAGTAGATGGATATAATCTTTTAAAATCTTTATAAAACTCATAAAATTAGGTACTGTGATAATTTTGTATGGGGCGTCCCTGGTGATTCCCGTCCCTAGTAAATCCCGAGCTTGTTCATGGATATTGCCTAACATTAAAATCAGTGGAAAAGCATGATGCATTGTTTATAAATTAATTTAAAATGGCTATCCCTGGCAAACCGCTGTTTTATAAGAGGATTAACACGCGTCTAGCTGTGATGTAATGGTAAAATAATTCATTCCAGTGCGGTAATGATATCACACCACCACTGCGGCATGATTTATTCCTCTAACAGCACACCTTGTCATGTTTTATCTATCCATCCATTCATCCATTATCTGTAGCGTTATATCCTGTGTAGGGTCACGGGGGACATGGAGCCTGTCCCAGGGCTCTCAGAGCACAGGCACATGCACACTGCTGGCAATCAGAGTAGACTGCGGGTCTTTGGGCTGTGGGAGGAGAACTGATTACCCGGGAGGAAACTCACTATGCGCTGGGAGAACATGCACACTTTATGCACATAAACAGGACCGGAGGCGAGGTACGAACCACTAACCTTGGCAGTGCAAGGTTGTTCTATATATACATATACAGGTATATATAAATATATACATATATTTATAATATATATATAGTTATTCAATACTTAAGTAAAGTCAAAGCCGGGTGGGTTCTGCAGCTCTTCATGACTGTTCCCAGAGCAAACACCACCACTGAGTGTAGTTTTACTCCCCACAGTCTCCCAAGACAACCACCTTTGCCAATCGCACCGGGCTCATACGCTGGATTAGTTTTCTGTCTCCTGATTGGCCGAGTTCATCCTTCACTTCACCCTTCCTTCTCCTAGTTTCTTTTGCTGTTGCTACCAGCAGCATCAGTATTTCTTTCTCTCTCTCTCTCTCTCTCTCTCTCTCTCTCTCTCTCTCTCTCTGTGTACAAGTCATAAATAGCTGAGAGCGGTGGGTAATTTCAGCTCTGTCAGGACAGACATCTGCACAATCTTATAGACCTCGCGCAACAGGAAATGCGCTTCATCCTGCTGTATTAAAACAGCAATTTGTACGTGTACAGAGAAGATTTAAACGCTGTGTGATTCTGAAATGATGGATGTAAACAGTTTTTATTGCCCTGTTTTGTAGATTAAACTGGGCTACTAACAGATAAACGCTGGTAAAGTGCACTTTATTACAGAAAATTTAACAATATCACGCTCAAATTTTATTTTATTTTTTTGCAACATTTACCCGAATCAGTAACGAGAAAAATCAGGGAAGTTATCCAAGATGCTGGACGGTTTAGCAGTCCACACTGAAATGGAGAATAAATTCGTCTGAAAAATGTTTATACGAGTAAACATGAACAGTAGGACTTTGGTCAATGGTTAATATTTATGCGCTTTATTTTCTTTTCTTTTTCAAAATACTACTATATATTATCCACTCTGTATGAAAAACGGCGTAAATTAGTTTAATAAATGCATTTCATCAACATTACCATTGTCTACGATTAGATTAGATTAAACTTTATTTTCATTGTGCAAAGTGCATGTACAGGTCCTACCACGGTCGTAAAAATGAGAATAAATACAATAGTAATCACCATTGGACTCCACGGCCCTTAGCTGGACTACAGATGTTCCTGGAGGGATGGATGGATAGAGAACTGCCTAAGTGGCCTATTTCCAATAAATAGCAACGAGGTAAATGAGTGTATGGGTCCATATGTACAGAGCTGAGAGTGATTAATGTACAGATGGTGCAGTAGGTAATAAAGATATGGTATACCCTATAATAATGTACTGTATAACTGTACAAACATTGTTCAGTGGATAAGATACATCAAGAAGACCACATGCTTAAATAACATAATATACAGTACATATGTACATACAGTATGTGAATGTCTGCATGATACAGTATATACAGAATATTAAAATATGTATAATAAGACAAAATAAAATGTAGTCCAGTGTTTGCTATTTAGTTTCTCTTTATCTCTTTAGAACTTTAGAGTCTTTTCCTGGGTTTAAAAACTGTTCATGACTCTTGCTTACCTTCTTTGTGGCAAATAAGTAAAGAAGCACTTTGAAGTGACCTAGCTTCTGGTAAAATTTAATAGCTAGTTAGAATTTGCTGAGTATGCTAAAAAACCTTTCTGATTGATTTATTAAAGATCAGCTAACCATAAGGCAAATTTTAAGGGTTAGGGTTAGGGTTAGGGTTACCTTTATGGTTAGGGTTTAGGAGAATATTTTAATAAAGATAAATTCATAAAGAAGTTTCCCTTTCATTCTTGTTTATGGATTAAAAATGCTACATCTAATTAAAAATAAGTAATTCACAAAATCAAAGCATTCACAATAGGGTTTTTTTAAACAAAAAAATTAATTTGAGTCTTTAAAGTTCATTATGTTATTTGTACTGTACATCCCAACAAGTTTTAATAAAGAACCCCAAAGAGTGCACTCATTAAATTGACATAACCCTTTCCTGTATAAATAATTTCTACACATATTCACATACTTTATAACTGAAAATGGCATGGCCATGATTTTAATTCTGTTTAAATATTAAAAATAAAAATATATTGGATTGCTCTTTAATTATAAATGGTTTAAAACTGTAGGCCTGAAATGATCTAAAATGTATAAATCCAAATAAACCCCCAAAATTATAGCATTCAGGTTTCAAATATTTACTGAATACAAACAAAAAATCTAAAATACAAAATTTATACAGTTTGGGTTTGTTGCATGATGCCCAGAGGTAAAAAAAAAAAAAAAAAAAAAAAAAACAGCTGAAAAACATATAAATATTTATATATAAGATGAGTTATAGGTTAGAGATCCAGACATTTATATTTTGCTGGTATGTGTGTGTGTGTTTCCTTGGAGGCCTTTTTGTAATGTGATGCAAACACCTGGTGAAAGCAGCTGGAAACTCAAACGGCTCTCGTTTATTCTTAAGTGTCCAGATGCAGGAATTTTATCACAGAGATGACGGACAAACTAGTCTCACTCTTGCTAAGTACAAACAAAATGAACAATCTAAATACTGTATATATCATAAGGAGCCAGAACTTTATAATCATACTAAACACCTTTAAGATTGCACTAGTATAGCCACTTTTAAAGAAAACAGCATCAGATGAACGACCTCCGGCTGCTGCGTGTAATTTCAGAGATTATATTTAGCGTGACTCTCGATCATTTGGTCTTGACTTATTTAAACAGTTTTTTTTTGTTGTTGTTCTTGGTAGGTTTGTTTGTTTTCAGGTCAGGGAGTCTACTGTTTAAATGACCAGAGATTTAGAGTTGATGCAAATAAGGCATCGCTGTTTCTTCATCTCGGTTTCACTTTGGGTTCTGTCAATCATAATATTTTGCTTCTGACTTGGAAATTACACAGGTCTCTGGGGTCTGTCGCTCTGATCTAAAATGGTTCCAATCATAGGTACAGAAAGACAGATTTGTATTATTTTATCTTATCTTTTATTCATTGAAAGAAATATAAATTATTTGGAGAATCCCACAGGGATCCGCTTTAGGGCCGTTCCGTTTTTTCTTTTTTCCCCCCGTTTTCTGGGAAAAGCACTGAATTCAACCTTCAGGTGTGTCTCTAAAGGCTCCCTAGACAAGCATACATACAAACTATCAAATAAATAAATAAATAGATAGATAGATATATTCCCCTCCCCTTGTGTCTGGATACACCTCTGCTCACCTTCATAACAGCATCAACCCTGACAGATAAGGATGTCATGAGTGTCTTCCACACGCGCTGTGAGAGTCTGTCGGTGTCTGTTTCGATGTTTCGGCTGCTCTTTCTCACAAGATTGGGGCCTGAGGATTTTGCAGGCCGGTCGAGGTGTCATCGTGTTCCATCATGCATGTCGAACAAGATTTGTCCTTATGGCACTCTACAGAATATGACAGAGCCGGTGTCCTGCAGTTCAAAAGGGGGGGGGGGGGGGATAATAAAATAATAAAATAATAAAATAATTAAAAAAATATATTATAATACTTGAAAGTAGTCGCAAATTTTTCAGGTGAAATATGTAAATGTTAACAATAATATCTCAAATTATTCTATATATTTTATATGTATTTCCTATTAATATTGTATAAAGCAATGATCTTAGGTCAGGGATGTTAAATCCCTCGCTGTTTAAACACAAGGAATATAAAAGAAGTGCAAATTTTAAGATCTGAGTGGTTTCTGTGGCAGAGCCTCAGCTTATCAGGATTGGTTCTGTTTTTCATGTAGGTCTATACGTTCTCGACATGTAAATGGACTGACCTCACCCCTGAATGTGTGAAAGACTGGTACCACCTGGGTACCACGAACCCTTAACTTTTAAGGTATATTGTAAGATCTAGCTCAAAGCCAGCTCAATGAAGACATGGTGTGTTAAGTTAAAGTGTAAGACTTGGAGCATCCTGAACTCAACCGCACTAAACCATCAACTTTGGCATTTACAGCGATTGACAGACACCTTGATGCAGAGCGAATTACATACGACTTTTTATCTCAGTATACAGTACACCTGAGCAGTTAAGGTCTTTACTCAAGCCCCCAACTGGGGCAATTTGGTGGTGGGGATTGAACCTGGGACCTTCTGAACAATAGTCCAATGCCTTAACCACCAAGCTATCCCTTCCCCATGGGATAAACTGAGATGGGATGAACTGGAGCCTCCTTGACATCCCAACATCAGCGCCTGATCTGACAACCCATCAAGCACGGGGAGAACATGCAAACTCCATGCACACAGGCCGAGGCAGGAATCGAACCTGAACCCTGGAGGTGCAATGCGACCGTGCTAACCACTACGCCATGGTGCCGCCCTCGTAATGATTCTAATTCCGTAAATCTGTTCCGCATCCTCTGGAGCTCAGCGTGAGCATTTGAAATGATTATTATTAATTTTTTTAATTCACGCACCTACTTCATCTGCTCCTCCATCTCCTTCTCTGTACTCGTCCTGTCTCTGTACAACATCCTAGCGATGGTGGATCCGTATGACGGATCATCTTAACAGCGACTCCACCGAGCGAACATGAAGTGTCGGGCGGCACAGCGGCAATTCCGCTGATAGCTATCAGTGTGTGTCAACACAGCTAGCATGCTGGCTATCACCTGCGGGCTCAGGTGAGATCGGCCTCCCGTGTTCTGTCAGCCTTGTTTATTTCCGTCTGAGGGGCTCGAGACGCCTCTCCTCTCCTCCAGAAGGCTTGTTACTCCACAGCGGGACGGACGGGAACCAGAGCGCGCGGATTCTGTGATTATGTTTTTAAAGCAATTATCTCCAGATTGTTAGATGAAATGCTGTGAAATCCTACTAATTCCTGTAATGCCGGATCATTTATATTCAACGGTACAATCGGGGAAAATTTAAGAAACCGCAGACGTTTAGGTTTTAAAATTAGAAACTTCCACGGTGTTGTAATTCCTTCTCTCTTACACGCTGGCGTAACCCGTGCAGAGATCGACGTACTGTATAGCAGCAGAGTTAAACGCTAAGTCGTGGCTCTGCATTATTTTAATGCAGCCGCCTCCCGTTACAAATAGATTACAAGAAGGTGCTAATTAATTTGCAATCCCTGCCTAAATTTGAGTGCTGCCTCATAATCTTTTTATTTTTTGCAAAGTGAATTTATGTTGCTGGAAACATCAACAGCACCTCTGAGAGGAAGATCTGGGCCTTTTATTTATCAAGCCGTGGTCTTCACTGCTTAATGAGCTTATTAAAAATATATATTACCAATCTTTTACACTCCACAAGTGCCGACATCTTAAATACTTAAACTAATATTTATTATAAAGAGATCGTTATAGATCAAGTAATACGTATGATTCAGCATTTTAATCTTAAATTATTTATAAGAAAACAATTTTGAAGTCCTCCAAAAATCAAAAACAAAGTATCAAATTTATTTAAAGTAAATGTCGTTCTGTTCATGGCTAATGCTTAGCTACAAAGTTAACTAGCTTCTAACACGAGGCTGAATCCCAAATCCCTTTCTAACCCCTGATCAAGAGCTCTGCCCGGTGTGTGGAACAAGGGATTAAACACTCTACACCCTACAATATACATATACATAATGAATATTCACTTATTTTTCACAGTGCGTCAAACGTGATTATAAATATTTCTAAATGTTTCTAATTGAATTCATCAGAATTTTCACTCAAATACTTTTTTTCTCTCAAATAATTAATTAATTAATAAACAAACTTTTTAAAAAATGCTGCAAAAAATAGCTACAAACCTAGATTCAAAAATCTATTTATAGTCAGACTCATTTAGCATTTAATTTATTATAGAATTACAGTAAAGCAAATATAACAAATACATTTTTAGGTTTTATTTCATTTATTTTTATTTTATTGGCTTATGAGCAAAAGTAGGCATTACAGCAGACTAGTTTAAAATGCATACAAATGACACACACACAAAAAAAAACCCCAGTATGTAATACATGATTAAAAGAATCTTGTAAAAGGAAATACTAAGTAAAAAATCTGACGAAGATGGTGTGTGCAGTGTTACAGTTTTCAGCATGATTTCTATTTGAAAGGGATGACATTTTTAACTTTTATCTCAGTAACTTTTACCTTTATTCATGTACTAGCTGAACTACCCATCATTGACGATTGAAGAGTTTGTAGAAATAGTGAAAAGGTTTAATTAGCTTTAATGTAATCAGAGATATTATTATTTTAGGTTGAAGCCCATGTACATGTCTGTCTGGCTAATGAACTAATCCCAGTAAAAATATTCTGTTCACTTTTCTAATGAATATCTTTTTTTAAGGTTAAGACACGCCCACAATATGCTGTCAAAACTTGCGATTTATAATTGGCACATAACTTCTCATAATTTTCCTTATGCTAAACATTTTGAATTTATTTATGGGGCAGGTTTAACTTCAGCAAATACTGGCAAAGTTTCATTAAATTCTGTCCGTGTTGGATGACAGACAGAAATTGTCTGAGACTAGTTTTTTGGTCATCCAATGTATAAAACGTAAAGATGTCATTAAAAGATCGAGTTCTAACCAACGTACAGACGAAACATTTCTTTTGTTTATATAGATGACTATTGGGTTCAACTTGGCGGACAAGTGACCAGAAACACCATCCCATCTACTGCATTTACAGATTTGGCACTTTTTACATTTGATGATGTCACGTCCTGTCAGTAGATTGATAACTTAACATGATGAAAAACATAACTGTGTTTGGGTGGCACCACACACACGAAACACAAGGTGAGGTCTTAGGGACAATTTTTCTCATTTAGAAGAATGGGGAAGGAAAGGGTTTAAGCAAGGAGGACGGAAGGAAGGGCAAAGTGTGCACATGCCGGTCTGGATGCAGTGGCCCGCTGGCATGCGGGCACAAGGCTGACGAGCGATGATGGCGGGCAGAGTGGTCCTGTGTGAGCAGAGGCTCCTGCACGCTCCCGAAGCAACTCTTCCCGCTGACTTCGCCAACCGGCCCCTCCCAGCTCTCCTCAGTCTTTTCACGGCTGTCCTCTACGTAGAGATGAAACGGTTGGACTTAATTCTATGCCATTTGAAGTCCCTGGTGAGCATTACATCACCCCACTCGCGTGCCACTCTTTCGTGTGTTTTTTTTTTTTTTTTTGTGCCACTCTGCTCAGAAGACTTCCAGGACCTTGAGCTACACCCCCATCCCTGTTTTTATAGTGCCGGAAGAAGCCCAAGATCCATTAACGTTGATTCTTCTCCAGCTGTGACCCCGGCTCTTCGCAAACCTGCAGAAAGTGAGGCCGCCTACCTAGTGAGCCTACAGAGTGAGCGAGGAGCAACAACAGATTGAGGCGCACGCCGTGACAGTCTGTGTTCGGAGCCTGTGCTATAGATATTATTGTAATTACCGCTATCAGTCTTTTCTCAGACTGATTTCAGTCCAGATCATATCACGAGTGCAGCATTAGGCGTGATGGACCCAATTTGCCTTTGTCTTCGAATATAAATTCATATTAACTATGATCTCAGATCCGTCCCCACGAGGCAGAGCCGAGAACACAGTGCGCTCTAAGAAACAGAAAAAGGCGCGAACAAGGGTAATTCTATAAATGATGACTCCCTGGTGGGCGAGTGTGTGCGCTGGGTTGTTGAGATGTTCCTCAGTCAGGCTGGGCTGACATTGTGTGATGATCTATTCTGGTTCGCCGCTCCTGTCTCCGGTTGGATTCACAGTGACATCATGTAAATGTGTACAGTACTGGAACTTCGCTGACTTGTTCTTATCAGTGAAGTAGAGGACGTTTCTGCACACAGCTTGTTGACCAGCGAAGAGAAATGAGTGTTCGGACACTGCAGCACTTCCTGTGGATATGTTCGTTTGTATGTATGATGGCTGTTCAAGTCAAAGTGGATTTTGTGACTGTGCATAATAACAGAAAACACTTCAGAAAGTAAAAACTCTCTTTATTTTTCTATATAATTCCCTGCAACACTATTTGCAGTGGTCACCACTAGGCCACTAGGGTGCATTATACAGTATGTACACATTATATTATATTATATTATATTATATTATATTATATTATATTATATTATATTATATTATAAGCAATAACAAATGTAACCAGATGAACTTTTAGTTCTCCAAGTATGATATACAGTATCACAATGCTGTTGCCTGAAATCCTTCTGACCCTCACTGGTACACGTCCATGTGTGCGCACGCTCAGGCCGACACACTAGACACTTAATTTATGCATTTTCTGATTAATTTATGCAACTCCCTACCCAAATGCATAACCAGACGCTTAATGTACAAAGTGCAGATCGCATAACGAATAAAATAAGCCCTGATTACAATCAGGAAACGTTTTATATCACAAAGCATCAGTGGCTACATGTATAAAACACACGACTTACAAACCCTGCTGTATGAGCTTGACATACAATAGACAAACTTCTTCACTGTTTAGAACTCATCTACATGTATATTATCTACTGCATGTGGTGCTTATTTTCTGTGTGTAAAACCCATAGGAGTAAACTCAGAGTATACATGACAGATATATCTCAGTATGGACGTTATCTTCCTCAATGAAAGTCCAAATCCCTCATTTCTTCCTGTAGTCAGACAGGTTTCATTTTGAGTTATTGCCCTAGTGTTAGTTTAGTCAAACAAAAAAAAACATTTTTTTCTTTCTTTTCTTAAAACTCCAATCTCAATCCTCCCTGACTGCATTCTCTAATGTACAGAGATATGAAAACAAAATGGCTATCAGTGACATGCTGTATTGGTTTGATAGGTGTGAAGACCAAAGCACATCAGTGTTCCCTTGTCATAGTCCTGACAATACAAAGTTTGACAATGGTACGATGAGAGTGGCACAGCAGCAGCATGATCATAACCCAGAAGGCAGATGGATCAAAACCAGTGGTAGCTCAGAGGGTTAAAGCTCTGGGTTACTGATCAGGAGGTCACCGGTTCAAGCCCAAGCTTGACCAAGCTACCACTGTTGGGTTCAAGCCCCTTAACACTGTCTGCTCTAGGGGCGCTGTATCTCATACCTGACCCTGTGCTCTGACCCCAGCCCACAAGCTGGGATATCCGAAGAAATAATTTCACTGTGCAGTAATGTACATGTGATTAATAAAGGCTTAACTTAACTTGGTCTACGGCTGGAGTGCAATACCATGTTTGACCACACACTCAACACGTTGCATTTAGGGGGGCGCTGTTTCACTCAGTGAAAAATGAGAAGGGCATGGCCGTCAGCAACAGCACAGAACATATATAAAATAAATATACAAATGTAATGAATAAATGTTGTTTGTGTTATATTAAAAATAAATGTTGTTTGTGTTACAGTATATTTACCAGATTTGTAAAAAAAAATATTTTGCACTTTGATGGTTAAACTTTGCAATTAAGCTATGGTTCACATTTGTGGAGCGATCCATAAGGAAATGCCACACCCACCCAGGCCGTCCTATGCAACCCCCCCCCCCCCAAAAACACAGACAGCTTCATTTTTTCCCTCTAATAATACTTCATTGTAATTAGATTGTTCAGAATATTTATTTATTTATTTATTTATTTATTTATTTTAAAATGACTTAGATACCCAAATTAGCAAAAAAAAAAAAAAATTATTTCTTTCCATTTTCCTTCTAATGTCAAAATTAGAACAATAATGACTACATTATGAAAAAAAAATGTGTTAGAAAAATCAGATTGGAAAATCAGACTTCATGACTTTTTGTTCATTGTTGTTCGTGTCTGCACTATACGGTAGCGCCCGTCTCTCTACGTTTATAAGAGTAATACTCAGCGTAACGATACCAGTCAAGATGAGCAGAATCAGATACAGTAAATAAACAAATTAACGTTGCTTTTATTATTATTATTATTATTATTATTATTATTATTATTATTAAATTAGCTAATTGAATGTCAATTTCGGTAATCAGCAATCACTTTAGCACATTGGGTGGACAATAATATGACAGCAGGCCAGCTCAGTCGCCAAGGCAGCAGGAATCGAGGTATAAAGTATATTCAATAACAGTAAAATAGTCTGAACCCTGATCTCTCCATCGCTGTGTTTTGCCTCACGCTGTCACGCTGAGAACTCTGGAAGCTCAAAGTGAAGAGATGTGTAGATACTCTAGTTCTTCTGACTGACTTGGTCATACAGACAAATGTACACATTTTTTTTTTTTCCCCCTCCAACGCTATTCGTCTTTTCTTCTATTCCTAAGTGGCACTCTGAATGTAGCTGCTTGTGTCAGACACGGGCTCGTCTTCTTCCCGCGGCTCTCTCCCTGTTCACCACCATCAAAGTTGCATCTGTGATAAAAAGAGAGAGTGTCTCTTCGCCAGACCTCCCCTCTCAGGCTTCTCTCCTCGTTCACCTTCACAATACGTTTGCACGCACAGACACACACACACACACTCACTCTGACTCTCTCTCTCTTTCCGTAACATACACACATGCACTTCACTCCGATATGCAATAAATATCACTCCGGCTGCGCTGTGACGGTGATGCTGAGTGGAAATCAATTTACTCTTTTATGCTTCGTAAACTGTCGCGTGGCGTCCGGTTCCCCACGGAGTTTAGCTTGCCATGGTAACGTCACGTGCAAATATATATATATATATATATATATACACACTCACACCCGCACGCACATGTATACACACACACACACACACACACCTGAGAATTTCCAGGCCTTTCTATCAGCCTGTGAGCGACTATCCTGAATAATTCATCACTCATCTCGTCTCTTCTCCTCTGCATACTTTCCGGGTCTCTGTGAGAAACAGTTGGAAAGGATTCACATTACTGTCGCGTTCGTCGGGGTCTCTGTTTTGTTTTATATCACAAACACACACACACACACACACTCACACACCAAAAAAAACCCTCGAGTGGCTGCAGGTTTGCTTCCAATCCCGATGCTGTAAATTCTTTTTCAGCTGCTTATGTTGAAGCAGGACATCTCTCTCTCTCTCTCTCACACACACACACACTTGAACTACCATGTTCCCCATGCCAAATACCAAAGTAGCCTCCTAGCCTTTTTTTTTTTTGGTGTCAGTGACGCAGTAGTTTCTGAGAGTAGCTCAGCGCCAGGGCGATCCTGCGTGCCAATTATGAACAGTCTGTCAGAGAATCTGCTCGGCTGGTCACCGGGCAGCACATCGCATTCCCAATATGCTGCAGCGGAGGACTTGGATTTGAATGCGATGTGAAATCCGATGATGAAGGTGGGCAGACTGACAAGTAGGAGCATGCTGTGGCAAAAGATTATCTCTGCTTCAAAGGCTTTTGGCTTCACAGTAGCAATTCAAAAGAGCGTATGACTTTAAAGTGCCACAGAAATCAAAGACTCTTTTGTATCTGGTCTCCAACTTTTTCTTTATAGACACTGAGGTGACGTTGTACATGTTGAATTTTTTTTTTTTTAACACTAATTCTTCATTCATTCCGATCTTTTCTTATCCTTATTTAAATCTTATAGTTTGAGTTTATGGAAAGCGACAAAGAAATTTAGGATATAAAAGCCAATTAAATGCTCTCTAGAGCCGTGTTTCCTGGAGTGTTGCCCCTAGTGGGCCGAAACGGTACTGCACATATGGGCTGCGAGATGTCATTTACAACAAACGAATGATACGTTTTTCATTTTCAATTTTGTAATTAAGTCTAAAATTCACATAAACTTTTTTCGGATTAAGTATCTGTCCAGGGGTCTGTCAGTTGTGTGTCTTTCTGCACTTTCTTTTCACAATATCTTTTTTAATTTATTATTATTATTATTATTATTATTATGGTGTTTTGCCAACTTGGGTTGAAGCGAGAACCCGAGTCTGTCTTTTCCTCTGTCGCCTGAAGCCATTTCATTTCAAATCTTAAACTACTGGGAATTAAACCCTAATTAAACTGATTGAGTTCTGTTAACTTAAATAATTACAATTCATTCAAATGATTAGACCTTGATGAGAATTTAGAACTTTTTGGTATTTATGAGTTTGTAGAAATTAAACTTTTCAAGTTGGCTGAACAAATTTGATATTTTAAGCCACAGTTACTGTCTCCTTAAAGTTCCACCAACCTAAAATCTTTCAGTCGAGCGATTTTGTGTCTGACGTCATCAACGCACATGTAAACTGCCCTCATTGAAGTTTTTGATCAAGATGGTGGACTGGTCCGTCTTCGCATGATGCTGTAGGTACAAATCTGGGCTCCCTAAAGGTGGCTCAGTGGTAGGTGTTTCGCCTGCCATGTGAAAGGGCCGGGTTCGATTCCCAGCCACTGGATGAAGCGTCTCTCCCAAACCCGGATATAAATGGGAGAGGTTGCGTTAAGACACCTTTTCGGGTTTAAAGTACAGTGTATGACTTCTTTACCCACATGGTTTAGCGTGAAAACATCGCACCTTCAATAACATCACCGGAACTCACAAAGCGAGCAATGGAACGCTGAGTAAATGAGAATAGATTGCTAGGTAGCAGAAAAATAAATAAAAACTCTACAATAGTGGTCTAATGCTAGTACTTCGATAGATAAGTGACGAGCAAAGGTAGAGTAAAGCTAAATGGGAGAGTCTTTTTTTCAGAGTTCAATTATGTGCTCTATAGAACATACAGTACTGGGGACTCAGGAACATTGGGGTGACCCCAGATAAACACCTCTTTGGTGCATCAAAATGGTTACGGTTGTGGATTACTGGGTTTTTAATCAAAAGTTCGGGGGTTCAAGCCCAAGCACTGTAGAGTTGCTGCTGTTGAGCCCTTACCCCTATCTGCTCCAGGGGGCGCCGTATCCTGGGTGAACCTGTGCTCTGACTCCAGCTTCCTAACTGAGATGTGCGAAAAAATCATCGTGAATCTATTGTGAAAAAGCACTTTGCTTTTTTTTGAAACATCTCATTTCAACCCCGGTTTAGTCTCCGGTGCTGTCACGTGGAAACCATATTGCTGTGTATATATTTAGCTGTGGGATGATTTTGTGTGTGTGTGAAAGATGGAGTACTGTGTACAAGATTGACACGGACAATTTAATCAGTCAGCGTCCTAAGGGATTCCCAGGTCCTGATATCCATTAGACACGTCTTTCCTAAAGTGTCCATCAGCGCTCATACTGCAATAAAGACCGGCCTCGTGCTGCTCATATAAAAGGCCCTTGTTCAGCCTCGTCTGCTGGATTTAAAGATCCTAAGCGCAGAGCGTTTGTTCCGACGCCGTCCCTGCGACGCACCCGGTTAGCACGGTGATGCGCGTTAACGCGTCTTATTAATGAATATCGGAGCGTAATGAAAGAGGATTTCTGATACACCAGATACATTTCACACGAGCATGTAAGGCAGTGATGGATAGCCCGAGCTGTGTGTTTGTGAATGCAATTTAATTACGCCAGCTGCTGTCATCGGGATGATGAAAACTCTTGACAAGAGTGTGTGGTGTTTTTTTTGTTTGTTTGTGTGTTTTGTTTTTTTAATCCATCCTGTGACGGTGACGAGAAGGCATTTCGCCATTCATTCATTCATTCATTTTATACCATGTGATCATATGAGGAACGCCACTAAACACCATCTGTCTCTTTCTTTCTTTCTCTCTCTGTGTCTTTAGGATGGCATGGGTCACTTGAGAATCACAGACAGAGGTCTGAAACTAGAAGGCGACTCCGAGTTCCTCCAGCCTCTGTATGCCAAAGAAATCCAGTCCAGATCGGTGAGTACCATGGACAGCAGACACTCCATCCCTCTCTCTCGCTCTCTCTCTCTCTCTTTCTTTCTTTCTTTCTTCCTCCCTCCATCCCTTAGATCCTGAGCACACCTATAATATCAGTAAGTGTGGAGCAGATGGATAGCTCGATAATGCATGAGCACAGGTCTTATCTTATCAGTCTGCTAGCAAAAGCAATAGACAGAGGAGGCAGGAGAGTGAAGTGAAAACCTAAGAGAGAGCGAGGAGAACCGAACGGAATAACAACGAGGCGCTGAGATTAAAAACAAACCGTCCATGCGTGATGAGAAACGACGGACTGCATGAGTCTCTTAGTTTGCTGTATTTACCATCTTGAATTAAATAAATGACACGGCTTGGAGATACTTTGCAACCTCTTAAAAATGACGGCATTAAAAAAAATAAACCTGCATGGAGTTTTAGTCATTTATACTAGTCAAGTTTGGGTTTACCCGTCCTTTTACTTTACCGCTTTATCATGTCTACAGGGTCACGGGCGGCCTGGAGCCTATTCCAGGAGACTTTGTGCATTAGGTGGGGTGACAATCCATTGCAGAGCACACACACACACACACACACACACATGCATTAGGTGAAATTTGGGAACACCAATTAGCCTAATCTGCATGTCTTTGGACTGTGGGGGGAAACCGGAGAACATGGAAAAAACCCACCAAGCACGGGGAGAACATGCACACTCCATGCACTCAGACCCCAAAGAGGGAAAACGAACAAGGAACCTGGAAGTGCAAGGCGACAATGCTAATCACTAACGTCCCATCCTTTTATCAAGCGCTTATTATTCAGTGGAAATAACGTAGCTTAAATATACACTAAAGAGAGTCTGGGTCAGAGGTAGCTCAGTGGTTAGGTTGTAGGATCAGAAGGTCCCAGGTTCAAACCCCAGCACCACCAAGTTGCCACTGTTGGGCCCTCGATCGAGGCCCGTAACCCTCAACTGCTCTGATTATTAATGCGTAATGGAATAAATGGAAGTCGCTCTGGATAAGGGTGTCTGCCAAAAGTCCTGAACGTAAATTTCTTTGGGCCGCCTTTTGCTTTGATTACAGCACTCATTCGATAAGCTTATGAAATGTCACAGCATTTATTTCCATCCAGAGTCACTTTTATTTCTTTGGGATGTCTCCGGCACGTGCCAGAGATTCTCAATAAGGTTAAGGTCTGTAGTCATAGAAAATTAAATTGAGCATGGTTGGTTTATGGCGACGCCACAGCCTGCCCGAGTGTCGTTCCTGACCGTCTTCATCCCTGTATGAGCACAGCATGACAAAAATCCACAGTCACCAGATCGCAGCCCAATAGAGCGGCTTTGGGATGTGGTGGAACGGGAGATCCGCATCAGCCGACAAATCTGCAGCGACTGTGTGATGCTCTCGCGTCAATTCGGAACGAAAAAAAAAAACAGATCTTGTTAAAAATAAATAGGTATTTATATATTCCCTTTTTTTTTTTCATCTCCTTCAATGGATTTTTCCTCCACTGCAAGACATGCTATAGCGCCGAGATCCTGATTTATAATAAAAACCCAGGCGTCTTGGGTGGAAGTGAAATTGATACCATTAATAATTCATGGTCCTGGGATGCTCTGACCCTCTCCCAGCACAAAAACCTGCGCCAGGATGCCAGGATAATACCACGTGTTTACCAGTTCATACTAGTTAAACGCAACGCAATGTCTACTTTCTTTATGGATTATCATTTGTAAATGAGAAAGTCCTATCCAGATCCCTTTGAATGGCTTGTGAAGTCAAGGTGAAGATACTTCACATGCATGATGGTACTGCTTGGATTTCTGAAAACATCTCGCCCTGAGCACAACACGAGCCTAGCTGAGCTAGTAGACAGCGGTTCAAGTTAAAAAAAAAAAAACGCACACAAAGATAAAGACAAAAAAGCTTTGAAGACTTCCTTGATGTTGGGATGTGGGTGATTTTAGGCTCACAGGTAAAGCGCTGAGGGCTGGCGTTTTAGGTCAGAGTAAGCAATCGTCTAGAACATGAGAGACAGAATGCAGAAATAAAACAAAAATGCTTATTTGGTGATCTGGCGCGGACATTGACATTTGATTCCTTTTTCTACAGGGCAGTCCACTTTTCCTGCAATCGTCGAAAAATGTCTCAGTCAACATCCTCAATGGGAAAAACCAACTGGTGTCACAGCTAGTTGCAGGTAAGTAACAAAAGCCTCAATAAACAATATTAACAAACAGAATACAGTAGATCACATACAGTAGAGTTTAGCGCCCCCTAGTGGATATAACGTCACAGGAGTTCCAAAATCTGAAATGGTGGCCAGACGAATCCTCTGGTTGTAGTGGATATGAAATGGGTACAAAGTGCACAAGTGACTCAATTAAAGAAATGATTCATACTGTACGTGTATATAATCAAACTTCCACTAGGAGCTAACTGTAGAGTTAAAGGTCCCGTATTTGACTGTTTAAACTTTAAAGGTCTCAGAGTGTGTGTAAATGCTCCTAGCAGAAATCCGAACATGCCGTTTCAGTGTTTATGTGAATGAGCTACTGCTAAGCCACGCCCCCTACAAACAACAACAACAACAACAAGCCAGAAAAAAAAAATGGGAGGGCTTCTACTCACATGAGGTCACATTAGCGCACATATGCATACACACACACAGACACATAGACAATCTATCTGTACTGTAGGTCTGAAAATGACCAGAAGGTGAATTTTGCATAGCAGGTGTCCTTAAAACGATCCGTCTGTAACGAGTGTTCTGGCCCTTTTATCAAACCCGAGTCCAGGACTGGCTCTGTAATTATCATGTTCGCTTTAAAAGCCTGGGAGTCGCTCTGGATAACGTGCGTCCTGACCTGATGAAGGTGATTCGGTCGTTAAACGAGTAAAAATGAAATCATGCAGGAAGCGTTGGATCGCGCCGGACAGATGGCGCTTTTACTACTTAATTAAGGACGACATCTTGGATGGCCGGCGAGTTGCTCTTATTTCCGGTGGGATTACACGTCTTAACTATAACCAGTGTGTTACGTACATTATCGCTTTGGAACGACAAGCAGAGATTCGTGTTTTTTAAATTTTTATTTGATTATTTTCCTGAGCAATAAAGCCGAAACAGGAGTCTGTTTTAATGAGGAAAAGGAAGAAAGCAATTTCGGCTGACTTCACTGACTGCGACTTTTAATGCCATGTTAAAAGACAGAACTGCAAATTTAATTAGTGGTTTAGTAAAACATGAACGCCGGCTCCTCGGCGCCTTAACAAGTCCACGGCACTCCACAGTCACCTGAGCCCCTCCGTGCCGGACACAAACGATGGGATAATTAACCGGGAGAAGAAGAAAAAAAGAGAGATAGAGAGAAAAATAAAGGGTTTGGTTTTTCGACCGAGTCAAAATTAAATAAACAAGAAATTAAATCCTAATCAACACGGCGGCTTTTTGTTCTGTACTGTTGTATCTACTTGGTCTAGAAAAAAAAAAAGAAATTAAATCATCACATTGTACAACATAAATACATAAGACTATATATATATATATATATAATGTAAAATATATACTAAAAATATAATATAAAAATATGTAATATATATATATATACAGTATTAAAGTAAATAAAGCATTTTAAAAATGTATACCAATTTAAACATATACATGCATTTTATATACACATACTATTATTTTATTTACATTTTATTAAAAATTATTTTTTATTTATGCACCTTCTGACTGAAACCCGACAGTGTTGCCTGCTCTTATTACCCTGATAATTCATTTAATTTAATTTAATTGTATTTTATTTAGGTACAAATAAAAACCCATACCACTCTCTCTCTCTCTCTCTCTCTTCTTTCTGTTTTTTTCTTAGTTTGTTTGTCTGTTTCTTACTCATTTTATATTTCTGTCTCCATCCATTTGTCTGTTTTGTCCCTCAAATACTGTCTCTGCATTATATCCCTCAAACTCCTTTTATTTCACTCTTTTCAGTGTTTATGTAAATGAGCTACTGTTAAGCCACGCCCCCAAGAAAACATACACATGCAATGTACAGCATCTGTATGTCTAAGAGACAGAGACAGAGCGAGAGAGACAAAACAGACGTAAAGAGGGAGCGAGAGAGAGTCTTTTCGGTCTGTTTGTCTCTCTCACTCTGTCTCTGTCCCTGTTCATTTTGTCTCTCTCTGTTTTCTCTCTCTCTCTCTCTCTCTCTCTCTCTCTCTCTCTTTCACACTGTTTTGGTCTATTTGTCTCTTCCCTCGCTCTCTCTCTCTCTCTCCCCTTACAGCGTCTCTGTCTTTCCTTCATTCTGTCTCTTTCTTACTTTTTCGCACACAGTCTGTGTTTATTTTTCATGCTGATTCTGTTTTTCTCTCTGTTTATCTGTCTCTTGAGCGCGCGCACACATACACACACACACACACACACACACACACACACACACACACACACACAGAATCTCTATCTCTTTTTCATTCTGTGTCTTTCACACACACACACACACACACGCAGCCTGAGTATGTCTCTCTCACTGTCCCTCTCCATCTATTTCTCTCTCGCAATTAATTCAACAAGCTTTATTGACATGACCGTATAAGCGCAGTGTTCCCAAAGCATTACAAAAGAAAAACAGCTATTAAATATACAAATGTAGATTAAACTAAACATCAATACAATTCTCTCGCTCTCTCTTTGGTAAACTCCGTTGCTCCACTCGTTCCTAATCGGATGTTGTATTATTTATGGAATCAATAGGGAAATTTAATATTTCATGTTGAGGTGTAATTAAACTGGAGTCAATTCTCTAATCCCTTGTCAGGTTCTCACGGAGTTCACACGCGGGGCAGGATGCTGGAGGTGAAGTCAAGCACAGGAAAGCTGCTTTTCTCGGCTGACGACCACGAGGTGGTGGTGGGAGCGGAGAGATTACGAGTCCTGGGTGAGTGAATTAAAAAACGAAATTTGTCAGAATCCTTCGTTTCGATCTATTAATCACAGGGACGGATCAGGCCATGCTTCATTCAAGACTCTTTTAAACATTTGATTTCTTTTATTATTATTATTTGTGAATGAATGCTGCTTGTTGGTCTTGCAATAGGGTCATTTCAGAGAAAGAAGAAAGATCGTGTGCAATTAACTCATCTGCCAATCTCCCTGAATAGCCCTGTTCGGTTGTGTAGCGGTCAGTAAGATATCTGATTAAACAATCGAAATGCTGACTGCGAAAATAATACTTAGCGTTCTGCGAGCGTCCACTGGGGCGCCAATATTTTTACGCACGTCATTTTCTCGCGATGAATCATGTAGCGTGAACCTCTCAGCGGCCCGCAGTAATGACGCTGCCACAGTGTAAATTACGAGATTGTAACTTAAAACATAAACGACACACAGTACCTCCAGTGACCAGCAGGGGCACTCTGACCCACACCTCGGTAATACACACTGCTTCACACGATACCTCCAGTTTCTTTCGCAGGACGCTCAATACTCTCTGCTTACTCACAGCACTCGTTGTTGTTTTTTTGTTTCGTTTTTTTTTTTTTCTTTGTGAGAATGCCGGGTTTCTGGATCCGCTGTGCTGGTCCGTTGTTAAAGGTTGTGTAGTGTATGAGACTGATCTGTGATTGATCTTGTTGTGCACACACCATTACATTCCCCCAAACAACTGCAAATAATTAGATATCATGTAGTCTGAGCGGTTCAGCGATTCGGCGTTGTGTAGTCTGTGCTTGCTGAGCTCACAGTTTCAAATGTCATGCACTAATATAACTGTACGAAACTATTGCTTATTGTTTCATATATTACAGACACAATTCAACCTACTACCGAGATTATCTTTAATAATAAACAATTAACATAACTTGTTTGATTACTGCTCAACATTTTTAGAATAAATATTCTAAAATTATTCTAGGGAATGTATAATGTATTCCCTATATTCTAGGGAATACAGTTTCACAGCAAAACTAGATAAAAGCCATTTTCAGATTTTCACTCGTTTTGGCAGATTATTGTCCACAGACACACATGGTTGTGATTTTTGTTGAAAATTGCCATATATTCTTCTTTTAAAAGCTTTGAATTACGACAAACACTGGTTTTGCTACTGTATATTTGGGAGCCACGATGCACTTCAATATTTCTGAAAGGAAATTAGGCAGAGAGAGGACGATACAACACTCACGAGAGATACTGTATGCATATGTCTGATTGATGCCTGATTTTACCTTACATGGCGCATCCCTGAACTATAATGTCATTCAAAGAAACTAATTAAAAGTGAAACTGGTGGAGGAGGAAGCTGACGATGCTGTAGACTCAAATTTATGTATTGTTTTTAAAGTTTAATTGGAAATGATTTATGTGCAACAAAACACTTTTTTTTTTCTTGTTCCAATGTGCCGCGAGTGACTCAAATGAAACTCAACCAACATCTTATTTAAACTAAATTAAATATATATATATATATATATATATATATATATATATATATATATATATATATATATATATATTTTTTTTTTTTTATAGTTGAAGCATTTTGCACGATAATCCAAAATTCGGGTTGATATAAACAAAAAACAATAGTAGTGTAGTATGTTGACACCTGTGTGACTGAAAGAAACAACAAACAAAATATCTCATCAGCTTGTAATACTTCTTGCTTATTGTTTTGTTTGTTTGTTTATGTTTGTCTAAAAACTGCCAAAATAAATAATTGTTTTTTTTTTTTTCATTGATTAGAAAGTAGAATTAGACAGAATTTCTAAAAATATAAGTGAAGCAAGGATACAATTTCAAATTTCAAAAGCAACATAATTAAATAATCATATTTAAGAAATAAATCAAATAGGAAAATAATCAATAGTGTAATGATGATGATGATGGTGATGATGCAGTTGATTATGTTCATATAATACCAATATGTTGCTAATAAACACATTTTTTATGAATGTTTTCATACATTCAAGCATACATTTTATCAATTAGCTACAATTTCAGAGGTTAATAGTTTAATATATTATATCATATAGTTAATATAATATAATACAATTTTACACTGACAGTTCTTCCCATTGAAAATATTAAATAAAAAAAAAAACAATAAAAAAAAAATCCAATTGTTATTAGACAAAGATAATGTGGACCCTTTTATAAAGTTTCATATAATTCCTTAATAAACACTTTCTGGCCAATCAGAATGAAGGATTCGGTTAAAATAATCTTAACTTTACAAGGATTTTGCGGAACAACGTTTACAGATCAGGGATTTAAACTCACCTTGCACCTTACTGTAGGAATCTAGTTTATATATTATTTACAAAATCTGGACATTACAAATATGAAAACCACCTGCATCAAGTCAACATCCATGCTTCAACATCAAAGAAACGGCATAAGTGGCTCGTGCAAAGTGCCGCAAGACGATAGAAAACAATTACCCTTGAGAGAGAAATGGTCTGTGGATCGTTGCAGCCATGTGTATGACGCTGAAAAAGGATTTTAAACACACTCAAGCAGTGTGCGTCTGTTACAGCCTCTGGATAAACGTTGATCCGGACCGAGCATGTTACATTCAATAATCGTTTATTTTCTCTGTTTAGGAAAAACCCTGCTTATATATAGACGACTTCCTGACTGCTCCTGTCTCCTTCATCATGGTCCAACAGTTTGCTGTTATGTTTGGGTCTGGAGATGACCCAGGCCATGACTCCAAATGCCGAACACTAGGGTTTTTCAGTGCATTAGCACTTTAGGCAGACACACCAGGACTAATTATTGCAGTAAATCATGTGTTTTAAGGCACAGGGGGAACTGTAATACACGGCATGGGTTGTATGAATAGTTTCGGCCAAAGATGTACACTCGTAGTGCAAGCGAGCTTTGTTTCATTTTTTATTAGTATTTTTTTTTGGGGGGGGGGTGGGGGGTCTTTCTTTTGAGAGTAATTTATTTGATTTATTTGCAGCTGTAATCCTGCTGGCATGGCGTAATTAGTAATATTACATGCGTTTAATTAACAGCTTAATAGATACAGCTGGTTTGAAGAGGTGTAAAGTGCATGTGCATGCCTTCGCCTTCGTGTTTGCTCCCTAGTGGTTCTTACACGTTTATTGCACTCACTTATTGATGAATTCACGTATCAAGGACAAAGTTAGGTTTTTTTATTATTATTATTTAATTTTTTTTTTTTGTAACTTTTTTAATGTGAACACGTTCCAAGATACGTCCCAGGCCAAACCAGCTTTCGGATTTGAGTGGTTTGAGAGTGGTGCACCTCTCTTCAAGCCTCGGGACCAGAACCGTCTGTGCCCTTAAGCATTCTTGGCTCCGGCGCAGCGTTTCAGCCGGAGCCTTGGATCAGATTCTGCCTCATTTGTAAGTCACTTTAGATAAAAGCAGCCGCTAAACGAATGAATGCAAATGCAACATTTATTCATCCGGCACTTGACTTGTATTCAAAGTGAGACGGAATTCAGTTCAACTCCTCGGCTCACCAGAAGAAAGATCAAACCACGGAATTATAAATTATGTCTCGCACTTTTGCAAATGTGATCACCGTTACACCTGCGCGTTCGCGCAATTATCCAATCACTCCAGCGGCGCACTTTTAAAAGCAGGTCACAGGGTGGAGTTAACGCTCACATCAAACATCTGGAATGAAGGAAACGTTCGGTTTCAGAAAGAGCTGATCTTCTGGGATGTTCACACGTAACTGTCTCTAGACTCTCAAGACAGGATGATGCTGCTGCATGTGGAAATGTCTCGATGATGATGATGATGACGATGATGATGACGATGATGATGACGATGATGATGATGATGAGAGGGCGTCCAAGGAGAACCTGCAGGATATCTCGAGTCAACAGGAAGACTGCAGTGACTCGAATAACCACACTTTACATCCCAGATGCAGGAAGTGTTGAGATAAGTGTTAGCACTACTTCGTATGGTGTAAAACATCACGGTAACCACAGGTTCGTCCTTTTTTATAATTTCACAACGTTACTTTATAAATAACACCTTCATTGCACGTGATAAACGATTCCGGTCCAGGTGACTCACTCAGCGGTGGAGCACTGGCACGGTCACTTGAAAGCATCTTCATTTTTTCCCATCCCATTTGGCCAGACTGAGGAGAGCGTATTTCATGTGACAGGAAGCAAAAGGCATCCAGCTTCATTCATTTAAAATCCTCCATGCTCTGAGTATTTTTTTCACTCTCTCTCCTGTTTTTTTTTTTTTTTTAGAAAATAAAGCAGCTTTGACTTTTCAAGGTTGTTTTGTGTAGCAGTTCGTCGTACATTACTCTCCGATGTAGTAGCCCCGAACTTCTGCACAGATTACGTGCATTTTATTTATTTTTGTTCATTTTTTTTTTTTTTTTTTTGCCACTGATGGCTTTTTTCTCTAATGCACACCCCATTACCTTGCATTCACGCTGGCGTACTGGAGCCAATGGACTATAGACATTCCAAAGATGTTTAGGAGCCTGTCCTGCTGCCATGGACTCATTCATATTCTCACAAAAGGATGGAGCTTTTGTTGGCTGCACGGACCGAATGGCAGCTCGTTAAGCGCTTACAGTACATTTATTCATTCGGCAGATGCTGTTAAAAAAAAAAAAAAAAAAAAAAAAGAACTCAGAATACTATTTATGTGCATATTGCGGTGGTCTGCACTACTACACTACTACTTAACATTTCACACTAGAATTTCTTCTAGAAATAACAGCCGGCGCACGGCGTAGCGCCTGCTGCCGCGCCCTACAGTACAGTGCTAGCTGGCCGCTAAGCTCATACATTACTGGAGTGGTCACCTAAATCTCTCGGAGGAGTTCCACACAATCCAGATAGCTCTGAACAATTCCACACAATGCCATCTTCTCTTAATGGAATTCTGACCGATCCCAGACAACTCCATCCTTTTTTGGAAGGAATGATGACCAATTCCAGACAATCTCATCATTTCTTCAATAGGTTCAGACAAATTTCACCAAGATCCCATCTTCTCTTGAAGGATTTCTGACCAATCCCTTACAATTCCATCCTTTTTTGGAAAGATTTCTGACCAATCCCACGCAATCTCACTGTTTCTTTAATGAACTTAGACAAATCTCAAAAAGAACCCATCCGGCTCTTGAAAAAATTCTGACCAATCCCACACAATCTCTCTTTCTCTTGAAGGATTTCTGACCAATTCCACACAATCCCATATTCTTTTAAAAGAAATTATGACTAATCCCACACTATCGCATCTTCTCTTAATACTAATCTGGGATTAATCCCAAATGCTCTCATTCCTTCTCAGAGTAATTCTGACTAATCATGCACTGTATGATATCACCACCTCTTGAAGTCATTTTGACTAAGTCCACATAATCCCACCTTCTCTGGAAGGATTTTTTTTCTCCCCTAATCCCACTCCTCAATGGCAATCCCTTCCAGTCCTCTAGGTCTTTTTGTTTGCACTCGCTTGCGATCACTTCTGATGGTTCTAGTTCTCTGCTTCTGAAACACATGAAAGCATTAAATGCACCACACAATGTAGCACACGTCATCCTCCGTCCTACTGTATACGCCTCGATGTCAACGAGGATGGGCGTTTCTTCCGTTTTGTGAGCTTTAGATCTGATCGCTAATCGCAAAACCACTCCGCTCTTTGTGTTTTTTTTTGTGTTTGTTTGTTTTTTTGTCCTTAACTACCGATCCTGTTCAATTCCGCCGTGTTTGATACTATTAGTGATATAAACGACTTTAATCTGATGGTAGAATTTTAGATAGTGGGTTCATTCCCGAATAACAAGGCTACAGTTCTGTATTTGGAGAATGTAAATGAATTCGTTATTAAGTTTGCGATGCAGATTTGCAGAAGTGTTTACTGGGCCAAAGGAGGTAAACATATATTTGATTGCAACATCTAATAACCTAAGCACCCTATTGTGTATGTAGATTGACTTGGCACAGGGGCAAATGCAATTAAATCTAACCCTCACATAAAGAGGCAAGATGGTGTGTCGGAATAAATAATGAGTCTGCTATAACGTCTGAAATATTCTCATGTATGCGTTATGCACTGGTTATGTATCGCATCATTTTGTATACACTCTTATTGAGAAGAAAATAACCACAAACAAACAAACAATCTCAATTCTTAAATGGTTCCTAATGACCATAGCAGGACATAGCACAGCTCTAACATCCGTCAGGAGAAGTTTTCTTGGCGGAGATTTTTATACAGCAATGCCAGCATCACTTAAGGCCACTGCAGGAATGCGCCGTTCCTCCCTCAGGTCTTGGCAGAAGCACCTTGAGGGTCATAACTTATTTATTCCAGTCCAGACATTACAAGATCATTCAGCACTCAATTCACACCAGTCAAAAAAAAAAAAAAAAAAAGTTAAAACTTTACCGTTTTTTTTTTGTTTGTTTGTTTATTTGTTTGTTTTGTTCATTTTTCTGTAATGGATTGATCTGCCACTTTTGGCAAAGGCGGGGATAATTGCCTTTTTGATGTTGTTGCTAAACACTGCACTGGAATAGTCTGCACAATTTTATCCTCATGTACTTTGAACAGAGTCTCGCTGGAAATCCGTCATTTATTTATTTATTTTTTTGGTTTCCTTGGCATTCTATTCAGAATTATAATTAGGAGAATTTACATTTCTAACGACAGTAAGGTTAACTTTTAAGCCTTATAAATAAATTAATTGAATTAGACTTAGATGAAAGCTCACACCATCCTCTCAGCCATCACGGGTGAACTCCCTGTTTACTAATTCATCACAATCATTTGCTGTTCATTACTCCAGTAGTGTCCTTTATATGAGGGGCGGGACTTTTGATTGTACTGAATAACAGAACGCAGTCCTGAGAGTAAAAACTCCCTTTATTTCTCTATATAATCTCCTGCTACACTAATGCACTTATCACAGTGTTTCAGTCGAGCTTGGACACCATCAAGGTAGAAAGTTTTCTCAGCCATGTTTTATGTCTGAAACGCCGGCCTCCCAGGAACTCCTTTAATTGTGTTTCCAAACATGTAGAAATGACTTGGAGTGAGGTCCGGACTGTATGAGGGGACGTGGCGTTAACTTCCAGATGAGTTCCTGTAATGTGCAAGATGTGCGGTGGGACGTATGAACCTGTGATTTGTCCAATTTGTCTTTTGGTGATCAAACCAGGCTGATTTTGCCATTTAAGGATTCCAGGGAGGCCAGTGTTTCAAATATGAATCAGGCTGTCTGGTCATGGCTCCGGTATACAGGGAGAGTATTTTCTTCCCATGGATAAATATTGAATGCCATCACAGCCAACTGAGTCTCCAGTTGGGGGGGTAACTAACTGTCCTGAAGAGGGCGCACTTTCGACAGACTAGTCTTAAAGTTCCTGAAAACCAAAGAGAAGAGAAGCTGTGTCTGTCACAGAGGAGGGGTGTGTGTCAGGTGGCACGGTGTCCAAAGACGTGCGCGCACACATAACGGAATTAGTGCAGGCTGAGACAGAGAGAGAGAGAAAATGGATATTTAACCTCTCTAATGAGACTTGCTTTTGCTTTATACGTGCGCCCACACGTGTGTTATAATAAACAGTTCACACGCTGTACACACGAGCATACAGATACAAGATAAAAGATGTTTTATGCACACACATGTGGTCACAGTGTTATAGTAAACAGTACACGCGTGTATGGATGTTGATTATACCAGTAAGAGACGAGCACTAAGACCCAGCATGGGAGACGATTACCCATAATTCCGCAGTGCAAGAGAGAGAAAAATCATTGGCTCAGTTGTGATCATGTGACGCTCTATGTCAAAACAAGAAGCGCATGTGTGATACATGATACTCAGCATTCGTAAACCAAGACTTGCTCGTTTTTCAAGTCAAAATTCATTAAAAATCTTTGCTCGTCTTGCAGAACACTCACGTTACTCGCAATCCGAGGTACTCGTATATTTTGTTTCCCAATGTCAGGGTCTAAAAGCGTATAGAAAGTGTCATTTTTGTGATTTCAAAGGGATTCTGCTGTGTGTTAAGCACAACTGAAAGATCGAGGTTTTACATCAGACCACGCCTCAATGCGAACCTCCCGTTCTAGCCTGATCGCTCGAAATATCTTCCTGCATTCCTGTGTACTCTGCTTTGCTATCAGGACCAGAGTTCACGCCTGTTTGCTGGCAGGGGTCGCTGGCATCCTGTTTGTACCCCAGCCTTGACCATCTCCCCTCCTCGAAACGACCCGCTCCAATGACAGTTTATGCACAGAGTAATAATGGCCGCAATTCCACCTTTTCATGACTGCACTGCATGTTCCTGAGCCGAGCGCTCACCCAGAGGGGTTATTGATGCTTTTCACAGTCTGCATTACAAGGCACCGGTGCTTTTATAGGCACTTTTAGGGGTGATTCATGTCCTGTGTCTAAATAGAACTTTCCTGTGAACAATGCGCCGCTTTAAATACGACGATAAAACTCAGAATAAGCCTCTTCAACCATAACCATTCTTCACTTCCTCACTATTACCTTCAAGATGATATCTAACAAGCAGCATCAATCGATACATGCTACAGTAATGTTTAATGGCGGATTGTACATGGACATGAAAGGTAATGTAAGGAGATCACTCGAGCCGAAGCTTGAAGCAAGATGTAACAGACTATAGAAAATAAAAGTTTACATATTGCAAGTGTAAAGAAAATAAACGTCAATTTATATATACATATTAAAAACAGTAAAATCACAGCACCATTTGCTATTTGCAAAGACGGAAAAAAAATGTAATTCACAGTTCTGAGTATATATATATATATTTTTTTTTTTTTAAAGCAAGTATGCTGTAGTTCAGTAATTCCCAGTGGTGTCACATTACATGGAAGCACATTTTAATTAAAAGATAAATTGATGTGAACACGACACCATTGAGCTTGGCTTTTTATAGACCGTATTAGGTGTGACAGGAAAAAAATAAATAAAAATTTGAATCTGTGGTCTGTACTTCCGCTGGAACTCGATCAGGATCGCACACGAGCAGTTTATATCACGTTCTTGGATCATCGGATGTTCATTTTTGTTACAGTGCCAGCTCTGTAAATACACCAAACAAACTAATTCACTACAACCACCCCCCCCCCCACGCACACACACACACACACACTTATCCATATGTCTCAACAGGAGCAGATGGAGAAGGTGTTTTGTTACTCTTCCAAGATAAATATTGCTTCATCAGTCAAGAAGCCGCTAACGTAACAGACTCAGTGAGTCTTTTCTTGCATGCACAATAAAATGCAGATACGAGAGAAACGATCAAACAAACAAACAAACACACAAACAAAAATGTCAGTAAGCTAGATAAAATAGAACTGGAACATGACATTTTTTAAGTTTAATGCATTTACATTTACGCATCACTCTCATCCAGAGCGACTTACAAAAACTCTTTGAAGTTTCCATACAGTAACTGGATAGATCTTACACTGGTTACTACGTTTACATTTACAGCATTCGGCCGACGCCCTTATCCAGCGCGACTTACATTTTTATCTCATTATACACCTGAGCAGTTCACTCAGGGGCCCAACAGGGACAACTTGGTGGTGGGGTTAGAACCCGGAACCTTCTGATCAGTAGTCCAAAACCTTAACCACTGAGCAGCCCCGGCCCTGTTAGGTTACTCGACCTCATTTCCTACTGTGTTGTCTTGTGATCTTGGAAAAGTCTTCTTAACCACATCTGTTTTTTTTTTGTTTTTTTTCAGCATATTGTCCAATCAGACACTTTTCCAATCTAAAAGACGACAGTCCTGATAGACCATTTGGATCATTTATGATCTTGTGAGCTCTTTCAGGACAAACCAATTTTGCACATTACACATTTATGGAGATTTGCATTTGCACTCACGCTGGACATTTATGGACACTGCACATCTACTCCTTCATGCATATTTGCACACTAACCCGGACATTTCTACGTAAATTCCAATTTATTTCCAAGCTAAAGCTTTTTCTATATTTTTTCCCCTATTTTATTCCATATTTATTTCCTATTGTTTTTTTTTTTTAAAGGTCACAGGTGGTCATATACTGTAAGCATCTCACTGCATATCGTACTGTGCATGACTGTGTAGGTGACGAATAAAATTGTAATTTGAATTTGAATGCTAGAGTAAGTCAAAGTTGACCATGTTTAGATACTTTAACTACAGTAGGTAGCTAGCAAAACCTAGCATCAACTATCGTTGGCTAAGTGTTGGAATATAGTCGTGACAGTGTTGTGATGATGTTCCAACGATCCAAACACAACGTTGCAAATTCAACCTCGAAACAATGAAATGGTTACCTTTATTTGGAGCGTTTTACAACAATGAACATCCATCCGCACAACATCCGAGCGCATCTGTACAAGCCCTAATTTCCAAAAGGGTTCAGAATTCTGATCAGAGTTTGGGACGGATACAACAGCTTCCCACACACAGCGTGCGTATGTCATGTCCCACATCTTTTCGTGTTGTTTCATTTTCTTTCAGAAATACAGTATTACCGGGAGCTGCATCTTACAGTAGCTCCCAAATTACTCTGCTATAATATTGGTTCTGCACAGCATCCAAACCGTATCAGGTCCGCTTTCACAGAACGCATCTCAGGCGCTAATTGGAGTGTTTCTTTTTGTTTTTTGTTTTTTTGTTGTTTTTTTTTTTTTTTTTTTTTTTTTTTACACTTTTTCGCTGCTATTCAACTCAATATTCCAGTAAAATGTTGTTGTCAGGTTTGGTTAGGTGTTCCTGGTCACCAGTGATGAGTATCTATAGTATAGTAGCAAAACGGCTCCATGGTTAATGGGTTGATAAACCAAACACACAAAGAGGACAGATAGTTTAAGGTGTTGGTTCCACCTCCAAAAAGCCAGGTATCACTCCGAACAGGCGTCTTTGGGTCGTGCTGTAGAAACAAGACTGATCCATGGAGGCTCCACCTCAAAACTGACAGGACTTACTTCTTTCTATGAGCAATTACCCTCATAAACACTGGACTATATGCAATCTGCTGTTTAAAGCACCAACGTGCCTTTTTTATAATTTTTTTTTACTAAATTCTTACACCCATCTGTAAATTATTGTTCTTTGCACAAATCGAACATCTGGTACCGTACTGTATATTGTGTAAAAGCATCACCATGCCTCCAACAAACTCGCTACATCCTACTGCACATTACTAATCCTTGTTATTTTTAATTACTTATTCTATTATACTGTATGTGATGCACACCGGGCTACTTGTCCAACCTTGCACACTCCCTTTACGTACATCTGTACATACTCAGGGTCGCCCCCAGCCCGCCTTCCTTTAACCTATAAAGTTACTGAATGTTGTGCGTGTGTATGTGTGTGTGTGTGTGTCAGCTTACTTGCCGAATAAAACCCGATTCTGTTCCAGATTCTGATCTGCTGGTGACGACATGGTATGAGATTCCACAGCACACCTTCGATTAGTTCATGCCTTAAAGAATCATACGCAATAATGACACGACTATTTTTTTTTTAATTTCATTTTATTTATTTATTTATTTATTTATTTGAAAATTTGAGTTTTCAAAACTTAGCAAATTGTACTTTTGAAGAATTTCATTGGTTTCTGATCATATACATCATATATATTTGAGCTACTTTGAGAGATATACATGGTCGTCTTATACTAAAACAGCTCAATTTCATTTCATCTTAATAGTTTTAGGAATTTTCCTAATATGTGCATCAAACGTAAGTTTAGAGTCTACAATGACCCCTAAATACTTAAAGTCACTCGCTTCCTCAATTTCCTTTTGGTCAAAGGTAGTCTGGTTTTTGTTCTTTAATAAAAAGCACATCGAGACTGTTTTGATGGGTGTATGTTCGGTCATCGCAGGCCAGATTACCGCTTAGCATCATTTAGCGCCTGACATGAAGCCGAGGCATAGGGATCTACAGTACTCGAGCTACACAGTTTAATAGTGTTCATTTATCCAAATGTAAAAGAATAAATGACATTACCAGAACAGCAGACGGCTCAGACCAGGTGCTTTTCATGCCAGAGAAATGAGAAACGAGTCGTCCAGAACCCCGTGCACGCTGTTGTAAGAGGAGCGAAAATAATAAGCGGTGGAAAACTATTTAACGGTCTGAATTAGAGTTTAGTCACGTTTCTCACAAGACCCACCGTCCTCTTAAAAAGGACATCACTTTTTCTCCCAATTACTTCTACACGTACCTCCTCAGAGAGCCTGTTGTGAATAAGCACGGTGTCATTTCTATCCCAAACTACTTCCTGTTTGAGGACATTGATTAGCTTCCATTGTAACAAGGTTAAAATGATTCATAATACACGCAGCATCCAGGATGAGATTCGGCTGGAATAAGACGTGTTGGTGTACGTATCAGACGCTGCGGTGAGAGACTGCACTCTGTTAAACTACAGCACAGGATTCTATTCCCCATTAATTTTAACAATCTCTGCTTAAAGAGGGCAAAGCAATTAGCATGTGTACTCAAGTTCAATGATGTATTAAGCCTTGAGCGCACTGTTCTCCGAATAGCAGCACATTTAAGCATTGTCAAATTTATTATAAAGACAACAAAAGCATCTTTGGCAGGGGTGACTCTTAAAGGTTTTAATTTTTGGCTTTCGTTTTTACTAAGAAAACGTCACGCGGTGCAACCACAGGCTAATGGGAAATATTATATTTTAAAGTTACTTGCCATAAAATAACTTTAAAAAGTTGTATTAGATTTTGTATTACCTTTTGAGTTCCAAAGACAAAATTTAAAAACCTGTAAAAAAAATTTTAACAAGGGACAAACTCCGGTTCTTAAAAATGACGCTAATCCCAAAATATCTAGTTCCTTAAATGACCACTGGGAGCCTACTGCATCGAAAAGTGAGTCAAATCCCCAGAGACACCCGAGCTAAAATGTCCAACTAAAATGTACAACAGAAATACATTCTTGCAGCCTGGTACAAAATAATGGTTTTAGTCTCCATAGCTAGATTTCCCATTCATGACAACTGCACGGGGCTGATTTTTGTTATGCAACTTAACGTTAAAATTACTTTAAGACGGACAATTATGGATAATTAAGGGCATGGACGATTTGCGCGACAGTTGCATTGCAGCTTCACCGTTATCACTTTAGTTAACGCGCTAACTGGAATCATTGAACTTGACTTCTTATGGGTGTAGACCTTGCAGAACATTCATACTCTTATTTTAGAGATAATATGGTTTGCTGTGGGGATTAACTGTACCTAAGTTACCTTTAGCCACCATAGCATTTTAGCTAAGCTAGCTAGCTTTTGGTAAATGAGCTAAGTCGACATGCTCCAACCAACAGCCAGGCTCCACCCATTTGACCATTTATGGATTAACTCTGGTTTAGACAGAAAAAAACTCCTGCGGAGCTCCCCCAGCTGAGCTTCAAAAACGTTCATCAGAACAACTCTGGGTGACATCGCTGAGTCCAGTTTCTTTTTATACAGTCTAAGTTTTTTTTTCTTCTTTTATCTCAATTTTTTACCAAAATTGCTTTTGGTTGAACCCATGTTTGCTAAGGTTGCATCATATGACTTAGTAATTGCACTTCCTGACTATTCAGGTTCTTTTCATTAAAAAAAAAAAAGTAATTGACTTGGACACTCAATTAAATCTTTGTGCTTGAAATCATACTTAGAATAATATAAAATAAAAATTAATAGGCCATTACATTTATAATTTGAACTCATTTTATAACATGATTTTTTTTTTAAAATAAAAAAAAAAGAGTTTTAATGCCGGATGCAGTAAAACGAACAGACTAACCATGAGTCAGGTTTTTTTTCTTTCTTCTTTTCTTTTTATTTTGGAAAGGGCTACAGACCTTCACCATGAATGCAACATTAAGGTCAGCTGAGGTTTTTTTTTTTTTTTTTTTTGAATGATGAAAAGCATGCCAAAAGACTTTTGTTTTTGTTGCTGGGCATGTCCTGTGATGTCCGTGAGAATTTAAGAAGAATATTTATTTATTTATTCTCCCAGTGCTTAGTGAATCTATTTTCCATCATAAAATCATTTATTTGTTTTTTTTATTTATTATTATTTTACAAAACATCGTTTATTTAAGTTACATATTCTTATCTTAGTCTTAAATCAAAATTGATGTGCATGTTAATACATTACAGTAGGTCTTTGTCATTATAAGTTTTTCTGTTCTGCACACTGACCATGAATTTTTGTCACCTGGAGCATAAATACACTGCCAAACAAACAACCCTTGTTTCGTACAAAATTGCATTCCAACGTTCAGCTGAAAGTCGTATGAAGCTTTTGAAATTCCACTGAGTTAAATCCTGTTGGTATCTTTAAAAGTTACAGTGTTGTGGTTGTTGTTAGTCTTTTGGTTTCTCCAGTCGAGGGGTCGCCAAAGTGGAGCATCCGATCTACAAACAACTTGGCACATGTTTTACAGCGGATGACCTTCCTGACGCCCTTTCATTTTATCCAGGCTTGGAACTGGAACTGCATCCAGTGGCTAATAAATATTTAGAATTGGGTGGGAATTGAACCCAGGCCTTTCACATGGCAGGCAAGAAACCTACGGCTGAGCTTCCAATGCCCTTTTAAAAGTTACCGTACAAGAACTATAGTAGCCGTATTGCTAACCAGGAGCAGCAGAGCAGGAAAACTTATAGAGACCGATGGAAATGTACTTGCGTGTACCTCGATTTTATTTAAGACAGACTTGAAAAAATCGGAACTATGCCGATCAGTAAATGAGAATAAAAGTGATGTGATGAATTGAAACATCATCCCACTTGGCGTACGATTAGTCTGAGGAATCAGGTCACAGTACAGATTGGGGGGGGGGGGGGGGGGGGGGGGTTACATCAAAGGCCCCAAAATATTGGTGCACACAAATCCTTAGCATTTGATGTGATTTTTTTCAAAATGTATTTTAAATATGTTGATACTTTTACCATGAAGCAACATCTCAACCGTTTGGTAGAGGCCTATTCTGGGAGTGTTATAAATAATAATAAAATAAAAACGTATGTTGATTTTGGATTGAGAGGCTCAGTAGTGTGAGTAAAATGTTAACGGAGCTATCGTCTTTGCTGTGGCTTTTTCACGCTCCATAGACGAGATCTAAGATCTATATGAGGCTAATAATGTTTAGGTTGAAGGTGTGCAGAGTAAGAAAGAGAAATAATTAATACACAAAGGAAAACGACAGTATACAGATAGAGGTGATGTCTTTTCCATGGTGGATTTTGTGTGTGTGTGTGTGTGTGTGTGTGTGTGTGTGTGTGTGTGGGCTGCGGCTACTTCAGGGTGGCTGAGCAGAGACAGTATAATCAATTACACCACAAGACAGTTGAGGGGGATAATGAAATTTGTGGAATGGAGAGAATGCAAGGTGGTGTACCACTGCGGTAATTAAAATGGCCTGTGACAGGGGAAGTTGAGAAATAAGCCGGAGGATGTTCACGCGTCCCCTCCTCGCTCCCGCAGCCAGGAGAAGCCCACATGGTAATCATATTACCGCATTTTTCATTTTTTTCCCCCTTATATTAATGATAATTAAAGCTCATTGATTAGTTTCAATTATACTCCGCTGACTTGCTGTGGTGCAAGCTAATTCAAACCAGACCTGATGATAATGATGATGCTTTGCTATTAACAGCTTTCCTGACTCACACTCGAATATTTAGGATACAGATGATATAGGATATACTCTGATATATTATACAATAGAAGTTACTGTAGGTCTGGGTATAGAGTGAAGCTCTACGTTAATATTAATATGTATTACACTAAAGAATAAGAAACTCACACAGTTATAGTGCATTTCATAAGAAAATCTTATATTTACAATAGTTATGAAATGCTTACCTACTGTTTATGGATGTACATTATGTCATTATTAATAACAGCACTAGGGAGGAAAAAGGTAACACCTAAAGGATAAGAATGACTTAAATAACACTCAGTGAAGCATTAAAAAGATGCTTATATTCACAGCGTGTATTAGATACAACTGCATTAAACATTATTTTGCAATATAAGGACATTCTGAAATGTTTTATTCCCTTTACATGACATATAACGTATAATTTTACACTTGTTCTTCTCAGCATTTTGGTAGAGCATTTATTTGGGTCACTGAAAAAAAGTGTTGAAAAACATTTGTGCTGTTGTATCACCACACAAAAAAAATGTAGCTTGATACTTTTACCATAAAGCAACATCTCAACCATTTGGACGAGGCCTAAAACACTGATAATAATGCCCCAGTGGAGACTCCTTCAAAAAAAAAAAAAAAAAAAAAAAGCCCTCACACCACTATCCAAACTGTCCTGTTTTAGAAAATGAATCAACACCTTTTGAGCAGTATGTGTAGTAGAATATCTAATATGATGTTAAGGTTTAAGATGCTGCAGTAGGATATTTTATAACATATATTAAAACAAAAGACATGACACAGGAAGAAGACATTTAATTATGTTAGCATAAATTATAATTTACTATAGAAATCCCTGGGAATTCTGTAACGTTAGCTGTTTTTTTATATCGGTGTAAAGCAACCACGAGTCATAATACGTGTATCGCCATCCTTATAGCATCCTTCCGCGGCTAACGTTTCATGCGTTTGAGCTGTGAGGTTTAACAATGTGTAATTTATGGAAGTGAACCATCCTAAAGCAAGAAATAAAGTCACCACATTTCATGGTTTTATCAAGGCTGAATAGGAAATACGCCGTGCCCAGTGACCATTGGCTTCCTGTCAGGTGACCACAGTGAGGAAATGATGAAGAGTCTATAAAAGTCAGTGAGTTATGTTTAAATAGTCGCTTTACCTGCGCGCCTCTCCTTGGAGACTCAATAGCACTAAAATAAATCTCTCGGATGCTGGTCATGTTGCCGGATTAGATCCTCAAACTGAGAACCGACCCCCGTGTGCACTGTCGTGCGTTTAGTTCTTCAGTTTTTTTTCTCCAGAGCCGGTGCAGCTACAGCTATACTGTACGATACTTTACAGAATTAAATCGTGACGCGACTCACGAGGAAAAGATGGCGGGTTTTTAGGAGACCTTCGACGGAGGAATTTGTGGAGTGTTTTAATACCGGTGCTGAACCAATAACCCTCTTATTTAGCAGCGGATTTACAGCGCAGGCACGACCGAGGGAAAATCAATTCACACGAACGGCAACATCCCAAGTCGCTAATTTTCTGGAGCAACTTAAGGAAGCCTGGCCTTTACAGCATTCACTACAGCCGGTGGAAAACTTGGTAAAGATGACATCATTAAAGCCGATGCCGTGGACAGAGATTCTTCCAAAAGGTCAAATCAATGGTACGGGCAGACGAAAATACAGAATTACACTCACGACACCGCTGGCTACGGCCACAAGTGCGACACTTCCAGAAGACAAACACTCTTACAATCTGAAGAGGGTTTCGTGATCGCTGTTAGTGTGACAAATAGTCTCATTGCGGCAGATGATGTTATCTGGTGTTCCTTCTCTTTCTTTCTCTGGTGGGCTGCGCTCAGAAGTGGAAAACATGCTGATAAATTAAACCTAGACATAGATGTTGCTGTTAGTCTTTCGGCTGCTCCCGTCGAGGGGTCGCCACGGCGTACCATCCGATTTACACATTTTATACCCAGGCTTGGGACAAGTACTGCATCCGGTGCCTGAGGTTCGGGCATTGGGTGGGAATTGAACCCAGGCTGTCTGCATGGCTGGCGAGAAACCTACTACTGAGTCACCAGTGCCCATTCAAACTTAGATATAGACACTATGCAGAAATTTAACTTGGTTAACGAACTTAAGCAAAAGTCAAACAGTTGCTTCTCTTAGACGTATTTAAGTATTACATCATCTCAACTAAGTTTGCTTTTTAGACTCGCGGTCCTACAATATGTTCCCAGGTTCTATGCCCTTAGTGCATTTTTCTGCTAACACACATTAACCCTCTTATTCTTTTCGAGAGAAACCCTTTAAAGATGAATTATTTACTGTATATTATCCAGTTTTTTCCTGTGGGACGAAACCGTTTAAAACCTAAAACTGTTTAAACACATCAAACGTAATGGTTATACTATTATATAATTATGTACTGAGAAATATTTCATCCAACGGAGAGGGCTGGGGAAGGTTTCCATTTTGTGCTATATAGGCCAAGGGAACATACTCTAGCGATGACCCCCAGTATATCAACAGTGTTCGCTAATGAATTATCCAAAGTTTAGACAAGTCCAAAAGTTTTAACAATGACACAAATATTCATTTTCATAAAGTCTGCTGCTTCAGTGTTTTTAGATCTTTTTTTTTTTGTTGTTGTTGTTATTCTGGTATACTGAAGTATAATTACAAGCATTACATACTGTAAGCGTCAAATGATTTTATTGACAATTACGTTAAGTTTATGTAAAGAGTCAGTATTTTCAGTGTTACCCCTTCTTTTTCAAGACCTACGTAAGCAATTCACCCAATCAACCGTGCTGTCAATCAACTCAATCAACAGGGCCACACCCTGACTGATGGAGCAGTCCATGCTTACATAATCAGTGCTTGGAGTTTGTCAGAATTTGTGGGTTTGTGTTGGTCCAACTGCCTCTTGAGGATTGAACCCAAGTTCTCAATGCGATTAAGGTCTGGGGAGTTTCCTGGCCATGGACCCAAAGTTTCAGTGGTTTGTTCCCCTAGACATTTAGTTATGTCTTTTTCCTTATGGCAAGTTGCTCCATCATGGTGTGAAAGGCCCTGTTCATCACCAAACAGTTCTTGAATGGTCGGGAGAAGTTGCTCTCAGAGGTACCGTTCTTTATTCATGGCCGTGTTCTTAAGCAAAATTGTGAGTGAGCCCACTGCCTTGGCTGAGAAGCGACACCACACATGACTGGTCTCAGGATGTTTTACTGTTGGCATGACACCGGACTGATGGTAGCCGTCGCTTTCAAGGCAGCAAAGAAACCACTTCTCCCTAGGATAAAGATCCTGGGGAGAAGATAAATCCCATTTCCGATTGTTTGGGCATCTAGAAAAAAAGCTTATCCGTAGGAGAAAAGGTGAGCGCTACCATTATACTTCAATATTCCATAGTAACCTCTGACAAAAAAACAAAAAACCTCTGAAGCAGCAGACTTTGTGAAAATTATTATTTGTGTCATTCTCAAAATCTTTGGTTTTGTTGTGGCTGTATAAATATCCTGTATGAAAAAAAATATATATATATATATTTACTATTAGTTAGAATTAGATTTGCTGCCTAGCTAGTTCATGTTAGCTACAGGAATTGATGCGACTCTAACCTGTGTTAGCAAAACAGTAAAGGAAATGCGTCACGTTAATTCGAGCATATTAAAACATTTGATGAAGGTAGTGCCAGGGAGGCTTATCGCAACTTTTACATACAACACTATTGTGCATTGGATGATCCATTGTCTTCAAGCACACAGCAATAGCTACAGTGCTAACCGCTCTGTGTAGCATGAGAAATACAGAGCTGATAACCATCCATTTGATGGTTTTCGTTTATACACTGATGACATTAACTGGATGCTACAGTAATCTGAGTTCATTTGGTTTGACAGAAGACGTGGTTTGTAATAAATGCGTGATAGATCTCCTTAAAAAAAAAAAAAAAAAGGCGAAACTAACATAATTGCTTAAGTATCATAACAAAGCAGAATGGCTCAGGTCTTTTCCGTTGTGTTTGGGTTTTTTACTGGAAATGTCACCAAGCTAAGAATATAAAACACTCCTGGATTTTCATTCAACCTAATAAAGCCTCTCAGCAAGGTCTCTTTTGGCTCTCCACTTCCAAATGCCCTTTGGGGTGGTCTTGGGCACTTAGCAGCCTTTTTTTAAGCACTTCATTGGAGTAGGTGCACCATTGACCTCATGTAAATACCCAGTAGATCATGCCATACAACGGCGCTCTTACACACTGAGTCACTCTTCTAGCCCTGAAACAAAGAGTTCACTTGCACAGTAAAAGGCCCTCTGGGAAGCTGGCCACAAGTTGGTGTGATTTTAGCCTGAAATTACACTCTGCTGGCTTCTGACAGATAGCTACAATTTCCTCTCATTTGGCCACCTGCAGCGCTGCGCGCCCGACAGCACAGCGTACACCAGCTAATGGATGACATGCGGTCTTTGGTATTCAGCTAATAGAACAAGATGTGGTGCTAAGAATTATTTCGGGCTCGCACAAAAAAGGACTGAAATTACCCTCATCTCATGCAATTAGCGCCCAAACAGTATGATTGAAATAACGAGAAGATTAATAGTGAGATCTTTTTCCTCTCCCCACTTAACCTCACCCATATCTGATCGAACAACACGGTCACATAGTAAAGGATTAATGTTTGAGATTGTTATTAAGATTAGGATTGGGATCAGACGTTTTTTTTTTTTTTTTTTTTTTTGTATTGTGTTTTAATAGCATGTGGCTTTGAGGCTTAGATTTTATTGGTAAATGTTTTTACCGGAATCCATGAAAAAAAAAAATCCATTAAAAGCTAATGAAGCGATTGGGAAAATAGGAAATTAATCCATCTGTCCGATATTCGGTATTTCGAATCGGATAACTTCAGCTCAAACATCTTCCTCTTATTTATTATGAACAAGCCTCATTCCTGGATATGATCCGATTCCTAATACAGCGGTACCTCAGCATGTGAATTTAATCTGAAGTTCTGAGGGCGAAATTTCGTATTGTGAAACGCATTTTCCCATACGACATAATGTAAATGCAGATAATCCGTTCCAGCGACCCAAAAATATATTAACAATATTTCAGATTTCCAACTCTATAATCGTATTTTTGCATATAAAAATGATCAAAACATTTAGAAAAGACATACAATTTAGAAAATGAAGTAAAATATGAAATAAATAGACATTAAACCTCACTTAACCTTAATTTTTGATTCCTCTTGGCAACGGCTGCTTTAAAAACCAAACTGAAAGCGGCTCCCTTTTCTTCTAGCTAACATTCCTGGGACTCATGGTGCTACTGTATGTCTTCACTAAATCTTGACTAAATCGGCAAAAACAAACAAACAAACAAACAAACAAACAAAAATCACCAAAATATATGTAAACTCGCTTCACTTGGGTTTTCACTGACAAAAACAAGTTTTGAGTGAGCCGGTTCAAAATTTAAATTCTTGAGATGAAAATTCATGAACTCGTGTAGTTCTGTAAATGCTACTTTGGGCCAAGAACACAGTATCTCATTCACACTCTAGAGGGCGATCTAGAGTAACATGCTTGTTTATTGGCAGGTTTCAAAATACCGGAGATCCTCTTAAAAAAAACAAAGAAGGCACACGAAGGACACGAGGAACTCCTTGATCAGCACTGACTCACTCGACTTGTACTTGCATGCCATTTTAACTCATTTTACATGTAAATATTACTTATGGTTTTTCAATCCGTCCATGCATGAGCTACTCTCAACATTTTAATTAGGAGTCACTCAGCATGAGCATCCATCTCTGAAGCATCTCAGCAAGCCGGGGAGAGAAATAAATAGCTACGATTAGGACTCATCGGCGCAAAGATAAACAGTGTTTGGCAGAGCAGAACCGGCTTTGTTAATGCACAGTTCAGCTCCTGGTGTCCATCGTAGCCTCCGGAAGAAAAAAAAAAAAGGCATTAGGTGGATGTTTATGAGGTCCTGTAAAAGCAGTGATGGATATGGCTCCATGGCCCATAACTCGCCTGATTGATCAGGAGCAAAGACCGCGGACATGGAAGGGGTCACGGGCGCCATTATCGTAACGCATTAATGGCATAATTTCTGGTGAGTCCGGCGTGTTGAAGTTAAACAAACAAACACCAAAATATGAAATGGCTTTATCGATCACACATTCAATCTGTCTACGGACGTTTATCGCAACACAGGGTGGGTGGGGACGGCGACGGCGTGCATTGTTTGAGCGAAGTGCTTATCGAGTTGCTCTGAGAAATACAACAAGCCACACAAGTTTCACAGTCTGTGCCTTTTAATAGGAAAGGCAGAAATGATTTATTAGTCCTTCTACAGGTGGTTTATTGAGCTCTGGGCGAGCTGAAATAAAAGCTACCGCGCACCATTTCAGGCTCGGAAGTCATTGTAATGCTGCTCTTGTACATCATACACCTCAATCAGTACTCTGTATGTATGTACAGTCCTGAGCAAAAGTCTTGAGCCGCCCCTCGTTTCTTAACATTAAATGAAATTAAATGTAAATCGTAGGAACGAACCACTCAGCATTCAGCATCAGCAGTGTACTAATCACCTTCCTGATCATCTGACATCATCTGCACCTGTTTCTCATTGGGTCAGTTAGATGGTTTTTAATGCTTGAATGATTCGTTGGTCACTGTTGTGGCTTAACAAACAAAAAACATTCATCTGAAACTGCTCAGGTACAGGGTCTGGACTGAAAACTGCCAATAAAAAAAACTCCTTCAGGAAGCCTGGAGAACTATTCATCAAGACTTCCTGGAACAATACAAGAACGTCTGGCTCTTTGGAAGCAAGATATAAAGAAATGACCCAGGGAGGGGGGGGGGCAAGACTTTCGCACTATACTGTATGTATTTTTTCTAACCGTCATCATTTCCTTCTCATAGTAAAGCATTTCTATAATTCTTTTAAGCAGCTTCGCTCTCTTCTAGCTTCCTCTTTTTTTGCTATAATATTCGTTTTCCCAGGACATGCAGCAAAGCACACAAGTTCACTTTATTCATTTTTATTTATTCCCCCGAGGTGACGATTAGCATCTCTGAACTGTGACTGGAGCCCACAGATGTGTGTGTGCTTGTGTGTGTGTGTGTGTGTGTGGTGTGAAGATCCTGCTGGCACAGCACAGATACAGATTAGCCCTTTTACTGCTACACGCGACTAGGAGCCGTGAAGAAAAAGAAGGTCTCCATTAAACTGGATCAGATAGAACGGATGCACATGTTTTTTTTTTTTTCCTTCTTCTTCTTCTTCTTCTTCTTCTTTATACGTAAGAAGACAGAGACACAGAGACACCGTGCAACTTCTGATAGGGTGATAATAATCCACACCTGGCATGGCATGATATAGCCTGAAGCAAAATGTGGACTAGTTTCGTAAAATAGTGTGGCTTGTCGTGGGTTATTCCTTTCACACCACAGAATTAAAAAAAAAAAAAAATTATTAACTGTTTTATCTATTAATCCTTACTAAGAAAAAAGTTCCCTTTTTTCCATTGGTGCAATAATAATCACTATCAATCGCTTCTTTTCTTTCTTTTTTATTTCCCCAACAGACCCGAGTAAAAGCCTCTTCCAAATGGTTGAGATGTCAATTCACGTTACTAAAAATAGACAAAATAGAAAACAGGAAACACCGAAAATGTAACATAAAAGTATATACTGTATATTTTTTGTGTGGTCTAAACACTGGCATCAAGTGGGTTTTTTCTGTTTGTTTGTTTGTTTGTTTTTTTAAGCATACCTTACCTTAACCAATTGGTAGAGAAGGCTCAATCACACTATGCTCAAAACTTTGTTTTTTATGATATAGTGACTCAAAATATGCTCCACTAAAATCCAAACAAAGTTGAGCTGAACATTCTAGGTTTAAGATAAAGAATGCAGAGTTTTTTAACACTTTAGAGTTATGTGAAAAATGTTCATGAGATATACAAGTTATCTTTTTTTTTTTCCTTTTGAAATTGATGGCACAAAAGAAAAAAAAAACTAACAAAAAAAAACACAACTTGGTATATTACTGATAAAAAATAAATAAATAAATAAATAAATAAATAAATAAACAAAACAAAAACACTGACACTGGAGACTCCTTCCATAAAATGTAACATTTATATACTGTATAAAAGGATAACAGCTTTGGATTACATGGAGGTTTAGCAATCAAGCCATGGTACAGGGCTGTTACTATGGAAACCAGAACCTATTAGAACGAGCACATTAATAATAAATCTGCAAGCAGAACTGCCTGCTTTATTATTATTATTATTATTATTATTATTATTATTATTATTATTATTATTATGAGTGTAGAGTGTAAAGCTTTAAAACTGTAATTAGCTCACAGTTGAAAAAAAAAAAAACATACCTAGCTAAAAGCTACTCATACACCACGATGTGCGCATTTAACTCAAGCATACTGCTGAAAACAGTACAAGACTATCACCATGTTTCTTCTACTGTATTTGTTGAGCAGGAGACACAGCAATGTGTTTGAGGGTAGCTTCACATTTTAGATATGTACTTAGCAATTATGTTTTTTTTTTCTTTACATTTTTTCATCAGAAAGACTGCAAGCTTTACCGGGCAGAGAAATTGATTTAGTGGATTTGGACAGAGATTGCTCTCTACTAATGCAGTCAGCAAAGAGCAACAGCCTGAGATCATCCTGATTTCTATATTATTACACAACGATAAAGTTATCTCCTGCAAGCCCGAGCAAATAGTTAATATTAACAGTATACACTGCCTGTCTTGCAAAGATTTTACACATACAATATTCCCTTTGCGTGCCTTTAGCTCTGATTATATGGTGTCTACTTCAGGGAAGAAGAAAAACTCCATAGATGTGATAACCTGGTCATTCGGTACATTCAGGTCGTCAGCTGACTTCATTTTCGTTTTTTTTTTATTGTCACATTGCCACTGTCTCAAGAGGATTGTACTGTACAAGTGGACACTATGCATGATGGGAGCATCGCTTCATGCGCTTCTCTTCTTTCCCTGCCACGCCCATCGCCCTGGAATAGACTCAATCTGGACTCATCAGATGAGTCACATGACCTTTTGTCATCACGCCAGATGGAAAGTCCAGTCTTTATGCTCTGTAGCAAAAACCAAAATCTTTTTTTTTTTTTTTTTTTTTCTGATGAGTCGCATTGACGAGTGGTTTTCTTATGGACACACAGCTGTTTAGTTCTTTTCACCTTGTGCGTGTTTGTGTACAGTAAATGCTCCTACTTTCACTATTAAACGTAACTTTGGTCTTTACTGGCTGTCTTTTCCATGCAACTTCACCAAGCGTTTAAGTGATCTCTGATCACACTCATTCAGGATGGTTTTTTCGACTCACATTTCTTCACTTCAGCACTATCCAGGTTTTGATTATGTATTGGACAGTTCTTAACCCAATTCCAATCATTTTAATGCACATTGGTCTTTTTGTAATGCTGTACTGTACCTTCCTTGGTCTGGCCAAAGGAACTCCTCTTTAAAGACTGTTTAAACAAACCACTTTCTGACTTTTGCCACTAAACTAATTTTATTCTTTGACGTTATGATTAGGCTGAAGGTCAGGCTTCTAGGTTCTTGCTCCAGCGCTTGCCAAAGTACACAGATCTACCCGTGCTTATACTCATTTTAATCTAAATCCTGTCGACTTGGTGCTATAAAATTTCCAGACTAGCTCAAACTTGGCATTATGACCCTGCTGGGATCTCCCTATGGTTCGAAATCTTTCCACGTTCCACAGTTATTGCTTCTGGAGAGAAAAACCTGACCTACCTGGAGCCGTTATTACTCTAAAAAAAATATCTGTCCCTCCTGAGCAAGCTTTGCAAATTTTTCTTTCCTCTTTTGTGGACACTAGTGGTATAATTTAAAATCATCCCTAAAGGAATTCTCTGTACTGTAAATACAACGGAAAGCACATCAGCAGTTTTGGAAGTTTAATTGAATATATACATTTATTTATTTTATTTTTTTTCCCCCAAAAAAACAGAGTTTTATATCAGAGAAGTTGTAAGACGCCAGCGGGGTCCCTGGGCCACCATGTCGAAAGAGGAACGTACCTTCGTCGCTCTGTCGCTGTGCAGCAAACAAACCGCTTTTAGCCTTGCTGGAGAAGAGCTCTTCATCAAAGTTCAGGTTTTGTTTAATGAGCCGGGCTCACGGGAGAGTCTGTAACACATCGATGCACACTCATCGATCCAGGTTGAGGCAGGAACACCTGCCCTGCCGACTCAGTAGTAACACGTGGGCGAGGTTATCGTTTCACCGTGCGCCGGTTGATGTTATAGCTTCAGAGATTATGTCCATTGATCTGAACATGTTGCTCAAGCGCAGCTAATGTGTTCTGCTTTGTGCTTTCAGGGGCAGAAGGTGCGGTCTTTAGTAACTCGGTGGAGACGCCACACGTCAGAGCGGAGCCCTTCAAGGAGCTGCGGTAAGACTTTTCGTTTTATTCAATTCACGCGTGAGAACGAATGCGCCGTGAAGGCATGAGTCGGCTAGCTGGAGGCTAAGGTTTGGATCGTTAGGGTGTGAAGAAAAAAAAAAGTGCTGAGAAATTACAGTATTTAAGTGAAATTACAGACTGTGTGTCAAAATCTTACTTAATTAAAAGAGGAAATGAACAGGCGATTAAAAAAAAACAAAACAGGGCAGAGCAATAAAAGTTATAGTTTTAAATTTAATCTAATGTCAATGGAAAGTAACCTTTACTTTCATCCCCATGATTATCTCTGCGCAGCTTGGTAACGAATTAATCAGAAGTATAATATCCAGTAAATAACCAATACAGTGCTACCTCGGCATGCGAACGCCCCAAGAACGCCCTTAAGAACTGAAATTTTAAAAGAAATTTGCCTTGCAACTTCGGCACAAGAGTGAACGGACCGAGCTGAACCGAGCGCCGTCTAAGTTGCGCGTACGTCCGGGTGCCGTTCAAAACTTGATGGCGTCATTGGAAGCAAAGTTACTTTTAGTTTTTTTTTTTTGCATTTCCTGTAAGATTTAGTGAAGACATGGCACCATGGGTCCCAAGAATGTCAGCAAGGACGGTAGCAAGAAGAAAGGGGAGCCGCTTTCAGTTTAGTTTTTAAAGCAGCCGGTGCCAAGAAGAATGATAAATTAAGGTTAAGTGAAGTTTAATGTCTATTTATTTCATTTGGATTTCTTTTCTAAATGTTTTGATTGCTTTTATATGCAACAATATGATTATAGTGTTGAAAATTGGTAATTTTGTTAATATTTTTGGAACTGGAACGAATTGTTTGCATTCACATTATTTCCTATGGGACAATGTGATTCACAATACGAAATTTCGCCTTAAGAACTCGCCTCAGGAGCTGATTAAATTGCTGTACTGTAAGTACCACTGTAGTTACTGTTAGCTAGGTTTTGACTGGCCAGTCGATGTTAGCTACTGTACTAGAGTGTATGCTAACTTAGCCATAGTTAAATTCTGACTGGAAGTTACAGTAGCTACAGGAAGACTATGTTTGTTTCGCTGCACAATTAAGTCAACACAAGTTTGTTATTTATCAGATGAATGAATCAATATTTTTCATTAGGATAATGCTAGCTGCCCGGACAGTTGACGTTAGCTAATCTACGGAAACCATGCTAGCCTTACTTGGTATCAGCAATCATTACAATTGGTAAATAGAGCTAGATAAATATTAGCAAATTAAATTGCTTACCATTTGAGTGTTTACTCATGCCCTTTTTTTTTTTTACTTCCTGCCTTGAGGCTAGTCGAACCCGGGATTAGCAACAAAATCAGGCTAACATTGTGAAATGCAATGTGAAGTAAAATTCTATAAGCCGTATCCATTTTTAAATGCCCGCTGAGCGTGTGTGATGTCACAGCGAACTTTCTACCGTTTGAACCAGGACTTTTCTGCTATTTTCTTACGCATGTGGTTGTGTGTAATACCCGAAGCAATCCTTTCACCGAAGCGCATTCGAGAGATGTTTTTTGATCTCACGCTTGCCAAGAAACGATTGTGAGTCAATAGCAATTTTCCTCACTAAGGTTAATGATTGAAGATTGCTAGAAAGGGAAAAAAAAAAAAAAAAAAAAAAAACCTCAGCATTTGTCGCACATTGTACGGTTACACAAAGAGGCCGATGGCAATGAGTTACATTTCCCGTCTATTTTGCGCGACTTGGGCTGAAAGCAAATTACAGACCATTTCAATAAACCTTTGCTTGCCTGAAAGAGGGCGAAAAAAAAGCGAGATCATTTATTTATTTATTTATTTACTTACTTACTTATTTTATTTGTTATTTTCTTGAATGTAAGAGCTGCCATTTGGAACGGCAAAAACGAGGCAAACAACTCAAGTGTCCTTTAGAGGAAACCTGGACCTTGAATGTATACAGGTTTGTAGAATTTGATGAAAAGAATCACGATGCAATTAGGATCAAAGTGTCTGCGAGCGGATGGTAAAACCTGTACATCGTGTCCAGTCGTAGCGATGTAGAGTAAAAGCCGCCTTGATGGTTAACACTGTGTTAAAGCATGAATGGAACTAGGCTTTAAGGACATTCAGTTGCTGTTATGAGCTGGCATGTTTAGTCCGGAGGCGTTGATCAAATTTGTACAGTAGCGAAGCTCTGCTAATCGTCCCATCTGCAAAGGAAATTAAATTATATTAATGCTTGGACGTGGCTTTTTTTTTTTTTTATCAAAGAAAGAAACCAGGTATGAGGTAATAACAATCTGATATTGTTTTCTTTAAAAGCTAGTGATCTTTGTTTATTTTACACATAAATCATTTTTTTTTTTTTTTAAAGTCACGTCCAACTCAGTCAAACTCCACTCCTTTGCCTTGTGTTACAGGAGATACTATTTTTTTTTTTTTATCTCTAAACAATTAATTATCTAAGGATTTTGTTGTTCTCATACAATACTGTTACTGTATATACAGACAGCTTAAACAAAGACCTGTTTTTATATAAAATGCATGACGTTTCTCCCAGCACTACTGCACTGCATTACATGTGAATTTTTTTTTTTTTTTTCAGAAAAGAAAAGTTTACTCTTGCAAACAGTTTTTTTTTTCTTTTGTCTGAACAACTTTCTGAGAATTAACAACAACAACAACAACAACAACAACAACAACAACAACAAAAAAGCCTCCGGTGCTCATGCGGCACAACTGGTAACAGGAGCTAACTTTTTTCACAGCACAACTTTATTTGCCACAGACTGATTAAAAAAAGTATCTTTAATAAATGAATAAAATAAATATGTAACTGTGAATACAACAATACAAATACAACGATGTGAGTGGTACAATTAAATAAGCAACTTTGGGCTGGTAACAGAGCAAACCAACCAACTTTATGCTCCTTCACGGTTTATTTCATATTTGATTGTCATTAAATACTACAGTATATACTGTATTATAACAAGGCAAAACATTAAGCCTAGTATTGTGTAGGTTCCCCTTGTGCCACCGTGTCAGCTCTAGCCCCTCAGGTCATGACTATAGAAGAGCTCTGGATGTTGCTAGCGGATACTAAGATTTGGGAGTGGTGGATGCATCCCATGGGTGCTTGATCGGATTGGGATCTGAGGAGTTTTGGGGCTGACCTTTGGTCCCCGACGGCATGGGTGGGCCTTGGGTGCCTGACACCAGTTTAATGGTATATAATTGTGAGGTATATTAGTCTTTCATTGCTGATATTACAGAAGCTATAGAAGTCTGTGTGGCTGCTAAGATCAATTTCAACTTGGATATGATGTATTTCTATCATATTGTATTATATTACATTATATTATATTGCTAGGCCCGACTGTAGCAGTGATGTATTATGCCTGACACACTGAGTTACGTATACAGCAGTATAATCAGCATGACTTTACTACCTACAACATAAAAAACTTCAGAGAAGAGAAAACAGTACAACACCCTGAAGCGAGGATCTCCCTGTGTAACTCGTGATGTGGTTTTGTGGCTGTTTGTACAAGTCAAAAAAAAAAATATATATATATATATAAGTATTGGCATCCCGCGGTGTAGTAAAACAGTTCGTTAAGGGTACGGCTTGATTTGAGGAGAACAGCGGCGAGGAAGAGAGGAAGATCGATGTCCATGTTGCTGGCACCTCCTGTTCTTGGACAGGCACTCTTAGGTCCCTGATCGATGTCCGATGCTCATCAAAATCTAATTAAAGGCGATTCTCATTAACTAAACAAACATGAGCGGCGCAATGCCAATAGCTGAGCACGAGGGAGGACGCGAGCGGGTGGGGTCAGATATGCTGGTGGATGCATGCGTTGCAGGATAATAATGAGCAGTAAATGGCCTGAGGGGGCGTTAGTTATTGTAGCAACACACACACACACACACACACCTAATAACCTTGCTCATCAGCTTTCAAGTTTCACATTAATCATCACTTCTGGCCTCATGTGCAAGAACTCGTTTTTTTTGGCAGCCATCAGTCACAGAGGTGTACAGTACCCCCTGACAGTCTTAGGCCGTGATTAATCTCACTTCTAACTACAAATAAGCGTCCACAACACAGCTGCCGCGCGTATGCTGCTCGTCGCAATACGGTGTAGCGAACACTGGGGGCAGTATAGCACCACTACACAACATACTGTGCTATACAGTACGTACAACTCTCTAAACAAACTAGGATTGTATCTTATCTTAAGTACAAGGCTTGTACTTCATTTCAAACTCCCTCTATTTCACTCCTCGTTCAAACACGCCATTTCAGTTTTTATTTAAATGAGCTCCTGCTGAGCCACACCGCCAGACCCCCCCCAAATTTTCCTGGCTGTACAGTACAGTATGACTCGTCGGTCCGTCTGTCCGTCTGTCCAGCAGGACGTCACTGCATCACATAAACCTGGCTGGACAGAATTTAATGGATCTTTGGTAGTACTTTATTTGCCAGAAGTTAAACCTCGAAATTGTTGAGTACAAGGGAAGTTGTCAGCAGTTTTGTGGCAGATTACAAACCAGACGTTTAGACAGCACACGGCGCATGCGTCAAACTGTGGGCGTGTCTTAAACCGAGCGCTGGACAGAATTTTATGAAACTGGATTGGATTGGAATTTACTGGATCAAGTAAGTTTGTCAAGTGATACTCGACCTTACAGAATGTGATTTCTGTGTATTAATAAGTGAGACAGAGAGTTCTGCTGTACAGAGAGACACACGGACATGCACATGGACCTCAACCTCAAATAATAATAATAATAATAATAATAATAATAATATCACTGATTACATTAAAGATCAGCAGATTATTATTAGATTTAACATTTTAACTCTTTCTGCAAACTCTTTTCTCGTTAACTTACGCTGGTGTAAAATCATGACAACAGTCACAATGATAGAAAAGGAAAGTTTCAAAATGAAACTCGGTCTGTTAGTGAGTGTGTTTATCATGAAATTCCACTCACACTTATAAACCAGATGGGCACAGATATTTTTTTGGCTCTGACCTACCGTGTAGTTTCTGTTACTTTTAAATCGGCCAGATGTTCAAAAAGTCGCAAGCGGGCATGAGAAGAGAGCAACACTACACACGCAGGTCTCAGTCATTTCGTGTTTATATATATATATATAAACCTGTTTTTTGATGCTGAATGTCTAGAGTTTTTAAATTCAATGAAAAAAAATTATGGTCAAATTTATCAACAGTTTATTAATATGAGATTACAACAAAACAAATAAGATCATTAAACCTGTTTCTAGACATATTTTAGTATTTGTGAACATAAATTTCCTGTTCTGTTCGTCGAGACTGTACTCTAAACATTTAAGAAAGAAGAAAGAAGCAACATTACATTATATACCAATAAAGATAAATAATAAAAAAGTACTTAAAATAGTAAAATATGTTTAGAAAAACGCTTAATGCCTGCGAGTGGCGCAGTGGTTAAAGCGCTCGCCCTATCATCCGGAGATCGCTAGTTCGAATCCCGGGTGGTGCTGTAACCTCTCGCAGCCGGAGGTCTAGAGGGAGCTGATTGGCCGAGCTCTCTCAGAGGGGAGGGATGAGAGGTACTTAGTGCTCCCACATTAATCACGGCTCTAGAGCCAATCAGGGGCGTCTGTGAGCTCGCGCAACGGAAGGAGCGGATAGCGCCGTCCTCCGAGTGTGTTACGCCGCCCCCAACGGTGCGCGAGCGAGCAGTTCGAAAAGATGAGGTCGGCTGTCGTCACGTGGTTCGGAGGAAACACGTGATAGTCTTCGGCCCTCCTGGCTGAGTGGTAGTAGTAGCCTTAATGTGGGAGCCCCCTAGTGACGGGGAGGAATTGGACACGACTAAATTAGGGAGAAAATCGGGGAAAAATCCAAAAAAAAAAAAAAAAAACGCTTAATAAACTTACACCTAGATAACTTCAAGATTTTTTTCACATGCTACTTTCAGCACCAAGAGCTATCAGCTGGTTTGAATATGCTGCTATTTATATGTTGGTGGTTTGATGATGATGATGATGATGATGGTGGTGGAAAGTGATGTCTAATGAGATTTCTTAAGATCTGGTGAGAGTGACATTAGAGCCCAGAGTGTAGCATTATTTTCATACTCTTTGAATAATTCAAAAAAGCATCATGTCCTGAGAATGGAGAGGCGGAGTCATGTTGGAATTGACCACGCCCATGAGATTGAACGGGTTCATGATTGATCCTTCGCTGCCGTGGGCCTGGCCACTTCTGAATGGCAAAACGAATGCTACTTACCGGACGCCAGAGCAAAAACCAAGAAGGAAAACACATCTGATAACGTTATATCATCTTAAACGACACTCTGTCTCCTGAATTATGGTGTCTAAGTCGTTATGAATCGCCTCTGAACCGTCCGTGTCGTTCTGTTCACGGCGAACTCGAGTTACGACACAAACCAGCGTCTAACACGAGGCTGAATGCCAAATCCCTCTCTAACCCCTGATCAAGGGCACTACTTGGTGTATGGAACAAAGGATTATACACCCTGCATAGCGCACTAGCTTCCCATCGAACGCTTTCATTAATGAGAAAGCTTGAAATGTCAGTGTTAGTTAACGTCACCTGCACATCATTTTACAAAGCGTAAAGCGCAGCCTGTTCCACAGCATCGTCTCATCTGCATCAGAAGCACTGAATGAGCGAAGGCTAACGCTAATGCTAACACCAAATCCAGGAGGAATCACATGTTTGTACAGCACCTGCGGTCATCGCGTTAATCAAACTTCTGCAAATTTATATCCTTAACACCTTTTGAATAAATTATGAAGTCCACCACGACATACTGCATATGAAAATAATCAGCGGATCAGGTAATCCGGTATGTCGTCAGGTGATCATCTAGCGATCTTTGTTTGTTCTTTGATTGTTTTTTTTGTGTCTCCGAAATACACCTTGAATGTGATTATTAACATAAATTACACAGTACCCTGATGTCGGATCACGGTACTTCCACCATCAGCTGTTAATGTACTGTATACTGTATATTGCACAAAAATAAATAAACACAAAAATTAAAGGAATACTTGGTCCCGGTTTGATTTGAACATCCCTTGTACGTGTATTTGTGTTTCAGGTCAATCCACGACCAAGCGTTTCCATTCATTTCGACCAGCGTATAAAAAAACTGAAATGTAGTCAAGTGTGTGTGTGTGTGTGTGTGTGTGTGTGTTGTCAAATTCAAAAGGGACTCACCAAACCCTTGAAAAAATGTGAAGATTTTCTGCAAGAGGCATGAAACATCTGTCATCATCTATATTTCCGATTTATTTCTTTTTTATTTTTTGGAAAATGAACAAACTATTCTGACTGATGACATGTTCTCACATAATTATTATTTCTCTCTGAGAAATATCGTGAAACATCGGCTCCTACACTCGAGTAATTTCGCCTGACAGAGATTCTGTCCGAGCATTCGAGCAGAAGAAGAAGAAGAAAAAAAAAAAAAAAGAAACGTACAAGAAGATTAAAAAACTCTGACAGGTAACAATCGGGTGTTTTACGGCTCCTTCGAGAGGCATTTGCAGTTTCTTTCTTTCCAATATCAAGTTGTCATGAAATCACAACCTGTCTATATTCAGTGAAATAGAAAAGAACAACAACAAAAAAGTTGAGGTTTCAGCGCGATTGGTGGATCGGTGATGGATAGAAACCGGAGCCGCTGCAGAACTCGGGTCTGTTAAAGAAGACTGAGGAACGGCTTTAAGGCTTAAGGAATAAATGAGAGGTGTTTGGAAAGCGCTCATCTCTTGTCTTTACTGCTCAACACCAGGCCGCAGGCAGAGGGTCATTTGTAATCATTATAAGCTCTGCAGGAGTCGTCGCCGCGGCCCCGGGTGGCCTCGGGGCGTGGTCTTCGCTTCGCTCCGCTCCGACTTGAAAATGGGCCGGCTCTGTCTGGCAGAACCCCATCCAGGCCGTATTCATGAGAGTAATTGTGTGAGCGTCGTGTGCCGTGTGCAGGTCAGAGTCACCCGATGGTCCTTTCATTATCTCGGCGACAAACCCGAGCTCGAATAATCACGTCCTCTCCCCGGTGACACGACTCCAAATGTTACCCGGGGAGCGCGAGCGGCTCACGGCGGGGAAGTTTGACTTTAAGTAAATAAGCCGTCTGTCACCTTGGCATTTTGTGGTGTTTCTCAGAGCGTTGTCTTCTTTTCTTTCTTTTTTTTTCTTTTTTCTTTTGCGAGCGCTCTTCTTTCTCCTTCTCGTTCTCCACCCGGCATGACTAACACGAGCGCATCCTGCTCGGCGGATAACGGTGGGCTTTGCCGACTAGATAGCGGCACGTAAACAAATAGACGTGGCAATGTGACAATTTCAAATCTCAGCCAACGCAGATAGCAATCATTAGGAGGCGTTGTGAAGGACGGAATAAAATGCACCTCCCATAAAAATGCACATAAATTTACACAACATGTAAGGTCCTCTCTCTCTCTCTCTCTCTCTCGCTCTCTCTCTCTCTCACTATGGTGTCTACAGGAAGACAGAAATACGATTAACCTTCGATCTTGAGATCCGAAAGGACCGACATCTGCGCTTCACCTTCACTTCGCGATTGCGTTTGTGCATTACGACTTTTCACACATTCTGTTCATCGCAGGAAAACACGTCTGTACGATAAATCCAGCGAAGAGAAAACAAGCCTGTGGTCCATTAAAAATTCTCTCAAATAATATCCTGTATAATTTGAACCTGTTCTTCGTCCAAGTGCACCGGACGTATATTAAATACCGAACCCACGTGTCTGATTACTGACTTTTCGCCAACGTATCCTGGAGGAGGAATGCACATCATGTCATCTCTATTCTCCTCCATGTAAAAAAACAAAAAACAAACAAACCCTGGATCGATATGATTTCTCTTCACCATTAATACGACATCCATTCATCATCTTCCCACACCGATCCCGAGAGACGGCCGTAATCCGCCGCGCTCTCTGTAATAATCCTTCACCTCCTCCCGAGCATGTGTACCTCGCAGATGTCAGCGGCGTTTGAAGTTTAACAGGACAAGCTGCGGATTTTCCCCCCAAAATCATCGAGGCTGCTTTCATGTCTGATCAGACTCCCGATGCTAATTTTACACCCATTTGTATCACTTAACCGGTAAAATAGCCCTCCGTCTGGATAAAAAGCTGTCAACATGATGAGCTTATTTACCTTATTTACCAGAAGCATGCTGGTGTTATTTAGACATGCTCTATTATTTTTATTACTTTTTTGCCGTTTTTCTCGCTCGGGCTTCGCTAAGCCGCGCTCCACGTGCCTCTTTTATCTGACGCAATGCTAATCTTTCCTGAATAATGGCTCATTAGGTGCACTGCCATGTTCTCATCAAATTCTCGCACAAACAACAAGTTATCGTTTAATGCCTCGCTTGTTATCTCTTACACTCGTAGGCTTGTTATCTTACACAAACATAAAGGCCGTGTTGTGTTGTGTTGTGTTGTGTTTCTGTTGTCTGGTCGTAGTATAAAGCTGCTTTCTTCTTTGCTCGGTGAAGACGGTTCGCTTTAAAGGTGACACCTTGCTACATCAGAGTTTTCTTTGGCTCAGGAAACTCATTATGGATGTTTATTTTAGGAAAATATGATTAACGTTACCAGAAGCTACTTGCTGCTAGCTAACGGTAACAGTGGCGGAAAGACCGTGGTTTAGATTAGCTGCTTCGCAGAGGAGTTGAAGTTGTTATAGCTGCAAAGGGGGCGGGGCCAACATCATATTAAACCCTATGGATTAAGAATGGGATGTTACTCAAGTTCATATGCCTGTGAAGGCAGGCGAGGAAATACTGTACTTTTGGCAATATAGTGTAGAAAGATAAATAGATAGAGAAAGTACTTTATTACGATTACATGCCTTTACTGACACTACCGACTCCTTTCTCCAGAAAGCATGAAATTCTGTCAGTGATAATTAATAGCTTTAAAAATGTATTATCATGTCGTGCAGAGCATCCTCTGTACAAGTACAGCACACAGAGAAAGCTGTAACTATAGGAACCATAATGTATTAAAAATGAGGTATTTAACGCTTATAAAAACGATTGCACGAGATGTTCTGACTCGTGATCCAGCCACCCTGTGCTATGAATATCCCTTAAAGCACAAACAATTAAGTATTAAGCCAGAGCGCTAATTGACTTCGAATGTCATGTTGGAAGTGAACTGCGCGTCTCTCCCTGAAGGACTTCCTTCTTTTCAGAACAAATTAAAGAATTAACCACAATTACCCACCGTATCATACGACTCTGACCTTAAACCGCCTTCCCGGGAAACACACTTCTAAAGCTTCTTCTGTCTCGACACCCGCATCGTTTCAGGTGCAATTACGGGGAAAATCTCCAGTTCTGTTCTCACACCAGCCTTGGAAATCTTCAGTTACATTAAAGAGAGAGAGAGGGGGGGGGGGGGAGGGTGTTGGGGAGGTGGGGGGGGGGGGGGGGTTAATGAGATCGTCTCCCAGGATCTGTCCGCCTCGCAGCACCTCACGCTCTCTCCTACTCACCAGATACACAAAACGATTCCTCACCACCCCTACAGTACCTCTCGCTAAGGTGCAGAACATGATTAATTTTAGCTCTTTGGCGTGTAAGACAAATGGATGCGCTTTCTGAGCACTCAGCATTTCCTGCTTTTATTTCAGAACTATTTCAGTAACGTCCATATAAAACCGAGCGTTTTAGAATTAGAAACTTTAGTCTTCCATAAAATATATATTCTGTTGTGGTGCGTCTTCGGACACACCTTCTAATTCAATGTTTTTTTTTTTTGTTTATTTACTGATTAATTTTCTACATTCTAAAACACATATTTCGTTATGTATTTAAGTAACAACACCACTAACGGTCAGTTGTTATTTTAAGATGTGAAGGTCAGCTGTTCTGGAACAGTTCTTACAAGAACAGTATTGTGTGTCGAGTGTGTTTGTAAACCCCATCAAGCTACATGATGTAACTGTCTCTCATGAAGACCTTCCCAGGAAAGCAAGACCAAAACTTACACACTGCTGCAGAGGAGAAGTTCATTTAGAGTCACCAGCCTCAGAAATCACCAATTAACAAACAGCACCTCAGATTAGAGCCGTTATGAAGCTTTACAGAGCAGAAGTAGCAGATATACATCTCAATATCAACTGTTCAGAGGAGATTATTGAGTATTTTGGATAAACGTTATTTATTTATTAGTGGTTATTGCTGTCATCTAACACCGCCAGTGTCAGGGGTTCAAATCTCGCCTCCACTCTGAGTGTGTGAAAATTGCATGCTCTCCCTGGGCTTGGTAGGTTTCCTCCCATACATGCAATGTAGAATGACTGACATTTCCAAATTTCCCCCAGTGGATCATTTGTATCATTATATTTAGCTTGTGTCCTGTGATGGATTGGTATCCCTCTGGGTTGTGCCCTGGATCCACTAATGTTATAGCAGCTTTAAACGGCCATTTAATCAAAACGGGGAAGGGGGGGTGTAAAGGCGAGAGAGTGTGTGTGTGTGTCGGTGTCAAAAAACTCGGTACTCGTAAACCAAGACATGCTCGTTTTTCAAGTCAAAATGTATTAAAAATCTTTGCTCGTCTTGCGGAACACTCGTAAATCGAGTTACTCCCAATCCGAGGTTTCACTGTATATTCAATGTGCTGAATATAATATTTTGGATTCTGAATGAATTCTAGCTTATTGTTTAAAAAAAAAACATGTGATACTAACGTACAAAAAGTCTGATATTCGTCATGTCTAATCTCTTCTGTTAATGCACTCTGACTGAAGGTCTGTACAAGCTCAAGTGCACACGCATTAAAGCTAAAAATGAGCCATAGAGAATATGAAAAGTCTTAAACTCATGGATATGATTAGAAAAAGTATACTTTGCTGTCATGTAGTTTGGAATGTACATGAATGCATTAAATTAGAAAAAAATGCAAAACAGAAGCATTTTGAGTGTATTTCAGTGTGATACTCAGATGCCCCGCTGCTTGTGTGTGTGTGTGTGTGTGTGTGTGTGTGTGTGTGTGTGTGTGTGTGTGTGTGTGTTCTTCGCTCCCTCTGCAGGTTGGAATCTCCAACACGTTCCCTGTACATGGAGGCTCCTAAAGGCGTGCACATTCAAGCCGAAGCAGGTGACATCCAAGCCACCTGCAGAAGCGACCTGCGCCTGGAGTCTAAAGATGGAGAGGTAAACGTCTTCAACATACACACACACATTCTCACACATACACACACGCACACAATCTGTTGACACCACGATGTGTTGGACAAGTTGATCCGCTTCAGTTTTCTGACATCCCCATCTGCCGTGGGTTTCGTATCCAGACGAGTTCATCGCTCATCTCCATATGGTCCGTCTCTTCCGCAGTGCCCCGAGCTTAATACTCAGGCTGCCATACATCAGTGGCAATTACAGCAGATAATCCACGACCCAACATTTGGAGAGAAACCGATAACCTTGTAAGAAGCACACTTGTTGTTGCGGAGTTGGAGAAATGGGAAGATTATCGCCATATGCTCACGAAATATACGAATAATTACAGCAAATCCTGCAGGCTGCAGTGACGAGGAACGATTAGAGACCTCGAACAGAAACCGCCGTAAAAAAGGGCGAACGGGCTGAAAAAGAGCAGCTCTGACAACCGACGTCATCAATTCTATACTAACAGCTAGTTGATGTGCGATGCATGAAGTCTAATAATGAATACTTTAAAAGATTGAAGGAAAGTGTTTCATTAGGACGGTGTAATGTTTCTGGAAGGAGTCTCCAGTGTCAGGGAAGTTTATGGTTTTACTGTTTAACCAGTTTAAATGTACAAACAAAACCTTTTCTTTATTTCTGTATGTACTGCTTATCCTATGTAGGGTACGAGGTGGTGTACTGTACATCCTGATTGGCGTGCCAGCCCGTTACAAAGCACTAACAAACACACACACACACACACACACACACACACACACACACACACACACACACACACACACACACACTACAGGCAAATTTAGAAACAGTATTCAATCTACAATGCAGAACTTTGGACTGTCAAAGGAGAACGTTCCACACACAGAGCGGAGACAAGATTCAAACCCGGAACCCTGGAGGTTTTGGAGGTGCGAAGACAGTAAGGCCAGACAGCAAACCACCGTATCGCACAACCCTGGCGTGGATTATTATTGTATAATGTCACATTCCTGATATAACCACCGCCCCCGTGCTCTCACATTCCATTACAACAGTTCTTAAGACTTTTTTACTAGAAGAATAGAGACACCTCCGGTGCCCAGGCTGCCTCAGAGGTCCTGGTACAATTAGTCTTTGGGAAAAAAAAAAAGCCCTCCAGCTTGCCTTCACACTCAGCTTTGCTCCACAGCAGATGTCTGGAGAATCAGCTGAGACCACTGCTTAAAACGTGTTCCAGGTCATTTGATGGAAACGCTTCCCCAAGGCTGTTGGTAATGGCTCCTTTTACCTTTTTTTTTTTTAATATCCTGACGGGTTCCTCTGCCGGCTGCGGTAATGCTCACGGGAGTCCGGCGAGGGAGCGAGAGCGAGAGAGAGGAAGTGAGAAATGAGCGCGATACGGTCTGGCTGTGAAGGGATGAGAGTTTTGTCTCGAAGTGAGACCGTCTGCAGCGCTCATGTCACTGAAATGGTTTCACATCGCTCGGATGTGCGGAGCTCGACTAGCCCAGAGAGGACCCTTCCATCAAATGGGGTTTTTTTGTGGTCCAGAGTGGAGTTACAGCGTTGATAACGGTAGCCGCTTTGTCCAAACTACTGCACCGCCGCGCACAGGCTGAGCGATGGAGCTCCAGGTGATGGACGACTAGACGGGTATCTTTGCCAGAAACTGTTCCGGGGCAGATTTACAGGACGTACTGTACAGTACAGTACAGTACATACAGGATGCAAGAAAACACTTCATCATTTCTATCTTTATTATGTCTGTCTATCTTAATATACTGTAACTTCTCAGCGCATGTTGAAACCACGTTAACGTCACATTAGCATCTACAGACGTCTGACGGAATCTCAGGCTGTCCAGACATTTCTTTTTAAAGTATTAAGAAAAATAAAAAACACTCTACAGGAACTTATTAAAAGCCATGACCCCCTAACACCACATGTTGAAGCTGGATACAAAAGTTTGTGCACCCATAGTCAAATCAGGCTAGTTTTCCATGGATAACCATTTTTATTTCATTACTTTACTCCTTATTTCTATCAAACCGAGACATAACGTAACGGACATAACGGACCAGACATGTGTTCAATCAGTAATATCATTTTTGGCCAAACTCCAAACACTGCACTTTAACGGATTTTCTCCTCCTAACAGAATCATCGCCGGGTCGAAGCTATTTTTAGATCGTCTCCCAACGCACTCTGTGTTTGAGTTAAAGTTTTTTTTAATTATTTTTTTTTTAATAATATTCAAATCTCTGGATTAGGAAAGCAGATTCCAAAGCCCTTTTATTGGAGGAACTTATTGAGATGTTCAAATTATCGCCTTGTAATATCCAACTTCTGCTCAGCTTTAGCTTCTCCGTTTTTCGCTGCGTTGTTTTTTTTTTTTTTTTTTTACTTATTAAAATCCTATGGGGAAACATTTAACCTTTGTGTTGTTTGTAAAGAATTGATTGTTTTTAATTTAGTGATCCTCAGGGCCGCTGCTTAGAGACGAGCCCGGGGTGGTGTTCCTAAAAACAAACAAAAAAAAAAACAATGTATCGATTATTAAAAATAAGAAATAAAGAATCAGGTTTAAATTTATACATTACAGCAGAGTGAAATTCTTCTTTCTTTGCAAATCCCAGCGTAACTGGGGTCAGAGTGCGGAGTCAGCCATGATCCAGCACCACTGGAGCAGGTAGGGTTGAGGGCCTTTTACTCAAGGGCCCAGTAATGGGAATCTGGGGCTCAAACTGCTGCCCTTCCACTCAGTAACTCAATGCTCAGGATGAGTGAGTCTCAGAGACGAGACCTCAGATCATCTGTAGCACGTCTACAAAGCATCAAGGCTCCATTAGAAACCTTTGGCTCGTCTTTCTGGCGACTTCAGTATGAGGGTTTTTTTTTAAAATTAAATTAGTCCTGATGATGTCTGGAGTGTGAACATATTTAGCGCTGTAGTGGGTTCTGGCGACGTCCACAATAATTGGTCTGTGCAGTCCGACCTGTGTCCACTGGGAAAAATAATAATAATAATAATAATAATAATAATAATAATCTTAAAAATCTAATACTGTTTGTTATTAACTTGCTGAACTATGTTGTTTAACGCAGCATTAATATGCATTACATTACAGCGTGGTTGGATTCTCATATCTGATTGTGCTTTATATCTATTTAACAGAGGGATTAGATTAACGGTAATTAGTGATGGAACTGATACAGTAGTTGATCATGGGTTTGAGTAAACCAATCGATGACGGATTAATAATCGGTTTATCTGTACTGTACCATATAATGCTTCTTGCACTTGATTCCTGAAAATCATTCGAGAGTGCGTCACACACACATATACTGTACATGAACTAGTATCACTCACATAAGCATCTACAGTACCACATGATACACATATCACTCGTAAAAGATTTTCCTTCCTTCGTTCAAATTTTTTTTCTGAAAACCAAAGAAAGTGAGATTCATCATCTGCCATCTTAAACAGTCGTGTTGTGAGCGTGCGCGGTTATCCACATTATATGCACTCATGCTCTTCTGATTTATGAGTGTTTCCGCTACACAGCCGTTCCCCGGGTGTGCAGATAAAAAACATTTCATGTTTTAGGGTCTTTTAACTATTAAAATAGATTTAATAGTTTAAATATCATGGGAAAGTTGTTTGTGCCTGATCCAGTCGAACAGTCGAAGCAGGCGTCTACCAGGAGATTTTAGAGCACTTCATGCTTCCGTCTGCTGACAAGCTTTATGGAGACGCTGATGTACTTTTCCAGCAGGACTTATCAACTGCACACAGTGCCAAAACTGCCACTAACTGGTTTGCTGACCGTGAACCCCATGAAGAGTCTATAGACTATTGCCAAGAGGAAGATGAGAAACACTCGACCCAACAATCCAGAAGAGCTGAAGGCTGCTATCAAAGCAACCTGGGTCCGTATTCACAAAGCTTCTTAGAATTCTCTCAGAGAGATCCTATCTTAGCTTAAAAAGTCCCAGCTGGGAGTCCTAGACTAAAAGTGATTAAGGCGTGGTCGACCCCGTTGTTAGGGATGACGCAGCAATTCACAGACTGCGATTGGTTGATAAAAAAAAAAATCTGTAAATGTCTTGAAATGCGCTCTTTATGTAAATATAATACATGATAATAGAACAGACAGTGAAATCGTAATGGTTGTGTATAAGGAAATTGTATAATCGTGACTACAGGCTACTTTCTGCAAAGTTTCTTTTATATGCTAAATATCTTAAAGTTAATTAAAAACAGCCTAATGTTGAAAATGTGTCGACTTTTGAAGCAACCCATTTCCACACAGTAGCTACTATAATTTAGTTCTTACTTTTATTTATGATACTGATTTTATCCATTTTAATCCATTTTAGATTGATCGGAGCAAAGCGGCTCGGCTTTTACCAATTACAGTACGTAGCCAGCAATCCAAGAGAGATGGAAGGAAGTAAAACAACAAGGAAACCGGATTGGACAGAAGAGCCGTGTTTACTCTTAGCTTTACATTCAGTGTTTGGAGAATATTTCTTCTTTCCGCCATTTTGTCCTCTGCTATAGAAACTCTTAAGCCTTTTAAAACTCCTCCTCTCTACTCTTAACCACTTTTTCCTTAGGAGCCGTTTTTAGAGCTTAGATGTTTCATGAATCATTTTTATCCTTTACTAAGATTTAGTCCTAAAGTTAAGGGGGAATTCTGTCGTAATTCTAAGAATTTTCTGAGAATTTCATAATTAGGAGCAACTTTTAGGCTTAAGAAGCTTTGTGAATACGGGCCCTGGTCTACACCAAAGTCTTAGTCTGATCGCCTCCGTGCCATGCCTCATTGGTGCGCAAATTCATGCTGAAGAGGTCTCGTTAAAAGTATTGAGAATATTTCAGAATTTCTGTGTAGTTAATGCTTTTTTGATGGATCTTTGGAAGTATTCTAATATTTAGATTTTTTTGATTTTCATTAGCTGTACGCCGTAATCATCAAAATGAAAACAAAAACAAACAAACATAAACAAACAAACAAACAAAAAGGCTTGAAATGGTCTAGAATATACAGTATGCAAGTTTCACTTTTTTAAAATTGAATTGTGAAATTTTTTTTTTGTGATATTGAACATTTTTGTGATGCATTGTATAGACACAGTGTACATACTGTATATATTCTTTCTCTTTGTAGATCACTCTGGATGCTAAGAAGATCAAACTCCTCCGTCTGCCTGAGGGAAAAGCGTCTCCCTCAGCCACCAGACAGACTGTGTTCGAGGTGTGCGTCTGTCCCAACGGGAAGCTCTTCTTATCACAAGCAGGAACAGCGTCCACCTGCCAGATCAGCAACAACGTCTGCCTCTAGACACTCGATGTAGTCATACAGTACACACATACGCCCACGAAGCTACACACACCTGCATACACCCACACACACACACACACACACACACAGGTTGATCATTTGACTCCCACAAACTGCAGATCTGCTCATATGAAGATCACAACGACGTTCTGTAAAGAGTCGCGTAGCCTCCTTCAGCGCCCAAAAGACAAAAAAAAAAAAAAAAAAAAACAGCAGAAAAACATCACCCACGTGCGCCCTCGCACCGTGCATTCAGTTTTTTTTTTCATTCTTGAGTAAGTGGACGAAGTGGATTATTTCACGCAGATATAAAGAAATATGCCGTGTTTTTGGGGAGGGGTTTATTATTTTCAGTTTTGAGGTCACTTCATGCTCGTTATTTTTTTTCCTCCTCGTCTTTCTCCAATTGCAATATCGTCCAGTCGGGGAACATCGATTCTGAAACGTGAAACGGGACACTCTGGACCGGTGACGGCGTCGTTCGTTCCCACAATCCTTCCCTTCCTTCCTACCCTCCCTGAATAATAAATAAAGAAATAAAAACTGTGCTTGCACCGGGACTGACCTGATGCACGCTCTCTGTTCAAAGAGGAGAACAGTGCCTGTGCCTTAGCTCAATGCACTCGTGGAAAGAAGAAGCACATCTCACTGACCTTTTACTTTTAAGAAAAAAAATATATATATATGGATTTTGGGGTTCATTTCATTTTTTGTTCCCCTGATTTTTATTTTTCAGTACAAGAAAAAACAAAAAAGAATGCAAAGGAGTCAACAGACAATGACGCCAACTACGTCTGATTATCGAGGCTTTACTTCTTTACAAGATTATATTTCTCTAAAAAAAAATAAATGCTCCTTTTAATTTTATTCTTATTTCTTAATTGCCAGATTTCGCCTTCTGTGAATTCTCCTAATTGGCATATTATAAAGATTTTTTCTTTTAAAAAAAAATAATAAATTAATGAATTAACCAATCATTATACATTTCAATAGAAACAATTTGGCCTTTGCATTAATTATTAGACGTGTGTGTGTGTGTGTGTGTTGGATAAATTAAAAGGTTCTACCACTAGGTTTTATGTATTTTATTCTACTCTTGATCTTTTATGATAAACACCAATAAAACCAACAGGAAGGTGAACCAAAAACAAAAACAACAAAAAAAGAAAGAAAAAAAAAAAGAAAGATGGAGAGAGAGAGAGAGGGAGGGGCCTGAATGACTTTCGGTATCCTACAGCGCGATCTTGCCGGTTGTTGCAGCTCTAATGCATACAATGTGCAGCTTCTTGCTCTAAGGATCCACTAAAACTGTTCATCATGCTCATCCGTGTGTCACGTGGTCGTGTGTGTGTGTGTGTGTGTGTGTGTGTGTGTGTGAGCTCCTGCGTCTCAGATTGCAAGAGGAAATATGAATTGTTTATTTAATTCTTTTTATTCTTATATAGTTTTGTTGCAATATTTACTTTCAGGCCTTGATTTACTAAGAGCCACAATACATTCAGTGGAACCTTGGATTACGAGCATAATTCGTTCCGGAAGCAGGCTCGTATTCCAAAACACTCATAAATCAAATCTAATTTTCCCATAAGAAATAATGAAAACTCAAATTATTCATTCCACAGCCCAAAACCATAAAAACATAAAAATAATTAATACAATATATAAAGTAAAAATAAAACAAATGAACCTGCACTTTACCTTAAAAAAAAAAAAAGTAAAAATAAATCCAGACAGATAAGTGTTTCCGTCTGTGTGAGCAGACGCCGTGTAAGTGAGTGTGTGTGCGTGTGTCGGTGTGTGTGTGTGTGTCGGGGTGTCAAATTACGCGTGCGCACACAAATAGGAGATACGCTGAAACAGAGATGGAGATGTTGATTATACCAGTAAGAAACGAGCTCTAAGACCCAGCAGGGGAGACGATGACCCACAATTCCGCAGCGCAAGAGAGAGAAAAATCATTGGCTCAGTTGTGATCATGTGGCGCTCAGTGTCAAAATAAGATGCGCACGCGTGATACATGATACTTGGTACTCGTAAACCAAGACTTTCGCTCGTTTTCCAAGACAAAATTTTATTAAAAATCCTTGCTCATCTTGCAGAACACTCGCAAACCGAGGTTCCACTGTATTTATAAACTTCATGTGGAAAATGTGGACCTATGTCTTCAAAAAATTGCGTGAACGCAAGTATGCACTTGGAAAGTTTGGGAGGAACGCAATAGAAACTGGTGAAGGCTGTTGGTCAAAGCAAGATGCTTCGAACGCTTTGAAGAAGAACTTAATTAGTACAAATTAACGAAGCCATTGACCAGTTAACCACGGCGTTGAATGTCGTTCTGACCGAGTCGTTACTGCAACGTCACTGCGTAGTTGCTACGTCTATGAAGTTCTGAGAGCGCCCTCTTCAGGCTTGTGCTGTGACCATGGTAGGTTCATGCCATGTTGAATACTGCATTGAGTTCATATTACGTTCTTCTGGTGCTCACAATGTTTATGGCGGCACGTCTGTGTCACGTTCAGAGAATTTATTGGAAATACTGCATCCAACTGGTACCAGTGTGGTGCGATTGATTGGCGTGATGACTCAGGAATGAATTGTTTTGTCCAACAAACCTGTGTCTGCTGTTAAAAATCAGGATTTTTTTTTTTCTTGTAATTTTCACTTCTAGGCCTAAAGACAATGAATTTAGCCAAACATAATTATAATTTCCTAAGACAAGATTTCAGCAAACCAAATATAAAGAAAATTTTTTGAGGTGTGAAAAGTAGGAAACAATTACTAATCATTGTCATGGCAACAAATGTTGGTGCACACATTATAATAATAAAATTATGGGGGTGCAATTACTTTCTGCAAGTTCCTCTAAATGAAAAATGTGCTGAAATACAGTTTACATCCAGGAATGCTATTATATTAATTACTATTAATATTATCATTGTTTAGTCAATTGTACAGTTTTGTCCCCCAAAAGCAAAAACAGGCTTCTGCAAATTTAAAAACAATTCATAGCCGCAAACAATCGCCGTTCCAAAAGTATAAGAATGAATCGCTGTACTGTAGATTCATGCAACTCGAGATATCAGTTAATCAAAAAGGTTTATCTTTTTATACATTACCACATGTAGAGACGTCCTTTTAGTAAATCAAGGCCTAACTGAAATTATTGTTTGGTTTTAATTCTTTATTTCCTTTTTGACATTATTTGTTATAATTAAGTTTGAATGCTTGTCAGTAGTGCTGGTCAGGTGTGTTGCAAATTTTTAATCGAAACCACTCTGCAAGTTTTCATGGTGTAGTTTGTTTTTTCTTTTTCTTGTTGTTCATTTTATCAATTATCAGTTCGTATTCAATTATGTTGCAAGAATACTTAATTACAACAATGTCTAATAAAGCACGTGGCTAAAGGGGAAAGAAATAATTCACACTTTTCATTACAATATCGTAATATGATTTGAATTGTTATCCTTTCATTGATACATGTCTAACTTTCTTCAGAATATAAGACGGGATTGTGCGTAATTCAATGATGATGATTATTTAGAGAATACTATTTAAAATGTTTTGTTAGCCTGTAATATTATTTACATAGCAGTTTAAAGATCCAAATTATTTTAACACACTTGTTCTTTGTCAATGTTGATGAATTTCTGATTGTTTCTTTTTTATTTTGATGTTTATTTTGATAAATGACTGCCTTTTAAAATCAACACACTAATCAACAATTAGTCAGATTGTTACGCCGTTTATGAGATAAGTGGTATTTCAGGATCAGAGATTTTTCATATCATAGCAAGTCACAACAAATTTCCACCTCTGAAAGAGCAAGTTTACTTAATTATAATAATTTATAATACATTATTTTATTATTATTATTATTATTGTTATTATTATAATAAATTAAATGAAGATCTACAGTACATGCAAGGAGTATTTAAGTCTCATTTTGAAAAAAAAAAAAAAAACAGAACAAAATTATAATCCACGATGGCCAGAGCATGAAGTGATATGAAACGCTCTGCAGAAGAAATGCTCGAGTCGTGTGTGTTGCGTATTGCCGTTCTGGCTTTGTGGGATTTACCAACATTTAGCCCAAGAAATATCACCAGGTCCATAATGATTCGGCAAAAAAGTACTCAAGTCTATGATTGTCCAATCAAAATGCCATGATGGTGTCATGTGACTCTGTGAAAATGTCAACCATGGAGCTTGGACAGCATGGCATGCATGAGAAAAAAAAAACACGCAAATAAAGGAAAGCAAAGTGTTTTTTTTTTTTTGGTTTTTTTTTTATTTATGCTGCAACAGCAAAATATTAATTTCCCATCCCAGTATTAATTACTGACACCAAGTTTGATTTCCTTTTATTTAGGAGATACATTCTCTACTGAGCTTCTGTCCCACATGCACCTTGGTAGATGTGCACATTTTCTAGCCAATCAGAATACAGGACCGGGGCCATGAGCCAAGCCAGAGGAGGGGCAAAGTGATTTGGCCTCATCGCTTTAATTATTTCTCCTTCTCGCTCCCAGAAGTACGCTCCTGGTACGAGCGTAAAAATCGTGAGCCCTGAAAGTTCATTAGTGTTGTTTTTCAGACATAAGTACTTGTTGCATTGCAGATCTTCAATCGAACATAACGCGTCTGATGTAATTATGCTCCTCCGCTCATGTGCTGAGTAAATATTACAGAAATGAAGCCTGGCAGTTATTATTATGATTATTATTACGGAGTTATACAAGGCGTCGAGGCCTCCGGCGATCGGCTTCACCCGAGTCGTTTAGGAGGCGAGACGTACAGAATCACACGACTCTTTAGGGAGCGAAGAAAAGCAGGAAAACAATTCATTTACTTTTCATTTTCAGGAGTAATGAAAAACGTGATAAGGTGGTGTGTCTAGGGTGTGTGTGAGGTCGTTTGTGTGTTTGTGTTTGATTACTGCATTGCTGCAAATTAAAAAAAGAAAGAAAGAAAGGAAAAAAGAAAGAAAAAAAAACAACAATCCCACTGCATGAGATAAAATCCAAATCGTAGCAAACTGGAAGCAGGCGGGTCCCATTTTTCAATCATGTGTGGAAGATTAGCTTTTTTTTCTTTTTTTTTCTTCCTCTTTGCTAACACGGTTGCTTCTGTTGTTAATGAGAAGTCGTTCGATAAGCAGGACTTTAATTTTCCTTCATTATTTTTTTAATTAAGACAAAGTAACTGATTGAGGAGAAAGATTCGGAGTGGTCATGAAAGCATTAAACATGATTAAGTTCTTTCATTACTTATTCATTGTGTTTTTTTTCTTTTTTTTCTTAACTTACAGCTTTTAGGATCTGGAGAAACTCCCTCCACAAAATGTGTTTTTTTTTTCACATGATTATTTCAAGTACAGACATAATTTAATATTATTGTTATAACAGATTTCTTCAGTTCTGGAGTTTGTTACTTGGTCGGATCCGCTGATGTTTATGATGTCCCCTCTGAAACGTATATTAAACTGGTTTGGCCCATTTTTTGTGAAAACTGGAATCTCATCTGGAATTGTTGATTGATTTATTTGATTTATTTCCTACATTGTTGATTTGGTTTTATTTCAGTGTTAATACAAAAAAAAAAAAAAAAAAAAAAAGGATCCTGGCACATTCTATGCAAAATGTAGAGAGCATTTATTAATGTGAAGAATTCTGTCCGCTGTCTGTACGAAATTTATTAAACTTTATGTGTACAGTTTGTATTTATGAACCGAGTTGCAATCTAAACTGCATCAATAAACCTATTTCAACAAAAAGTGAAGTGAAAATGGAGGAAAAGGTACACGACAGAGGGTCAGGGTCAGTGAAAATGAAAAACCTTCATAAAACATTTAAAAAAGAAATACAGCGGGACATCTGCATCATCGTCTTATGAATTCCGGCCTTAAGAACTGAAATTTTGCAAGAAATTTGTCTCGGCATATTTGCCAAGTGAGATTTAATGTCTATTTATTTCATATTTTACCTAATTTATATGTCTTTTCTAAATTTTTTTATTATTTTTATATGCAAAAACATGATTATAGTGTTTGAAATGTATAATATTGGTAATATTTTTTAGCGCCAGGAACGGATTATCTGCATTTACATTATTTCCTATGGGACAATGCGCTTCACAATACGACATTTAAAAATCTGAAAACTAGAAATTAGAAAACCAAAGGACGTGGCATCGCTGAATGAAGGACCACACCCTTTATTGGGCGGGTTTCAGTTTGACACACACTTGTACATCACTATGCTTTCACATGCTCGACTAAAGGCTCTGTGGTTAGCGATTGCGTCACTTTTTGTTTTTGACATTGTTGTGAGTGACACGGACGACGTATAGAAAGTTCTGGCCTGAGACTTCAGCCTTGTATTTGTTCGACATTCACAGACCTCGCAGAAAGGCAGAGAGAACATGACGGGATTGTCAGAACGCCTGTCAGGCGATTGATCCACTTATTGTCATATCTTTGTCATTTTTCTGCACCTACAGATTTAGATCTACAGTCAAAACACAGGGAAAACAAACAAGTAGCATGGTAAAGAAAGAACATTTAGAGCTTTAGGACACTGCTGCACATGGACAGGAGGACACGGGTGAGGTGCAGGTAAAACAAGGTATTTATTGGAATACAGAAAAACCGAATACGGATCATTCAAATGCAAAGTCACGGCACAAGGTATGGTCAGGCGATCTGCGAACAGATTGGACAAGAGACGGACATTCAACAGACATGGAAAGAGCATTCTGGGAAGTGTAGTTCGTTCTCTGCCTTTCCGGAGATGTGATAAAAAAAGGGTTTAAAACTCAATAACTGACCAAAGCTGCTTTCACACTGGGCACGATTCATTTGTGTCCTACCCTTATTACAAGTCACGAAAAGGACAAGTTATACAAGTCCTATTATTATTGTTGTTGTTTTGTAATGGAGTACAATTGCGTATTTAGACTCTCCGATACAGCAGGTGGCAGCAGTATGCACCTTGTTGTTTTGCATTATACTGTAACTATTCACAAATTCAAAGAGAAAAAGAGAACAAGGAATTCAATCTTCATGCAATGCCTAATGTTATTTACATTTTGAAAAAAAACAAACAAAAAAAAGCACCTTTAGATGTCTCCAGTTAGATGTTTTTTGGCGAACTATCAAACGACCAGCAGCGAACTGGAACCCAGTAGATAGACAAATGATTTATTGAACCTGCAAGAAATTCCAGTAGTTGCAAAGTTGGTAGAAGCGAAACTTTAGTTCCAGCGTTGAATGCCGTCTGCTGCTCTCCAGCGGTGTAACGGATGCGTTTGAACTACAGGAGTGAAATTAATTCTTACAAGCACTACAGTATATGAAGTTATATTTGGGCCCATTCCTGAGGTTTTTTTTTTTTTTTTGCTAGCGCACAAATTATATTTTCACTCACAAACAAATTTTTGTTTTTTTTTCACTTACTCAAACTCTCATGCTCATTCTGATAACCAGGGTTGCAATGCTTCAGTGTGCTGAATATAAAAAAAGAGGCCAAATAGCATCTAGTAGAACTCGTACTGTAGCCCAATTATATATGCACAGACATTCCATTCAAATAATGATAATAATAATAGTAATAATAATAATAATTCACTATGTTTCAAAGGCAGAAGGTCAGTGTCTTATCTCCTCAAACAACAGTGAATGGAAAGAAATTGCGATATATTAGTGTTCCGTGCTTTGAGTATTCTTCAAGTCCTAGACGTATTAAATCATTATCACAGAAGCATATTTGCTCCTCTTTATGTACTATTTAGCTGATATAAAACGACCTGATCCGTGAACAAAACCTTGGATCAAAATCAGTGTGAGTTTTATGATGAGATGTTTTAACAAGAGAGAATCGATCAGATAAAATGTTTACATCGATAATATTTAGTAACTGAATAAAATTTCAGAAGTTTAAAACCCTCTCTCATTCCCACTGCAAATTCATTCGGATCGGGCCGGACCGGGTCAGAATGCTCGCCCGGCTTTCTTGTTGTACGATTGTGTCCGTAAGTTGCAGAGGTTTGTCAGAATCCAGGTTTGTATGGTTTTAGTATTAATGTTGTTTGGTTTAAAGAATAGATAAGCAGATACACTACACTTGATATAATCATCGTGCCGTAGCGCGACACTGCACTATATTTTAGATGCAAACTAATCCGAGTAGTGAGAAGTGTGAACACCTTTCTGCAATCCAGAGTTTGTTTACACTCACCAATAGATGCTTTAACAGAGCAACCTAAACTCAAAGCTGGAGAAAAATACTCCTTTCTGTTGTCTTTCCGGCAGATAAAACGCTTCACAGCGAGCAGAACCACTTTGCTCCGGTTATATTCTGATTAAATGTCATGAACATGTAAACACACATCCTATCAGATCAGCATCCGTGTAAACCGTTACACTAGAATCTCAAACCAGAAAGATTTCAAATGAATTGAAGAAATACAGCATCATGGTTCAAAGATCAAAGGTGCTCCAATGTTGATCATTTAAAGTCGCTGCAACATTAATACAATGGGAATGTTCTGCTGGGTTTATTATACAGCTCTGGAAAAAAAATAAATAAATACGAGAGCCCTGAAATTTACTCTAGAAAACTTTCTGAATGTCACCAACCATCAAGTAACGCTGAGCTGTTGGCTTTTTTGGAGAAAGTGTGAAAAACTGCTGGAGAGACGAAACACATGAAAGCTGTAACTGCAAATCGGGATTATTATTCCACCAAATACTGATTTTTTTTAATGTTATTTAGCCAAAGCATTAACACAATTTGATTTGCATTTTGTTTCATTTGAGTTATTAAAGCTCTGCAAATACTGCATGATCTTGGGTTGTTTTGATGTGTTGTGATGATGTCACTCATTCACTCACTCATCATCTATAACGCTTAATCATGTATTCAGGGTCACGGGGGGCGGAGCCTATCACAGGAGGCTTAGGGCACAAGGCGGGGTACACCCTGAACAGGGTGCTAATCCATCGCAGGGCACACACACACACACACACACACACGCACACACACACTACGGCCAATTTGGGAACGCCAATTAACCTAAGCTACATGTCTTTGGACTGTGGGAGGAAACCGGAGAACCCGGAGGAAACCCACCAAGCACGGGGAGAACATGCAAACTCCATGCACACAGAAATGGCAATCGAACCTGGCCGGGAATCGAACCCAGACCCTGGAGGTGCAAGGCGACAGTGCTAACCACTACACCACTGAATAACAATAGTTATATTTTACATTCAGGAGAAAGATTGTCCGCAGTTCACAAAAAATTAAACAAAACTTTGTCTCACCAACACATGCACTTACATAAGCATGACAGAAAAAAAAGGATAAATGGTGACTATTGTGTTTATTCCCATTTTTACCTGGGACCTCCGGTGATCATTTACATGCACACTCATGGGTAATTTGGGAACGCTAATTATCCTAATCTGCATGTCTGTGGGAGGAAACTGGAGGAAACCCAACAAGCATGCCATACACACACAGACCGCAAGGCGGGAATCAAACCGGGACCCTGGAGGTGCAAGTAAACAGTGCTAACCACGACGCGACTGTATCGATATGTGTGCGTTACGATGTGTTTTCCTTTCCTTTCTCACAGCTTCAGTTCCTGCCTGCAATCATTCCCTTTCCCTACTTGACTCGAAGACAACTGAATAAAAGAATCAGAGCAATGAATGTCAAAACGAAAATGAAAATCATTGTACATTTTTATACATGACTACACAATGCGTAGCATGCCGTCCTCACCTTGTCAGTGTTGTCGTGGCTTTGCAGTTAGCTTAACCTCACAAAAAAAAAAAAAAAAAAAAAAAAGAATTGAATAAATGCACATTACTCATGCATGACAGGACGGCATAATCACGGTCCGCGCTCTACACGCTTCATTAAGATCCAGCGCAAAGCAGCTCGCATTCTTGAAGGAAATGATAACATTAATTATTCGCATGACTACGAGTCCTGTCATAACTCTTTCAAATTCACACATCCAGTGCACCTGAAAGAGTAACGACTAACTCCAGAGTTGTTTTAACACGCAGAAACGTAATCGAGCGCGATTCCGCAAATAAAGTCTGCGGCGTGTATCGCATCGAACTTCAGCATGCGTTCAGACCCGCGGATCCCAAAGGAGCCTTTAGGGTTTTGTATTTCATATAGCGGACAGAGCGCCGCATCATGACATCGATTAGCATCTCAGGGATTAGCGTTAGCCTTCTTTGCTAATTGTGATGACGTTTACTTAAATTCCTTTTTTTTTTTTTTATGGTAAGTAGGGTGTGTTAGTTAGCTGGTACCAAAAAAACTAAAAAATTTTGTGTAAATATTCCAATATAGTAAATTATAGCTATAAAATTTAAATTATGTGTTGTTGTAAGATTCCCAATAAACACATCACTATTTTTATTATTTAATTATTATTATTTTATCATCAGTATGAGTATCATAATCCTTTTATCCATGTGGTGTTCTATTGCTCTGTTTCATTAATCATGAGAATGAATCCAGTCCTAATAATCCTTTAGGTGAGTGTATACACGTTTTATTTATTTATTTATTTATTTAAACAACTGTAATCACCTTTTTTGCTCTGGTATGGGACTGCTTCATCTATTAAACTTACAATGTACTGAAGTAAACTACCGCTCAAAAGTTTGTGCACCCCTTCTAGTGCCATGGTCATTCTCCACTGTAAAATAATGCTGAAGGTGTTTATTCAAAATACACAATAATCTTCTTTGAACAGTTGACAGAGGTGTACAGGGGGTTGGGCAATAAAACTGAAATGCCTGGTTTTAGATCACAGTAATTCATTAGTATGGTGTAGGGCCACCTTTTGCAGCTAATACAGCATCAATTCGTATTTTGAGCCGTTCTTCTTGCAGAATAGTGTCCAGGTCACTACGTGATGCTGGTGGAGAAAAATGTTTCCTGACTCGATCCTCCAAAACACCCCAAAGTGGCTAAATAATATTTAGATCTGGTGAAATGTGCAGGCCATGGGAGATGTTCAGCTTCACTTTCATGTTCATCAAACCATGGTACACGGCACCGCCTACAGGATACATGAATGTTTGAACCATTGGGTGCACTTGGTCCTCGAGAATGGTTCGGTAATCCTTGGCAGTGACGCTCCCATCTAGCACAAGTATTGGGCCTCCAGTAGGAAATGCCTTGATTTTGCAGCCCAAACCATCACTGATCCGCGCCCATGATTCACTCTGGACATGCAACAGTCTGGGTGGTACAGTGGCTTCTTTGGTGCTTCTCCACACCGTAACTCTCCCGGATGTGGGAAAGACAGTGAAGGTGGACGCATAAGAGAACAATACATGTTTCACATCGTCCACAGCTCAAGATATTTGCTGCTGGCCCCATTGAAACTAACATCCGGCATCGGCACGAGTGACCAAAGGTTCAGCTATAGCAGCCCGATCATGTACATCGACTCCGTGGAGCTCCCGACCAACAGTTTTGGTGGAAACAGGAGAGTTGAGGTGCACATTTAATTCTGCAGCAAGTTGGGTAGCTGTGGTTTTATGTTTTTGGATACAATGCGGGTTCGCACCCGGACATCCCTTTCAGACGGCTTCCTCTTGCGTCCACAGTTACTCCTGTTGGATGTGGTTCGTCCTTCTTGGTGGTACGCTGACGTCACCCTGGATACCGCGGCTCTTGATACATCACAAAGTCTTGCTATCTTGGTCACAGATGTGCCAGCGAGACTCGCGCCAACAATTTGTCCTCTTTGGAACTCTGATACTGTAGGTCACCCATAATGTTGTCTGCATTGCAATATTTTAAGCAAAAAAATTTTTTTTCACACTCTGCACATTCCACCAGTAAGAGCGATCGATGAAGATTGGCCACCAATTGGTTTCAAGTTTAGCCATGAAACCTCCAACACTAAATCGGCCAGTGTTTCAGTTTCATTGTCCAACCCCTTTATCTGCTACTTCTGCTCTGTAAAGCTTCATAACGGCTCTAATCTGAGGTGCTGGTTGAAGTTAATTGGTGATTTCTGAGGCTGGTGACTCTAAATGAACTTCTCCTCTGCAGCAGTAAGTTTTGGTCTCGCTTTCCTGGGAAGGTCTTCATGAGAGACAGTTTCATCACGGAGCTCGATGGGGTTTAAAAACGCACTCGACACACAATACTGTTCTTGTAGGAACTGATCCAGAACAGCTGACCTTCATGTCTTAAATTAACAACTGTTGTTGTTGTTGTTGTCACTTAATTACATAATGCCGTACGTCTCATTCCAAAGTTTTGAAAAGAAATCCAGTATTGCTCTAGAATGCAGAAAATAAGTCACTAAACAAATAAACAAACAAACTAACAAAAAACATTGAATTAGAAGGTGTGTCCAAACTTTTGACTGGTACTAAACCTTCCTGGGGACGAATAAAAACATGGGTTGATTTTTTTTTTTTTTTTTTTTTTAACTCTTTTTCAACTAAGTATCTTTACAGGAAGAAAAACTCTGGAAATAAATTATATATGATGTGCAGGAATAATATTAAAACTCACGCTTAACCTTGCTAAAATATTAATTTGAACTTAAACCATTATGAATACACTTCTATTGATCTTTCTTTCTATAATATTCTGTAAATGCACTAAAAGTTTGAAAGTTGTACGAGTTCTGATTTCCGTATCCTAAGCTGGTGGTAAATGTCATAAAATTACACATAAATAATTTGAATAAAATCTGATGTGTCGATTTCTACTGGGATCTTAAATTTTGAAGCTGTATGTCCTCTAGTGTCCCTAAGCCCAGCCCAATTAAACAAACAAAAAAAGCGAGCACGCCAGAGGTAATGATGGTGAAGGAAAACCCTGTGAGATGATGAGGAAGAAACCTTAAGAGGAAGCAGACTCATTTAAGATTGAAAGTCAATTATTCATCACATGGACGTTACAGCAGAGTGAAATGATTTTGCCTTATACGGTACGTCCGTTAGGAAGCTGTGGTCAGAGCACAGGGTACACCAGGATACAGCGCCCCCTGGAGCTGACAGGGTTAAGGGTTTTGATCAGGAGCTGTGAAACGTGCAATTGTACAACAGTGTAAAAGTGTTGTAGTTAACATAAAGTCCACTTGTTGAGGTCCATGGATGGAGATTTCGACATTCAATGGTAATTTCAATTTCAAGTAAGTACCCGTAAGCAAACCGCACGCAGCCATCCACAGCAGTGAGTCGTCTCCATGTGGTGACTTTCATAACCTTCTCTGTATGACTTTATTAGGACCACACTAATGTTCAGAGGTGTTGCGTTAAATCTGTCATAGTATGTTTTCACAAGATGTTATTTCATCAGACGCTCCGCTGGTGACTGCTGATGTTTATTATAGTAGATTTATTGTCTGTATCAATACATTCAGACAACCATCTGGAGATCCGAGTTGCAATCCTGGGGGTTACCGCAGCCATCCCGGGAAAAAAGGAGGAAACAATTAATGTAAAAGAAAATTATTAAAAATAATAATGATGATGATGATGATAATATAATAATATGAGGGATATTTGTAGGGGAGCTTTAGGGAATATTATGAGGATTTTTGTTTGTTTGACATCACGATGGATTTGGGCAGGTCAGAAGGGTAGACAGGGTCAAGGTCACAGGTATCTCAGGAGCACCATGTGTAAATAAATAAATAAATAAATAAATAAAAAGTCATACATGTTCCATACTCCCTATTAACTATATCTATATCTCCCTATTAAACTACCTATTTATGTCTATTAAATTTTGGAGGCATTTTAAACGTATTTAAGATGATACATACTGTACGGTTATATACTGTGTACTAGCTTCATTATGATGAATCAAGCAAAATGCTATTGAGGTATAGCAAATACAAAATATCCCATTTAAGCGTTACCCGATTCAAAAGATACGATCAGATCTTTAAGCTGCATGCACCCATACATTTATTTTATAAACACTTTTTATATAGAAAGTTTCAGAATAATCAAAGAAGTTTTTCTAAATAAATTTGAGCTTTCTCCTTATGACTATAGCAATTATAGCTTCTGCCACAAACATCTCCTGCTAATCTGTCTAGTATGAAGTTTGTTATTTTATGATACATTAACTTGACTGATTGTGTACTCTTGCCTTTTTAAACATTAATATACTTTTTTTTTTTGTTGTATTTGTATATGACACGCGAGTTGCAGAAATGTAATCTTTAGAATATCCGCATATCTAAAATTGAAAATAAGAAGCACAAAGCATTTGAGAAGGTATGAGAGGGTACGATCAAAGGGAAGGGGCTTTCACTAGACCTTAGACTAGACCTGTAGGTATTATTATAATGATTGAATCACTTTTTAATTTCATTCGTCTTCAGTAAATTTCTAACAGCACTTTGAGTGTCGTTTTTTCGCCCCCTCTGATACTAAGCAGATCATTAAATCTGCAAAAATGACCAGTTAGACAGGTGGATTATGATGTGCCAAAAAAAAAAAAAAATTAATACGGATAATGTTGGCTAAAGAAGTTTATTAGTGTTGAAGTGATAAATGAGGAAATAAAAAAATGGAACAGCAGATCAGACAATCCTGATGAAAACACCAAGGGGAAAAATGTCAGACTCTGACACTGTCATCACCAAGAAGAAAGCGATAAAAACAGACGAAAAACGTTCCTGAAAAGCCTCTCTTTCCTTATGCTACACAGATGATGCATGTAGGTCAAGCTGTGCGGCCACAGGACTGAGTCACATCCCTGACCCCGTGTCATGCCCTGGAACACGGATGCTGCTTACGGTTTGTCTTGTAAGGACAGCTATTTCAATTAAAAGTCCTTTCAGGCTCACGGAAAGGCCGCGGGTGTTTTCAGGAGGTGTCGTGTCCCTGGTCATCACAAACACATCCACCCTGCTCACCCAGGTTACACCACTTGTACCCAGTAGGTGCGTTCATGTCGACCCTAATAACAGGAAAAAATGCCCAATCAGAATAAAACTGCATCATGTGACTGTATCAAAAGGAACAGTCTGATCTGATGCAATGAGAATGAATTTTATACAGTAAGTCCCCAACATAAGAACGAGTTCCGTTCCAATTTGTTCGTAAGTCCAATTTGTTCGTAAATCCAACAAACGTTGTCTAGGTCAGGGGTCAACAACCTTAAACACTAAGAGCCATTTGAAGATGTTTTTTCTTGTTTTTGTTTTTTTTTGCTACTGTACTGTATGTTTAAAAAAAAAACTATAGTGTGTTGCATTTATGAAATAAAAAAACTGCTACAAAGAAAACAAAAATGCAACAAAAACATTTTGAACTCTGAAAAAAAAAAGACCTTGAACGTTACTTTCGAATAAAATGCTCAATGTCTATTTTAGTCTTCCACGTATTTATGAAATAAAAAGCCGAACTTAAATTATCCACCTGCAGCAAACCAAAAATGCCGTCTGCTTCTGTGTGCCGTCACCCTTTTATCAAATGCACAGTACAGTCAGCCAGAAAAAAAAAAAAAAAACATGCGCCCGAAGAGCTCAATAAATCACAGGCCAGCGGGTGTCACACATCAGCAGTTGTGATGCTGCACGCATGAGACAATGTACGCCGGACAAATGGTCCAACTTCCGCTATTGAACATGTTTGTATTATCGAAAGTTCATAACTCGAAATGTTCATATGTAGGGGACGTACTGTAATGGGAGTGAGAAGATTTGTGTAAACTTTTGATAATCAGTTCGACAGGCAAATATTATCCGTGTAAACACCTGATCTGACCTTTTCTCTCTCGTTTGAATAAATACATTTTTTCTGCACATTTGCTCCATGTGACGGTAACATTAGCTCATGTGACAAGTTTTCATCCCTGATGTGTAAGCTCTTGAGTACAAACAACTCTCTTCAACCTGACCTTAGTTAAGACTTTTGTCCACTGGGTCTCTGGCGGAGGACAGAATTCTTGAAACCAATCATAACGCATAAGGTGGAATTTATTGGAAAAGATGGGAAGCCAGACCAAATGAGAAAAATACTTTTACTTCCTCTGTTATGTTTCCAGCGGATTAAACTCTTCACAGAGACAAGAACAGTCATCAGTGCACATGATAAAAAAAAAAAAGCTCTAGCAGCCTCCCTGTAACGAGTTAAATCAGAATCATAAATCAGATTAAAAACATTTTAATTAAAGTAACATTGTCGGTGTAAATGCAGCTACAGTAGTATGAACTCTGCAAAAAGCTCTAAACTTCAATGAATTGAAGGTCACCCAGATTACTAGCATGATGCTACAGTAGGTTCACCAAGAATTAATCATCACTTCATCACCTGAATATACGTAGATCTTGGCCCTCTGTGTTGGATAAGCACAACTGGCTCAATGATACCGTAGACCCAGGCAGAGACGACTCAAGTAGTTAGAGCTCTGGGTTACTGACCGGGATTCCTGGGGGTCGAGCCCCCACACCCCCATGCTAACACTATTGAGTCCTTGAGCAAGGCCAGTAACCCTATCTGCTCCAGGGGGAGCTATATCACCCTGTGCTCTGAGCCCAGATTCCTTACTGGGATATGAGGAAAAAAAACCTATACAAAGATATATTTTATAGGTTTAAATATAAATACCCGTCATGCGATTAGCGATACTGGTGCAAATGTGTTGGCCGTGCTGCATTTTTGTTATTCTAATGAGAAGATAGAGAAAGAGATAAAGAGACTTTGTCATTGTAGTGGTACAATGGAATTTGTTTGGTAGATCTCATGAGGGACCAGCAGCTATAAAGAAAATGTGGCTTAGTGGTTAGCATTATCGACTTACACCTCCAGGCCCTTGGTTCGATTCCCGCCTCGGGTCTGTGTTAATGGAGTTCTCCAAATGCTTGGTGGGTTTCCTCTGGGTTCTCCGGTTTCCTTCCACAGTCCAAAGACATACAGATTTGGCTAACGAGTTCCCAAATTGCCCGTTGCGTGTGAATGTTGGCCCGAGGTCCTACCATAGTCATATAATAGGAATAAATACAATGGACACCATTGGCCTCCACGGTCCCTAGTTGGACTACAGAGGTTCCTAGATGAAAACAAGAGAATTGCACTAAAATAAAACAATATATACAATGGAGTATGGAATGTGCAGTGGGTCTTAGCGGTTCTGTCGTCACATATAGAGATATCACTAGCATTGTTACAAGGATATTTAATCAGAGAAAAGCTTTTCAAACTTCTCAAATATAAGGAATAACTTTTTTACTTTGATGTTAAAGCCCAAGAATTCAAGGCAGCTACAGAATTTGACACCGGGTTACGTCAGAAATGAGATGACTAGCATAATGGCGTTGATCTCGGTATTAGCATAAACGTTACGCACTGCTGTGTATACTTGTATCCTTGTGGTTAGACATCCAAGTGAAGTTTATAATATGCTGCCTGACCGGGTGCAAAGTGTTTCCACATTTGTCAACAAACTCAAACACTTTATATCTTCAAAAGAGAGAGCTCACAACGTTCCTCCTCCTACGGTAGTTCAAGGCAATTCGAGAGTCACAGAAGGGAGAACCGAATGTTATGGAGTGCTGATTGAAAATCTGCAGAAAAGTTTTGAGGACAGATTCAGAACTCTAAAGCAAAACCGGCCTCAGATCACATTCCTCATCAACACATTCACTGCTGAATCGAACTGTTTAAAAGCCCCTTTAGTAACAGATGAAGCAGCGTCCCAGCTGGAGATGATTGAACTATCTGAGGATGACAGATTTAACCCATAAGAGCCCAGACACGTTTCTCCTTTAAGACAGATTATGGGGTATAACGCAGACCAAACAGACCACATTTTGAAAAATGTCACCTGACCGTTATAGGGTTCAAAGCCCTGCATGACACACGCCATATTCGTGATATTCTCAATTTATATGAGAAATGCAGTCAGAACACGTTAAATATAAAATATGAGATGTTATTAAATCATTACAATTGTTAAATAGTAACAAAAAAACAAGCTTTTAATAATAATCATTGAGTTTTGTCACATGTGCTACCAGACACACCATTTTGGACAAACTATGTCATGGGCACATAAATACAGTAAGTCCCCTACATACAAACATAATCTAGGTACTACAGTAGGATACTAACACAGTTGTTAGGATACTAACGCAGTACAAAACTAAAACGCTCCATGATCTTGTCCTTGTTCTTGTTCTTTAGAATCGTGCTGATGGTTGAATGATTCACTTTAAAAGGTCTGGCATCTTTTCACCTCGCTCTATTCTCTCAATTATATTCTCTTTTGTCTTCATCGTTATAGTTTGTCGCTTCTTAGCAGTGCCAGCTTCATCGCCGCTGCTTTCACGCTCGCTCCTGGACATCCCGGGATACACGCTGCATGCACGTGACAATGTACGGCGGACATGTGATCTAACTTCTGAAGGGCATGTTCGTATCTTTGAACGTTTGTAACTTGAATGTTCGTACCTATGGAGGGGACCTACTGTACTGTATACAGATTGTCACGTTACTGCACCAGGATGTTCATTAGATGTTACTTACTTTACTTACTTTATGAGCTAAATTCAAGGATAAAGCTGGATAAGGAACTTTGCAGAACATTTAAAAGGGCCAACATGGGTTCTGTTCTTATGAACTCAAGGTGTTTTGATAGAGAAGGAACTGCAGAATTCACTGCACTCAAACTAATGTCAGTGTCTGGATCTACTTTTGTCAGCTTTCAATCAGATTTTTCTACACCAAAACGCCGCTCTGTTCTATGAAAGAGATGCTTTGAGTGGTCACAACTGCGAACGAGCCAGACTTAAAAAGTTTGATTCCCAGGTGATGCTGTAGCCTCTCGCAGCCGGGGGCCTGGAGAGAGCCGATTGGCCGAGCTCTCTCAGGGACGGGAGGCAGCTCATGGCCAGCGGAAGGAGCGGATAGCACCAACCGTCCTCCTCCGGTTGCGTGTGCCGCTCCCAACCGTGCATGAGCGAGCAGTTTGAAAAAGATGCAGTTGACACGTGATAGTCTCCGCCCTCCCTGAGACCACCAGGTGTCCCACTGAAAAAAAGGAAAGACCTATGAAATCTATTAGTGCTACAGTATGTGTAGAGTAGGCGTCTGTTTGTTGTGCGTCTCTTTGCAATGGTGTGTGTTGTTTGTTTTTTGGCTGTGTGTGCTGAACCGGTTGGCCAAACCTGGTCTAGATAATAATTAGTCCTCGCTACATTTCCAGGAAAACATCAAAAAGACATATTAATTACCTCCCACTTCAATTAAATTCACCCTGGTAATTACTACCGTAGGTGCTGCTTTTCCTCGATAGAACGTCATTCGCGTGTAAAGATGTTCACGATAAAGATCAGCTCTGACCCGCTGACCCCGCTTAGCTTAATTAGCATTACAGAAAGATCATAAATTATGCAATCGCTTTAACAGGTGGCTCTTTTTTAATGCAAATAACGTAGATATGAATTCTCATTTATTGACAATGTACTTATTATCAATGACCTTAACACACACTGTTATCTGAATCGAGATGAATTGTGAAACCTTGCAAACACCGTGAATAAATATATCGTTATTACAGTTTGTTAAAAATGAATAGTGTGTAAGGTCTCCTGGTTAATGATCTGACTGAGCCTCAGAGGAATCGTACAGAGGGTCATGATATTCAAGGAAAAACTGCGATAAATGATATAGTGCATTTATAAACTAATTGCACCGATTTATAAACTAATTGCACCGATTTATAAACTAATTGCACCTCAACGAAATATTGTAAACTGTCCGCATGCAGAAATATTGGATATTAAGACGAGATATTAAACAGGTTGTGATGAGTCCAAACGAGATATGAAATAATAATTCGAAATATTAAAACACCTCCTCATGAAAATTCCAGCCACTGCATTAACACGGAGAACTGATAGGACTTGCTGGCACGCCACATGTTCCAGCTGTACGCCACTGGAGTTATAAAACGTTAGTGTGGGTGGTTTTAAAAACTAATTAATGCATCGCAAACCTCGTCATCACAGCAGTCATTTCTCAAGTGTGTATTATTTCCACAAATAACTGAATAAATGTGTTTATGTTCCGATTTTTTTTTTTTTCTTATTCATATCATTATTCATCTGTCCAGCTCGAGTGAATCTCTGCCCGCTCTACTCTCGGATTCCTGATGTGCTTTTGTGCCTCTTTTGCTTTGGAGTCCAACTGATCCTTGGAGCAGTGGACAAACGTGGCCTGGTCTGATGAATCATGTTTTCTTTTACCTGGTGGATAGCCAGGTGTAGAGGCAACATGGACATTATTTAACCATTTTATTCTTCGAAATAAACATGTCAAATATGAACAACTCAGATACATTTTTTTAGCCTGTTTTTTTTTTTTTTTTAATACAACCAGCAGAATAACACCAGTTAAAATTATAAACGTACCAAAATGGTGCAAGTGTTCAATTCGAAAACAAATACCTGTGTACACGCATGTACCTTAAAATCAATAATAATAAATATATACAGACCAAAAGTTTGGACACACCTTCTCATTCGAAGAGGTTGAATTTGTATTATGGCAAGAAAAAAGCAGCTAAGTGAAGAAAAACGAGCGGCCATCATTACTTTAAGAAATGAAGGTCAGTCAGTCCGAAAAATTGGGAAAACTTTGAAAGTGTCCCCGAGTGCAGTCACAAAAACCATCGAGCGCTACAAAGAAACCGGCTGACATGTGGACCGGCCCAGGAAAGGAAGACCGAGAGTCGCCTCTGCTGCGGAGGATAAGTTCATCCGAGTCACCGGCCTCAGAAATCGCAGGTTAACAGCGGCTCAGATCAGAGAGCAGGTCAATGCCACACAGAGTTCTAGCAGCAGACACATCTCTAGAACAACTGTTAAGAGGAGACTGTGTGAATCAGGCCTTCATGGTAGAATATCTGCTAGGAAACCACTGCTAAGGACAGGCAACAAGCAGAAGAGACGCACTTGGGCTAAAGAACACAATAAAGAACACAATAAAGAAAACTCGCTGAATGAGAAGGGGTGTCCAAACTTTTGCTCTGTACTGTATATAAAACCTGATATACAGCAATTCAATGAGGGAGAAAATCAGGTCAGGAAATTGGAAAAGGCTGAATTCATCAAATAAAAAAACAAGTGGATGTCAGACCTTTCCATCTTACCAACAAAATGTTCTGCAAAACTTTTTTTGGGCTGAAAATATTATGTACAAAATTTTATATAAAATCAGATTTTATAACTGAAATTTAAAAATGTTTAATTATATCTACTTTAACACTGATTTTAAGAGACAGTAAAGTGCTATAGACTGGCGTTTCCCCCTCCATCCCGAGTTATCCTTATTTATCCTGATCATCACGCACAGGTTGGCAAACGATTTCGACATGTTCGGGGTTTGAGGTCGTTGAAGGTCTTCCTGAACTCTCGTCATACTCCAGTGAAGATCTTCCTCTCTTGAAGTGCGCGTTCCACTCAACACCTCGAACGAATCGTTGCAGCCTCGACATAAACTTGCCGGATCGTGTCAGACGTCTCTGTGGTACATTTGCCCAGTTGCAAGCAGAACTTCACATTCGCTCTTTGTTCTAACTTGCTCTCCGTGATGAAATAGCAGACGTAGTAACGCGCGTGATCAAAATAGCATTAGTGCACGGATCCTGATGTACACAGGACGATGTCTTTTGGCACACTGACTAATGAAGGTCTGCGCTCCCTATGACTGTGCGTGTGCAGCCTTGTGCCGCCATCTGTTAGCTCAAACTTTCAATACCCCCTCGTGTTTATACACTATTTTGACTGTACTAAGGATTCTATACATCATTAGCATGAGGTTAGTTTAGCGCCCGGTCAAGATGATCAACACAGAAAAAAAGTATGAAGAAGCTCATCAACTCAAGTGCTACTCTAATGCTACACAGTGTACAGTAGTTAGCAACAAGGCTAGCCACATAGTTAAATCACTGTTAAATTTTTAAAGAAGCTGAAAAAAACAAAATTACGTCCCAGGGAGGCCTGAACTCCATCGAATAGCATGAAGCAGTACAGTAAGTGTCCCTGACCAGGCTGAATTAACTGGCTATGTTTAACTACGTTAGCGCGGTTTCTTTGCTAAGCCCAGGATAAGCTAGGTTAAACTTAGAGACACTGAATATGGATGAACTTGGATACTGAAGATGTTCAGGCATAAAATAAACCTTTATGTAAAAATCAATGGTGGTCGATATGTAATAAAAGTATTTTTCACTTTTTAAAAAATAGACAATAACTTAATGTCATCAGGTTATTTTTTTAATAGCTTTGACTTTCACTTGAGTAGATTTTTGGCCGGCTTCGTCCACTTTTAATTAAGCACCAGTCTGACTCTTTCACTTCATTACTCCATTAAGCAGCAGAACTCTGCAGTACTTTTTCCATCTAGACATTTTTTTTTTTTTAGCTGGAATTGAGATTCAACCACAACAAGAAGAACAAGAAATGAGCAAAAAATAGCACTGTGTGTGTGTGTGTGTGTGTGTATGTGTGAATATCTCTCGGGGCCTCCTGGGGCAGTTCCAGAACTATTTCCCAAAAGAGACATTAGCACCCTGGTGAGACTGGATAACGCGACACTTCAGAGCTCATCTGTCATCGGTTTGAGAGGGTTCTTGCTGAGATCTTGCTGGATTGTGGAGAATAAACAAAACTGCCCCAGCCTGGAATAAGTGGTACTTGCGTTCCATTTGGGTTTCCGTGAATAAATAAATTTATGAAGCATCCACACTGCTGATGCAATATTTGTGGCAAAGCTGTTTATGTAGTTATTTGGCTCACTGGTTGGCATGTTAACTTCTCAGGGTTGGGCGGTTGAAAATTCGGCGTGAATGGATTTGGCGTGTTCTGCACGTGCTTGATGGTTTTCCTTACATAGTGCAAAGACACTGGAGTTTCCAAAATTGACCCACTCTGATCAATTTGATTTATACATATTTTCTCACACATTTCCAAAATTTCCTTTGATTGTGTAAAGCTACTTTATTACAATGTTGTTTAAAATGCTATACAAATAAAGTTGAATTAAATTGCGCGTGTGTGTGTGTGTGTGTTGTCGTCATCTCTGGAAGCTTCGGTCACCAAAACAAATTCCTTGTATGTGCTCTTTCTGATTCTGATGTTCATTATCATGAGGGAATTCTGTACGCTTGTGCAGAATGAAGCCGATTTCACACTCAGTTCTGATCCATACGGAAATTTACAATTTGCTAAATTGACCAAGAGGCGATGAGAACTGAATCTGGTGATCTTCGAGATCTTGACATGTTTATAATATACAGTATTAGTCTGCTAAAAGTCATGTGTTTTGCATTTGCCGTTCCTCTCATTTGTTCTCATTACTGGGCGATAAACCTGTGACGAAGCTGTTGTGTGGATTGGATGCTCAGGCCGTGAACACCGCCTCCATTAGTAGCGTTATGTGAAGAGGTGGTGAGCAAACTCGGCCGAATGCTATCGAGTTTTTCAGTAGCTTGCTGGTTTTGTTCGCTAACTTCACTTCATGCTAAATCATGCAGTATACAGTACATGCTGTAGCAGCAGGCGGATATACAGTGTTTAACAGAACATCACTACTGCGATCACTACTGAACATCAAATCACAAAATATCTGACTAGCGCTAATTTAGCTCGTAGGTAGCGGATCCAGATGTAATATTTAAAACTGAAGACAGCGGATAAATAAATTGGGCTGGAAAAACTCATCGGTCCCAACTGTCTCAGACATCGCTGCTAAATAATTGACACCTGAATTCGTTTTTTTTTTTTTTTTGTACGGTTTTAATTGCTTCACTGGATTGAATGTGTCTTTTTTTTTATCTCAGTCAAAATTAAAACTACTACTATGTTCTAACTATACATTATTATTATTATTATTATTATTATTTCTCTAACAAATGAACACAGGTCTCAGAGCTCCACCAAAGAGTGTGCTGCTCCTCCAAACGCTGTGTCTACGGAAATGAGCTACTGCTGAGCCACGCCCCTCATGCTCCTGAGCAACAAGCCAGAGGAGGGGCCGTTTCTTTTATGAGGTCTCAATAGGGGGAATTCTAATTCCTGTTTTTAAACCCGGACAAAAAGCAGTTGTTTTTCCTCAAGCTCTTCGTCTGAGACCCATCTGAATGTCTAAAAAAGGGGACACTCTCATAATAGGTCCCCTTTAAGATGTAAACAAGTCCTGATAATTACTGATACACGTTTTTGAACAAACTCACGTTCAAGGACCATATTAATCTCTACTTAGGTATAATCTATTATGAATATGAATGTATTTTGTTCCCAATTTTTTTTATTCATACAGCTCTTCAAAATTCTCCGCTCGTCTATGCCGGGCCATTTTTTTTTCTTTTTTTTTTCTTATCAAAATCTTTGTTCAAACTGTGAGATATCAAAAACAACACACACACACACACACACACACACACACACACACACACACACACACACAAAAACATCCTCAAACCCAGATCTACATCCTCGTTTGCCCCTGGAACGGAAGAGCGCAGACACAGGCACCAGCTGAGAGAAAAAAAAGTGAAAAGAAATAAAAATAAAAACAAAGGATGAATTAACATCTCAATTAGCAGCAGTAATTAGAGATGAATCTGGAAGAGCACAAGCATTATTATTATTATTATTATTATTCCTGCAGCAGTACCCGAGGGGCGGTGACTCACACACGAGCTCTGTATTATAAAATGGCAGCCGTACAAATGCTCTTCATGCTTCTTTTCATGTTTCCGGCTCCCCCCCCCTCCCCCGTGGGAGCCGAATGATTCTGACGGGAAAAGACATCAGCTGTAAAGACGTTTCTTCTTAAACAGTCCGCAGACTCCAGATTCATGCGCTTACACAGAAAAATGGCGCACGAGCACTTTTTGTTTGCACTCGCATCTGCGTGGAAGCGTTCGCGTTGAACAAACGGAACATTCGCGCGTTTTCTGACTGCGTTAATCCCCTTCTGACCAATAGGGGGCGGACTTCAATGTCGGTAGAACCACTTGCTGATAATCTTTTTATATCTCTTATCTTTTGGATGTAGTCTAGAGGGACTAATGTGAGCTTTGACTGCATAAAACACACACTCATACCCTGACCGCGTCCTTGCTAACGCTATGTGTGTGCAATAAAAACGGCGATGTTGCCAAGAAGCTTTGAAGGACGGTGACCCGATAAAGTGAAACTCCTCCATCCTCTGTTATGTGACACACCACTTGGCTAGTTTTTTTTTTTTTTTTTTCTCCCCAGCTTCGCAGAGACGCACATAAAGACACAATATTCTCATCCCAAGGCGCCGAATCCAGGACGTCACACTGTAGCCATTAGTTCCAAAATTTACAACACACTTTATACACAAGAGCCTCCCATGGCGTCCCATAAGCCGTTATTAAGACGTGGAGATGGTTTCCAGGCCATAAATCAGCACAACAAGGTTACTGGGTGTTTTATTCAGCACAAATGCAAAGCAGCCGTAATTATCTTCCCCGTATCACAGCAGGGGATCATGAAAGCGCCCGTTACTCGCTAAGTGACAGTTTGCCAATAACGTGATGCCGCTTTTATTGCTTTATCAATGGCGCGTCAGTTTAATATGACATTATGTTTGTGTGCATGTGCACGGAGACAAATTATGCGAAAGCCCGTAGTACAAACAGTACCGTCTGATCAAACGTTCATTTCAGAGCATAATCTCGTCACTTCACCAACATTCACAAGCTTTTGTAGCGATTAATGAATGAAAAAAGTGTTTTCTCTTTGCTTTTGTCGTCTTTTATCAAGTAACAGGTCAGATGTTCGTACTCCTTTTTTTTTTTTTTAAATCCATCCAAAAAAACAAACAAAAAAAAATTTAATTAAAAAAATTACATTAATTTAATTTGTAAAAAATTTTAAATAATTAAATTAATTAATTATTTTAATATTATAGCCTTTAAAGTTCAAAGGATTTCATCCACTATTTGTTTTGCTGTTTTTTTTTTTCAGCACAAAATAGGCAACATGATGAACTGAATTTTAGTTCATTTTAACCGACTATACAAACATGACTAAGCAATTTTTTTTTAATCGGTTACATACCGTAGGCAAAGAAATAGCACGGATACACACGATCACAGTTGTTTCTGTTGGTTTGTTTCTATGAACAAATAATAATAATAATAATAATAATAATAATAATAATAATAAGCTCATTTTGAGAGCTTGTCATTCCCATATTCCAGCAGCAAGCACAGTTTGAAGTCTGAAGCCTCCTCGTTAACACACACCGGCAAGACTTCCACATAAACACATATATCTTTTTTGAATCATCATTGAAGTGGTTAGCACTGTCGACTTGCACCTCCAGGGTCCGGGTTCGATTCCCGTCTCTGTGTGCGTGGAGTTTGCATGTTCTCCCCGTTCTTGGTGGGTTTTTATTCCAGGTACTCTGGTTTCCTCCCACAACTCCAGGGTTATTTGACATGCAAATTGGTCTAATTGGCGTTCCCAAATTGCCCGTAGTGTGTGAATGAGTGTGCGAGTGAGTGTATGTGTGTGTGTCCTACGATAGATTGTCACCTTGTCCAGAGTGTACCCCGCCTCGTGCCCCAAGTCTCCTGGAATAGGCTCCAGCACCCGCACGACCCTGAATACAGGATAAAGAGGTATAGACGATAAGTGAGTGAGTGAATGAATGAGAGTGACCTACTGTACAATATGCCGTGTTGTCGGCACGAATCTGTGCTGCTTGAGGTTTAATGGTTTTAATAGGCAGTTGGTTCTTAAAAATTAGCATTACCTCCTAAGATGGGCCATAATGTAATTTTTTTAAGCTTCATAATATTATACCCTAAGAACTAGAGATTGGAAAAAACTCAATTCAGAGATGTATTGCAGTTTCTTTTTGTTGTTGTTGTTGTTGTTGTTGCAAATCATGTTTTGCCACACTGCCTCGAAAAGAACTTTTTTTTTACTCCAATCTATTGACTTTTTTTTTTTTTTTTTTAAGTATATATAATCATATAGGTGGAACTCCCTAAACTGTTTATTACTGGCCAACAGAACAGCATCCTGTATCATAGGAGTGAATTATTTGCTATAAACGTTTGTTTAAAATTGGAACAGAATCTGACAAATAATATTAATCTTGAATTGGAATATTTATAAAATCGTGATGCTTATCGAATTGCTGCAAAACAAATCAACACGTGTCAATACAGAGCATCAATACAGTATTAAAACGTCCGTGATGATTCCTGTTCTGTTACAAACGTGTGCTCAGGAAAGGAATGAGAACTTTAGAAGAAGTCTTGGAAAAACATCTTGAGAGAACCTATAGATTGTTACCTGACATACAGCTGACATAGAGCATGTTATACATTGATTATGCAGCATAACAGCATACTGTAAATCCAGATTAGATGGATATTTTACTCTTACGGGGTACAAGTGGAAAAGCCCTGGTAAGAACCCGGATCCGTCACTTGGTGTTTCACGGCCTGTATTTGTAAGTCGACATCATCATTTTTGTTTAGGAATAACTTAGTTTAGAATAAAGTAAATAATAATAATCATGATAATCATGCAGTAAAAAAAAATAAATCTCACACTTTTGACTATTTTGCCTTTTAAAAATGATCAAACTTATTTAAAAAATAATAACAATTCCACGTGCGTTAGCATTTCATACATTTATCATTTTTATTTCATTTAGTTTGATCCTGGGCTCAAACTCGGACTTGCCCGTGATGGAAAGGGTAAGTGGACTCGGAACTCTCTGCAACCCAGAATAAAATACTGAAGAGACATGAATTAAAGGCAAATGGAGCCATTTTGGTGTTAATTTAAGCAGAAAATCTCATTTCTGCACAAACTTTATTGGAGTCGTTTCGCTCGATGCCTAGCATTCAAACCAGACCGTGTTTCATTTAAAGTGTCTTCGCAGTAAATTATGATGACATTTGGATTCAATTAATCCCAGGTGTAGGTCCTCGGTTCATCCTGAATGCCTGGATTTAGACATTCAAGGCAGTCCTCTGTTTGCAATACAAATAGCTTAATTCCTAAATAAATACAGCTTGAAAAGGAGTCTTAGTCCCTATTATCTCATTATACTCAGGGATCTTGATTCTAAATCGAGCTACAGAGAGCTCGAGACGTCCACGGAAAAGCTGCTGGACCTTGGCTGCATTCAGATCTCGGCTGTCTGATGCAGCTCAGTCTTCAAATGCGTCATTTTTGTCTCCTTCATTGGAAGGAATATTGTTCAAACACGTGAGTAACCAAACTAAAGGATACAGTATGCGTGATGACCATCAGTCCTCATTCACTTCTAAATGCAATTTACATTCCTTTAGGGAACTAGTACTATTCTTACAGACATAAGAAGTCAAAAATGGAATCTGTAACAAGCAATGATAACTTAAGCCCATTGGGGCGAGAATCACGCTGCCCCGTGCACACACACACACTCTCTCTCTCTCTCTCTCTCTCTCTCTCTCTCTCTCTCTCTCTCTGAACATTATCATTGGAGGATGAGCAGTCAATAGGGCAGTTAATGACAGGGTTGCCAGGGTTTAATTTCTTTATGTAAATTGAGCAAGTTTTAAATATGCTACTCCCAAAAAAACATGTTTTACGTTGCATTAAATCAAAACATTTCTGCAAACTCACGTAAAATACAGACACTGTGTCTATGGTGAACAGATGATTTTCTATTGTAAGGTGTTTTGCAAACATTTGGAGATGGAAGAGAGATTATGGGAGGGATAATATTACATAAAAATTACATTCCTGTTTTAACCAATCCCTGGTTTGTTTTTATGTATTTTGCATGAAGTTTGGAATTGTAATTGTGTTAAGGAGGTTTAGTTGAAATCTGGCAACCCTGGTGAAAGTAAGGATAACCAACTGTAAAGAATGCGATGCTAAAACTGAACACTGGATTGTCCTATGAGCAGAAGTTGCACAAAGTTCAAATTCAGACTATCCGCTACAGCATGGATGTGTGTGTGTGTGTGTGTGGAATGTGCTTTTGTGAAGGTCTCATACATAAGAGGAACGAATGTACTGTAAAAAAAAAAAAAAAAAAAGTGAAAGTACTGTTACACAATGCCAGGTGGATAATGAAATCGAAAGCTTGCAAATCAGTAACTACTCAAACAATTAGATGAAATATTCGATGTTTGATGATTCTAGAAGTGTTTCGTTTCTATAGCAACAGCTTATTGGCAGGAAATCGCATCACGATGACAGTATGACCTAAAACTAATTAAAAACACATTCTGTTATTCAACTAAGCGTTCTGTTAGGGAATGTTTAATTAATATTTATAAGAAGGAGTCTCTAGCTTCAGTGAGTTGTTTCTGTTTGTCTTGTAAACCTCATTTAAAAATAAAACATTTAACTACTATGATGTAAGCAGAAACAGGGACTCTGAGAAATCAAAGATAAATGTGACTATAAACATTTCAATTTATGACTTAATAATAATAAATTGTAGATAATATATATTAAAAAAAGGCAAATTGTTGTTATAATATATGCATGTATAACACAGCATGCTATTATTGGAAAAGCATTAACTTTAAGTAGATTTTGCAGGCACGTGACTACCATGCAAGAACCGTTAATCGACATTACGCTACTACAGTATGTCTTTTTGTTGCTAATTACATTCGAGGTGTATTGTGGAGGCAAAAAAAAAAAATAATGACCTGATCACCTGCCAGAATATCTGATGCTTTGTCACACAGATAAAAGCGTAACCTAGTAACTGCATATGATTATTTTCATATGCAGTATGTCGTGGTGGACTTAATTAATTAATTAAGAAGGTAATAAGGATATTAATTTTGAGTACTTTGATTTATGATGCCGTACAGATACGGGATTCCTCCTGGATTCATCGGCATTTGCTCGCATTAGCTCATTCGATGCTTTTGTTGCAATGCAGACGAGACGATGCTGTGGGATACGCCGTGCCTTATGTGCAGGAGACGCTAACTGATAATGACATTTCAAGCGTTCTAATTAACAGCCAACTAACTGTCCCAAGGTCGAATGTGTTGAATAATGTAAAGCTAGTGCACTATATAGGGTGCACAATCCCTTGTTCCACAAACCAAGTAGTGCCCTTGATCAGGGGTTAGAGAGGGATTTGGGATTCAGCCTGGTGTTAGACGCTAGTTAGGTAGCTCGCGTTAGCCGTGAACAGAACAGCACGGACGGATCAGAGGCGACGACTTAGAAGCGATTACTAAAGAGACAGAAGAAGTTGTTTAAGAAGACGACGTTATCAGATGTGTGTTCTTGCTGAATGTGCTTCGGTCACTGGTTGTCTATGTGGGTTTCGGCACCGACATCCGAACGGTATGTAACGCCCCTTTTGGTGTTCAGAAGTGGGCGGGGCCACAGCGGACAGGCGTCATGACGTGACACACGAAACAGCATTGCATGTTAGAAGTTTTTACTAAAATGTCATAATATAGTTGCGGATGCGTCATACGTATTGCACCATATCTTTATGGATTTCTTTCCTTCTCATTTGCATGGTTAGTTTATACTCAAACTCGAAAGTTTTTGTTTTTAAGATAAAGAGATTGCGGAAGTGCGCACGGTACGAAGCACATAATTAAATTAGATGAATTCTTTTCAGTAAGCGCTCACTTCAGATTAGATTTGAGCGAGAGAAAAGAGGATTAAACTTTTTTTTTTTTTTTTTTTACATGAAGTGTATCGGGTCCTATTGCAGCTGAAAACTCATCTCAGTATATCAAGAACGATTCTCGAATGGATTCTCGGGTGCTGCCTAATAAAACTCCTCTGAGAAGGAGCAGGTTGCCATTTCGAAAAAACTAAATATGGAGGCCTTGAGAACGATGCGGCTGGCAAAAGAGTTTGTTCGGTGCGAAGAGTTTGAGTAATTATCACTTTAATACAGTGTGAGTCACTAGATAAACTATTAACAAACTTAAACTTGTCAAATTTTCCCAGCAGGGGCGGGGCTAGACGTTACGCCCCATTACTTAACATATTTTATTTGCATATTATAAATATATATTTTTCTTAAATGTCTGTGCTTATGACTACCTGCAGAATTTTCTGATGTCCAGTTACAGGGCTTGAGATCATCAGTACCATTTATAAAACTTACTTTAGTCCCATCATGGTATCATAATGTAGGTCAGTTTCAGGTTTTGTTTGGTGGAAACGCTGCATTTCACCGGGTTTGACTTTTTTCTTTTTTTTCACAAGGTAGTGTAACGACGCAGATTGTAAGACGAGCATCAGTTTGTATTTTGGTTTAAACTGCATCGCTTTGACGTTGTGGCTAAAAAGAAATTATTCCTGTCATCATCAAACTAAATGAACCCACGGCCCAAAATAGGAGCCTGTTAAAACTCAAATTTGAGCAATAAATGAGGCAAAAAAACCCATTTTGGTCATTTTATGAAAAGCACTTCTTACTGTTCGTAGCTTATTCTTGAAATCTGTTTTTATGTCTGTTAACGTTCGTCCACAAAGATCATCATCAACAATATGAGTATAATAAATTAAATATATATATATATATATATTTTTTTTTAAGTACTGCCATGTGTGATCAATCAAAGCAGAAAAGCAAAAACAATTTGCATAGACTTGGCATTTTCCTATCCTAATTATTTTATTACAAATAATGTATTTATTATTATTAATATTATTATTATTATTATTATTATTATTATTCTAATTGACTTAAAAAACGTAGGCTAATTGGCATTTCCAACTTGTTTGTGGTGTGTGAATGAGTGTGTATACTTGTGTCCACTCTGTGATGGATTGGCACCTGTCCAGGGTGTACCCCGCCTCGTACCGCGAGTCCCCTGGGATCCAGTCCTCCCGCGACCCTGCACAGGATAAGCGCTATAAAGAATGAATGAGAGTAAGAATGACTTAAAATATTGAGTTGATATTCCTTTTTTTCTACTGTTGATTACGTAAATCAGTTAATGCTGATCGCTTTCCTTCAAACAGTTTAAAGGACAATCAGCTCATCCCGGATGACACTGCTGAGACCATGCCTGTGAAGGGGGCGTGTCTATAGAATGATTGATGAGGTGCAGGGAAACGCAAATGTAAACCTGTAAGCTGTTTTTTTTTTTTTCCCCCCCCCAAACAGTAAACTTGCATAGATGTCATGCATTTAACCATTAGGTATTTTATTATTTTATAACACATTCTCCAGGTTATTTGTGTGATTAAGAAACAAAAAGTGAATTTTACCTTTAAATGCTTTTGCAAAGTTTTTGCAAAAAGCTTTCATTTTTTTTAGCCTTGAAATAAAATACAAACAGTAAAGAACTACAGTATGCAGATCCAGGTCATGCGTTATTGCAGGGTTTTTTTTTTCCCCCAATCTACGCTATCTTTGAAATACGTTACACAACGAACACTGTTAAAAATGATAAACTGCAGATTTAATGAGAGTTTATCGAGGACACAATACAGTACATACCTACTCTCTGATTTCACTCATGTGTATCCACTATCCATAACTATTAAAGCACTTTTCCTACATGTTTTTCCAAAAAAAAAAAATAATAATAATTTAATACCTACAAAAAAACAAAAGTGCCACTAGATGACTTGGTTGACTGATGATGGAATTAACTCATGCTGAGCTGCGGCAAGTTTCATCCCAACGCCAGAGACTTCCTGAAATGAAAGGCTTGTTTGAATACGGCTGAAACGTAATTACAACACCTGATGTGATCAGAATCCTTGCTAAGGTCATAAAGCTATTTGGAGGTTTTTTTTTTATTATTTTTTTTATTAACTTACATGAAACCCCATCTGGCATTTGGAACATTACATAGGTTACGTTCTTGCCTGGGAGTCGCTGAATAGCAATATTGTGCTGCTCACAAAAGCGCAGGCTCTTAAACGCACTGGATATTTCAGTGTAAAGCAACAGGAACAGAGACTGACGATGCGTAGAGTATCTACGCTTCGCGTAAAAGACAAGCGTAGACAACGTCAAATCCGACTCACATTATTTAAACACGCATGGAGGTTGATGAAAGTTTGCTGTCCATAATAGAAAAGTTAGCTCTTTATACAGTAGAACAGTTTTAGCGACTGACCTACCATGTAGCGTTAGCGACTTCATCAGACGAAATGTAAGAAGGGACGTGAATTTCACCTGAAGCCTTTAAAAGGAACAGTTTCTCCTTCGCTAGCTACACAGCTATGCTATCGGTGACTGCGGTCGTCTTCAGGAGCATAATTAAATAGATTGCTTAACTGTGAGCGCTCTAGTCGTCACCATCTCGGCAGGAGCCGACTCCGCCTAAACCCTGGTTAATCCATAAATTAGCAAATGGGCTGAACTTACATATTTCTTTTGGTAAGTTAAATTATATCGAGTCCAGTTAACTGGTAATCTAAAAAAGTGATGCGTAGCAGACAGCTAGCGGGGTTTGACACCTGTCACTGACCAGCTGTCACTCAAATCGACAACGCCTCTAATTACCTAATTTATGGACTAATATAATTTTACCTGATGAGTTTCACAAAGAGACAAAAATATGTTTTGTAGCAGGCGGGTTAACGTGTTTATTTCTGTTGCAATGTTGGACATTTTAACATAACCGTCTAGGGCTATTGACTCCGCCCCCAGTTGACCTTTTAGGAACTGCCTAGTTTTTTTTTTTTTTCACTGCACTTATTAAGAATAGAATATCTTTTATTGTCATTAACACATGGCATGTCCAACGAAATTAGGTGCTTTACACACATTATACGAGATACACTTTTCAGAACCTGAGGTTACCCATTGGGGGAAAAAAAAAAACATTTTCCACAAATTATTGGATCTTATTTCATCTTAAAAAAATTTTTTTTAAGTTTATTATAAAATTGTTGGATAATGGAAATATTGCAATCGTAATTATACTGAATATCAGCATGGCTGTAATTATATCACAAATTACCTCATTTCCAGGTTGTTACAGTATGTAATTATTAACTTTATTTAATCTGATTTAGAAGTTACAATCATTTAATGCCATTTGTTATTTTTGAAGCGTCCAGTAACACTTAATGCTCCAGTTTGGTATTTGCTACGGTTGGCTAGTTATAGTGAATCCGTAATGTTATAGCTAACTTCATACTATTTTGTTCGCTTTGACGTGTTCGTAGCTTGCTAGCTGACGAACAAGTGTTGTTTAACAGTGTGACTCATTGCATCTTTAGCAGGGTCCGCCCCTCCTTAAGCATGTTGTACACAAATAAGGCGCGATTACAGATTTTTATTTATTTATTTATTTATTTATTTATTTATTATTCTACAACAACCTCTATCAGAGCCACTGACCAAATGTTCAATAAACAATTAGGTCAGTGGCTCTAACCTGGCTATGCAATCGTAAAAGTTCAGGTTACACCTCTGACCTATAAAGAATGAAACAAAATAAAGAATTAGTTTGTAAGTCATACTTGGTGATCCTCTGTTTATACAGTACCATGCTGAGGTTTATTTTTAGCATTAATCTTGTGTGCTAAAAATCTCCTCTGCTCTGGTTTGTCAGAATTTCCTCCCCATGTGTTATTTTTCACAAGTGTCAGGCCGTAACTAGGGTGAAGTATTTGACTAATAACCGTCTGTCAGCAGCGTAAATAATAACGCAGCAATGCCCCAACTCTCCACTTTTCCACTTCAGAAGGTGAAATATGCGTCAAGATTTTGTGATAATTGCCTGATTTACACTTCACCATGTAGTGACAAGTGTTAGCATTATTAACCTCTCGGTGCATGTGTCAAAAAGAGCCATTTATTTACAAAGCACCGTGGAAATATATAGCATACCTTCCTGCTTAGGTCTCGAGGGAACGCTCTCTGTACAACACAAACAGATTTATAGAATTTCTCCATAACAGACGATGCATACTCGAAGCACAGTCGTACACACAGTATAAAGATGTCGAAAATGTTCCTGTCTGGAAGTCATCGTTGAGTTGGTCTCAGGCCAGGCCTGGGGGTATGTCCCTGGCAATCCAGTCAACCTCGGTGAATTGTGGCATGTTCATGGCATTACAGATTTATGAGCAGTTTCGCATTCAAGCTCTGCTTCATAAGCATCTCGAGAGGTCTCGGCTCTTCATTAATTAGCTTGTTTTCCTTCTTTGTACAAGAGCAAACACTCGCCTAGCCCAACCATTTGCTCGTTCATGTCGCCATCTGCTGCAATGTCTGTCTGAATTGAGGTTGACTGGCTCACTTGTGAAACTGCTGTGCATTAGGTTACGCAAAACAGAAATTATTTTAGTTTTTTATTTTAGAAAGTGTACACACAAAGACACTATCAGTACAGATTCCTTTTTATGCGCCATTCAGATACCGGCTTATATTTACATCTTACATCTGCAGCCAGCTCCCATTATCCAGAGCACATCCTCTTTATGTGTGCAATGTGAGAGAAAATACCCAGTCAAGGATTTACTGGTCTTTTGTGAGTCAGAAATCTCACTGAAGGTTGTGGAGTGATCAAAGAAGTACCTGGGTACCTGATCAAAGACGAGTCTTGATAGCAGGTCTGCTTATACCCTGAGAGATGTTAGAATCTAATCAAGCTATGTTGGAGGCTTGGAAGGAGCTTGGTGCAGAAAGAGTCTTTACAAAGCTGAGTTATAAGATGCAGATGGCAACAGGAAGTCAGGAAAGGGAGCATGGCAATGGGTTGGTCTTGGAGCACTTAAACATTCTGGATTAGTTGCAGAGACTGGATGACCTGCCAGGTCTGAGGTGCACCATGCTCCCTGCACTCTTCCAGCACTGTTTGGCTGGTCCCACCATCTCTCAGGGTGCAAGTAAGGAATCCATCTAGACTTTTTTTTTTTTTTTTCAAGACATTGGCATGAACATACTCTGTACTGTATGTCTGAACAGCTCACTTACTGGGAGTCTGAGTCACAATGTCCCAAGACCTGTCTTGTCCTTAAGTACTTGGGATCTCAAAATGGCAGAGGACTGAACAAGCACCTGAATGGCTTGTGATGATAGAAACCTTCATGAATCTATTATATAATCTGTACTCTAAAATAATATTATTCAAGTAGAAGTAAAAAGTAGTCCTCTAAAATATTACTCAAGTAAAAAGAGTAAAAAAAGTATTTGATGAAAAGACTACTCAAGTACTGAGTAACTGTTTCAATCGTTATGTCCAATTTATTTTATATTTTTAGAACAACATGTACAAATTCAGACATTTCCAAATAATAATATTAAAATATCTTTACAAAATAGCCAATTAAAAAGAAACTTTTCTAATCTCCCTCTTTCCACAATATAAAGCTTTCAAAACAAATCCCTACTGTTGTCACAGCCTGGCTGTTACTACAGGCCAGACTGGCTGATGTTGTTGCAGTGGGCATGTAGGGTAGGCATGAATGCAGAGGGGTTGTAAACAAAAAGTGTCTTTATTTACAAACAAAACAATAAACAAACGAAGAAACCAAAACCACAAAATCAAACTATAACTAGGGCTCTTTAAACAGACATAGGGACTAAGGACTGACACAGGGAACCAGGAGCTGACACAAGGAAACCAGGAGCTGGAATACGGGAACATGGAGCTGGAGCTAACGAAAGACACAAAGCGGCCAGAGACAAGACAGGACGAGACGGGAACTAGAGATGGGGACAGGACTGGGGGGACAGGACTGGAGACGAGACAAGACATGGGACCGAACACAGACTGGAGACAGGACCAGGGGCACAGAGACAGGACTAGAGACGGGGCACAGAGCCAGGACTGGGTTAATGGTTACTTAGGTTAGTAGCTACATGGAATATGGATGAAGGGAATGATGACCTAACCAGGTTAGTATCTAAGGCAGTTAGTAGCTAACCGGGTTAGTACTGACCTACGAGGGGACCGGAACACAAGAGGCAGGGCACACATGAGGCTATACCAAACTAGCGGCTAACCTACTAGCGACCAGAACCACTAGCAGTCAATCCCACTAGAGGCCAGCCTACTGGAGGCTAACCCTACTAGGGGCTAACCCTACTAGCAGTCAAGGCCTACTAGCGGTTAACCCTGCTAGCGGCTAAGCGCTTATGTGGCTACACAAATCTAAACAGAAAGGGAAGCTACACACAAAGGATTAAACCAGAAGACAGACACTAGGGACACACAGAACAGTACTTACACAGGAGGAGACACAGCCTAACTAAACACTGAACAGGACAGCTCCATGAATCCACTAACACACCGAATATAAGGAAAACTAATAAGAGCCCTCTTGAAAACAAAGGTTACAAAACATAAACCAGATATAAACTTAAAGAAACAAAAACTAAACAAAACAGAATGCGCACTTGACTGTGACAAGGATAAGGATAATGCTCGACCCAGTTTCCCAGAACAAACTGCTATTTATAAGGTGCCTAATGAGCTACCTCGGTTCAGGTGAGCCCTCATCACCTGACCGAGGTGCCTTCTGGGAAACTGTGTCGACCAACAAAAACTACAAAACACACACAGAAACAGACAGTGACCTCTAGTGGAGGTTCCTAACAACTGTCTGTACTGTAACATATGTATGTTTGAACAGTGTAAACAATTACCAGTGTAAGATATACTGTATATTCAGTCGCCCTGCAAATGGCTCAGCAGATAGAAAATAACATTAGAACATACAAGAGGTCTCACTTAACTATAAGCTGTGTCCAGCTTAGTCTCTTAGCCTCTAGCTTAGTTGCTAATTATATATTTTAACAAGGCAACATTAAATGAAACAGCCAAACTAACTGCGTTGTGTGCAGTGGCAGATGCTGAGATCAGAGAGTTGACCAGGGAGATCACAAAAGCTTGACATGCATGGCATGCATCTTCAAGGATGTCTTTTTCAAAATTTTCCAGATCAAGATATCTACCACACTGAGATGTTAAGATCCACAGAAAAACATGTGCGTCAGAGGAAAAGAACAGGAGGAGTTAAGAGTAATTAACATAGCAGTGAAAAGAAAAAAAATGTGATGATATGACCCCATGAAGAAATTGAGACATCTAGAGAGAAAACAGAAGGGGACCAAGCACCGAGCCTTGTGGAACACCCATGGAGAGTCTGCATGCAGCAGATATTGATCTTCACCATGTCACATGATTGGACCATCCCTTCAGTTAAGGAGCAAACTGTTACCTTGCTGTGCCATGACATGCCAAGACGCATGAGGACGATTAGCAAGACAGTAATGTGACCGACTGCTAAACGATGATATAGGCTGATCTATCTGTATGGACACAACAGCAAATTTCTCAAAATGGCTAGAAGAACTCAGTGATGACTATACATTTAATAATAATAATAATAATAATAATGGGTTCTGAAACAAATACAAAAAAAAACTCCTCCTAGCTATGCTTCACAGACGCCAGATTTCAAACATGAAAAAAAGGGGTGTAATGTGTAAATTTGATCTCAAGAAATAAAATATCATCATCACTGAGCATCTCTAATCACATGAGTGTAGACCAGCAATCACTTAATTAAGTCCACCCGAAAACGCTGATGGCTGATTTCACACTTAACGTCTTGTAATATTGCTGCTTATTTGGCAGGTTTGAATTAGCAGAGGCGGGCACACACCCAGAAGGTCGTCCTGCCAACATCGTGCCAGCTGCAAATACTGCTTATTATTCATAGAGAAAAGCATGTAAATACGGCCAATCTACTTTTGTAGCTCAGGCACTTTCATGCCTGTATCATTTAAAATGTGCATTGAAACGTGATGTCTTTCTCTTTCTTAAAGTCCTTTTTTGCCCTTCTTTCAAATCATGTCTTCTTTCATACTACATGCCCTTGGGGACCTAATACATCACAGGGAAGTGCTATAGGTTTCTGCAAGTTTTTTTTTTTTTTTTTCCCCCGAAATGGGAAATGTGGCCAGGCATGTGAATGAGGATATGCTCGTGTAACTCAGTTAAAAAGCTAATGAAAATGTGATTTGTTTTTCCTCAAGAAGACATGAACAGCCTCACAAAAAGTTTAGCTAAAGCCACAGTCTGGGACTTGAAGCAACGGGCTTGTTTATGTCCAATTTACTGTTTATGTTCACCGAGATCCTTCTTTACGTCGCACGTGTCCTCAGTCCAGACGTCACACTACATTATGGCCCAAGTCAGCAGATTGTGTTTTTTTCTCACTAAACCTCTCGTTTTGAGCATGATAGTGGTTCTTTACGTTTTCAGGATTTTAAAAGTTTTTTTGAGGATGTGGTGGGGAAAAGTGTCTGATCTCAATTCGATCGATCCATGGAGGGAGCCACACTGGAGGCACATGGGAAACCCAAAACGTATGTGGTTTCAATGTTAATGGAGTTAATGTTATGGCATTATAGATTAACCATGAGACAAATGTTAATCTTTATAATGTTCTCAGTTATAACACTGTACATGTTAAATTCAACTGAAAATAATAATAAACTTAGAGGTAGAGATTGACCAACTATGGATACATATGCACATACTGTATGTTAGAAACGCATGCAAACCACGGTGACTTTGTTTTTAACAAAAAAGGCTGAGGAAGTGAAACTAAATGAGTCTCGAGTTTTTCTCGCCCAGTTTTACATTTTTTTTTTTTTTTTGTTGCTGAAACCTAGCAACCCGGGTTAATAATTTTAGCTATTCAGGAAACACAGTTGCTCAATGGTTCGCTCAGGACTTTAAACCTCTAGACTGTATGCTGGGTGACAAGTTATTGACTCTCAACTGTTTATTACAGGGTTACTCTAAAAATACACAAGCTTTAGTAGCCTCAAGCACAGGCAGAGAGAGAAAGCCTTTCGACTTTTGCTGGAGGCTACGTTATTATTGATGTTGTCTTGCCTCAACAAAAATCTATGGTCACTAAAGCCACTGTGTAAGCATAACTGAAGATTATCACATCATTCCGAGACTGAAGCGAGGCTAGAATGTGATCTGAAATATATATATATGAGATTTTTGTTATAGTGTAAACCGCATCATCGGAACTCGCCCCGGCCTGGGGCATCAACCAAGCCCCCGCTGATGCAGTAGAAACCAGGAAATCAGGTAGAGGTGTGAGCCGATGCCCCACAGACCTTGCTGACAGTGCACCCACTTTGGAAAGCTGCTGGGCAGAGATGGCGTTGCTGGGGGGGGGCATAAAGATAGTTGAATTATTTAAAGCCTTTGCTGTGCAGCCAGCGCCACTTCACATAGGAGCTCAGTGACCTTCATGAAATTGAAACTACACAAGTATGTTTACCGTCCGAATCACAAAACTTTACTGCGTGCTAGACATGTTTATAGTCCAAAATATGGCAAATTTACACTGTGTTTAATTCTAAAGGTCTGACAGATTAGCTCCATATACAGTAGGTTACTGCTATACTGTTATATATTATTGGTTACTGTAACCTTATTGGTTTCTGGTTACCAAGGTTAGAGGCGGGTAGAGTAGCCCAAAATTGTACTCAAGCAAGAGTAGCTGTACTCTACAATCATATTACTCAAGTAGGAGTAAAAAGTATTCAGTGAAAAGACAAGTACTGAGTAACTGTTTCAATCGTATGCCATGTGATTAAAGTTGCTACGTCTGATTGGTGAACCACAGTCATGTGGTCGATCCACCGGCTGCATTTCTCTGGCAAAAACAAAGAATATCTAACGTGTAGAAGAAACGGTTAGAAAAGTAACAAGTCGAGTGGAGCTGAATGTAGCGGAGTTAGAGTAGCGTTCTCTCTTCACAAATCTACTCAAGTAAAAGTACATAGTATACTGCAGTAAAACTGCTCATAGAAGTTATTTTATTTTCTAAAAGTTACTCGAGTAAATGTAATGGAGTAAATGTAACTCGATACTACACACAGAGGTTGTATATTATTGGTTACTGCAACCGAGTGCGAAAAGTAACATGATAGATTCAAAGTTATTTTGTAATTCTGTAACGCTGTAATTCTGTAACGCGTTAGAGTACTCGGATTACTTTTTTTGATGTAGCGGGTAATCTAATGCGTTCGCTCCGCCATTCAAGTACTCAGTTACTTTTTCAAAAATGTAATCCGTTATTCAGACAATTTATGTAATCTGTGAACCAGACGGCAGTCATTCCCAATCCATTAGTGTGTGTGTGTGTTAGAGGAAGTCGTCCTACAAGCCCCGTCCCAGATACCCCGCCCCCTCTGTTATTCCTGCTGTTAAACCCCTATCTCACCTATGCGGTTTGACTATGTGAGGACCGACACGCAGGAAGATGGAAACCTAATCACAGCGCCGAAACTCCCCGTGGGGACGGGGTGTTGAGGGGTGAAGACGCAGAGCAGAAGATCTGGGCTTTCAGAGTGACACATGGCAGAAGCCAGGAACTCCTGGCACAGCGTTCAAGATTACCAGTTATGGAAAATGGATCTGAAAGGAATCTATGGTGTTGCTCGTGCCAATACAGAGAAGCTTTTCAGTGAAAATTATGAGATGAGAATGCCCGAGTGGGTGTGCGCGTGTGTGCGCGCGTGTGTGTGTGTGTGTTACTTTGCAAACAATAATACGCCAATTCCTTTGCATTTTGGTCAGGACATCTCAAGGTAGCGTGACTCAGACTTAATCTAGCACTAAAACAGCTGCTAATATCTTTTACTGAAACACTCCTGGTGATGGACGGGTCATAAGAGGACTCCAAAAGTAACATGCTTTGGATCTGATCAAAGCAGACGTCTGCGTTTTTAAGATGATCATCGAACAAAAGCCTTGAAAAGATGCCTGCACGTTCTTCTCTAACGCAGGGGCAAGGACCGAACTGAAAACAGGAACTTCAGCAAGGATCTCAGGAAATGAACAAATGGCTCGTTGATCTCTCTCTCTCCCTCCACCACCCCCCCCCCCCCCCGTCTCCCTCTCTCTCTGTCTTTCCTCTTTCACTCTAATAAATATTGCCCTCTCACTTTCGCTTTACCGTTTGATTTGTTCTATATTATCTTTAGCTAAGGCGGCACGGTGGTGTAGTGGTTAGCACCGTCGCCTTGCACCTCCAGGGTCTGGGTTCGATTCTCTGCCTCTGTGTGCATGGAGTTTTCATTTTCTTCCCGTTCTTGGTGGGTTTCCTCCGGGTACTCCGGTTTCCTCGCACAGTCCAAAGACATGCAGATTAGGCTAATTGGCAAAGAGAAAAAATTTGACGCTGGTCAAAACGTTTCATCAAATGAGTCTGATCATAAAGACTGAGTTTGGCTTCTTAAACCTGAAATCCAGCATCAGGCCACAACATCTTAAACCCGCAGAAGGTTCTGCTGAATTTCTGAGTACAGAATGCATTAAATGATTAGTTTGCAGTGAAACGGACGGGCTTGTCCGAGTAAGGAAGCTTGTGCGCATGGAATCAAGCCAAATAAGCTTGAAAGTCCCAAAGCAGAAAAATGACATGCGTCAGAGGTTATTCATACAAGCACAGAGGAAGGAATAAAAAAAACCTTCACAAGCAACAAGAAAGTTAAGGTTAAGAAATCAGATGGAATTAAGAAACCATGGAAAACTGCAATTATGAAAAGAGAAAAAAAAACCTGATCATGACTGTAAGGACATTGCAGACCTTGTAAGTCCAAACGTCCAGTCGATCCAAATGCCGCAGGAAGTGCATAAGTAATATTTATAGCACATTCTTGTTATTTTCCTCAATTTTCCCCCTAATTTAGTCGTGTCCAATTCCTCCCTGTCACTAGGGGGCGCTCCCACATTAAGACTACTACCACCACTCAGTCGGGAGGGCCGAAGTCTATCACGTGAACCACATGACAGCCGACACAAACGTGTAAAACTCTCAAAATGAGTATACGGTATTATTATTTGGTCAGAAAAACAACCATAAACAATAGAAACACCTGATCATGTGCATCTGTGCTGTTTTTTTTTGTTTTTTTTTTCCCCTATGTGACCCATTTTTACATTGTTTGCTCAGTCATGTTCGTATAGTTGGTTAAAATGAACTGAAACTGAATTTCAGTGTCTATTTTGTGATGAAAGAAAAAAGGAAACGTCACTATATACTGCACAATCCTGAGCCCTATACTGTATATATTTATTTAAATAATAATACATAAAAAAATAAAAAAAAACTGCAAAGCAAATAATGGATAAAATGCTCTGAGCTTCTCTGGGCTACGAAAAAAACAAAGAAAGAAGGAAACCGTGAGCGGCAAAATCTGCAGCTCTAGTCGGAATGATTTCAATCAGATCAAAGAATTATTGTCCGCGTTATTGTTGTTATTATTATTAAAATCACCATATAAAAATAAGCATTTATGAAATTATACTGAAACTATAGATCGCTCTTAGTGGCTCTGGGATGAATTTGGCTTTTTCAATCATACGTATACAGTATAATACTATTATACTAATTATAGAATAATTAATGTTTTGCCCAAGAGGGGACGGACTGGTACACGGGAGACTGCGGTTTTATTCTTAGACGTTTTTATTAACATTTTCTGTCCAAACACTGGTACAAGATGTGCATTAGATACTTTGCAATGTTGCCTCTTCAACATCCTTGAAGCTGAAATCATTGTACTTTTTCTATGTTGAATAAAAGTTTCCACAACACACTAACCCAATATACGGTACCTGGGTCGAAACCGACGCCGACACGGCCGCTAATGATGCGCAAGGGCAAAACAAGAAGCGCCGTTTACACCGCAATCCTCACACAGGAAGACTCGCTCCTTCACTCATTTTTAGAAAGCCTTGGAGAGACAGAACATCAGGGTTCAAGTCCAGCGATTGATCGCTTTTGAAACTCAATTTAGCAGTACGCAGGAAAAAAAAAAAAAAAAAGATAATAAAGAAAGACACAAAAGAATCCGAGTGATGAAAGAAAATGTCTGAAGAGTTCATGAGAAGACAAACGCTACTGACAAAAAAAACCCTACTGTATGAGAACGGATGTGAAGGATCGAGCCCGAAAAGGCAGCCGAAAACTCCTAGATGGTAGAAAGATACCAGATAAACAAGACATTACATCAAACCCTTTGTCTTCAAATGAAACAAAGGACCATCTAGTACAAGCTCCGCCGCATCCATCAGATGAAGATAGGGACGGACCTGGAGAGCTCGGAGCTTGATGTCCTTTAATGAACTCGCTCGCTGCCTCGACTCGAGAGCAGTTTATCAGTAAACCACCAGGAGTGGAAGGACCAAGTTTTCGTAAGGCCCTTAATTAGCAGAACCTGTTGTCTGTTTTGATTTATTTTAAGCATTTGGCCTTTCACCAAACTACAATCTGATTCTCCTTACGAAGAAACTTGTGGATTCTAAGATCCTTTAATTTAGGATCCTTCATCTAAGCCATGTTGGCAAAACGTCTCCAGGCTGAGCGTCCCCGCCGAGTTCCCGGAATGCGTTTTGACGATTTGTTTTGAGATCTTAACATCGAATTTGTTTCGCGGCATCGGGAGAATGCGATGTTTCCCATCAAGTCTTGTTAAGACTCCGAGTAGCTCTGGACGCGGCCCAAAGCTTGTCTCATACTGCCGGTGTTACGCAATAATGTTTACAGACTAGTGAAAATAAATGAAAGCCTCATCAGCCCCTTTCCACTCAGTAGAAGAATACTAGAATTCAGCACTCACAATCAGTATGTTTACATGCACAGTAAAGTGGAGTTACAGTTATAGCTTGACGAAGACATTTTCTTGAACTGCTCTCCTTTATTTGGACTTACTCTCTACTCTCTCCGCTGTACAGGCATGGCAGGAGTAAAGCAGCATCAATGGATTTATTGGTAGTTTAGCAGTTAAGGCATTGGACTATGGTTCGGAAGGTCCCAGGTTCAAAGCCCACAATCACAAAGTTGCCACTGTTGGGCCCTAGAGCAAGGCCCTCAACTGCTCAGATGTATAATGAGATAAAAATGTACAGTACAGACCAAAAGTTTGGACACCCCTTCTCATTCAGCGAGTTTTCTTTCTTGTGTTCTTTCTTGTGTTCTTTAGCCCAAACGCGTCTCTTCTGCGTGTTGCCTGTCCTTAGCAGTGGTTTCCTAGCAGATATTCTACCATGAAGGCCTGATTCACACAGTCTCCTCTTAACAGTTGTTCTAGAGATGTGTCTGCTGCTAGAACTCTGTGTGGCATTGACCTGCTCTCTGATCTGAGCCGCTGTTAACCTGCGATTTCTGAGGCCGGTGACTCGGATGAACTTATCCTCCGCAGCAGAGGCGACTCTCGGTCTTCCTTTCCCGGGCCGGTCCGCATGTCAGCCGGTTTCTTTGTAGCGCTCGATGGTTTTTGTGACTGCACTCGGGGACACTTTCAAAGTTTTCCCAATTTTTCGGACCGACTGACCTTCATTTCTTAAAGTAACGATGGCCGCTCGTTTTTCTTCACTTAGCTGCTTTTTTTCTTGCCATAATACAAAATTCAACCTCTTTGAATGAGAAGGTGTGTCCAAACTTTTGGTCTGTACTGTAAGTCACTCTGGATAAGGGCGTCTGACAAATACCTAGATGCAGATGCATACATACGCAAAGCGCCTAGTCTGATTTCTGTGTTCGACTGAGGTATACAGTACGTGCAGGACGCCCAACCGCATTATCTGAGCGCGTTAACCTGACTGAATCGACAAGTTCATTTTAGTATGATTTTTCAGTCAGAGTAAAATGTTTTACATGTTTGTTTAAAGTCCAGTTTTAGCTTGGCTAACACAACGTCATTTAAACGTACTGAGTGGAAGCAACGGCTAACCTCGCTAAGATAAGAGCTTTTCTGTTTCTTGCACCAAGACCTGAGAAGTGGTGATGAAATGAATCGCTTTTGCTGATGATATCACTGTAATCATCGAAAAAAAAAAAAAAAAACGCAGGCATCAGACACGTACAGGTAAGTGAATCTCCCCAGAAGCTCCGTAGATCCTCTTACTCTTGCAGGAACTGGAAGAAAAGTAATTCTTTGATAATTAGAGATTGGCTCACGGAAAGAGAACACCAAGTCTCCAGCTGCACTCTTGGATGCAAGTTTTGGAAACAGTCCTGTAAAAAAAAAAAAATTAAAAAAAAGGTCTAGTGCTTAATAACTGAAGGCTGTTTAAAGTGATAAGGGCAGAATATATCCATTATATCCATCTTAAGTCAGATCCACCGCCCTAGTGGATTTGCTGAGATGTTTTCGAGAACAGGACTGATTGAGATTGTTCACTCAGACTGAACAAGAAGGAGAGCTGCGTAGTGTGCGCTTAAAGCCTCTAAACTCCCATAAACTCTGTTTTTTTTGGTTGTTTTTTAAGCTCTAACTGTATCTAAGCTGTACTGTATGAGAGAGACAACATCGAGTGAATATCGTCCAGCTTGACTTGGATGCACTCCATTAATCGAGCTCTGCATTAACGCACCAACATGGCCTTCAAAATGTTTCAATCGAGATTGTATACGTTCGGAAATACAGAGATGGAGGGAAAATCGATTCGTTATAGAGAATCGGCACCTACTGTAGGTATCATGATATGGTAATTCTGATCCCTGGTCATTCCCGTCCCAAATAGATACACAAAAAACTAATTGAAATATAAATGAATGCTATTAAAGTTTGAAATAAATAATAAACTCCTCCTACAGCGTGTGAGGCTCACAAACAGTGTGATTAGATCTAAAAAGAAAAAAAAACAAAAACAAAAACAATACAGGATAAACAGGCAGCTTGAGGACTGACATCCTAGCGAAAGTTTTTGGAAATTGATATGGAATTTGTACAGTCTGATAAAACATCTAATAAACAAGTTTATAACATCACACTAAGCGGTAAAGCGCCGGTCTGAATGACGTCGTTGCGGACCTCATGTACAGTACAGCCAGATGAAGCGGAAAACTAGATGCTCTTAGCAAAATGCTAGGTAGCTAACTCGGATTAGTATTTTTAGATTTAATGAACAAATGCATCAGTATGATGATGAATCTAAAGCTCATGTGTGTGCACAGTATAACTCATTCAACGGGAAGAAGTTTCTCTTTGTTTGTTTCTGATGCTGTGGTGTGACGTCACTCCGTAAACAGGGAAGGAAGTCTGGGATTGCATTACACCAAAGACCCGCCCCCTGTCTATTCTGTGAAATAAAAAATAATGATTGTGCAAAGAAATGCAAAAGTGGCATTCAGAGCAAATAATATGGATAAGATCTTAAAAATCCTTTAAATATCGCTTATTTAACAAAGAGCCATCATTAGGTACAGTATATGTAAGTATCATATAGGAAACAAATTGGGATGAATATACGGGGGGGGTAAATAAGCTCATACACTCTCTCGCTCTTGCTCTCTCTCTCTCTCTCTCTCTCTGCACCTACAAACTTGTCCCTGATCTGCATCAATTTACTCTAAGAAAGTGAGGATTGACACTTTTCTCCTGCATCCTCTTCCTTTGGTTTGGCATAAACACTCCGAATCACAGAGCCTTCTGCAGCTCATCAGTGTGACTGAAAGAATGCCCCGAGTCACCAGAAGGGAAAAACAATTGACTCAAACTGTCACTGGCTCTAAGGCTGACTCGTCAAACGTAGAGATTCTTTCTACGTGGAGCTTAGGTGTTTCTGAAGTGTCCGTGACGACTGCAAATCAGGTAAGCTCATTTGACACAGAAAGTCTAGAATGCTTAGATGTACATCCAACAAACTAGTCTGGAAAATGAGTTCATTCTCAGGTTGTCTGAATTGCAAGTGAAGGTCCGGCAGGAACTTTTGATTGGCAAAGACTGTGGTGATGTTAATTTGGATCGGTTACCGATGTTGGGACAGTGTAGTTACTTGGTTAATTTGATAAAAATTTGGTTAGGATGACTTTGATGAAATTACTTTAAAAAATGTTGACAACATGGTGATGGGACAATGCTGAACAAATGCCTCTAACACAATGTAAAAATAAATAAATAAATAATAACAAACTGGGGTGGCCTGGTGATGTAGTGATTAGCACCGTCACCTTGCACCTCCAAGGTCCGAGTTCGATTCCCGGCCAGGTTGGATTCCCGTCTCTGTGTGCATGGAGTGTCGCGTGTTCCCCCCCCCCCCCCACCCCGTGCTTGGTGGGTTTCCTCCAGGTACTCCGGTTTCCTCCCACAGTTCAAAGACATGCAGATTGGTCTAATTGGCATTCGCAAAATTGCCCATATCGTGTAAGTGTGTATACTGTACGTGTTTGTGCCCTGCGATGGATTGGCACCCTGTCCAGGGTGTACCCCGCCTCGTAGCGCCATGTCTCCTGGGATAGGCTCCAGGCCCCCCATGACCCTGAATACAGGATAAAGCAGCTTGGAAGATGAGTAAGCCAGTGAGTGATTCCAAATCGATGGCCTGATCAGGGTTTAAACTCCAGTCGCTGCAGTAAGAGCACTGCATTTTTACCATTGCACCACTAGGGGGCATGCCGCTGAGGCTGGTAAATGCGCATACATACAGAAATAATGAGCGCCACAAACCCCATATTACAGTCGAGTAATTTAGGAGCCAAGATTCAGCTCAAGTTTCAGTAAGCAAGTTCAGTGAGTTCATTACTCGTCACATACAGTAACTGCAGAGTGAAATTCTTTATTCTTCACTTATCCCAGCTTTGTTAGTAGGCAGGGGTCAGAGCGCAGGGTCAGCCATATTTAAAGCACCCCTGAAGCAGACCCAGTTAAGGGCCTTACTCAAGGGCCCGACAGCAGCAACCCATCAGAGCTGGGGCTCGAACCGCCAACCTTCCAATCAGTAACTCAGAACCTTAACACATTGATCCACCACCATAAAAGACATTCTGAAACAACTTCAACGTCACAACGTCATCTCAACGTTGTGTAATACAACTGTATTACAACACTCAGTCAGTGTTAGGGTTCCTGCTGTGGGAGTGCACTGATCTGGACTCCTGTGCCCAGGTAAATACCAGAGCAGAGTTTTAATGCCAATGACAGCAAGTTGCTCCAGCAACCAGACTGACATCAACTACAAACTAAATCAACAAAAGGTTAAAGATCTGTCGAGGCACCGAAACCTCCTAAGGTCACGGTCATCACAGATTTCCTACAAAAGGTCACTTTTTAATAAAATGTCACATCTAGCACTCCGAGCGGGTCTTCAGTTTGTCCGGTGATGAAGAATCCGACAATAGGTTTAATAGTTTTGCAATTGGCAGAACCACTTTGGATGGAGAAGACAGGATGTTCAGGATCCTGAATTGTATTATTCGTAAGGGAACTGGTAGCTCAGCGGTCATTGGTCCGGGTTACTGATCAGAAGGTCATGAGTTCACATGGTCGGGGTGGCTCAGTGGTTAAGGCATCGGACTGTGGATGGAAGGTCCTGGATTCAAACCGCAGCACCAGCAAGACACCACTGTTGGGCCTTCGAGCAAGGCCCTTAACCCTCAATTGCTCATAAAAAAAAAAAAAAAGAGACAAAAGGTAAGTGGATAAGGGCGTCTGAAACGTAATGTGTAAGACCAAATCCCACCAAGCAATCAGGAAGCTTTAACCCTTTCCGCCCCAGGGGTACTGTATCACAACTGAGCCTGCGCTCTTATCCCTGCTTCCTTTCTAACAAGCGAGGATGCAATAAAGAATAAAGAATTTCTCAGTGCCGTTTCTGCAGATGTGATAATACTATTCATTTATATAAAATTATCAGTCCACCTCGCTTCATCCATCCATGTTTATCTTAAACAAAATGAATTTTTGTTTTCCCCTCGCACATTCATAAAACAAAAGAACATTGCTTCTCCCCAGCTTAACGGAGACAGTTCCTCAGTCTAAGCGGATTTCAGCATCAGGAAATGCCTCAGTCAGCACTTACTCCTCCACCACGCATGCTTAACCATTACACATTTGCCATGTGAGTGATCGGTCTCTGAAAATGCAGAACTTCAAGTTCTGACTTTTTCTTCTTCTTCTTCGGGTACTTTGTGTTCCATCTTATTGACATGAAACTAATTGGTACAAACAAACCCTGAAATATCTGCAATACATCATGGATAAGAGGTTTACATTTAACTTGAGAAATACCAAGTAGGATTAATCTTTTTCTATCATTATTTATTTACCTTCTGTCCTCAGTCTAGTACTGTAAATCACACAAATCAGAAGGTAAACGCAACATCTCCAGTGTTTTTTGCTCATCTTCTTGCACAGATCATTGCATTTTCTAGTTTTGCTGTTTTACTTAAAAAGATTGAATACGTTTCATATTCAAAAATGGAAGAAGGCTAACCTTTTCAATTAAATAAATAAATAAATAAATAAATAAATACACAACCCGAAACGCAACAGTGTCCAGATATCTGCATGTGTGTTAAGTTGCTAAGAAATAGAGAAGTCAACTCTGCTGCGAGTGTTGTTTTTCCGCCCTGCTACATAGATATAATTTAATCTGCTTCATTTTCTTAGTTTTTTTTTTTTAGTAAATACTCCCACAGCCTGTTCATCTCAAAGTTTAATCAGAAGAATTTAATTTCAACGAAACAAAAACTCATCATCTGAAAACTATTAATATTAATGATAAAAATTATATTAGTTATCCAAAACCTTATACTATTTAGCTTGAATTAGAAAGCTAGTGAAGAGACTTCTAACAAATTATGAGCTTCAAATTATACATTTTTAAATTGAAGTAAAAAAAAAAAAAAAAAAAAGAATATATTGTTGAAATGATGAAACTGTAATTATAAGCACCAAACCCTTATGTTTAGCAGAAAGAGATAAAGCTGGTCAGGGACACTCGTCTGTCAGCAAACTTGTGTGTTAAATGCTTCAGTGTTATAATAATCTTTTGAACTTGCGCTATCATGTCAATCTTCAGTAGCGATCACCTCCTGTTGCTCCTACTGTAGGTAACTCAGGTTAATTTTTAATAAAAATCTTTGCTAGTTATCTAATAAACTGGAAGAAATGACATGAGTTAGCTAATATACCTAGCTAGCTCCTGACTCAGTTTTTTTTATACCATGTTAACAACGGATGTGTTGTTCACGTTAGCGTAGCTCACTCGATTACTTAATATAAAATAAGAAAATATATTTTTTAATCATGTTAAGTGTGTCTGGATTAATTCATGTTAAGAATTTATCCCTTTAAAATAATGTTTGTTTTGCACCATGTTTTTCTGTCGATCACATACCTATTAACTTGTGCAACACAGGAGGGCGCACTTTCACATATACATAGACATACATTTAATACACATACATTAAAATGTACTATCGACAGTGGAACCTTGGATTACGAGCATAATTCGTTCAGGAAGTGGGTGTATTCCAAAACACTTGTAAACCAAATAAAATTTTCCCATAAGAAATAATGAAAACTCACATTATTCGTTCCACAGCCCAAAAAAATAAACACATAAAAATTATTAATACAACATATAAAGTAAAAGTAAAACAATTTAACCTGCACTTTACCCGACAAATAAACGTTTCCGTTTGTGCGCACAAGCACCGTGTATTTGTGTGTGGAATTAGCCCCATCCCTCGCCTCGTCTTAATTCAATTCAATTCAATTCGATTTTATTTGCATAGCGCTTTTACCAATTTTCATCGTCGCAAAGCAGTTTTACACAATCAAAAGAATCAAGTTTGTGTGAAATGTGAATGTGTATGAATCAAAAAATGGTCAGATAATCTTACACAGTAAAACTCCTCCTCCCTCCCCCACCTCGCTTTAAGTTTCACAACAAACGCACACAACAGAAACACTGTTTTAAAGGGTGCGTGTGTACGTGTGTCAATGTGTGCGTGTGTCAGTGTCAAATTACATGCGCGCACACACATAGGAGACACGCTGAAACAGAGAGAGAGAGAGATGTTGATTATACCAGTAAGAGACGAGCACTAAGACCCAACAGCGGAGATGATTACCCACAATTCCGCAGCGCAAGAGAGAGAAAAATCATTGGCTCAGTTGTGATCTTGGGACGCTCGGTGTCAAAACAAGAGCGCATGCGGGAAACTCGTAAACCAAGACTTGCTTGTTTTTCAAATCAAAATTTATGAAAAATTTTTGCTCATCTTGCGGAACACTCGTAAACCGCGTTTAGATAGATAGATAGATAGATAGATAGATAGATAGATAGATAGATAGACATACCGTATATACTTTATATAAAATTAGTTCCATTAAATATAATATTTGAATATAATATACCCTGCATTGGATTTAGCTCAGGGTGTTCAGGGTGTACCCGTCTTGTGTACCGAGTGCCCTGGGTCTCGTGCTTCAGGTCTCCTGCAGCCACGAACAGGATAATCAGTATATATAATGAACGATAGATAGAGAGAGACAGAGAGAGAGAGAGAAAAAGAGTTTCTACAACCATATAATCTGGAAAATCTGAAGGAGCATGCGCATATAGCTTAGAGTTGCTCAGAGTTGAGGGAGATCTGATAACTATCCCAGGGGACTCGGGAAACAAGGCGGAAAACCAATCCACTGCAGGGCACACAAACACACACACACACACACACACTACAGGCAATTTGGAAACACCACTGCAGAAACCGTTAAGTTCTATTTTCACAGTAGGTGATTTTAATAGCCGTACTAATGCAAAGGCGCTTTACTGTATGCTTAGGTTCTCATTTGAAGTCTGAATGGTGCACACGGACGCCTCTCTCTTTTAGTTGTATTTTGTTCATTCCAACTGGAGAGCGCTGAGTGGTATCAGCGAGAACACACTGGTTCCCAAAAACATTGGGTCACGACCCACAGCTGATACACAACTGTGGTCGTGTTAACCGCAGGCAGTGTGAGGTATGGAAAAAAAAAAAAAAGAAAAAAAAAATCTCATCTCACGACATCACAACATTATCACTTTAATAAACGTGTAAATTACCAACAGCTTCAGAATTTGTGTTTGTAAAGTGTCTTTAGCATCAGTGATTAACTTTATTATTAACATTAGCTTGTTATCTTTACTATGATTAAGTTACTTTATTTTTCATAAGAAAAGAAACACTAAAGCATATCCGAAGCAGGAGATTTTTATCAAGAATGATTCGTTAAATAGTGAAAGTACAGTATAAGCAATGTCAATTTTTTTTTTATACTTTTTGCAAAACAAGTGTTAGCTACCATGTCTTTGCCACATTTTAATCATTTTTATCAAAAGAAATAATGATTATGATAAACATGGCAGTTAAAATATAGGATCATAACCAAAGATATCATTACCAAAAAAAATAAAAAATTCAAATAAATTAGTATGAAAATTTGAACATTTTACAGATGACAAATGCCATGGAATTGTGCCCTCTCAAAGGGTGAGTGCAAAACACCTCTGCTTAATATTAACTTGGAGAGAGAGAGAGGAGAAGACACTGCCTGTAATCATGTTTCATTCCACTTTTCTCACATAAATGAGAGAAAGCCTCGGGAGAACGAGGCCATTATCAGCTAAATTAATTCTTGCCAGTAAGAGACACACCACTGATGAGGAAGTTGATAAACAAGTGAGTCTTTAGGGGCGTAGAGACGTATTGAAGGTCTGTTCACACCACGAGCGAGTCTCCTGCATTATATCTGCGTCCGTCTGAGCAGGACATCTGGGTCAGGACATTTGGAAGATTACTCATCATATAAAAACTCGAAACGCGCCATGATTCAGGCATCCACAGTCACTGCTTGAATTCTTCCTTCTTCTTTTTTTTCTACATACAGTAAATCAGCAGCTCATGACATTTAACAGGACTGACCAATAAGAATAATATCTATTTTTTAATGTTCTATAAAGTAAGTTAGAAGGTCATTTTGATCAGCGTGATATTTTATTCATTTTCAGTTCAATGCATTTAATTTCCTACACCAGTTAAGAGTATTAATATAGGCAGGTTGATTCATGGTTCAAATTGTGTTTCTCATATTATCTGGCATCCATCCAAAATGCATAAACATTCTGGCATATTCATTATTGTGCGACTCACCCCGGGATTTATTTGGCATATTCCTTGATGCTCTACTGAAACTCGGTCCTGGTGCGTTCCGGATCCCGTCTCTTCCGACTTCATCAGGTGGCAATCATGTTCCTGCATTATTAATCTTGTGTTAAGTGATACCTAATGCATCACATCTCAGTGACTTACGCTCATGCCCAAGCAGCATCTGCTCATGCAGTTCATTTCGCATGTAAACCAACTCAAATGCACATCAAGCCGCACGTTTTGTTTTCTTTTTTTCTTTTTTTAAAAATGCCTCCTTGGACCCAGTGTTCTGGCTACATCTAGTATACGAGTCATTATAGATCCATTAAAAAAAAAAAATCAATTATTTATGAACAATAAAACATGATGCCTGCGTATATTACATTATTTTGCTTCACAGTTAATATATTATAGTCCTCAGTTTAATATTGTTTAAATTATTTAAAGATAATAGAGTACATAATGATCTTTTAAACTGATAATGTAATTCTGCACTAGAATGTTGCATGTTATAGGAGGAATCGGATATTAAGAATATAAACCATTAGAAGGTTTGCAAAAATAATACTGACAGGTTTAGCTGAACGAAAAAGTCAGGTAGACAATCTGAGCCTTCAGTTCGTTAAGAAGCGAAATAAATACATATTTTATATTTAAAGTTGACGAATGCAAGTCAGAAAGTGTACTTGGTTTAAATAAAGATTGACTTCAGATCGGCAGATCAGAAACACCAGACAATCTAAATTGTATCAACTCGGACTAATCTGCGTAAATAAGATTTACATTATTTAGGGCAAATCAAAATGGCCAACTTCCTACGTTTAGTGAGGCTCAAAACAGTCGACTTCCTGCGTTTAGTGGAGCTCGAAACTTCCTGTGTTTTGAGACACTGAAAATAGCCAACTTGTTGTGTTTATTGAAATAAAAAAAAACAGTCGACTTCTTATGGTTTGAGAATTTGTGTTTAATACAACTGAAACTGGCCAGCAAATCACAAATTAACTACGTCTTCACACACACACACACACACACACACACACACACATCTAGGCATCCTTTAGGACACATTTAAATTAGAGCTAGATTGACACTCCTTTTCTTCAGTATTAATACCAGAAATCCAAAACAGAAATCTTTTCCAAAAAAAAAAAACAATATATAGTTGGAAAGCAATGATGATCGGGCCCAAGCACCTGGGCTACGACCTGTGTGTTTTTTGATCACCTTAAGACATGCAAAAAGCATCACAGTATGACGTCAGTCAATGTGATGTCAATGATGCCACTCAGGAAGTTACAGTATTAGCCGCCTTTCGGCATAGGTTTCAGACATCGCCACAGCTGAGCCGTTCGAGATATCAAAATTCCCTTCGCAATTCCAAAATTACAATTTTGCATCATCAAATGAGCCCGGTTTGGTGGTGATCATATACATTTTGTAGGAGAAGTATATAAAATTCCATTGGGTGCATTTTGCAAACAACTCAAAATAACTGAGGTCCTGTTATGTACAGTACAGTAGATGTAATGTGAAAGTTGTTCAGCTCAGTGAGATCTAAATGTCTGCTGGGTTTCACATGTACGTATACATGCAAGCATGTATGATCTATACAGCAAAATCTCTGTGAAGACCCCATGCCACGCCCAGGGCCCAGCCGCTCAGGCGTCTTAAAGGCAGCAGATTCCAACCTGTGTGCTGATTTTCATGACTTTTGGGCTTTTGAAGACTTCCAAAAGTCCTGGATGTTGGAAAAAAAAAGAAAATCCTTAGAATAACAAGAGTCATGTCATAGGGCTGTTATAGTGCTTGGGCCCTACAAAGCAAAGATCTTCATGGTGAATTTTGATGAAGCTGATGTGAGAGTAACTCCCACGTTTTTGCTTTGCTTAACAGCTCACTGGTCGTTAACATGACTTACATTCTGGCACTATGAGCAGTTCCCCGAGAGAACCCAATCAGTATCAAAGGGTTATAAAGAAGAAAATACGGCTTTTATTGTGTAGTTTAACTGCCTGTTTTACTGTGAACATCACAAACTCCTGGCCAACAAACCAACACAGATAATTTTTTTTTTTTACTTTTTTTTTTTACTTTTTTTTTTTTCTTTGTACTGCGAAATGGAAAGGGGTCACGGTGAACCCCAAACAGTTATGAACCCGCACCAAGCGCAAATTTCCCGTATGTCAAGGAAATAAGAAAAATATGCAGTAGAATTATGGGAAATTGCTTAACATTAGGAGAAATTGGCTCCCAGCGTCTGAGTTACTGGTATGTGTGTCAGTGTCTTCAGCTCTGTACGATATCTGTTGCAGAAGTCCGAGCTTTGTGTGCGGGATGTTTATCATAGCAGAAGGGACGTAACTGAATATCAATGTTTAGATTTGAAAGGAACAGATACTGTATTCTCTACATATACAGACAGGAATATTCTGAGAACGTCAGGGATACAGATAAAGAAGTGTACAGTCGTGTCTGCGCATGAACGTCTGACCGTCTTAGACTCGGCAGTTTATTCCTCTGAGGTCTCGTGACTGCAGACGCTCAATAGTTCGAACGAACTGGACAGCATATTAACTTAAACACCTCTCCTGTTATACTGAACTTAAAGCCTCTCTAGGAGTTTTCGTGTTGCCCCTCAGGGACAAACTGATCGTTATAATTTCTACTTTTATCCTTACATTTTTGTTCAAATGTGTTTCCATAATGTTTTCTTTTTTTTGCACAAAGATGCTTTGTTACAATGATCAATATTAAAACCACTCTACAAATAAAATTTCATTGAATTGCTACAGCCGAGACGGCGTGGTGGTTCAGTGGTTAGCGCTGTCGCCTTGAACCTCCAGGGTCCGGGTTCGATTCCCGTCTCCGTGTCCATCGAATTTGCATCTTCTTCCCGTGCTTGGTGGGTTTCCTCTGGGTTCTCTGGTTTCCTCCATCAGTCCAAATACCTGCAGATTAGGTTAATTGGTGTTCCCAAATTGCCCGTAGTGTGTGCTCATTGATGGATTGGCACCCCGTCCAGGTTGTAACCCGCAACGAGCCCTCAGCCTCCTGGCATAGGCTGCAGGCCCCCCACGACCCCCGCAAGAGTGATCTAGCAGAAGGAAGCAGCATCCTGAAAAATATACTAAACTCAAAATTTGAAAAAGTAAGACCAGATGGTTTATGTATAGTGAGTAGTGATGGAAACTTTGGATCATTTTAGTGATTCAGTTCTTTGAATCTCATTCATCAAAATGAACGAATCTTTTTTTTGGGGGGGGTCATTTAGTTCATTTCGTTCTTTTGACCAGAAATAAAATAAAATGTTAGATTTTCAATAAACACGTCTACATGTCTACTATGATAAACAGAATGCGCAGCTCACCATCATATCTTCTGGTCCGAATCGTTCGTTCATTTGTCACGTGACTCCCATAGACACTATGCAGTGCAGTACCCCGGAAACAGATTTGAGCGGCGGTTCTTCTCACGACTCTTCTAGTCCGAGTCGTTCGTTCGTTCGTTCTTTTGAATCTTTTGCACTTCGTAGCGTCTATGGGAGTCACGTGACAAATGAACGAACGATTCAGACCAAAAGACTCGAGCGGTAACGACTAATTTCTGTTTCCTGTACATAACCTACGCAGGTTTTGCGATGCTTTGCGCATGTGCGCTCAGTAGAAAATGAACAAATCACTCTCCGAGACTACTTGTTTCTCCGAGTCACGTTAAAGACTCGTTCGAAAAGAACAAATCATTCATGAACGACCCATCACTAATAGTGAGAGTTTATTGAAGGGAAACTTTATAAAGAAAAATTATTACAAGTATGTTTGAAAACTATCATTTCAAGACAAGTCAAGGAAGCTTCTATCGTTGTTTCTACCACATACAGTATCCTCCAGGACCAAGGGGCTACTTACAACATAAAACTCCATACACACAGACCCAGAGGCGGGAATCGAACCCGTACCCTGGAGGTTCTAAGCCACCGTGCGCCAAGACGTACAAAACATTTAATAACAGCTGTATATCGTATCTGAAAAAAGTTCATATCTTGGATTTTGACATCGAGCCCATGATCGAATAAACGCGAGGCTAAAGTTGTCCATTCAAACGTCTAATTGTTTCTGAGAATCCTGAAGGCTTTATCTTTGGCCCAAAGTCTGTATGTTACATATTGCAACTACTTTTAGATTTGTATACGCAGTTCTTGATTTGTTTTGTTTTTAATCTTAAAACTCGTCATTTTCAAGGCTAAATCATTTATGGGGTCATGGGGTCGCCACACCAGACCATCCCATCGTCCACACATACCGTACAACCTTCGCACAGGGTATTTTTTTTTTTTTTTTTACTGTGGATATTTAAAATCCAGAGTACGGACTTCATGCCCAACCATTTTCAATCAATTTTCAAGCCCCATAATCATAATTTTCTCCGCACGGTTTCATGCAGCCAAACTGATGTTTATGCAAGAAAAAAAAAAAAAAGATGAACATGTTAAATGTCAGAGAGAAGAAAACTTCTGCTTTTTGCTCTGGAAAGAGGAAGATGTACGAGACCAAACACCACGCGGTCATTTATCCAGTTCCCCAGACGCACTCTGTCTCAACCTTAATATTTATCTCAGCGCTCTTCAGACAGACGAGTGTGCGCATGCATGCATTGTTTGTCTGTGTGTGTGTGTGTGTGTGTGTGCATGTGTGCTAATTATGGCTGTACAGATGGAGAAGCATCTCACTCTCTGAAGCGGGCGGTTTTACCGCTCGAATCATATTTCCTTTTCAGGCGACTTTGACCCCTAGTTTGTGTGTGTGAAGAGGAAACATTTTCCCTTTCTCCCCCTCCCTCACACTCTCACACACTCTCTCTCTCTCTCTCTCTCTCTCCCTCACTCTCTCTCTCACACACACACATGCTTAGAAGAGAGTGTGTGCCAAATTACATGCAGACTTTTTGCATCACGGGTGAAAACTTTCCTGGTCTTGGTACGCTCAGCTGCCTGAACTCACTCCCATCCTTCAGCAGATGGCTTGAGGAAGGAGCGTCGAGGGTTCTCCGGAGCAGCACATGGATATGGCACACAAGGTGAAAACTCCACTACGGAGGTCCTTCAGCGAGCATGTGAAGGACTCGACCAATAAGGCTTGGGATATATTCTGGAGGAGCGCACGTGAGAAACGTCTCTCAGGTACAGCCCGCCGTCGTGACTGATGGTCATGAGATCAATTGCATTTTTGTTTTTTTTCTTCACCCTTATGGTATTTCTGCATTAAAACAAACAACAACAAAAAGAAAGCATGAGAAGTGTTCACTGGGGTGTTTCAAAGGTGCTCAATCAGATGTTTAGGAGAAAAAGGTGCAATAGTTAAAAGTTCTAATTAATCATTTGTGCTTGTTGCATCATCACGCTGGGTGTCAGATTTGCTGCGTAAATGCTTGTCCGTGCAAATTCTGAAAGTATATCAAGGCTTCTGCCAACTTTCCTGAGTTGTGACCTGATAAATTGTGCTGATCAGCAAATTGTATTTAAAAAAAAAAAAAAAAAGCTTGGATTTTGTAATTTTTTTTTTTTTAGAAACTCATTATAGCTTTAGGCTTTAAAAGGTGACACTGAAAAATAGACGAATTTGCAACGTGCATACATTTGCACGCTTTCGGACTACATTAACCTGCTGAAACAAGACGAGCCTTAATTGCTCAACCGGCTATTATCTGCGACCTCAAAGCCTTCTGAGGATCCTCAGGAAGTGGCCAGAGGGGTCGAGGGCCGGAACGTCCGAGAGAACCCGTTGTCCTCGGCGGCCTCTCTTCTCCCCGCTGACTCGCACGCTTATTTCGGGTTGATGTTTATAGCGGCCCTGTCCTAATATTTACCCAAGATGACCCAGGATGTCATAACACACGCTCGCACACACATAGCCGAGCTCAAGATGTGCGTCGAAAATGTGCAATAACTCCAAACGGCCCACGAGAGCTCTCGGAAGACCCGTAAAAACCGAGCAGGGCTTTGTTGTGAAATCAGACACTAAATCTAAATCAATAAAATCTAATGAGGTGCCATGCACACTGATGCACTTCCCAGGGTGCTTTTGACGACATAAGAGCCAACACTTTCAAAAATAAATAAATAAATGAATAGAAGTATTGCTTGGAGGAGGGAGAAAAAAAAAAAAAAGATAAAAAGAAAGAAAGAAAAACAAAAAAGAAGTTGGAGTAAACATCTGGTTCTGGGAGAGGGAGGTGTGTGAGACCGAGTCTTATCTGCTTTCTGTCCGTGACTGTTTTGTAATCCTGGCCTAACTATTTCATTTGCGAGAAGGCTGATCAGTTTGTGCTGCTCGCGCACATCATGTAAGCATTACCTCATTTCATGCACCAGAGCCATGTGTGTGTGTGTGTGTGTGTGTGTAAGTAAATGGTGGGCTTTAGCAAGAGGAAAGAAATGGGCTGAGCGCTATTATGATGCAGAGCAGGCCCCTGAGCTTGGAGAGATTACTGTGAGAAAGCCTTCCCAGATGTTGCAATCTTAACAGAAAAAGAAAAGAAACATACACAACTGGGGGACGAAGAGGGGAGGAAACGGGCTCAGGTTTCACATTTTTCTTGGCTACAACAACAGCTAGAAGATCGCCGATCTGTTTCAAAAAGAAAAAAAAAAAGAAAGAAAACTCGCAGCCCTTCTCCCCCTCGTCTCTCGGCCAGGGACGGTTCAGGATTCCGCACGCAGAGTGTTTCATCAGGGACGGATGACGACTTCGATACTTGACATCTGCGCAATCCATCGCGTAGTCACGCTACGCCGTCGCCGCTATCAGGAGGCAGAAGACGATCAGTGAGCTTAATATCGCAGTTCAGGCTTGTGGCTTGTTAAGACGTTTTCCACCTGAGACATAAAATCCTCCTGAGCATCACAGAACCACTTCAGCTGGATATACAGTATAGAGAGCGATGGATCATAACCGAGTCAGACGCGTTGATTTCACAGCCGTGCGGAATTGCACAAGCGCCAAACTTCAGAAAATCAGCCGGCTCTCAGGATGTCAATCTTGGAATGATTTCTCTTCATTATTATTATTATTATTATTATTAGGGGCTGAAAACTGAAAGCCATATTACTGTGATTATTGTTACTATTACAGCGCTTGATAGAAAGTCGCTTTAAAGCGTTATTGTTCAAGGACTTCTCTTCTTCTTCTTCTGCATTTCACACTTCTGCAGTGGAGCCGTGAATCCGAGGCAGAATGTCGATTCGTTGTATTTATTAATGTTTATTGTCTGATTTATCTCAAGCAGGTTTTAAATATGACTAACTTGTTGATTATGTAAATGCCACGTCTTGTACAAAGCGATACAAAGGACCCCCCCCCCCCTGGCAAACTTATGCACCAAACTCGAGTCCAGTATTGAAACAATTATTCATGCGCTCAAAAGAGGAAGCAGTGATACTCTTGCAAAATGCAAGTACTGTATTTGCAGAAGGTGCACGCGCTTTGTAGAGGGTTTTTTTTTTTTTTTTTTTTTTCCAAAGCCTGCAATAGAATAAAGATTTCATCTACTTTAGACCAACAGCGAATTAAATTGCATAATCGATGAACTCCACAGATATACTTTGTATATGCGTTTCTCTGAATCATTTATTTATCATTTATTCTCCACACAAATATAACGAAAAATAACTGCAGATATCGATCATAACGTTCCAAGCATTATATAATAAAAAGTCTGCAAATTCCAACCTATAGATTATTTATTAGGAAAATATGAAATCCCCCTATAAGAATGGGAATTTACAGTACATTACGGTACATCGGCATGTGAATGTAATCTGATCCAGAGGCGAGTAGGTGAAAGTTCGTATTGTGAAACGCATTGTCCCATAGGAAATAATGTAAATGCAGATAATCCGTTCCAGCCGGCCAAAAATATTACCAATATTACCAATTTCCAACAATATAATCATGGTTTGCATATAAAAACAATCAAAATGTTTAGAAAAGATGTGTAAATTAAGTAAAATATTAAATAAACATACATTTGATTTATGATTCCTCTCGGCACCGGCTGCTTTAAATACCAAACTGAAAGCGGCTCCCTTTTTTCTTTTTTTTTTGCTACCGGTTTCGATAACATTCTTGGGACCCATGGTGCTGTGTCTTCACTAAATCTTGCACAAAATGCAAAAAACCCCCCCAAAAAAAGGTTTTGAGCGGCTTGTGGGTAGCTCATGTATGCAGAAGAGGGCGAATAGCTCTTTCCATAGAGTGTGATGCGCGGTTCAAACCAATGGTCTCCGAGCAAACCCACGATGATGATGAAATCTTTATATATGGATACCATTCTTAGTTTCACAGTATGTGTAGGAGTACATGTAAGAATACTTTATTATGATTTTTTTAAATCTAGCACTGTTTGAGCTGGTTATTGGTTGCTTCCTCAATAATCTCTTTATTTATCTGATTAATAATAGGTTCGATGACTCTCCCTGGGACATACAAAAAAAAATCCGCAGCAAATCTGCAAATGAACAGCACGGATGCTAAATGTGTTCAGAGGATATACGCGTGTAAAAATCATACAGTTTTAAGTGTATAGTGAATACGAGGGCTGGTCTTTAAACTCAAAGATAAATTCATCGATCATTGAGTTGGAGCACGTGTCCAGAGTTTTGACTGGCAGCGTACGAACTAAAAATCACAAAATCACAGCACTGCGTCCAGTTAGTACCTTCACCCCCACCCCGTCCGAGTAATCGTAGATGGCTGTGGTATTCAGCAGCACTTTTCTTTTGAAACTGGAGAACCTCTTTAACGTTCTTTCTGGCCACTAAGCGATGGCGTCCGGCTGTGCCCAAGTGCAACTCCATCAAACCCAGCGGCTAGCAGCTCGTAAACAGTCTGACCTCCAGAAGAAAGCAGAAAGGTCCAACAAATTATCTTCCTGTTTATGACTTCCCTTCCTCTATATACCTCATTTCCTTCATTTTAAATCATCTCCAACAATGCTTCCTCCTCTCGACTCGCTCATTTTCACCCCCACTAAGATGATTATCCTCCATAATGGCCTTAGCGGAAGGTTTTTCCATTATGCATGGATTGGTCCAGCACTTCTACAGCAGCTGTCAATCCTGCCCCGAAGATATTAAATCAATTTCTTAATCAGCACATTTTCAGGGACACTGCACTCTAGTGCCTTTGTAAATGCTGTGCCTTGGAGACCCATGATTGAAGGCTAAGCCAGTTCAAACAGCCTCGCTTTTCTTTTTTCTTTTTATCATCATTATCATCATCTTATTGTCAATCGAGTCGATATATGGCTGTAATGTTGGACGTGTCATATAAATGTGAAAATTAAAGTTGTGTCAGGTCCTGTTGACATGAAAAACCTTCATGTGTGTGTCTGTATGGTGCTATAAAATCTCTCTCTCTCTCTCTCGCTCTCTCGCTCCTCATCTCTATCTCTATAACTAGTCTGGATTTGAAGTGGAAATGATTATGGTTTGGACCGGAAATTTGTATTTTTGGTGGGTTTGGGTTTTTTTGCCTGTTTGGTTGTTGTTTTTTTGTTGTTGTTGTTGTTTATAAACCGTACCCACTTCCCCATGAGAGCCAGAAGCCACTGAAACCCCACTGGGGGGGGGGGAAGACTTTATTTCCTCGTTTACAAATGACGACAAATGGCTATTTGAAGAACTTGACTTTATTCACTTTTGCACTTGTTGCAAACTCAACCTCAGCTACAACGCTCGAGCTCATCATCAGCCTCTTTCCTCTTTTCTGGCGGGAGAATAAACGTCGTTATTTAATAGCGAAAATGTGATCGTGCTCAGGAGTCGCCTTTTGAAACCTTTAAACATGAGTTAATTAGAGATGCAGCCTTAAACCACTTTATTTAGACGGACTGATATGGCTGAATAAAATGCTGGTGGTTTTGTTTGTTTGTTATTTTTGTTGTTTGTTATATATATTTTTTTTTAAACATTTGAACTGTTTTAACATATTTAAGCTGTCAATTACAGTTTCAAAAGCCCTTTTAGCCTCCTACATGGATACAGTAGCCACTTTCCCTAAGAGAGGAATTCAGTACTTACAGAGTGCAACAAACATTTTAGCGAAATGTAAATATTCTGCTCAAAAAAATTAAGGGAATACGGTCCTGGTGTGTGTGTGTGTGTGTGTGTTCGAGTCAAAATGAGACTTCCCCTAACTGTGTTCCCCTTCTATTTATTTATTTATTTACTTACCTTATTTGCTGTTTTTTGAGCAGCGTACACAAAAAATAAGGGAAACCTGAATGTGAAATTCTTGCTCCTCTCGAACCGTCTCTGCACCACCTCTCACACACTGCATGTCGCCGATTCTCCCCTTACACGGTGAAATACTCACACACCTGGCATTTTTCTTGCAAACACTCACATCTTCGCTATTATGATTACGAGAGGTATTATAGCGCCACCTACTAGATATTTCTCAAAGCTGCAGCTGGTATATGCAACATATGCAACACAAAAAAATAAATAAATAAATACAGACGTCCGGTTTATAAAGCAGTGCATCAATAAACTAAATTATAATTTTTGTTGCTGACACCGTTTTTAGAGAGATACTGCCTTGTGCATGGTACAGAAAGTAGACTATTCAAAGTCATGGCTCTAAACATAAATGCATACTAATCCTTTTTTTTTTTTTTGGTGCATATGTACAGAAATATGGTTTATTTTGTAGCTTAGGACGGCAGTGTTTGGGTCCGGCATTTGTTTTGGTATATTCAGTTACATCCCTAGAGGAAGACTGAATGAACGCTGCATGAAGTTTATGCTAATAAACATGGCGTTTGCTCGTCCTGTGAGCTTTACATCTGACCCGTCACTTTTGTAAGTGTGGTTTGTGCAACAGGATCTTTCCCGCTAGCTAGCTTGATTAATTGGGTTAACATCCTCGCCACATCAAAGCTCCAGCATCGCCAGTTTGATCCTGAAAAGCACTAATGCACGACACACAAATGTTTCTAAAATAGTTTCGCACACTAACTCCGCGGACCTTGGCTCGGCCCGAGAGCACATGCATTCTTCATCGGCGTGTTTATCTTTTTTCTTTTTTTTTTTATGGCTCGTGACATACTGTAGCATCGACTTTGCTCTTCAAGAATACTCTGACTGTGAAACTATTCATCTTCACCTCTTCTCCCATGAGCGGCTCCAACTTGCGCAGAAACCCCTGGCTCTTAAAGATGTGCTCAGGAAAATGAAATCCATCTCTTTCAAGGATCGCTTCCTTTCCAGAGTCACGAAGTAGAGTGTGCTGGTTTGCATCAGCAGGAATGAGAAGACGACAGGTTTTGTCATTTTGCAAGGTAATTTAACGTGCTTTAAATGACGCCGCGTCTCCCCCGTCCCCGTCCCCCAGTACTACAGTCTTTACAGGGACTCGTACACTGGCTCCTTAGCGAGCAGGTGTGATATCAAAGAACCGCTCCGACTCAGTGGCTTACATGGAGATTAGCCGCCTCACAGAAAATTGCGACTGTGGATCTGTGTACATGCCGTTACCAAGAAGCAAAGCTTTATTTATTTATTTATTTCTCTGTCCTGCAAGCAATTACGATCACGTGTGCGCGCGAAGTGAAGGTCCATAATCTTTTATATAGCTTAAGAAAAAGAAATAATGAGCTATAAAGAAGCTCTTCTACTTACTCAATAAGCATTCTGCACGTGCCAACCGAACACTTAAAAGGACTCGGGGGCGGGGGGGGACGGGGGGGGGGGGACGGGGGGTGGAATTTTCCTGGCAAGTTTCCATACATGGAGTAATTTTTATAAACAGTTATGGGGAACTAAAGAATGTTGCAGTAATATGGGACGTTTCACTTCATCCATCTGGTCATTTTCCTAATGGAAAACGACGCTAATCACTTAGTCAAGGGTTCACAGTGATGTTTAAGGAGAGAAGAAAAAAAATAGCCAAAAGTGTGCTCTTTCCATTTTCTTGATGGTGCCACTTAAAAACACTCGATGCACGTCTCAAAGCGGATCATCAGAGCGTCATGTCACAGGCTCACGGATTCCTGTAGCGCTTCCCTGAGTGGAGTGGAGTGGAGTTCGTCATTCTGTGATCAATGCAGATGTTCATGCTCAGTTCTCCAAGCTGATAAAGAAGAGATCCATGAGCAATCAGGGTTCTGAAACTAGATGATCGTGGATCTCGTAGCATCGGATTTGCTACTGCAACCGCCAAAAGCGTAAGGGTATGGGGTCTGAGATTGAGACGAGTCGTATCTCCAATCTGAATCTCTCTCTGGTTGGAATTGTTTTTTTTTTTATTAAAAATTTTTTTAAACTCCAGTCCAGTGAATATAGAGTGGTTTTTAGAAGGAAAAAAAAAAAGGTTGTTCTTTATTTGTTTTCTTTCCTAAACGTTTACATTTAGGCATTTAACAGATGCTCTTATCCAGAGTGACTTACACAAGTGCTTTGAAGCTTCCATCATTACACCTGTTCTTACACTGGTTCCCAAGGTTACTAATTAGAAGTACCATCAATCAAAACACTGCTGGGAAGAATTTTTTTTTTCCTTTTCTTTTTTTTTTCTTGGTTGCCATTATCTTAAAACCTGTGGTGCATAGTAAAAAAAAAAATAATAATAATAATAATAATAATAATAGATTCATTATAATATATAACGGGGTGGGGCAGCTCAGTGGTTAAGGTGCTGGACTGCTGAACAGAAGGTCCCCAGTTTGAGTCCCAGCACCACCAAGCTGCCACCATTGTGCCCTTGAGCAAGGTCCTTCACCCCAACCGCTCGGATACCATCAGGTGTCGAGCTGGCATCCCGGCCCGTAAGAAACTGCCACAGTAACGACAGCCTTGTCTGTAGGGGTACATTATACCCCTATAACGTACAACATGAATGATAATGAATCATACATGAAGCCAAAAATAATTAATTCATAATTAAATAAATAAAGTGTTGGTTAGTGATTTTTTAATTATTTGCATTTTCACTGATAGAAATATTCTTACGATACAATATTAAGGTATACATTATGTAGTTGTATGTGAATATATTTATATTTGTATACAGTAGTTATATATATATATATATATATATGTTAATTGAATGTAATTATATTTTTTTTTAACAGTGAAAATGCAAATACAGTGGAACCTCGGATTTACGAGTGTTCTGCAAGACGAGCAAAGATTTTTAAAAAATTTTGACTTGAAAAACGAGCATGTCTTCGTTTACGAGTGCCAAGTTTTTTGACACCGACACACACACTCTCTCTCGCCTTTACACCCCCCCTCCCCGGCTTCACACAGACACACACACTCTGCTCTACACAGAAACTCTGCTCTGTCGCGATTCTTTTCAAAGGTAAGGTGCTGGTTCATTTGTTTTTTTTTTACTTTAGTGCAGTGATTCCGTTAGTCTGCGCTCACGAGAGTGTCATTAGAGAGATTTCTTTTTTTTTTCTTTGTTTTCCCCCGTGTTTCCGTTGTGTGTTTGTTGTGAAACTTAAAAAGCGAGGTAGGGGGAAGGGAGGAGGAGTTTTACTGTGTAAGACGAGGCGAGGGAAGAGGCTAATTCCACACACACACACACACACACACACACACGCGCGCGCGCGCGCCGCCTGCGCACACAAACAGAATCTGTTTGGGACTTTTTTTAAAAGGTAAAGTGCAGGTTAATTTGTTTAATTTTTTCTTTATATATTGTATTAATTATTTTTCTGTATTTATTTTTTTGGGGTGTGGAACGAATTATTTGAGTTTTCATAATTTTTTATGGGAAGATTTGGTTTACGAGTGTTTTGGAATACGAGCCCGCTTCCAGAACGAATTATGCTCGTAATCCAAGGTTCCACTGTAACTTTAAAATTTATTATTAACTAACACAAATGGTTTATGTATTATTTACACTTTCACTGATAGATAAATAAAATATTAATTTATATTTATTTATATATTTATTTATTTCATATTTAGTTATTGGTTTACGTATTTTATATACATTTTACCTGATAAAAATATACTTATGGTTTACTTATTAAAATATATATTTTACTACCGAAATACTATATATTTTATATTTACAGGGTTTGAAGGTTCTGGCCTCATTTTAAAATTATGGCAGCTACTTCCAATGAGTTAATAAGAGTTAACAATGATATAGTAATAACTATACTAATAATACACTTTTCAAAACTCATGGGAATCTCAGAAATGTCTGACACTTATTATTATTATTATTATTATTATTATTATTATACCGTGTGCAGTGCTTACTCGGACAGTTTCATGTTTTCAGAAGAAACATGAAACTGTCCGAGTTTCTGCATCCCGCCATCTTTTATTGTGTTAAAGATTTTTACAGAGGCGTGTGCGGTTCTCAGGAAATAGGATCAAATAAGATCAGATCAGATAAGATCGTTCTTTATTAATCCCGCGGGAAATTGCAGTTCTGGAGCAGCATTAAACAACATAATAACACAGTAAAGCAGTAAACAGTATAGCAGTAATCACAGTAGGACAGAAACAAAGACCTAATCAAGTACACAGGAGGATCTGAGCTATTATGCACAACTGTGTGCTGTATACACTGTACTCATATACACTATATATACACTACACTTTATACCCACACACACACACACACACACACACACACACACACACACACACACCCTGCCTCTATTTATTCATATTTTGCTTACAAAGCTCCAGACTTTCTTGTGTTTCTAAAGTAGTCTTGAGGAATCATTGTCCAGGCTTCCAAAAGGACTTTTTGTCTCTCATGTCTCTCTCCAATCCTGAACCTGAGCAGATTCTGATAAATCATTTTGGTTTGTTAAGCCATACAGCGACCTATGAATCATTCAAGCATAAAGCACATCTACCTGAAGTCCTGACGCAGTGAGAAACAGGTGCAGATGACGAGAGATGATCAGGCGGTGATTACTTTACTGCTGATGCTGAAGGCTGAGGGGTTGGAGCAGACGAGAGGGGAAATGAGGTCGCCGCTCAGGAACAACCGGTTTTTAAAAGTTTTTAAGTAAAACCTGCAGTTAATTATTTAAATCTACATCATTTCATTTAATATAAAGAAATGATACATACACACGCAAACACGCGCGGCGTCAGTTCACTCGTCATCAGAGACCAGACGACAGATTTTTACAGAGGCGACTCAAACACGCCGTTTCTCAGACATTACGTGCTTTTCTCCCCAATATAGTATACAGAGCAGAGCAAACTTTCTGTTCTACGACAAACTCATCTACTGCGAGTATCAGTGTGTCGATTTATACGCTCTTATTGTTCTCAGGGTTTTGGAGACAAATGACTGAGATTTATTGTTCAGTTGGAAATGAGCAGAATACAAAAGCAGGTCCATCAAACTCTTCTTTATAACTCTTTATTCTTTCTAGAACAGTGTGTGTGTGTGTGTGAGAGAGAGAGAGCACGCTGTGGAGTTGTGGTGTGCTCTAACGGTTTCTGATCTTAGATAATGTGTTAAAATCTTAATTGAAGATAGAAGTATCCAGGCATAAAATGTACTCTGGGGGAAAGTCGCTACTCCGGTAGTAAAGCGTGCAAAACAAATGTTTTAAACAGATGAAATTAACTAAATGTCAAGTTTCTTTTCCACATGAAAACATGTGTTTAAACCTGACTTGCATTTTAAAGCAGCTGTCTAATGAGCTAATGAGAAGTAAAAGATTCAGGAAATTCTATATAAATAAATGAACTGTTGTCTGTACGTTGGTCAGGAACTCGACCTTTCAATAATGTTGTTACGTTTAATACATTGGAGGTCTCGGGGAAATGTTCTGTCTGTCTGCCTGTCTAGACAGATTCTTTGTCACATCATCACGCAAAACTGTCTGGACAGAATTTAATGAAACTCCGTCCTTCGGTATTTGGCCAATTGAATAAATGTAATCAAAATGCGTACTGAACACGAGTCAAACTGTGGCCGCGACAGCACTTCGATATCTGCCTGCGGTTTAACCTGCACCATCAGTGACATTTAAACGTTGAGTTAAAAGCGATGTTATGAACAGTTATGTGTGGGCTTTAATAATATACTTGCACAAACACCTGCACCGATGGATATTAATTAGAAAAGCTAAAGTGAATATTTTGACTGGGATTAGTTCGTATTTTCACTTTGGCTGAAATAACAGCGCTGAAGTGGTATAAGTGAATTTTAACGCGCCGGAGTCGTTTTAAGACAAAACTTCATCTTTATCCGATCGACCTTTTCCATTTCTCGTCTGTGATTCTCTCTCCGATTACCGAACAGCGAGTGTGTTTGTCTGACGATGAAAGATGTACAGTACAAATTAGCGTAAATCAGTGTGGAATGTTAGCTACAAGAATCAATGCTAGTCTAACGCAGGGTTAGCAAACAAAAATACAGCCAGTCCATGTTAGCAAAACTGAACATTAAGGCGTTTTGCCTTTAAGCTACTTTATAGAGGACGGAGAGAGCGAGCCGGTTCTCCCAGCAGACGCACCGAGGTCACGTGTTTTTGCATATAAACGTATTTAATTAGCATTGCACACCTGCATCATTTCCATAATCTCACCTAAAAGCTTCCACAATTTAACCCTCATTAAAATCCTGCACTTCGGTCCATAATGCACTTCATTTTCTTGACGTCTCTGCATCTCCACACGCTCGCCGCGCTACTCCCTTTGCCCGGGTCCAATTTATTACCTCCATCTCTCTTCTCTGCTGCCTTATCTGCACCATCATACCTCCCTCCATCTCTGTCTCTCCTCCTTCGCCCTATCGCTCCACTGCTTATTGCAGCCCTCCCTCGTTCCCCATCGATTCTCAGCTTCTTCATCTCCCTGTAGTCTTGTTCCCTCTCATCTTTCTCAATCTCCCTTTCTCCTTCTCATTTATGAAATGCATGTATCTGCCGTTCTCAGATAAAAAAATTTTTTTTTTTTTTTTTTTTTTTAAAAGCCTCAGGGGCGGCGAGGTGATGGATTCGCGGACGGCCCAGAAAGCGTTCCCGTTTCGGGTCATGCGAGGGCCCGGTAGTGCTGGGTAAGCAGGTCCGGAGGGGTGGCGGGAAAATAAAAGCGCTGACTAGAAGGTAATACGCAGATGAAAAGCCTGAAGGGGGTGTAAATCTGTCCAGGGAAGGGAAAGTAAGCTGTAGGTAAACAGGGAGGAAACGGTCACCTTACATATCTGATCCAGTGTGTAGTCCGTTCGAGATGAATGGAGCTCCTGTGTACAGGAAGCATGAAGATGCGCGGTAGCTGATGATATCATGGCCAGACAGATGAGGCTGTATTAAGACACTAAGAACTAAAAAGGGATTTTCAGTTTACAATATTTTGGTCTTTTCTCTGCTCAGACCTGTTTACATCAGGATTTAGAGACCAGGTTTTCGTAGGACCAGGCTGAGAAGATCCTCAGCGCAATAACGTCCGATCGCTGGATGTAGTTTCGAGGGACTGTAAACGTACTTCGAACAGGGACTGTTCTCAATAACAGAACACCATTCTGAGAGTAAAAACTCCCTTTATTTCTCTATATAATCCTCTGCTACACTCATGCACTTATTATTAGTTTAGCTTGGATACCATCAGGGTAGAACGTTCTCTCAGTATACGCCATGATCTGACTGCATAATTCCCGTCTGAAACTCTGGCCTCCCAGGAACTTCTCATGTGGAATATCATGTACAGGCGGTTTGGCAATGGTTGTGTGTACAATTCCCACACACAGGTGCGTCTCTTCATCACAAGTTGCTGATAAATTGTGTGTCGATTTTCAAGGATTTTCAAGGATTTTCAAGGATCAGACACTGAATGTTCACAGGAACGTTCCTGAATGTTCACTGAATGTTCACAGGGGGTGGCTCACTCCGAGCCACCCCCGTACTGGATGGTCATTCACGGACGTACGGGCCTTCTTTAAAATGTTTGCACCATTGAAATGTTTTATCGCCATACTGTGGATTTCTCACTTTTACGCCCTCGTTCCCCAGAAATTTCATCCCAAGTCCCAGATTGACATGAACGGCCCAAATCGGATTTCGTCCTCCACTTGAATTTTCAAAGTTCATCCCACTCACAGGTTCATCCCATTTCCTGGATACCTTCTGACAAAGCAAGACTTTAAAACAGGAGATTCGGGAAAAAATCTGAATTATTTAGCCTAGGACTTCGTGCATTCAAGTTGCAAAGATCAGATGCGTCCATGTTTGTCTTGTGTAGCCACAAGCTAGAAAGCTAGCCAGCTCACTGTAATGCTGTTCTTACTGAATATTGTTAGAGATTTAACATCTAGCGAAAAATTTGCATGTTAATTAACCTTGAGCTACGACATGTAAAAAAAAAAAAGGCTACGAGTCGGAGGTACGTGTTACGATCTTTAGTCGAGTGTGGCATGAATCTAACGTTACCCAAAATGCCGTGCAGGAGGAGATGATTAAAGCAGTAGAGACCTCGGACAACATCTGGGAAAGGCGGCCTAATATACTGTAGGGGTCTGCAGGCTAATGAACTTCTTTTATTTGCCACAAATCAGCAGGAGGCTTCAGCTTTAGCAACGATGCTCACTAACTACTCCTCCGTTCTCCTAAACACCGCAGAGGAGCTTTATGCAATTCAGCCGATTCTCCTCATCTCTCTCTCTCTCTCTCTCTCTCGATTGTTGGCCTCTCGGTAGCTCTACAGCTCTTTAGAACCACAAAAGATCGCATGCTGGCAGGACATAATGAAGTAGATTAACCTTAAGGCCATAGACAGACTCCTCCGTGATCAGCACAGCTGGAAGATGTTGCGTGTACAAACAGGAGTGACCTGGCAAGGGCGCCCGAGGCTAGCATTCTTCAGCTGTTGTCTTGGGGCTCTGATGGGAGCCATGCTTCTTCAGACTGCTAATGGAGTTTCTCAGTGTGAAAGGTGATGAAGTGTGAACCAGAGCTAAAAAAAGAAAGAAAGAAAGAAAGAAAGCTGGAGAAGCTCGTAGCACTGGTGCTCCATTTGCCTAGGTGAGGTCCATCTCACATCGTGAGAGTGCATAAAGCCAAGTCAAGAAATATGAGCGGTGCTCAGAAGAACACGGATCGTCCTGGAAAGAAATGAAACAAACGAATGTACAGTCGCATACAACGAGCCTCAAAGAAAGGAGGAAGCGTTGATGGTTTATTTGACGTCTTCCAGTGCCATGGAAAGAGCGTTTCTACCTGCATCCATCGGGCGTTTCTTCCCCATCACAGTGACGGATGAGGCTGTGTTAGCTGTAATGGAAACCACGAACACAATGGAGTTAGCCTCTCCCATCCTCCAGTTCATAAAAAGCCTCCTCACCTTGAAACTTCAGTCGGCTCTGTTTAGTCCTTGAATCTATCATGTGGCAGTGGCAGCGCTCTCTCCTGCCAAACCGTGGCTGCAGGCCTGAATAAGAGATGAGAAGCCCAATAATGTTTAATAACTGATTCACCCATTCAAGACATTTTTCCTTTATTTGTCTCAGCTGTATTCTGACTCTCTAATTCTTCTTTTGACCAAAAGGAACAAATTGATTTGCCTATTTTTTTTTTTTTTTTTTTTTTAGAACAAAAAAAGGGTATAAAACATGATCTTCGCTGCATTCTGAATAGACGCGGTATGGGAGCTCGTTGCGTTTCTAGCCACGAACGTGCTTCTTTGAACCTAAATACAAATCCAGAAATATGGTAGATGGATTGTTTTCTGCAGCAAACGTTCCTTTCTGGCGCAAGCAACCAATACCAAGGAATAAAACAAAACTAAATCAAAGGAGCCGCTATTAATCAACTTAAAGGACTATGCCTTGTAATGCTTCCAAACTTCTGTCTGGTATTGGCTTTTCCTGACACACTTGACCTGCCTATTGACTCACTCTGCAAAGTTTAAGAGGGGGGTAATGTTTCAACTTCTACATGCTCTTCTGATCTCCAAAAACAGCTTGACCAGGCCATCAATAACGCCATTGAAATAAGACAACGAGGCAAGCGTTTAATCAGTAAATGAAGCAGGAGCTTTGCGCTGCCATTTGTTTACTCTCTCTCACTTGAATGCACCTGATTTCTTGTCGGAAAGGACATCCGCTCCGTGATATACAGTATAACATGGGTAAACAAACAGGGTAGGTTACAGGCCCGGGTTCAGTTTCATGAGTTCACACGATGCCCAAACCTCAGCCACGGTCCCGATGTGAAGGTTGCATCAGGAAGGGCATCCGGTGTAAAACCTGTGCCAAGTTGTTGTGCAGATCAGACGGTCCACGGTGGCGACGGGAAAAGCCGAAAGACTAACAACAACATGTTAAAAGGAGCGACCAAGTGACATAAGGCAACAATACGCCACTCTCTGGAAACACTGTACAGCTGTCATTTCTTACAGAGGCTGGATTGATTGCCAGCTTCATTCTATATGAGCAGTCAAGGGTGAAGAACCTGACTCAACGGCCCAACAGTGATGCTGAGGTTCTCAACATAAACTCTCGACTATGCTTATATTACCTGAAACAAAACACAGCCATTTGCGCTTAAATAGCCGCACATCCATATCATGATTTATTTATTTTTTTTTTTTTTAAATGCAGTTAATCGTGGAGGAGTAATTGGTTCAATTCCCAACCAATGCCCAAACCTCAGCCACTGGACGAACAGTTGAAACAGCAAATCGTGGAGCACTAATTAAGTAGATGGTGATAAGTAATGCTAATAAAATCAAAACGAAAAGAGGAAAAAAAAAAAAAAAAAAATTGTGTTGCCAAATCCAGTTACAGTGTTTTTCCCTTGTTGCAGAATCTGATACATTTCTGTTCCCAATATCTAATCTTCCTTTTTTTAAATCCAATATTTATTTATTTATTTAGCAAGTATAGGATCACTGTCAATAGGTTTAATTCTTTGTACAGTATATGGATTATCTTCTCTTTTTTTTATTTTATCTAATAAAATAAAAAAAAACTGAACTGAACTATTTTTCACCTCATCCAAAATAGTGAAATATTTATTCTGTGCATTCTTGCTATACAAAAATAATATACAGTGACTGTGTTCCTCGAACCAAATGTTCAGACCAAACTGTCCCTGAAGGAACTGTCAGAAAATCAATTCTTTTATTCTTTTTTTTTTTTTTTTTTGCATCTTATCAGGATTTATTGTTAAATGACTCGTGTGTGTGAATAGGCACTGGATGTACTAAGGACGTTATGACAATCACCTGATTTTTTCAACCTGCTTCGGTTATTCAATTTCATTTTCAGAGCTTTGTATAAATCAGGTTGGTGGAACAGTATAAGACTAGGATTTAAAAGATTTTGAATAACAGGAAACCATGATGATTTTTTTAAAGATTTAATATAACCATGCATGCGCGCACCATTCACGCCTTTCGCTATTCACCCACCTGGACCACTAGGGGCAGCGTGGAACACCCAGATAACATACACCATCATTGAGTTTGTTGGAAAGTGTCTTGGACATACAGTACAGTATTTACTGTCTGAATAAAAAAATAAATAAATAAATAAATCAGCTATACGGACTTCAAGACACGTCATTTGAGGGCTATTCCATCCCTAACCTGAAAAGGAGATCCAATTAATTCTTAAAAGTCAACTTATGTTATGATAGAACATCCCATGTTTAATATTTAAAGTCAGCGGTTTTAATCATAAGTAGAATTCCATTTATGAGATTAAATAGACTTCAGATATTTAAAGCAGAAACTAAAAAGCAGGATCTGTGTTTATGTTAGAAAGCAGTCACATACTGTACGAGTTCTGATGCGCAAGTTCTCAATGGATGTCACTTAATTGGGACTTTTTTTTTTATGATGCAATTGAGGATATCTTTCACACAACCTTATAACCAGCAATCGCAAGAGAATGTCACAGAGCTGCATCTTTATGTCTCAGTGGGAATTTCATATTAACCAACAACCTGTTTTAATCCCCCAATTGTGACTTGATAATCAAGCCACAGCCAATCAGATCACCTTCAGCGCTGTGGGGGTGATTGATACAAACTACCTGTCCGCTCCAGCGTAATGTGAACAGCATCACATACAGGACCTGTGGTATTGGGTAGATGTAGAGGAGGATAGTCTAATAAGCGGAAGCACAAAGTTATAATCGTGAAAAGTCTCAGCTGTGAGACATTAATTTGCAATTGGAGGTTAAAAAAACGTTCATTACACTTAAAATGTCATAATTAGAAAATTTTATCTACATATGTGGACATGATGGGTAGTGACCCACTTATTTGCTCATGCTCAGTGAATCCAGGTGGTTGTTCACACCCGCTGCATGCGTTTTGCTGTTTTATGTAAAAAAATAAATAAATAAATGAATAAATAAATAAATAATTCTGTGTAAAAACGCAATATAGTGATAACGAGGTGCACATCATCTGCCATTGTTCAGTGTTTCAAACTTTTGATTCCATGAAGTAAGTTAGTCAGCCGCATTTTATTTAAGAAAAAAAAAATATATACTAATCTGACTCATTGCGTAGAAGCAAAAGAAAAGTAATTATGTATTTTACAACCTAACCACGGTTTACATGTCAAAGTTACTTAGTTACTTCTGCGAGAAACAATTTTGGGAATCTACATCTGAGCACACGGTCTGTGACCTGAGAAATATAAATAATTAATAACTAACTCACGTTACACTTGTCACTGTTTATCACTGCACAGATAACCATAAATGTTCCGGAAGATTCCGTTCATATAGGGGTAGAAATGCTATCCGCCGTTATTCAACGTTCAGAAAATTCATTCATTCTTCTGAAAAATCAATTACTTAATTTTACTTTGCTTTCTTTACTTCCTGAAAATTTCATTGAGTTATTGAGTCTACTGAGGAAGTTATGTTTTGATACAACTGATCAAACTTTTTGCTTAAGTTTTCTTCTAAACAATAGGTACTAATGAATCAGTTTTGTCACTAAAAGGACTAAAAATGTATGTAAATTTATTATTTTCAAAAATGTCATTACAAGCTATAACCAATGGGACCAAAATTGAAATATTAAAATAATTTTTAAAAAATTCAGTAATTCAAACATTTTGACTTTTTTTTTTTTTTTTTTTTGCCACATAGCTACAGAATATTTTCACATCCATAGCAGGAACAATCTTCCATAAAAACAATAAGCCTTTAATAGCCCAGACCCAGTTTATAAATCCAGCACTTTAACTACGACAACACCAAGTCAAAAGTCAAATTCTTTACTAAACACCTTTTTCACAAATCTGATCTCTAAACCTGAAAGGTCGACCATATTTCAGATTTCAGAAATTCTCCATGCAATATCAAAAATCTTCAACAAGCCAAAAAATAAAACATGAAACATACTGCAACTCACTGGTCATGAAGAGTCCCATCTGCTGTCCACGTTCCTTTAAACTAAACTGTATATGCGTAAACTACTTAATGCACTCATGATGTAAAGAGAAAAAAAATCTACTTAGCATGAGCTGGCTAGTTTTTATTTTCTTTTGTTTCCTTTTCCCTCCAAAAACTGGCTCCTCCTCCTCCTTTCTCCCATCTTATTAGGGTGTGTCCAAGGCCACACCCTAATAAGATTCAGTCATTGAAATAAAGGTTCAAAAACACAAATAAAAGAAAAATGTGAGATGGAAACACATAAACATTAAGACTATTTTTCTTTCCTTTTCTCAACCTTTTGTAGGAAACAACACTGAGGTGCTCTTGCATTTCTGATGTACAGACTTTCTACACTCTGTAATTCCTCTTCTTAGCAACATACAGTATCTGAAAATGGGAAATATTCTGTACATCATAGACACGCTGTATGCACTTAATGCACTTACAATTAAACAGCCTTTTTCTCTGTTTAATTGTATTCGATTCAATTCTGATTATTTGCTATAAAACAAAACCTTGGATTTTTCCTCCTCATGTTCCTGAGCGTGGAGCAGTGTGATACCTGCCCCAATGGGCTTATAGTGATTAGCGCTTGTTGCAGTTCAAATTTTGGACCACTAATTGATTATTATTATTATTTGTCCCATGTGCCTTGTGAGCCCTTTTGTGTTATTTGTCCCATGTGTCCCAGGAGCAGATAGGGTCAAGGGCTTTGGTTAAGAGCTCAACAGTAGCAACTTGTTGGTGCTTGAACCCCCAACCTTCCGATCAGTAACGTACAGCCTAAACCAACTGAGCCGCCACTGCCGTGGTACAATAACAAATATTTGGGGCTAAATTCAAATGAAATGCAAAATGTATAAATGCAGACTTTGAGAAGATTAACAAATTAACAATTTTTTTTTTTTTTGACAGTACTGTGCCTGTCCCACACTATGGTACACTATTATTCTTCCATGATACCTGCCTTGGTACAATGGTACATGCACTATACCGTACATGCGGTGGTACAACCATGTACAGTAGTATGGAGCACGCTCTAGGATACTCTTAATAATATGCTATAAATTTTTATATTCTGTAATGGTAATATTTATGTACTGTAGTATGGTACCACTGTTTGTGTAACATTATGTATGTAACATTAATTAAAAACCAAAGTGTATGTTAAACTCTTAAACACTTTATGTTAAATACAACATTATGGTCCTGTCTGTACTACACCATACCAGTAGTATGTATTAACATATCTAATGTAGCACAGTATTTACAAACATACCATATCAGGTACCTGCTGAACTTTCGTGCTCATACCCAATAAGTACCCTGGTATTCACAAAACTATTGAGGTACTCACCATAGTATTACCACGGTACACAATAAAGTACTCTATAAAGTCCTACGGTGCCTACCGTGGTAATGTCTGAAGTACCGTGGTAAGACTGTGCTATATTATATTATATTATGGTATGCACTGTAGGAAAATCCCTAAGGAGCTGATTAGATATTATGTGTATTGGCTGCTGTGTGCACTTCATAATGGTGTCATGGCACAACTGATCTCTCGTCCTGTACGTCATTAGTTGCTAAATGTTTTCTGGGAAGTCCTGACAAACAAGCTAGCTTTAGCATTGTGCAATCAAGGTGCCTGTCTTCAGTTGATTCAGTTAATCCTCAGATGACATATAAATAATAACATCGCATTATAACGCCACTAGCATGACTCACAGCCTGGACAGCTATTCCAGCAGCAGCTCTCCGGCGCATGACTAAGCCACTCCTCTGACCCTGACATTTTTGAGAAAAGCCACATCAGATTCACAACATTTTCGTCACTGGGTCGTTCAGGATTTTGCTTACCTGTCTGCTGTCTGCTGCGTTTTATGGAATATCGGTATATATATACACCGCGTGACATTTTCATCAAAGCCAGACTCGAAGTCGAACATCCTGGCATGATGATGATGATGATGATGATGATGTCTTTTTCCAATGGTTCCATCTCCTCGATCATGACAAACTCAAGCTTTAGCACAAGCAGCTCCGACCGGCTAACGCTAATGCTTCTCTTATTAGCCGTAGTCGTAGTTTTTCGCTAGTTAATGGACTGTAGTGTCTGGCGTTAATGTATTGTGGCCAATCAGTTGATGCGAGTTAATGAAAAAAGTTTGGAGTGTAGACTTATGGAGAGAGAGAGAGAGAGAGAGAGAGAGAGAGAGAGAGAGAAAAAAAAGTAGGGTTGCTGGGAAAAATAAGTAATGTTTTATGTACATAAAAAAGGTTGCTATGGTAAACTACAGTACATACCATAATATGTGTGGTACCTCAGACATTACCATGATAGGTGTTAGAGGGCTTTATAGAGTAGTAGGGTACTGTAGGTACTGTGGGCAGGGGGAGTTTAGATGTTAAGGCATTAGTCTACGGTTCGGAAGGTCCCAGGTTCAAACCCCACTGTTGGGCCCTTGAGTAAGGCCCTCAGATGTATAATGATGTCACTGAATACCAGGGTACTTATTGGCTACCACATCAGCTTCCTAAGTTCAGCAGGCGTCTGATGTGGTATGTTTGTACTGTTCGTATCTGTCTGTACTATATCAGATATGCTAGTACATACTATGGACCGTATTATATTATGTAATATTAAGAGTTTCAACATGCACTATGTGTCAGAAAGACAATGGCACTGTACATGCCGTGCTGATATTCAGTACAAAAGCACAACCGTGTGTCCTGAAATTTCCATGGAGCTTGCACTTAATGTAATAATAATGAAGAAGAGTTTACTGATAATAATGATAAAAACAATCAATGCGCAAAATAGATTTTTGGAGAACTCACTTCATTAAAGCTCATTGTGGCGGAAATCTAAATTCTGAAGATCACATTTCCAAAACCGTGTTTTTCTGTACAGTAATAGTCGGGATTGTCAGAATATCGTGCTTATAATAAATTCCATCTTTCACATCAATTACATCACCTTTATTCCCAAAGCTCAGGTCGCATTTTCAAACCCAGCGGTGTGCAAAACAACAACAACCCTGGATATAATAATAACAATGATGATGATGATGATGATGATGATGATGATGTGTGTTGTGCAAAAGCTTTCAGGTGTCACATGTGGATGAATGTGTCCGACACCAGTAATAACAGATCTGTCTGTCTAAACGACATCAGCAGACATTTTGATTGCAGTTTAGTCGCAGCAGCAGCAGCGTTACGATCCGAGTGTACGAGTGTGCGGCACGGCGCATGTTCAGGTTGTGATTAAAGTCAGAGTTAAATACTTTTGTCATAGTAAACAGCCGAAGTGCCTGTTTGTACTGCTTAGAATTCTAATACGACAACTAATAAACAGTTTAATTACAGGGGGGTTTTTGACGTGCAAAGAAAGTCTTGTGGATTTGTTCCGCACACAGATGGACTCTCGTCACCTCTCGCAAAACGATCGGCTTATTCCTTAAAAGGATGTTTAAAAGGATGTCTGATGTTTATTGCACATTTGACTCAGTATTTTTATCAATAAAGGCTTAACTTCAGGCCGTCTTCCTCATCTCGAATCTGCAGATCGATCGGGTCTAGTACGTGTAAGGAGAAAACGGAGATAAAGGGGGAACCAACGAAAGAAAATGGAGATAGAAGGGGAAGGACCTTGATGTGTTCCGCAACACAAGAAATAAATCGTACATCATTAGGGTATATATACTGTATCTCATCTCTCGGCCTGCTTTCATTGCCTCTACATTGTGCTACAGTAATGTCTTCCTTAGTCTTTATACATGCAGTATCTGACTTATCTTATCACATTTTTTGCTGCTTACACAAACTGTTGTTTTTGTTGGTCTTTCAGCTGCTCACATGTCACCATGTTTCTGATAGACCAAGGGTGTCAAAAGTTACAGGACAAAAACCTCAAACTTCAAATCCAGTCCTAATCAACCAAATGAATTGTGTTTCAAATCCATATGATTTTTTTCTTTTTGGACCGTCAGTGAACTTAAAGGTCTTTCCTCTTCCACTAGGGGGCAGAAAAGAGCACTACAGCCTCAGCTGTATATCCTGTATAGCCTCAGAGTTATCCTGTGTTTACTTTACTGCGTGAACTACCGTACATTAGTTTGAGTAAGAAACCGTTTCTGTGGAAACACAACAGAGACATCGGAGGGATCGTGACGGTACAATTATCTGCACATCTGTACAGCGAGAGGCAACAAGACACGCTCGCATCCTGCCTCTCGAACTCTTATAGACGTCTTAAATATCGGAAACAGGCCATTCATCATCTGCCGAATTTAGACCTCGGCTGCATTTCGGGTAAAGTTCGTACTTGGACGTTTTCCAGGTCCGTTCAGAAAGGAAGGAGGAAACGTACTGCGCCAAGAATTAATGTATCTGGGGGAAAAGTGTATATTAAAACATTGACAGCTTTAATGTGATTCTCCATTAACGGTTCAAAACAGAATTACCAATCAGTAACAATAAGTTTGCTTCCCAAATCTCAGGTCATTTTAGGTCTATAAGAGGAGTGCTTCATCTGGTCACATGTAGATTTAGGACAGAAAAGTGATTTAAATGAGGTCCTGTGTGAAGGTCAGACACAAGGTCAGGCAGAGAGAAGAATCCAAACATCACTCGGTGTCCTAATGCCCTTCTCAGTGGATACTCACTCCATCCTTTGACCTCTAACTTCATACATTCCATCTGTTCCTCATCAGCGTCTAGCGTCCTCCTTGGGACCGAACCGGAAAGTGCTAACTTAAGGGGCCTTAGGGCAGGACTTGGTTAATTAGGCGAGGATTTCCTCTGCAGGCGAGTGGCTATAAAAGGCAATATCACTGCACGAGATCACAGGGTTCGACTGGCGCTTCCTGCGTGTCACCAGCGTTCCCTCACAAATCATCATCCCGCCATTAACTCCTACCTATTATAGCAGGAGATGTCCCGGGAGCTCCTGATATCTCCGACGATGCAATTATGTCGATTATGTTTAGAGAAATAGAGGATACATTTGAGGCACGGCCTCAGCCCAGTGTCAGGTCTCTAAACGCTCGCATTGTGTGAATGGCTTTAATGTTAGTCTCTCCCCTAAAGAATGTGTCCTCTATAAACATCAAAGACACGCCCTGGCAGACCCCGGGCTCGTATAACAGATCCACGCGAAGGGAATGGACGCGCCGAGCGCTTACACGCAGAATCAAAGGACTAATGAGATGTTTGTAAGCACCTTGATTATATGCAGAAGTTAATCAAAAGCAAATCATTATGTAGCGCGCCAGAGGACGTCCGTTAACGCATTTTCATAACACGTCTCCAGACCCGAAGAAATATCAAATGATATCTTTTCATCACAACGTGGAAAAACAGAATTATTTATGTGGAAGTATTTATGTGGAACCTTTAAAACTTAAAAAAAAAAAAAAATTTATAAACATATATAGGGATCAGGATCGTGCAGTACGGAGTGACATTTCATTTCTTTTCAGCACAAAATAGGCAACATGATTAAAATGAACTAAAATTAAGTTTAACAACTATACAAACAAGACCGAACAAAGATTTGTAATTTTAAACAGGTCAAAGAAATAGCACAAATAAACAAGATCACATGTTTTTATGGTTGTTTTCAGTTGTTTCTATAAAAAAAGAAATGATGACAATGTGCTCATTTTTAAAGGTTTGCAACATCATTCCCATTTTCCAATTTACTCCTTATATATAAAAATAATGACTTATACCACTATCATTCTACCTGACATATCCGAAAACCCAAATACACAGTTTGAAGCCTCTTCGCTAACACACACCGGCAAGGCTAATATATAAGCATACTGTGTACATACAGTATCCTTATTGACCTGTGCTGTGCTGCCGCTTGTGTTAAGGGTTAACAACAGATAGCGCATTATTAATTGATTAAAATCATTTAATCATTGTTTGCAAAAACAATGTTTGGTTATTTTAACCTAATGAACCAGCCCAGACTTTTATTTATTCATTATCATCTATGACTAGCATGTCATGTAGTCATTAGCATGTCCGTTCTGCCCTCTAGTGGTCTTTTAGTGAAATGCAATCGCAGGACACGTCTTTATTGATTCAAACATTGATTCAAAAAAAAAATCCACCATCTTTTATTTGTCGAATAAGGTTTTATTTTTGTATTACATATATTGTTTTTTTAACTTAAAAAAAAAAAAGACTTTTGGGTATTCCTTTGAGAAAATCTGCTTAAGGGCGAACGCACGGGTTTTCCGCATCACTTGGATCTCTTAACTGAACGCACACGAGCGGAGAAAATATTTCTATCTGCCGCAGTATTAAACACCTACAGTGCAATAATATGTACATTCATATTGCGAAGGTTAATGAAGCGGTTTATGTAATTATTACTGATGAAGCATTATGGAAAACAGATGGAGTGAAAGTGCAACCAATAAAGGTTGTAATTTAAACGAATTATTGTATATTGAATTAAACGCACAGTCTGCATTTAATGAAGCCCTAATTGTTTACATATAAAATATTAAACTAATCATGTACATCACATACAGTATGATGATGAGAAAAAATGTGTCCCGTGTGCTTTGAGGTACTTTGGTTAACGTTTTTTTTTTTTTTTTTTTCACCTTTAACACGTTATTCGAAGCAAATATCTACAGTTTGCACATGTCAGGGAGAGACTACGTGAGTGTACAGTATGCTGAACAGCCGTACCATTACAACCACCCGCCAAATCTTGAGTAGGTCTTCCCCGCTAGTTCGATTCCCGGGTGATGCTGTAGCCTCCCGCAGCCGGGAGCCTGGAGAGAGCTGATTGGCTGTGGGATGGGCGGTGGTATGGGTTACATCAATCACGGCTCTACAGCCAATCATGGGCATCTGGCATCTGGCACCGCTGGCCACGTCGGCCGGTGTCACGTGGTTCGGAGGAAACACGTGAAAAATCATATAATGGGGGAAAACTAACCGTACTTGCTGGCTAATACTGTAGATCCCACCCCTTTCCCACAAACTGTGATGGCTAGACAACAGGGTCAGAGCAACTCCAAAACCGCAGCTCTTGTGGGACGTTCGCTGGCGGATCGTTGTATATACAGTATCGAGCGAGATCGGTTCAAGCTGCTTCTAAATTGTTTGGATATCCTCCTCTCCCAGCATTCCTCTCCTCCGTTCCAGACAGCCTCCTGACGCAGTTCAGCACAGCCACGGTCCCTCCTTTCACGTCCGTGTGAAGCGTATTGTCTCAGAGACAGTATCTGGGATGTCCTTACATAAAAAACGTCACGCAAGCCCATTGTTTTGGTCTACACTTACCGGTTCTGTTGAGAATTCTGAAACGAACTCCAGCTCCATTTTAATATGCAAGTCAGGCCGGCTGCTTAGAAACGCTCGGGGAGACATGATGGATTAAAGGATCCCGATATACAGGGTGACGCAGAAGTCTGAATCTATAGGCGTAGACGTATAGAACTGTACTTTTTTCATTTTATTTTCTTCGAAACTAACCGCAGAGTATCTGAAATGAAGTAGTTTGTCAAGACAGGATTCTTCACATAGACAATCAACAAAAATATCTTGAATAAAAACTGTACTATAAACTATATACTATAAACTAAGTATTACATTAAAACACGTCATATGTTTTATAATACCAGGAAAACATGGTGGATCAGATTAATAAAAACGAATGAATTCAGTCTGACAAATGGATTTATGATTGTGATTTATTTCTTAAGGGTTTTTGAGGTTTAAAATCAGAAATATTTACAGATATAATGATATAGGATTATAATTTTTTTTTTTTTTTTTTTGTGTACTGAGATTTAACTGGAATATCTGAAAATATCATTTTTAAATCAAGTAGCTTCCCAAAGGAAAAATATCATCTGGGTATGACTATGATCTCATCTATTATCTGATCCTGGCTATGATCTGATACTCGAGGCTTCAGGCTATCATTATTAGAAAAGAAAAAGTGCGATCTCTGCTAACTTAAGAGTCGAGTTTATATGAAGTATATGTATGTAAAAGTGAAAAAAATTCTTCAAGGCAGACTATAAAATCTATACTGTATTGTATATATTCTACTTTAACTGTATAGACGCACACGATGTGCTGCTGCCTGTAGAATCTGTTTATTCTGGTCTGAAACATATATTACATATAAACCTTCCTGATCACCTGCCTAGCTTTAACAGGTCAAGTTTAACTATAATCAGCTAATTTGTGACAACCCATAATAAATATATATATATATATATATATATATATAAAATAATAATAATAATAATAATAATAATATACCATACATTTAAAAAGATATAAGTCAGTAATATAAACGTGATAACACTATACATTTAATACAGTTGAGACCTTGACGTTCGTATAAATGTCTTAATTTAGGGGCAAGGCATGTTCAAGTCAAACCGGGACTTGTGATTGTTCACCAACACCACTTGCACATTACAGGAACTCAACTTGGAGTTATTGCCACGCCCTCCCACCCCCCCCCCCCCCCCCCCCCCCCCCCCCGCCCTTGCTTCATAAACATAACTCCTTTATGTTTCAAGTAGTTCCTGGGAGGCCGGCGTTTCAGATGTGAAGCAGGCGGTCTGATCATGACTCCGGTGTTCTGAGACAACTTTCTTTCTTAATGGTATCCAAGCACTAGTAACACACTGGGATTAGTGTATCAGCGGATTATATAGAGAAATAAAGGGAGTATTTACTCTTAGAACTGTGTTCTGATTTTCTGCACAATTAAAAGTCCTGCATTGACTCGAACGACCCCTTATACCCTGCCATACATATCCTAAATCTATAGCTCTTTAAATACTGATGTGACCAAGAAGTTGTCTGCGACCCCGAAATAAGAAAGCAGAAAAGCCACATCACATGGTCGGCTACAGTAATAAGCTTTTCTGGTGGGTGAAAAAAAAAAAAGATGATATGAAAGAAAAGAAGAAATATAAAGTAAACAAACAGAGAAAAGAGCATAGCAGGTCTTTATGGTGAGTATGGCTGCGTGCGCTGGTGTTTGTTGAGTAAAGCTCGGTAAGATCTTGTGTACGTTTTATTATTGAGACTCACTGTATCAGAGTGAAAGAAGAACAAGAACACGACAAGACTTTACAGCAGTGTAACCTTTTCATCAGCGTACGCCAGGATTACCGATGATATTTTTCTATTTGAGGATCAGAACACATTGTGGGAATGAGGATCTTCGAACAGGAACACGCCATCCGCCTCCATCCTGCGGGAGCGTCACAGTCTTAATGCTTTCACACGGCAGCTTTGCCAAGCCTTCATCGCTGGGAACAATTAGATACCTTAATGTGCTGCCTTAATGTCTTAATGCCGTCTCTGTATTAATCGTTTACGGGAAAATACAGATTTTTTTTTTTTTTTTTAACGTATGCAGTATGTTTGCATGCATTGGTGTCGGTGAGTAATTGTCCAGTAATTAATTATACTAATGAGCCATGGCTTAGCTATAATGCTAAAGTGGCTAAGGTTAATTTTATCCGAATTTTACTTTGCATTCGATTGACCTCGCTCACGTCGTCCCGCCTGCTCCTACTGTACGCTTCATTTGGTCACTTTTACGACAACGCTTCCAGTTAGCGGGTTAGCTAAAGACATGCAGAGCAGACAGCTAGCCGTTTCAGCTGTCACTCAAATTGGCCATAAAATGTACAATTTATGGCTTAATGTAATTGGTGAGTTACATAAAAATTCACTCCCCGTACGTAAATCTAGCAATGGAGACCAAATATGTGTTTTGTCTTCATCGTCTCGTCATTTACCGCCTAATCCTGTGTATTCAGGGTCACGTTGGGGTTGGGGTTGGGGGGGGGGGGATTGGGGGGATTAGTGGTCTGAGCCTATCCCAGGAGACTTAAGGCACAAAGCAGGGTGCCAATCGATCTCAGGGCACACACAGATACTCTCACATAAATTTATTCATTTGGGAACGCCCATTAGTCTTTTGACTGTGGAAGGAAACCAGAGTACCAGGAGGAAACCCACCAAGCACGGGGAGAACAAGCAAACCCCATGCACACCGAAGCGGGAATCGAAGCCAGACCCTGTAGGTGCAAGGCGACAGTGCTAACCACAGTGCCACCCTGTATTTTTTTTTTTTTTTTTTTTCACAGCACTTTTTGAACCTGCCAAATTTCTTTTCAACATCAAATTTATGAAATTCAGCAAAAGCCAGAGGCAGTGCACACTGGCACTAATGATCAAAAAAACCTGACAGCAATTTCTATTCATGTTCACACTTAATTAAATCTCATTTGGGCCTCTTGGCTTCAGGCTTGAAGCTTCCTGCTCTCCGTTCTGCTTTCTTACTACGAACTAGCACGTCTGGCTCTGAACAAGTCTTACACGCCACTGCAGAGTAACAAAAGGGTAGCGAGGCCCCCCCCCAAGCAATCAGGATTATCTCGATATCGATAGTGCTCGGTTTAATATGTCTCCCGCTCTTAATTTCCCCTCTCTTCTGCCCTCTGCAAAGGATGAGAGAAAAAGCTGGAACGTTATTAACGTTATCAGCTCCACTTTGCTGTGGTTTTGGGGTTGCAGCAGCGCGATGGAAGGAAGGAAGGAAGTGTGGAAGGAAGCGGGGACGGTGGTTCTTGGAACGTGTGTGTTTTCATGCAGAATGGAAATAGCTTTGTTAAGACTCCTAAGCAACAGGAAACTTTGAACAAACTCTTTCACTTTCACCGAGTGAAGTGCAAAAAATACACCAGGCAAATATAACTCCATCAGGAAAGCACACCCTTGGGCAGATTCTCATCCTGCTGTCATAGTCTAACCTCCGATGACGTCCTGACCTGGCGTCTTCGCTTTGTCTCGGAGGAAAGGGTCAGGCTAGACGGCCCGCCGGCGGCCTTTTGTAAAAAAAAATAAACAGTCGAGCTGAAAACTTCAAGCAAACAATGGAGAGCACGGGGCCAAGTGCGGAGGTCTTCAGAGTTTACAACACTCGCACAACGTGTGCAACATCGGGCATCGGGACGACTGCAAAGTGAAACAACTTTAATACAATCCATACAGATCACAATATCGCGATAGAAAAGTTGCCACAAATGGCGCCCTGCAAAAAACAAAACAAAGATATTAGCAAGTGATTACAGTCTGATTTAAAGCTAATAATAATCTGCTGATCTTTAATGTAATCAGTGATATTATTATTATTATTATTATTATTATTATTATTATTATTATTATTATTATTTGAGGTTGAAGTCCACGTCCATGTCTGTGTGTCTCTCTGTACAGCAGAACTCTCTGTCTCACTTATTAATACACAGAAATCACATTCTGTAAGGTCGAGTATCTGACGCCTTGTTTACACTAAGTTGTACTTCTTTGGTGCTCAGACAAATACACTCGCTGTTCGGTAATCGGAGAGAGAATCACAGATGAGAAATGGAAAAAGTCGATCGGATAAAGATGAAGTTTCGTCTTAAAACGACTCCGGCGTGTTAAAATTCACTTATACCACTTCAGCGCTGTTATTTCAGCCAAAGTGAAAATATGAACTAATCCCAGTCAAAATATTCACTTTATCTTTTCTAATTAATATCTATCGGTGCAGGTGTTTGTTTACATTGGGACAGTAGCGCATTAGTAGATTATTTTAAAGCAGATTATTAAATCCCACACATAGCTGTTCATAACATCACTTTTACTCCACATTTAGATTTCACTGATGGTGCAGATTAAACTTCAGGCAGAAGATCTAAGGACTGGTTTCTCCAACATATAAAATGAAAAAGATATCATTGAAAGAGCGATGTACAGACAAAACCTTTCTTTTATTTATATGATTAGTCTTTGTTCAAGTAATATTCACACCAGAAAGAAATGATTGGGCGAAAGCATAAGAACAATTCCAGCTTGTATTGTCTAAACATAAATGTGTTGACAATGCATGGTCAAAAGTATGTGCACCGCTGACCATGTGGTTCTTCTCAGAAACTTTGAAGCACCCAGTAGAATAAAACGTCTCTGTGCGCCGTACAGTAGCATTACACGTTCCCTTTATTATACCGAACCTTCATCCAGCATAATGACACCCCTGTAAGATCCACAAAGCTAGCTCCATGAAGACACGGTGTGTTAGGAGTGTGTTGGAGTGGAAGAACTCGAGTGTCAACTATAGGATGAACTGAAAGAACACAAATCCCCACAGCCACGCTCCGACATCTAGTGGAAAGCCTTCACAGAAGAGTGGAGAGCATTATAGCAAGAAAGACGGAATAAATCTGGAATAAGTATTACAGTAAATTAGAATAATCTTTTTCTGAATAAAAAGCCCATATGCGTACAGAGCTCGAAAGTACAGTAGGAGGGCGGAAACACTAAACCTACACTGACACCGTTTCTGGAATTTTCATCTTCACATTTTCTTTAACTCGGAGGCAGATGATTTAATCTGAGGAGTGCAGGGTGCTTTACTTCCTGTCCTGCTTTTACAATTACGTGGGTGAAGCTGGATTCATTTCAGGTGCCCACATCTGTCTCTGCTTTAACTCTGTGCATTGTTTAATGTCCCGCGTTCACTCAGTGAAGCATTGCACTCGTCCATGAAAAGGGGAGAGAGAAAGAGAGAGAGCGAGAGATACATAGCGAGTAAGTTAACAGACTAAACAAACAAGCAAATGACCCCCTCAAATGATCTTTAAAAGAAAACAAACTGTGACGGCCGGAGCTAGAAGGTATCATTGAATTCATTACAGTGGAACCTCGGATTGCGAGTAACGGGGTTTACGAGTGTTCCGCAAACCGAGCAAAGATTTTTAATACATTTTTAATCGGAAACCGAGCAAGTATTAGTTTACGAGCGCCGAGTGTCATGTATCACGCATGCGACTCTTATTTTGACACCGAGCAGCAAGCGATCACAATTGAGCCAATGATTTTTCTCTCTCTTGCGCCGCGGGAATTATGGGTAATCGTCTCCCCTGCTGCGTCCCCTGTGTCAAAATAAGAGTCCCCTGCTGCGTCTTAGTGCTCGTCTCTTATAATCAACACCTCCCTCTCTCTTCTATTTGCGCGCGCGTAATTTGACACTGCGCCCCACACACACCAACACACACACACACACACACACACACACAGATCTCCCCGGCGCTTTACACACGCGCTTTATTTACACAGAAAACTCAGCTCTGTCGCGATTCTTTTCAAAGGTAAGGTGTTGGTTCATTTGTTATTTTTTACTTTACAGCAGTGATTCCGTTTGTCTGCTCACGCGAGTATCATTAGAGAGATTTCTTTTTTTCGCCGTTAAAACAGTGTTTGCATTGTGTGTGTTAGTTGTTAAACTTAAAAAGCGAGGTGTGGGAGGGAGGAAGAATTTTACAGTTTAAGACGAGGCGAGGAGCTAATTCCATACAAACAAATACACGGCGCCTGCGCGCACAAAAGGAAACACTTAACTGTCTGGATTTCTTTTTTCTTTTTTTTTATGTTAAGTGCAGGTTAATTTGTTTTATTTTTACTTTATATGTTGTATTAATTATTTTTTATGTATTTATTGTTTTGGACTGTAGAACGAATAATTTGAGTTTTCATTATTTCTTATGGCAAAATTAAATTTGGGTTACGAGTATTTTGGGATACGAGCCCGCTTCCGGAACGAATTATGCTCGCAATCTGTTTCTCATATCTGTACTTTTGTTGAATGAGTTTTATTAGTGGCTACTTTTTACCTTTACTCCACTACATCCTACATATCCAGGCATATCTGTACTTTCTGCTTCACTACATTTCTTCATTGCTTTGTTACACAACCGGAGTGCTGCGTGGCATTTGAAGACGTACGTAATATCGCCACCTGCTGACTGCTTTACGTAATTGTGTGATTTGTCTTCCCTCCGTGAAACGGCCGTGGTTTCAGGCAGCAACGTTCACGATCTGGAAGACGAGAGAAAAACAGAGAACACTCTGGAACTTTGTCTTTGCTCATGACTGGACATGCTTTTCTATATCCAAATGCCTTTTTTTTTTTTCTCTTTTCTCATAATTTATTTGAAAACTCTATTATGAAATTTTAGGTCATCGGCAGTCGTCTAAGCATTTCATACTGCGTATGACTGTGCGTGTGACAAATAAAATTAGAATTTGAATAATTCAGTACTTTTGACGCTTAAGTACATTTTAACGCAAGTACTTTCATACATTTATTTGCAAATAGAAATGAAAATGAAGTACTTTAAATTTCTACTTAAGTCCTAGATAGCAGAGGACGCCGGTCCTGAAATCAGATCCAGATTTGCATCTGTCTCAGAGGCGTCTGCCATATATTTTACCTGAGATATCTCTACATTTACCCTGGATTTGTGTACTTTACCCACCACTGCATGTTGCAATTATCAGACTCATGTCTGTGTAGGTGTCTCAGATTCGTCTTGTTTTTAGATTATTTGCAAATCCTGATTCAGAGAAAAAAACACAGACTGGCGAAGTTCCATTCGATTTTGTCCAGTGATGCTGTGACAAAATCTGTCTGGACAGACCTACAGACAGACAGACAGAACTACAGACAGACAGACAGACCATACAGACCAATCATACACCTCTGGGCTTCAGTGTTCGCCGTTTGGAAGTACTTTAGATCTCTACGCTCGTCCAGAAAAAATACTGATGCCCAAAATATGCCGCTGTGGATTACTTGAGCTATTTTTTTAAAAATATGTTGTTGTTTTTAAGGCACTATGGTGGCCTCATACCTCCACGGTCGAGGGTGTGTGTGTGTGTGTGTGTGTGTGGAGTTTGCATGTTCTCGCCGTGCTTGGTGGGTTTACTCCAGGTATTCCGGTTTCCTGCCGGAGTCTAAAGACATGAAGAGTAGGTTAATCCACGTTCCCAAAATGTCCATAGTGTGTGAGTGAGTGTACTCGTGTTCTCAGCAATAGATACCCACCCGGTCCAGTGTGAACCCCGCCTCATACCGCGGGATCGGCGCCAGGCCTCTGTACCAGATAAGCGGTATAGAGAAGAAACAAATAAATGAATCAATGCTATTTTCTCCAGAGCTTATTTCTCTCATGATGACCAAACGGACGATTAGAAATACAAACTCACGATCTCAGTGCCGCACTTTATTTACTGAGTTTGACTTCATTTTGCCCAAAATTCAGGGTCAGTCAAGTACTTCTTTCCACTTAACCTTATTTTTTGTCAGCGTGAGACGATTTTCAAAATGAGCGTCTGTCACTTGAGACGGTGACTCAGAAATCTGCAAAGCTTCATCTTCAGCCAATCTGCGGGACCGGGACGTCTCCATGGTAACCACATGATGTTTGAGAGATGCCACCCACATAAATCCTTTGCAGCTCATGAGACAAACAAACAGTGATGAAAATCATGAAAATAGAAAAATGGAATTATTGATGAATGGTCAGAACATATATGCCGTATGACAGCGCAGCGATGTCAAGCCGGATTGCTGCCGCTTCATGATATCAGAAAGTCGAGAACACAACTATTTTTATCTTGAGATTAAAAAAAAAATAATAATTTGTGGCCTTTCTGGACTCCTATAAATGCGTTATCGTTTCTGTAGTAAGGGACGGCAGGTCCCAGATAAATAAGCTTTTAATCCATTATTCGCTCTATTTCGATTTCTTTTTATTTACCAAGAAACAAACAAAACACACACACACACACATCTATTTTCAGGTTTGTATCAGCAAGTTCTGACAATGAAAATGATTTTTTTTTTCTCCTGGCCGGATTTTTGAAGCAACAATCAGATAAGAATTTATGTTAAATTTTTAAAGCTTCTGTTTTTGACACAAAAATAGAATGACGAAAGATACACTGTAACAAAATGTTCATACATAAAGGGTTTTTCTTTCTGTTTCAATGTGCTTTCCAATTGTTTAAAACAATCACCGTGTGATCAAGTCATCATTTATATGAATAAGTCTTTGTGTGTATGTGTGTGATTCAGTACATTCAGGTGGTCATGTGACTTCATGTTATTGAGTCTCGACCTGAGCGACTGAAGCGACCCCAGATCATAACACCGTCTCCAGAGGCTTGTACAGTGGACACTATGCATGATGGGAGCATCGCTTCATGCGCTTCCCTTCTCACCCTGACCACGCCCATCACTCTGGAATAGACTCGGTCTGGACTCATCAGGTCACATGACCTTTTTTTCCATCGCTCCAAAGTCCAGTCTTTATGCTCCTTAGCTCTCAAACCGAAGACTTTTTCTTCAAGTGGTTTTCTTATGGACACACCGCTGTTTAGTCTCAATCCTGTGAGATCTCATCACATTGTGGAAATGCTCTTACTTCCACTATTCTGATTTCTACTGAATTTTTTTTTTTTTTTTTTTTTTACCATGCGACGTCTCGAAGCATTTAAGTGATCTCCCATCACGCTCATTCAGGAAGTTTTCCTATTCAAATCTCCTCTGTGGAGTTGAGGGTTCAGCCATGTCCTTCCAGGGTTTAATAATGTATTGGACGACTCAGGTCCCTTCAGCTCAATCTCTTTCTCCTTGTTTGATCCACACCATATTAAGTTGACCCGTCTGAAACCCTGGGCCACACAGCGTGTATATTTATGTAGTTGACAAACGAATAATCAGGTCATAATGTGCTGAAAATGGTTCCTAATTAGGCCAACTCATATCTCACATCTCATATGTTTTTCCTCTCTGCTGCAGAATATTTCCGAGCCAAAACTCGAGTTAAAAAGGAAGCATTAGTAGGAGGAGAGCTATGCATCCTGCAGGCCAAATGACTCCACACACAATAAGGGTGGGACTCGCTGGTGGACATGATGGAGCCAGTGCTCTTGTCATGTTTTCCGTTCGCGCTGCGCTGTCGAGTTTGTCCTGCCTCTTTCTCCTAGGCACTGTCAGGTCTAAAATAGAAGCACGAGACCATTCGCAATGCAGTCTTACTGTACATTTAAGCAGAAACAAACTTAATCTCTGGTTAATTTGATGAACTTATATTTTATTTATATGAAAAAAAAATCAGCAATAACATTATGACCAGCCCTTGGCCACACACGACCCTGTCACCTCAACGGTTTTCCTTCCTTGGATCACTTTTGGTCGGTCCTGACCACTGCAGACGAGGAACATCCCACAAGAGCTGCAGTTTTGGAGTTGCTCTGACCCCATCAACTTGGCCCTTCTCACAGTAGCTGCATTTTCAATATCTCATTACAATGGCGTCTGGAAGTGGGTGGGATATACTGTATTAGGCAGCAAGTGAACCTTTTTTTTTTTCTTTTTTTTCCTGAAGTTGATGTGTGGGAAGCAGAAACAATGGGCAAGCATAAGGACTGTGAGAAGGGCCAAATTCTGATGGGTCAAAGCAACTCCAAAACTGCAGGTCTCATGGGATGCTCCTGGTCTCCAGTGGTAAGGATCGACCAAAAGTGATCCAAGGAAGGAAACCAGTTGAACTGGTGACATGGTCATGGGTGGCCAAAGATAGAACGGCACCAGAACACCCAGTACACCTTCCCACTGTGCGCAGGCGAAGAGCCTATGGCCTCCGAGCACCCGGGATGAGCTGGACACGCAAGGCTCCATCCCACAACCCAAAGCATCCACCACTAAAGACCTGGTGCCAGACACTACAGCACACCCCAGAGGTCGTGTGGAGCGATGCCCAGGACATCCAAGGGGAACCCAAAACCTCTGTAGTTTTAATGTTGTGGCTGATCAGTGTCTGAATTTGCCTTCATGAGCAGCCAGTACTTGAGTATTCAGCTCGCTGTAATGGTACTTGTTTTTAAATAGCCTATAAGCCAATGAAACGAAATTTTAAATATTCAAACTTCCAATCAGAATAAAGAGTGTTTACAAGGCTACAGTTTCAGTGCCAGATTGCTAGCAGGAATGTCTGAGAGTGGATACGGATCAGCGTCTCAATTTTTAATGCTTTATTGTGATAACAATCTGCTAATTATATTACTCGAACCAAAACCCCTCTGAGCTCAACATCCAGCCTGTGTTAGCATGGACAGGTAATCCGTTAGCTAGCTGAGTGAGCTATTGTCGAGTAGCACTAGCCAGAGCTAGTTCAATGTTACACTTGTGTTACAGGTGATATATTACACTTAAACTGTCAGGCGTCATTACGGACTTCAAATGTGTGTTGTATTTTCTGCTACAGCATGTAGATAACTCTCAGAATAATATATAAGGGGCATCATATCTGCTAGTTAGCTAAAGAAAAACATAGCAAGCGACTGAAACCTCGACCAAGATATCTGGCCAGCTAGCGTTATATTTGATATTAGCATTACTTTATATTAGCGTTATATTATATTAGCATTACTTTTTTGTGTGTGTGTGATTTACAACTGCACCAACTGTAGGCATGACAACTGTTATTAGACGACTTATTCTTATCCGAGTCATTTTCTTGATCACTGCTTGTCCTTGTTAAGGAGTTATTATTACTACAAGAGCAGCGCTTTTACACACGTCAGTGTGTTTTGAACTCTTTGCTTCACTGCTAATAAGACTAAGCGTTCTCATTAATAAAAGAAGTTAGAGGCGCGAATAAGGAATTGTGTCGCCTCGTATGACTGTTCTATTAAATGTGGATCAGAGATCCTTCCAAACATTCCATGGCAACTCAAGATCCTGTTTATGAACTCGCGTTAACATGAGAGTCACGACTGCACGCGCTGACGATTCCACGTGCATTGATGTGAACGTGTCCTGCACACTTCCCACACACACACACACACACACACACACACACACATGTGATCTCCCCGCGGGCCGACAAGCTGACAAGTTGAACGTCCGAAAATGCCCTCGCGCTACATCGATATCGACAAACCCAATCCCGGCTAATAGTCTTCGACTCCAGGGCTTCATTAGGATCCAGTCCCTGATATCCCATTAGCAATAATGGCTCTCTCGGGAGTTTGATTACATCAAAAGCCTGGAGTTTGGCACAAAGAGAAGTGAAGAAAAGCACACAGGACTTCCATCAATCCATATATAAACCTCTAAAAGGGTTTCTTAAGAAATATTTGATATATTTGTCGCTTAAGTTGACCTGTCGTCTCTCTGCGTAGAACAGAGATTGATTTTAAACTTTAGTACAAACTGCCAACTTGGCACTTAGAGAGTCTGGCGGATGTCTGATGGCATATGAAATCTGTCAATCTGGAAATAATAGGTTGTTAACTTCAGAATGACGTCTCGGAGAAAACTGCCTGAGAAACGTTTCCCAGTGTGGGAAGGACAGGAAAATTACTTACTGCAGCCCCTGCTCGGGCCGGACGATACGGCAAAAATATTATACCATATTATACACGGCATGCGCGACCATGTAAAAAAAAATATGTAAAAAAAGAAAAGAAAAAAAAACTGACATTTATAATATTTTTATTTTAATGTCATGCGATAAATGGCCATTATAAACACCTGATGGGACATAAATAAAAAATGATGGGACTTATTGTTGAAAAAACAATAATAATAATAATAATTACTATATATATATATATATATATATATATATATATATATATATATATATATAATAATTTTTTCTTACATTAAAATTTAAAAACGTAGTAATTCAAAATGTATTGATTTACCCAATTTAGCGATCAATATCCACACAAAAAAAACATCACAGACATCACAGAGGTCATTTATTATCACAACAATTTATTGTTTCATTTATTACATGTTGTGACAATAAATTGTATTTAATATTTACTTTAGATGTTGCTCAGCTCTACCAATAACTACATTTATCTCAAATGAATATACAGTATAAATCATATGATTAATTATAATTATAATTACCACATCAGTATTTCCATGTTAGTTGTGTACTAATACACTGAAAAAAAATAAGTTATGTATTAACATATTTATATAAAAGCCAGAAATTCTACTCAATTAAAAACAGTAAAATTGATATGTTTAGTGGGACAAGTTCATAGTTTATTAACAGCGATAAAGCGAGACAAATATACAGTAAGTAAGTATAGACATAAAATAATTAGTAACTAACTAGTACCGGATGGGGGATCATACTCGTGACATATGGGGGATTTTGGGTTACAGTGTTGGTTTTAACACAGAAGAGTTGTACAGTCGGGGCATTGTGTCCTCGAGAGTTCGATTCCCATCTCGGGTCTGTATGTGTCCACTTTATGTTTGGCTGATTTCCTCTAACAGTCCGCAGATTTACAGATTGCCATTCGTGTGTGTGTGTGTGTGTGTGTGTGTGTGTGCCCTAAGATGGACTGGCATCCCGTAGTGCCCAGAGTCCCCTGGCATAGGCTCCAGGACTCCCATGACTCTGTACAGGATAAGTGAGTGAGTTGTACAGTTTAACACACACTGCCTGAAAGCGTCTGCCTGGATGTGAAGACATGATGTTACTGTAGAACTTTTAATACAAATCATTTTCATCACGCTACACACGCCGTACTGTAACTCTTGTCCGAACAGCTGCAGTTATATGATGAAATGTCTGAAAGTGACCCATATTCCAGATGCATTCAAGCCAGACTTACAGTACTGCACATTATACTGCAGCATGTCAGCTACACAGCACAGGATGCCCGAAATGTGTTTGGGTTCAGCTTGAACACGACTCTAACTAACCCTCGCCTTTGATGCACCAGGGGAACCACCCTCTCGGTCAGTCGCGCTCATTCCTCCGAAAGGGAAATGCTGTCCCAGTGATATCATCGCACTGGAAAGGAGAATTAGCTAGCTCCTTCATGTCAACTGGATAATGCTTTTTTGTTTAATATAATAGTTTTGCGTAACGCTCGATTATTTATATGTCTTTTATTCCACTTCTGTAACTCGTTCCTAACTTCCGAGGCTTTATTTTGGAGGAAACTCTACAGCTATGTTGATAACAAGTAAGTGAAATGTTATTCTGGTTTTTGTCTGTTTGTGGCATTTTATTCAATTTGAAAGATAATTAAAAATATATATTTGCATTCTTTTTTTTCTTTTTTTTTTAATGCATGGGAAATAATTCAGGACAGATTATTAGTTTAATAAGGATTACATTTAATTGACAATGATGCTTCAAATCAGAGCTTGTGTATTAATGCTGCTTTTTTATTTTTATTTTTTTTGATCAGTGAGTATATACGTGTAAATGTTCTTTTTGAGATTTTTAAAACTTTGGGCAGCTTAGAGATTTGTTCTTTTTTCTTCCAAACATGTTAAATGATCATGCATTCAGCAAACCTCAGTGAATTCATCCTCCCCTGTGTTACCTGAGCCTACGGTAATCCCTATGTATAATCCAAATGCAGACCATGTAATCACAGACCTCCTGCTGTGATTATATCTTATTATATTCTTTGTAAATTAGCACTCCAAGCTCAGCGAGGCCGTTTCTTCATGGGCTACGAGGAGCCCCGGAGCTCCCGCATCCACTGGCGCTCGTTCAACTGAGTGTTGTTAGCAACGAGCGATATCAACAGGGCATGCAAGCGATTACACCTATGACCTAATGCTCCTCTACCTACCGGAGCTGGCGAGAGCTAAAGGCGCCTGTCTTGCACCCGGATCGGTCTTGGCACTGACGAAATCGTACATGACGTGGAGGGAGAAAGAACAGCTGGAAAGCAAAGACCATGGAAAAATTCCCTGGATATTTATACAGCTCAGAAGCCCTCTGCGACATGTCAGGGGTATTCGGCGCACCATTAAGGAGCCGATGAGCTGCTGCTGGAATTAAGCCGTTTATCTTTTTCTGTCCGTCATTATGACGTCACACGGAGCGATCTTCCTGACGTATACGGCTGTGACAGATGTAGCGACTCTTGACAAATGGGAAGTTTCGTAGGAATCTCGGTAGCGCTCGATTGCGTGATGTCAATCAGGACGGGTTTTAACCAGTGCAATACATTTAGTGATGATTTGTAAAATACAGAGGCAGAAATGAGCTGATGATCAGTTTAGGGGTTACTAGGGGTTAACGTTACGTTATCATGGAGTCTAAAGCAGTACATTGAAGTTGATGTGATTTTGGTCACTTTGCTGACGGTTGCTCATTTCCTGTTTGGTTTTATTTTATTTCATTGCTGTAGCTTTAATCAGTTAGATTTAATTTCAGAATTCACAAGCCACTTAATTTTATGCACGTTTAAGGTCGCAGGAATCTCTCTCAAACATCACCAAATAATCTCAAATCCAGACATAAAATAATAATAAAAAAATATTTCAAGGTGCGAAATGGACAAGCCCGAAAAAAAAGAAGAAAAAAAAAGAAAAAAAAAACACGTGCATCTTTATTTTGCAACAAATGGGAAAAAATTTTTTGCAGGAATCTCTGTAGTGAGATGCTAGGATCTATAGTCTAGGATGTCAGTCAGAACCAGTTTTAACAATTGCAATACATTTAGTGAAGATTTGCAACATATATATATATATATATATATATATATATATATATATATATATATATATATATATATAAGGGTTCTTAAGCATAAATAAGCTAATGATCAGTTCACAGGAGTTTACAGTTAACCTTCTGTTATCGTGGAGTCGAAGCGTCACATTGAAGTTTGTGTAACTCGTGCGCTGATTTTTGGTCATTTCCCGGTTTTTATTGCTGTGACTTTTATTAATTAGTTGTAATTCTAGAATTGACAATTCATGAGCCAGAACTTTTGTAAATCGAATTTCATCTTGCGAGAATCTCTCTCAAACATCATCAAGTAATCTCAAAAAATCTGAATTGCAAATTGCAAATTTGAAAAGCAAACAACAACAAAAAACAGGTGCATCTTTATTTTGCGAATTCTTTCATCTCATCAATTGACCGAAAGAGCTTCAAGTCAAGTCAGATCAGTTACATTGTTTTTTTTGTTTTTTATTCCGGGGCTGTGAACCACCGCTGGTACGAGACTGTACGAGATGCCTTCGAGATCGAGTCACCTCTCGCCGACGTCTGTGGGCGTGTCTGCTGAACCCGGGCTGATGGATGTTAATGAGTTGTTTGTTTGTTTTGTGTGGCGAGCGTGCAGCTCGGGAGCACGTACCGCCGTGAGCCGGGACCCTCCCAGGCCATTGAGAAACTCGTAAACGTTCTAAAACGCTGAAGGCATCTCGACTGGGAGGCGTATCATTGCATGCTACATCTGTTATCAGCTTCCACGAAGGCGAAAAAAAAAAAGCATGACATCCTGTAGGGACGCCCAGAGTATTTAGAAAAGGAAGCGGCTGTATGAAAGGGGAGCCGTGTGATAGCATCGCGTGTGCGATTTGCACGCGAGAGGAACCAGCCAGAGGACGTCTTTCTCCAGGGTCGGGCGCTGAAGTTGTAGTTTTTGTTTCTAGTCTTAGTACAAAAGTTTCGGGAGCAGATTCAGGGCGGATCAGAAGTTTGGTGCGGAAATGCCGCACACTTCACGTACACACTGCTGGACGTCTGGCGTTCAAGTCAAAGCAGGACTTTTACTTGTACAGAATAACAGAAGACAGTTCTGAGAGTATAAACTCCCTTTATTTCTCTATATAATCCCCTGATACACTGATGCACTTATCACAGTGTGTCACTATCATTGGACACCATCAAGGTGGAAAGTTTTCTCAGTACTCCGTCTGAAACGCCGGCCTCCCAGGAACTCCTTTAATGTCTTTTCCAAACATGTGGAAATGGTTTGGGCCGAGGTCAGGACTGTACGGGGGCGTGGCGATAACTCACGGCCGAATTCCTTTATCGTGCAAGTGCTCTCTTGATGCGTCTCTTACTTCCGCAAGGTGGCGACACACATTACTTTATCTGTCGATTTTTGTCAAGACAGCCTTCTTTAAAATGTTTGCACAGTTTGACTGCGGCTAAGGGTCTCATCGCTGCTCCGTGCATGAAGTCTTCTGAAAATGTCACTCACTCTCACGCACCAAAAAGTCCCGGTTTGACTTGAACACCCCTCTTTATAAGGGTTGCAAATCAGTTTGTTTGAAATCATAATTCATCTGGTTATGTATTTCGATTTGATTCATTTAAATTATTTGTATAGGAAATGAGCAAAGGATTTTAGCAAAGCAGCTTTAACGAAACCAAAAAATCTGGAATAAATAAAAAAATATTTTTAATATTTTAAAAAATCAGTACACATATTATTGCTTTATCAGTTTTTCCCAAACGAGCGTGCCGAGGGAAAACTCCATGAGACGACGAGAGGAAGAAACCTTAAGAGGAACCAGACTCATCCCGCTGATCCTAGAGAGAGCAACCACATTAATTCATGTCTCTTAAGTCTGCGTGAGCTTTCATCTTCAAACAACAAGTCTTTACAAGAATCCATACACCTTGTTTTTTTGAAGACAAAAACAAGACTTCTTCTTTGAAGACGAGATTAAAACCAAGACTCATTGATCATACAGTATAGTGTGTGTGTGTGTGTGTGTGTGTGTGTGTGTGTGTGTGTGTGTGTCATGTTTTACATGTAACCACTTTTTAAATTACAACAGGATCCTCCTGGACGGTGCGTCAGCATCGCTCTTTATTTTTGACACGCTGCGCTTCCAAACCTCGGCACTGTTCTATCTGCATTGTTGGATAATTTCTGTGTGGTTGCCATGCTGACCTCTCAAACAGGAAAAGGACATTCTGTGTGTATGTGCAGGAAAAAAAAAAAAAGGAAAGTGAGAGAGAGAGAGATAGAAAGAGAGAGACTGGAAAACCACCGACACATCTTTAACTCTGCTGAAAAGAGACGATAAGAGCCACATTTTTTCCTCTGTGGTTATTGAAAAAACATACATTAAAGATGCACAGTAGCCTGAAGCTAATCCAGTCTACATCAAGTCATGTTATTGCAGCGAGTATATGGAGGTCTGACTCAGAACATGATGGGCAGTTTGTATATCTTTAGTTTTTTTTATAAACCACCAACAGAGGAGCGATACATACATGCTATATATCTGACGTTTCCAGTCTGGAGCCGTTACATCAAACCTACAGCGTCCTTCTTATAAGAAATATTTCAAAACACACTTGAAAGCGAGACGCATCATAGAAGGTTCCACCATCATCCAGACGGTGACTGATGACGACTTCAGTGTCCTCATACAGTAGCTTCCCACCCATGCACTCCATCCCTGTGCTTTGCTTACCGCACCGTCTCTACGCCGCATCATTTCATTCAAAGGCTGTTCAGATCAGTTGAGGAAAAACAAGACGGCTCGATGACGCTACACCAACCACATCCGGCCTGGATCTACACCGAGAGCTGACCAAAAAAAAAAAAACAAAAAAAAAAACCTGTTTACATCTCAGATCCATCTGCTCTGTGTAGCGCCCGGTCCAGCTGTCTTCCCTTGACCCTCCAGTCGCCGGTGGGAAAGACAGAAACGGCCCCAGGCGCCGAGGTTTTATGGCTCACCAGCCAGTGTGGAGAACGGATTTGTTCCCACCATCTGTTCCTGGCTGTGCTCTGTTAGGAAAGAATCAGAAAAGGTGAAAGGAAACGGCTGACAGATGAAGAGAGTAATGTGGCAAGGTAATCTGGCTGCCTCGCCGTTCCTACGTCCGTCACGGAAATCTGCGGGAGGAATACGAATCGAGGAAACGCTTCGGTGTCGCCTCGACAGTAATAATAATAAAAGGGGGATTCGAAAGAAACACCAGGTGGATTTATCGATGTGTGTGTGTGCCTTGTTATGGATTGGCCCCCCGTCCAGGGTGTACCCCGCCTCGTGCCCTAAGTCTCCCAGCATAGGCTCTCCAGCCCCCCATCTCATCATCTGAGTCCGAGTGAAATCAGTTACAGTGTTTTGTTTTTTTGTTTTTTCCTGGGGCTGCAAACCAATGAGGTCATGAGATGCCTTCAAGATCGAGTCACATCTCGCCGACGTCTGTGGGCGTGTCTGCTGAACCCGGGCTGGTGGATGTTAATGAGTTGTTTATTGGTTTTATGTGCCGAGCGTACAGCTTAGGAGCACGCATGACTGTACGCCAAGTGATACGTGTTTACAGGAGTTTAGTAAATAAGATTTGTTTGATTTAAGATTAAACAAAAAAAATGAAAAGATTTGAATGGATAGAAATAAACAGACTTTTTTTCAGTTTCTTCTGACACAAATCTACCCTGTATTATTATTATTATTATTATTATTATTGTTGTTGTTGTTGTTGTTGTTATTATTATCTCTCCCACTCTTTTTCAACATTTGAGCCATAAGGGTACTGCGGGTTAAAGTTGAATCTGCACCATAAATAAAATCAAAATGCTGAGTACATCGAGGTGGGTGTGGCTATACGCGTCACTCAACAGACTCGATCAACGCGGCAGTTTACCGTGTAAAGACAGAGTTTTTTGTATGCTCGTTACAGATAAATGAGAAGGTTTGAATTTTCAGGTTTGTAATTACTGTAGGTTTAAAATTCCCATAAAACATTTCAGATTTTTTTTTTTACATTTATAAAATATCCAGAACGAATAAAATAAAACAGAGACAAGACATGGGATTTTAAATAACGTGAGATTCTACATTTATCTTCGTCTCGTGTTGATCAGAGCCGTGATTGAAGGTTCGGTTTGTTGGGTTACTTGACACTCACACTTTCTGGTTTGCAATTTTTCCATTTTCGATGTATTGCTTTTTGCTTCAAATCCAATTTGCCTGGTGAAAACAAAACACTCAAAAGAAAAGAAAAAAAGAAAAGACTTACTTTATTTGTTTCTCTTCTCAGAGATTGAAGCGAAGGAGGCTTGCGATTGGCTCCGAGCAGCCGGCTTCCCTCAGTACGCACAGCTTTTCAAAAGTAAACATTTATTTCCTAAATTCCTCGTTGTAATTAATTGTGACAACACTCACCGGCTTTTAACAGCAAACAATGTTTTACACGTAATTCTGTTTGACTTTCCAGATTGCCACATTCCTATTGACACACACTGGGCGAAGAGCGATCATGAATTCCTAGACAGTGACACATTAGACTCTCTTTGCAGGTGAATGTGTTTTTCATACGATGGTGTAGTTCCCGTTTCCCAGACACTGATCCTTTTTTTTCTTTTTTTACAACCAGGAGACTGAATACCTTAAACAAGTGTGTGGAGATGAAGCTGGAGCTGAGCAGATTCAAACGACGAGTAAGTTCATGGAGGAATTTTATTTAAGAATAATCCATGAAACTATCTCTGTATCTACGTATATCCTGAACCTGGACTCGCTAACATACGCGCACTTGTAACCTAGGGTGAAGTCGATGACGATGTGGAACCCTGTGCCATCAGCCCTAAGTGGTCCTACAACCAAAAGAGCAGGCTGTGGACACGTACAGACGGTATGGACTTCCTTCCGTCTGTGGACAGCCCTGTCTCCAGTCTGAGGAGGTCTGAAAGCTGTGAGGCTTCTCTCTCAGACAGCAGTGAGCACCATGAGATCCTTTCCATGCACAGCTCCAGCAGCGCAGACAGCGAAGGCTGCGCCACCACCTTCAAAGCCTCTGAAGATCCCGAGACGAGCCGAAGCTCCTCGAGATGCTCGTCCACCTACAAACACCTGTCCCCAGACAGCTCTTTCAGTGGGCCGCCATCTCCAGGGGAGCCTCATAACCTCTGCAGTGAAGAGCGCTTTCCAGAGAAGCCTCCTCTGAAGAAGAGGCAGAGCCTTCTTCGCAAAATGGACAAGATGAGACCCAGAGGGTCAACACTGTGGCCGCATGCCCAGAGTGGGAAATCACGGTTAGTCATAAGCAGTCCTATACTACGGGAGGACAAGCTTGAGGAGATCCACCATATGAACATCCTGGAGAAGCCGTGCAGCCCAGTGTCCTGTGCACCACCTTATGGCTCCAGCAGCAGTCCCTCAGAGAACAGCAGTGCAGTCAGTACACCCAGTCCGGTCACCAAGGTTCGCAGCAACTGCAAAAAACAGAACGGTCAATCGCAGGCACAAGAACAAACCTGCATGAGTGACCAGGAGCATCCCGTGCAACGCAGCCCTAACAGCGACGCCGTGTTTGAGATTCCACACGGTCACAAGCCAGGCACTTTTCCCACCATTTTGCACAATACTGCGCTGTCACCCCTTGACAACACCTCCGTCAACTGGAGGACCGGAAGCTTTCATGGATGCCATCGACGTCGTAGATTTCAAAGTAGTATCTCCAGCGATCAAGAACCACCATGCAGTCCTCTGGCGATGCACGACCATCGGGTTAGCATTTACGACAACGTCCCAGATCACATGCAAATTATAGATGACGATGTCTTTTCAGCTTTGGATAGTATAATGGAACGTATTACAGATCTACAGCAACTAGTCACTTCGTGGACAGACAAACTCCCTGACGACGGAGACTCGGAATTCTCCCACTCCAACTCTTCCTCCCCTTCTTCTCTGACTGACATCCACCTTGAGATCAAAGAGCAGAATGAAACAGATGACCAAAATGACCAAAAGCCGAACTACGACGAGCTCTCACAGGCTTGTTCTCATACACTTCAGCACGCTTGGTAAGAGACAATAACGGCATCTTTTGAAAAGAGATCAGATCTTCTACAGTATTTTGCAGTAGCTAACAAAAGTGCTTTTGTATGTTTCAGTGCTCAGAAACTTCACTGGTGCAGTGAACAGATCGTCTCAATACCTAACCCCAACAGCCAAGCCATCGAGTCCCAGCTTGCTCCCTGCGTTTCGATGCTCCAGAGACTGAGTCTGCTCAGATTGACTGTGCTAATGGACAAGTTCTCGCCATTCAGCAAGCAAGGATGGAACTGGTAAGATGATCTAAGGAACTGCTGAGGAACAAATGTAATAATATGTGCAGGAACGAAAGGTTAATTTATTAATTCAAAAGTTAATTCATTAATATACAACGAGCATTCATATCAAACACATCCCCCGTATAGTCCTGACTTCGCTCCAAGACATTTCCATATGTTTGGGGCATTAAAGGAGTTCCTGGGAGACCAGGAACGCCCCTTGTATATGGATATGGAAACATCACCAGGGCAGCTGCCATCAGAACGGTTTTGTTGCCATGTCAAGTATTAAGAGCAAACTTATTTGCACAGTGCCCAGCTCATTCACGTCAATCTGACTCCAAGTAGCACGTGAAGCTCCTCCGCTCAGTCACAGAGCCACGGTTCCACACACAACCTACGTACAATCCCACTTCCTTTAACTTTACAAGACAGCCAGAGCATTTTCCTTCAGAGCTCGCAGAGACTGTCTGTCAAAGATATTATCGGACGGAGTTAATAACAGCAGACAATAAAAGACATCACTCATAAATCCTGCAAACGCCGTTATTTATTGAGACTTAAGTACCGCTACTACTTCCTGTTCACTCAGGGTGAATTATATTATTCTACGCTGACGCTTCTAAGTACACAGCTTGTTCATATATATATATATATATATATATATTTTTTTTTTTCATTTTTCTTTCACGTTCAGGATTTCCGTACACCCTGAACGCGTGGAGCGTTCTTGCTAACGGCTTTGCGTCTGTCCCGTGGTCACTGCCACAGCAGCTCTACTAATCTCAGATTTCTTTGAAAAGAAACACAAAAAAAAGAACTAAATGTGTATTTTTCTTACAGAGAGTCAAATACAACTGAATATAGTTTCTCCCTTTAAAACTGTCTAAAGGCGATCTCTCGGAAACGCTAATCATCAAAGCTTTATAGCGAAGGAGTCATTTAGGGAGCGTCTACAAATTACATGACCTGGACAACTGTGTAAAATTCTTTAGGTCTTTACTTCGTTAAAGTCATGTACTGTGCAGGATATCTAACACATTAAAGCATTCAAAAACAGTACGGAAACTGGATTTATTTACATTTTACAATGTTTTTATACAGTCCCTAACAATTGAACGAGTTCAGTTCCGAGAAGACGTTCATAAGTCTAATTTGTTCGTATGTCCAACAAACATTGTCCAGGTACTAGCATACTAAAACACACTTGGCTATACACAGTATAAAACTAACATGTTCCATGATATTGCAATCAAATAACGATTCGTGTTAAAAGAATGAGCGTTTGTGAGGCATCTTTTCACCTCGCTCCATTCTCTCAATTATTTTTACTTTCATCACCATCGTTAACGCTTTGCGCTTCTTAGCAGTACCAGCCTCATCGCATTAGCTTTAATGCTTTGTTCTGGACATCCTGGGGTTGGACGCTGCGCGCACGTGACAATGTACACTGGCCACGTGGACTAACTACTGTGATTGGAGCTTCGGCGTTTGTTCCCCTCGTGCTTGGTGGGTTTCCTCTAACAGTCCAAAGACATGCAGTTTAGGCTAATTGTTGTTCCCAAATTGCCTGTAGTGTGTGAATGAGCGTGTGAATGTGTTAAAACTTCATGTCCTAAGTCTCCTGGGATAGGCTCCAGGCCCCCCGCGACCCTGAATACAGGAAAAAGCGGTATAGACGATGAGTGAGTGAGTGAATAGGACAATATAGTCCTCGGGTATCTCACAAACTCATTAGGCCTCTGCTGTAACTAATTTATCACATGGTTTCGGAAAGTATCGAAAGTCATGATAGTGTTGGTATCAAAACAAGCATTTTGGTATCGTGACATGAGTTTGACAACCTTATAATTTGATCATGTTTAAAGCTACGTGTATTGTTAACAGTGACGTTCTACAGCATCGAAAATCTACTGCTTAACATTTTCCTTCATGATTTCACTTTTCTGGAGAGAGAGAGAGAGAGAGAGAGAGAGAGAGCTTGCCGTTGTAGTTCTTTGTGTAAGCAGAATGTGGAGGCCATGCAGGCTGTCTAAATGCACACCAGGCGCTGTTCAGTCAGCATGAGGTTTCAGCACGATCCATCAGTAACCTTGAGCATTTTTGTGCTTGATAAGTAAACATGAGCATTTAAGAAGGATGGAAATACAATGAGGGAATAATAAAACATTCGACATTATAAGTTCCTGAGCGGAAACTGGAGTACTACTGAGAGCTTAAGGCAAAAAGGACAGTGTAATTGACTTTTTGAAGGGAAAGTAATGGTCTATTAGTTTTAACAACCGTCGGGCTAAGTACAAAAGAAATAACCTTGTTAAATCCCCAGCCCATACCCAACACACACACACACACACACTATTCCGTATTCAGCATGGTCAATTCTGTGTATGATGCTTGATTTCAGATAAAGTCTTGTCCGCTGCAGTCCACTGACTTCTTCCCCTCTTTTCATTCCTAAAGAATGATATCAGCTGCGCTTTACAAAGCCACAGGAAGTCGAGGGATGTATGTGACGTGTTTCGCCCGGTAGCGGAACATCACTGGGCTAATGGAACAAGGACGATACTGATATCGTCTTTTTAATTGAATTCAAATGCCTGGTTTGATGCTAAACAGCGTTCGGCTGAAATGGAAATGAAAGTCTAATGAAAAGCTTTGCGAGCTCCGATATCAAAGGAAACCACATTAGATGAGAATGACTCAACTCGCTGTTGGAAGAGGTTGGCTAGTTCCTGGTTTATCCGGACATATTTAAGAAGGAGCTCTTCTGCTTTGGAGGTTAATTTGACCGAATCTTTGCAACAATCTCCATCTACGAAGAACTGAAATGTATCCTGACATTCTGTGGTGTGAATTTTCTCTCTGAAGGGTTTCCTCCTGGTGATCCGGTGTGTGAGTGTGTGTGTGTGTGTGTGTGTGTGTGTGTGTGTGTGTGTGTACTTGTTTGGCACCCGAATCAGGGTATCACCTGCCTTGCGCCCTGAGGTACCTGGGATAGGCTCCAGGCCCCCTGACCGTAGCCAGGATCAGGGGTCTAGATAAATGCATGGAGGAATGGAATGGTTATTTAGTGCTACAATCTGATCTTGATTTTTTTCTTCATTATGTACTTATTTTCAATTTCCTAAAATGTATCCAAACTAGTAGGCTAATTGAAAGCTCCATGACCCTGATCTAGTAGTTAAGCCAAAATAAATACGGCTTTAATGTAAATGTGGCTTGCAGAGAATCTGGTTCATGTTAATCAATGCAGATTTTATTTGTACCTTCAACTCGACCTTGAATCTAAAAGTTAATACCGTGCATAAATTTGTATTTCCTGGCAATGGATCAACTATTCTTAACTTAATAGTGCATCATGTATTCATATCTATATCTATATTTATTTAAAGGGCACGTATTATGCACCATTTATGTTTCAGACAGTTCTCCAGTGTGTGTGTGTGTGTGTGTGTGTGTGTGTGTGTTTCATGGTTTTCCATGTTTGTATTGGCTGGGGTTAAAACAAGACAATTAGATTAAACAAGACAATTATACCCCATTGTGACCTCATCTTGTTGGCTTGTTGTTCAGCTCTGCTGTTGTCTGGAGGGGCGTGGCTCAGCAGTAGCTCATTTACATAAACACTGAAACTGTGCATTAGGAGGAGGAGTGAAACAGATGGAGTTTGCATTATTTCAGCTCTAGCATTACCACATACACACTGAGACGTGTGTTAACCTGTCAAAGAACTGTGAAAATACGGGACCTTTAACACTTGTCTTTACTAACAGTTTGCTCACGTCTTTAAACGCTCGAGTAGGAGGAGAGGTAGAGAAGAGCACACTCCAGCAGACAAATGAAACGTCAAAGGAAAACACTCAGAAGCTTTAGAAGCGGCCCATTAGCACTTCGTCTCGATATCATTCCAAAGACATTATCTATACAATCCTAAAACACTTGACTTTCAGATAGATTTGGGTTGTTTTTTTTGTTTGTTTATTTTTAGCCCACGGTCATGTTTGATATGCAACAGCTGAACCTCATGTGTTTTCCACGGCAGGACGGTCCCGAAAGTCTACAGGAAGATGAAAGCTTCGGAGCAGAAGAACAGGAAGGTGTTTGGTGTACCTTTGCTTCAGAGTGTTCAGCGGTCAGGGAAACCTCTGCCCCCGAGCATCCTCAGAGCAATGGAGTACCTCAAGGCTGAATGTCTGGATCAGGTGAGATCCTCAGTACCTCCTCAAGGTCATGCTAGAAGAAGCATGGGGATATTTTTAAGCTTCATCATCATCATCATTAGACTAATACATGTCCGATCGTGTATGTTGAACAGGTTGGCCTTTTCCGGAAGTCTGGCGTCAAATCTCGAATTCAGTATCTTAGGGACATGATCGAGGCCGACCCCGACGGCTTCTCCTTCGAGGACCAGTCTGCCTTCGACGTGGCCGACATGATAAAGCAATACTTCAGAGACCTACCCGAGCCCGTTTTCTCCAGCAAGCTGTGCGAGAGTTTCCTGCACATCTACCAATGTAGGCATTCCCCTCAGACCTCCTGACATGATCTATCTAAAGTGTACTTATAGATATTTAATCTGATTTCTTTCACCGAGTCATGCCTTCATCCGCCACAGATTTCCCAAAGGATCAACAGTTTGCAGCGGTCCAGGCTGCCATCTTCCTCCTGCCTGATGAGAACCGAGAAGCTCTTCAGTGCCTCCTCTTCTTCCTCCATGAAGTGGTGGCCTGCGTGGAGGAAAACCAGATGACCCCGACGAATATCGCTGTTTGTTTGGCCCCGTCTCTGTTCCACCTCAACGTCCTCAAGAGAGAGAGCACCAGTGGCAGGTCCGTGATGTGTCTTTTTATATGTATTTAAACCTACTGGATAAAGTTTTTAGGATGTAACCACTTCTTTCACAGCAACATTAAAAACTGTTTAAATAAATACATTTCTCAATCAGGTCTGATCAAGTCAAACAGGGCAGTTACTGACTCATGTGCAACACCACAAGCAAGATGTTATACAGAGTTTGTGGTACATTTAGTGTATAAACAGTATAAATAAAAGAAATTATGATTTTTGGACTTGATTTATTTCCCGGACATTTCTAAATAGATTTTGTCAGATTCAGTCACGTGTGACGGTGTATTAGTAGGCCATTGTAGGTTTAAAAAAAAAAAAAAAAAAAGCTACAAGCTGGGTAGATGATTAGAACTTTTTCAAGTACAAAATTTACAAGAAAATAATCTTAAACATCTGCAAGAAAAAATCTGAACGTTTAGAGTTTAAAAATGTTTATTTAAAAAAAAAACATTTTATGGGGAATTTAAGAGAAAAATCATGACATTTTCAAGTTTAAAACATGTTAACTCTTTTATCATTTTATTTTTGAAAAAAAAAAATAGAAAAAATATATTTTTAAAAAATTTCAAGAGTTGAAATTAACTATTTTAAAATTCAGAATTGTACAAGATGAAAAAGTAGAAAATTTACAAGAAAAAAAAAATCATTTTTACATACATTTTTTAAATTACGTTTATGAGAAAAATACTGACAAATTCATGAGGAACTCAAACTCAAACTTGCTGGGTTCTGAGATTGTCGTCATATCAGTGCAAATTAATTGCGTGTTAATGATTCAGCTATTGTAATTAGGTGTCTTTAGTCAGCTAGTTAGTTTTGTTCATTTATTTTGTTAAATGTATGTTGTTTGTTTGTATCACATTGGTCCAGGTGATTTAAAAAAAAAACCTACTTGATTGACTTGACTATTGCACTTCTCAGCATCTCAGCATCTTCGCAAGTAAAATATTCTTGAATCTAGCCAAACCTCTCTATAAATTGTTCAAATAAAATTACAACAAACCAAAAATAAGATTATTAAACTTACTTCCAGTCAAATGGCAGATCATTTTGCTAGTTTTTAGGAATATATTTCCTGAAAGAACAGGACATTTTTCAACTGCAATTTTAGTACCATTTGGGTAGAAATAAGCTTAATAATACAGTATATATTTATTTAGACTTATATTTGGTTTGTTGTCATTTTATTTCAAGAAATTATAGCTAGGTTTGGATAAATTCAAGTATATTCCACTTGCTAAGATGTCATGTTCTTGCAGTGTGGTCCTGCCATCCACAAGCATGCGCCGTCGAGAGAAATGAAAAATGGCTTTCTGGTTAATTAGCTTAATCTCACACTGAAAAGTTGTGATTTTCGTTTATTTTAATTTATTTAATAAACGCTTTTGAAAAATAGAAAACCTCAGGCATTAAATGTAACTGAAGCATGTAGCGTGCTTGTGAACAATTACATTAGCAAGTAAAAATATCTTGAATTTATTCAAGCTTACTCTTCTGTTTCTTATTATAAGAGAACACACACACCTTACAATATATTTAGACCCAATTTCCTGTTTTTAAGCTTCAAATTTTCTTTTTTTTTTTTAATTAGTTTAAGTTTTATTAGAATAATAAATATTTCTATCTAATGTGTTCTTATAATGCAGATAATTTAGCTTTTTTTTTTTTTTAATAAAATAATTTTTTAAAAAGCTTAAAACGTGTATTTTATTAATAAAAAATATAGCAAAATATGTCTAGAAAATTGTAAAAGTTTTAATTATCTTATATTTAGATTCAAGATTTCTTACACAATCCTCCCCGACTTCCTGGTTCCATTCTCTTGTTATTACGTCCAAATGTATTTCAATCCTGCATGCAATCAATGACCATCTAAAATTCCGGATGCGAATGGTGCCAATAATTCTGGAGGCGTCCGCACTTCCTCCATGACATCCTCTGTTTGGAGACGACGGACCGCGATAAGAGCAAAGAGAGGAAGTGGAGATTGTGGTGATGTCGAGCTCGAGCTCTGTAGAGTAAACACAGCCAGGAGGTTCGAGTGTGTGATCTCTGTTCCAGCTCCGTCTTCCTGCTGAGCTTTTGGGTGGAGCTCAAAAAAAACTTGTCAGAGTGAAGAATTCTGTAACTAAACACCAAGTGCAGCTAGAACGGGAAATGTATAGGATTTACACGAAGCAGCGGTCAGGGAATGATCTGTGGGATACCGTTATAACACTTCCTGTCTTCCTGAACGCAGGGCAGGCCAAAGGAAGCACAGCTTAGGAAGACCAGACCAGAGGGACCTGAGTGAGAACCTGGCAGCCACTCAGGGCTTGGCACACATGGTGACGGAATGCACTCGACTGTTCCAGGTACTGCACCCTTTTCTTAGCAAATAAGATTAGGTTTTAATCTTTCACGCAGAGGACGTGTTTCTACAAGTTGCAGAAGGGTATATATCGCATACTATTGCATTGTTGCTTTGGAACCTTTCACAGCTTTATCAGTTTAGCCTTAATGGTAGCAAAGAAAAACTCCCCGAGAGTACATGAGGGAACAACCTGAGGAGGAACCGGATTCAGATTTAAATTAACATTTTGTTTGATGTTTCTTTTCTTGCAACAAATGTTGCTTAGCTACATGCACACAGACAGGGGGCGCTACATTCTATTGTTTTTGTTTGTTTGTTTATTTATTCTTTTAAATAGATATCTCAACATGAACTACCACCCCATTTAACAAGTAATTTGATCTAGTCCATCATAGCCTCAAGTCAATAAACATAATAATAATAAATAAATAAATAAATAAATAAATAAAATGGAGGTTCCAGGAATTCTGCAGCGTCTCCTTTTTTGCATGAGAGATTCAGCATTTTGCTAAATAGAATAAATGTAGTAATAATGAAGGCTTGATCATGCAGATAAAACATTAACCCCCAGCACTCCACTTTTCTCTGCTCGGCTAGCAAGAAGTTTAGATTAAAAACCGATATTACGTTCATTCATCTGTAAAACGTACATTAATAACGTTTAGGGCTTCAGGAATGTGGTGCTGCTGAGGTCTGTGTACATTAAGCATACAGTGTTCAATTGAGCAGAGCCAAGACGAGCAAATATTCACTGGTGGCTTATTGATTAAAGAATGTTAGTAATGGGAAACTCCGGAATCATCGGCACTCTTGTGGTAAATACAGTAAGAAAAGGAAAAGTTAGCTGTGTTTATTGCCACACACGATGGTGATGATTGTGATGGTGATGTCATACAGCACGGGAAGACACGAATCCAGTCTGTGCATCAGAGGAAAGCGTTATCCGCCCGCCCTCTTCTGAATGCACGACACCATGGATGCACACGGTTGGATCAAATCCCTCACACCTTCAGCACGCTGAACAAGAATTCTCTCTTAATGTACTCTTAGGATTCATACTGACTTTTTCCTGTTGATCAGGGCTTTTGATTAATTAATTGTAAATATTTAATTCTTACTTATGCACTTCTGGTTGTATACTAAGTGAATTTCTTTGGCTTTGTACATTTGCTTCACACAACGAAGTCACATCTAATCTATATATATATATATATATAAAAAAAAATTTTTAAAGAAGCTTAAACAGTTGAAACATATACAGTGGAACCTTGGATTGTGAGCATAATTCGTTCCGGAAGTGGGCTCGTATTCCAAAACACTCGTAAAAAATCAAAGTTTTCCCATAAGAAATAATGAAAACTCAAATTATTCGTTCCACAGCCCAAAAAAAGAAATACATAAAAATAATTAACACATTAACCTGCACTTTACCCTTAAAAAAAGTTAAAATAAATCCTGACAGATAAGTGTTTCCGTTTGTGCGCACAGGCAGCGTGTATTTGTGCAAGTGTGTGTGTGTGTGTGGAATTAGCCCAAAATTAATTAAAAATCTTTGCTCGTCTTGCGGAACACTTGTAAACTTACTCGCAATCCGAGGTTCCACTGTAATTTAATAATAAAAAATATAGCAAAATATGTCTAGAAAATTGTCAAAGTTTTTATATCCTAATATCCGACTTCCTGTTTCCATTCTCTCGTTATTACGTCTAAATGTATTTCAATCCTGCATGTAATTATTGACCATCTAAAAATCCGGATGCGAATGGTGCCAATAATTCTAGAGGCAAACTTTTTTTTTTTACTGTCAAGAACAATCTAAAACAACATTTTTAAATTTTTAGTTAACACAGCTAACTTTTAAGATTCAGATTAGTATATTAGTTCCTTACATATTGCTTAATATGAGTATATAACTGATATATAGTTATTTGGCCGAACTGAAAATCCCTTCATGTCGTGCATTTTTTCTTTCATCAAACCTTCACTCCTTTTCTAAACGTGCCATTTTAGTGTCTATGTAAATGAGCTACTGCTGAGCCACGCCCCTTACAGAACACCTGTGCTGAGCAACAAGCTGGGGGAGGGGCTTGTCTTATATGAGGTCATGTTGGGGGGGGGGGGGGGGGGCGGAATGGTAAAAGGACAAAAAGCAGGAACTAAGAAAACATTTTTTATTGTTTTTTGTTGATAAACACACGAAAAGTGAATTTTGCATAATGGAGGAAATTTTCTGAGCCCACTAGCTGCTGTTAAGAGAGCTTTATGCTTTTTTCCTTCATGTACTGTTTGTTGTTCGCTGTATTCCACTAAACATTCTGATGCAGAGCCTTGACCGGTTTATACATGCATATAATAAATAATATACAGTAAATAATCTTTCTGTTGGTTTTTCCTGTACTTTTGTCTATCCTTCATGTATAAGTGATGTTACATGAGAGCATCTGCTAAACTCTATAAATGTAAATGAGATGATAATTAGATAATTAGATAATCAGTTTATGTCTCCAGTGTCTTATAAATGCCATGCATATAATACTGTATCTATAGACTTTTGCTGAACATATCCCTCACTGATCAGACTAAATCTCATTTTAATTCAGGTGCCACATTACTGGAACGAGAAGAATCCCAGCACCTTTAACGAAGACGCCCTGAACACGGACAGAGGCTCTGCTTTAAATACAAACGAGACCGATCTATCAGACCGTGCCCGGCTAGACATCTCCGTCCAGCAGCTCTTGAAAGAGGCGAAGGAGAAGAACAAAAGCTGGGTCACCTGCTCCACCCCCGATCATGTGGACGTGGCATTTAAAAAGGTGAGCGCCGCCCCCACGTGTCGTGGACGTGAAGTGAAGTCGTGATCGAGCCTGAACGCGGTGAATGGTAACCAGGGTGCGCTCGTTGCAGGTGGAGGACGGTTCCCCGTTGCCGTTGTGGAGGGGGACCGTGGAGGTGGACGCTCCTCAGAGCGATGTTTTTCGACGCGTCCTGAGAGAGCACGGTCAGTGGCAGAGCGAGCTCCAGCACAGCGAGGTGGAGACCTTGGACAAGGATTCGGAGATCTACCAGTTCACCCTGCAGGCAGTTGGCACACGACCACCACTGCAACATCTGCTTTTGAGGTACTGAGCCAGCGCCAGGGGTTCACTGCTGGGACTCAGTCAGGACTGTTAAGGCTTTAGGCTGAGATTACACCGCAAAAAAGAACATCTTAGCAAGTGAGATTCCAGCCAAACATGTTTATTATCTCTGAAAAATTAGTTTAGAACAAATCAAATGTAACATTATTATTAAAGGTAAAGATTATTACGCTAATTTCTAGCCGAATGATAATAAAATTGTAAGTGAAAAAGTATTGTTCTATTGGCAGAGAATGTTGTATGTTTCAAGAAATAAATTCATAAAACTAGACAAATTATCTGCCAATAAGACAAGAATGTTTTTGCCTCGAAAATTTTATTACAAATAAGCTTAATAATTTCACATTTGGTTTGGTGTAATCTTATTTTAATAAAGTGTAGCTAAATTGAACTATATTCACAATCTTTTTTTTTTTTATTATTATTGTATAAGGTTGTGAGGTCAAATCCCAACACTGCCGATCTGCCCTTAAACAATAATCTTAACCTTCAACACTATAAATTAGATTTTGGAACTAAAAAGAACAAATGAATAAATAACAATAACATCATCATCATCGTGATCGGGAGAAATTTTATCCTGCGAGACATTTATGTAATAAATTTCTCTTTTTTCTTATGTGTCAAATCACACAGTTACATCCTCCTCGTGGTGTTAATGTTGAACTCCTTTAGCGTTACAGTAGAATACTAGCGGCATAGAATCCATCTAAATAGCGGTGGACGCGAAAGTTAAACTCGTGCTAGAACGTGACGACTCGTTAATGAAGGTTCAGAAGGACAAGAACCAAATTCCCACATCTGGAGCTTTCAACAAGGACGAACGTGTCCTCCAAATGATTAACTGGAGCAATAACGCAGCAGGAATTCTCGGGTGTCGAGATGTTCTTTGGCAGCGTTACAGACGCTGGGACGACTTTGGTGTTGAGTTGTTTTTGAAAATTAGTTAGTTATTAACAGATGTGTGACGTGACGTACACACACAGTGTGCGGGAAGCTGTTGTGTCCGTCCCAATCTCCGACTGGAATTCTGAACCCTGTTAGAAACATTGTGCCAATGGATGTTAATTACTGTAGGTTACAGGTTACAGTTTTGTTGTTTTGAAGTTGTATTTGCAAAAGCAGGTCTATTAACAGTGATGTTTTTGAGGTTTAATAACCTTTTTCTTTTTTTACTCTTTGATGTCCGGGGTTGTTTTTGCACACTTTTCTGGAAAACCTTTAAAAACATTTGCCGGATAGTGTTTTAAAAGTAAATGCATGATTGTTTATATGACAAAAACTGGCAAAGATATTCCTTTCTTGTGCACAATTTGATACGGGAGAAAAAAAAAGCGTTTAATTATGAAACGTAACAAACCATACCGTATGTCCATTTCATTCGATCTTCTCGACCCCTTGTCCCCGCAGGACGTGGCAGTCCGACCCTTCGTCAGGGCCTCTCTACGTAGCAGCCACTTCAGTCGAGCACGCCGGCGTCCCGAGCAGAGGGGTCGCGGCCCGAGTGCTGTGCCGCATGTTCCTGGTGGAGGCGACGGGCCCGAGAAAGTCTCGACTCACACACTTTTGCCGCACAGACACCAGGTGAGTATCGCTGATCTACACGGGGAGAAAATACCGCGAGGACGGGGAAAGACGAGAACAAATCCCGGTGGATGTTCGATGTGCGTATTTTCTTGGGAGATTAATTTGTTCCCTGCGTAACTCATTTGAAGCGAGAGCTCCGGCAGCAGGTTCACGCCGAGAAACATAAGGACTTAATATGTAAAGACGTTGTTGAGAAAATTGAGGTGCGCTCCAGGGGTGTGCTGTCAAAAAAAAAACATGTAATGCAATCATTTGAAAATATTGCGCTAGGTGTTTTGACTGGCGTGTACCTGCGAGCTGACAGGTTCGGGAGCGTAAGGGAAGAGCGGAGAGACTTTACATCCTGTACAGTAGAGTTACCGCTATATTGCAGCGTACAGTTTGCTGCCAAAGCCAAGAGCCTGGTCCCGAGCTGCGCGTTAATTAAATTCATCTCCGGCCTCTTCATCAGAGACGACCAATTCAGCTCAGCTTGTCATTTTCCTTACTCTTCTTTAAAAAAAAAATAAAAATAAATAAATAGCAGTAGGAAATGTTGTAAGTAGAAGATTTGTTGACATTAATTTAGACCAGTGGCAGCTTCTCGTGTTTATTTGTTCCTTTAAAATCTGCTTAACGTTGTCTGCGAGTCTAATGGGGCCGATCTCATTAGCCAAGGAGGAAATTGAAAGTAAACTAGTCTTTGTGCGAGGCTCTCACGGCCCATAAATCTCACAAGAGCCCTGGAAAGTAACCTTCTTCTTCTTCTTCTTCTTCATCAGGGGCCGATCTCTGGAGTGGCACAATAAAGTCGGCGGCCACCTGATTTCATCCACCCTGGTGGCAATTAGGGACTCTTTTAAACCCAGGACGAAGCCATGAAAAGACACAGAGGAGAGATTCGGAGTTACAGCACAAAGTAAAAAATTTTTTTTTAAAAGAACAAGTATATTTATTACACGGATGTAATCGTATGAAGAGCGCAGCACGGGATTCCAGGAGGTGTTTCATAGGCGACGCGAGGCGACGCGAGACGCCACACACCGAGCCTCCGCGATGCCGAGACGCTTCCGGTCGACGGAGAAGAGGGACGGGATGATGAGATGTTCCAGGACAGTCGGTCTGCTCGGCTTATCAAGACTGACAAGGAAGAGTGTCAGAGTAATGAAACGTCTTATCCTATTTGAAGGACCGCTTCACGAGCTAACAGACTGCGGAGCTTCTCTCAGACGCCTGCAGCTTTTAAAAGCGTTAAAAGGACGACTGGGTGACAATGTGAGAATCCACTTCTCTCGGGAGTCGACCTCGATGCGGAGACACCGCAGGGTGCGTTACCTCCAACAGAGGATTTTTTTTTTTTTTTTTCGCAGGACGGGACAACGCAACGGAATAAAGAGAACAATATTAAAGGTTTAAGCAGGTGTTTTTCTATTATATACAAGGGTTGCCAGGTTTCAGCAACATCTCAAAAAGCACAACAAAGCCTTTCAACAATCCCAAACATATTTCAGGATTGAAAAAGGGAGACAATTTTTTTTCCTGCAGTGTTTTTTTTTTGTTGTTGCATTCTGATGTACAGACATTATCGCTCCATAATCCCCCTTCCCAGCTGTACATCACTGTCGCACTGTCTGCTCTTACACTTCACCGTTCTTTGCGAGGAGTTTATTTGATTTCATTCAGATTACACTCATGCGTAACATACATAACATCCTGTGAAATAGATTATGTGATTTGGAATGTTGTTTTGTGAACAACATATTATATACCCTTCTATATCCTTTTTAAGACCACGCACACACACATTCCAGGTCGGATTCATCCCCTTTTTTTTTTTTTTTTTTTTTAATGGGATATAAAACAAGATCTTGGCGTATTTTTAACGAGCACAATTTGGTGTAAAAACTCTCATCCTGGCAACTGTGCAATTATCCTCTGCTCCTTCTGTATTCAAAATGTTTATAAAGTGATCCTGGAGCAGCATCGTTCCTGCCCCAGTTGCACCTCTATTTATTAGTGCTTGCTGCAGTTCCCAGTTTTCACCACTAGGTCAAAGCAAGGACCCTAGCTCAGTAGAGCTAATTGGTTCGGTGGGCACGCTGCACCACGATCACAAAAGATCTAGAAATGGATTTGCTTGTCGGAAACTGTAACTAACCTTCGCGGATTTTTTCCAAAGTGTTTCCGAGAGCTTTCCTGACAACGCCTTGCTCCTCCAGCACAGAGGACATGAATGTGATCTGGGACGTTCTAGTGGACTTTACTTTACGTTCACTAAATGCCAGGTTTCTGATAGCGCTGCAATATGATTATGTATTGGTACATATTTAAAGATTTGCATATTATTTTATTGAAGCAATAAATCTGATTTAATATAATTTAATATAAACAATGTAGAGAAGAGATTATTTAAACATATCTAACACATTAAAGATGACTGGGACCGACTGGGCTGCTTTTTTCTTTTCTTTTTTCTTTATGTTACAGGATGCTAACCTGCTCGTACAGGATGCTTCAGCTCTACTGAAGTGCATTCATTGCTTTTCTTTCTTTCTTTTTCATAGATTGGAATATATGCATGGATTAAAATGTTGTATAAAGATGATATTTTCATACAGACATATCAGTGGAGTGTGTATGATCAAAATGCACACAGTATCAAATGTTGATTTTTTTTGTAAATCAATAAAAAAAATATTAAATGTAATTTAAAACATTATGTGTATCGTCTGGACTGAATTTTATTCACTTTGTAATTAGCGTTAATGTTTAGAGATGGGGATAAAATTGATTCAGTGACATATCGTGATTCTTTCGTGCATCATCACACTGACTCAAAAAAAATATATTTCTTCAAATTCGTTTTTAAATTCTATATTTTTTACATTTGAGGTGGTTAAAATGTTGCAGTTCCTCTATAATCCTACAGGGGGGTGATTTAAACTATTCACACATTTGCAGGCAGCACAGCATCCTGTGTTGTAGGAGCGATAAGTATGTTTAGAATCTAAAATAATAATAATAATAATAAGAATAAGAATAATATCAAATTGAAACATTTATAAAATCATGATATTTACAGAATCACAATAGGTACCTAGGTATTGTAATAATTTCGTATCAGACGACCACTAGTGTTATTAATTTTAAAATTAATTTGGACCCTCATTTTTTTTTTTAAGTATATCCTCTGTTAAATGCATTCAATTCCAGAGTTTCTGCAGCATCAAATCTGGCAAGTGGGAAAAATTTGGGATGCGACTAGAGACATGTAAAAAAAAAAAGGGGGCGGGGCTTCTGACACCCACAAAACCGACAGTCATGGATCGTTTGATTCAGTTGCTGATTTGTTTAAGGATTAAAATATTCAATATTAAAAAGTCAATATTAAATGACGACCGATCTTTCTGTCTGAAAACAATCAGCAATGTTGAAATGCAAAGTTCAAAATAACTAAATTGATTAATTAAAAAAAAAAAAAATCTCTTTTGAAACACTATTGGTTAAACGTTAAATAAAAGACAGGAGTTAATAATAAAGATGAGGCGGACCGACCCGAGGTATTTACCTTTAGCTCCATTAACGTTATTAGGGTAATTTTCATATCTATAATTTAGATCGCACGCGTCTCAGGGAGTGTGCTGGTGCTGACTAAAGAATAATGAAAAAAGCTCTAGGAATAAATTAAATATGGCTAATTAATCTCCGTGCTGATTATCAGGCCAAGACTTTGGCATTAATCATCCACAATTTGTTCAGATTTGACTCAAAGAACATTGGTGCGCTAAACAAAATAAAAAGTGTCCTTGATTAGGAATGAAAAATGATTTCTCATCGTACAGTATATTACAGTATAACGTGTGGGACGTGTAGCGGTATAGTGGTGCGTAGCAGCCACGTTTTAAATAAACACGGCCGCGCTTGATGGTTGCGTCTGCGCGTTTTGTAATTGCGGGGTGAATTATGAGGAAAGAATGTTTCTGGCGAGACGCAGACGGTACAAAGAGAGCCGAGTGTAAATACACGTCGCTGTTATTATCCTGCGTGTCACCAGGAATCATCGTGTGTTTGGGCTGCTTTCCAAATCTCATGGCTCTGTGTTATAGTGCGATTGAATTTACCGTTTGAAATTGAACTTGATGAAAGATATTTTTTTAAGCCGGAATTTGGAGAAACAGGACGAGAAAAGAAGCCTTTCCACCAGGAAGTGAAGTCAGTTGCTTCTTCCCTGCAGAGACGGGAACATAAAACTGTTTTACAATTCAGCCGTCTGAAATCCACATGGCTGTCGTTTTCACTGGTGATCTGCTGCTCACAAGCTCACATCTAATTTATTGACAATCAGTTTTATTTTTCTCGGCTGTTCATACGGGTTGCTATCTTATTTTCTTTTAATTTTGCTTTCAGCCCTCCTCTGGCACCGCACTGGAAGATCTCTTCAAAAAGTTGAGACTTGCACCTTCTACTTTTTCTTATAGAATAACGTCACCCTAAACGTTCATGAGGTCCATTACCCCACTACTTATCCTCCATCTTTCCTAGCACAAAATTACGTCGAGTCGGATTTGTCGCATGAAAAGCCAACCTGAGGTCGCAATGCAAAACATCAGACTTGTTTGTGATTCATGAGCACGTACAGTAGTGGCCCAAATCAGAATCGAAAAGATCAGATTCCATGTGATGTGTGCTGATCACACGGTTATTGGAAAAAAGGAAAAAGAAATAAAAAGATCTGACTTGGGGAGAGTGAAAAAGATACCATCATACTTTCTAATCATCATCATCATCATCATCATCATCAGTTAACATTATCTGTAAAATGTTACACGACACTTTGTTGTAGTTAAACCATCAGTGTGAAATACAGGTTCTATATTGGGCTGGGTTGCCAGGTCACACTGAAAATCCTGCCTAGACAGGGCTAAAACCCTGCTCACTCTGACCAAAAACAGCCCGCATAATAAAATTAGCATCAAATCAAGAATATATAAATTTAAGGTTTTATTACAAAATTGGATTTTTTATTTTAATCATCTGTAAAATTCCTAGATTTACATGTTGTATTTTTTAAGCAACAAAGGGAAAGCAAAACTATCACCTTTCTCCCCCCAGACATGAGCTGAGAAGAAAATATATTCATTTGAATTCATATTAATAATCTTGAAACATGTTTCAGTGCGGGAGAAAAAGTGCCTCAAAGGGGGCGGGGCATCAGAGGAGATGCACGTAACGACACACAACAATCACTCTCTTCACGAATCTTTCCAGATTCGCATGTTGATCGATCGGATCCTGTTTTATTATTTTGTCGTATTTTTGAGCATGAATGCAAATCAGTGTTTTTAATCGGATTCATCATATAATCTAAGGCATATAATCTATCTGACCCATAGACCAAGCGCTGCATCTTCACCGCGACTAACAGAGTCGCGTTCGTGTCTCAACGCGACCCGTGAGACGTTCGAGCAGATCTGTGACTGTACCCGATCCGAGCGGCAGCTCTGACGGGTCCATCGCTCACTCTCTGGCTATTCACTCCGACACCGATATCAAGAAAAATGAGCAGTGCAACCAAACCAGGTTAAAACCTTTTGGATTTTATTTGGTTCATGGTACAAACTCAATGAGAGGTTAATTAATTACAGGTCGTGTGCTCGAGGCGTCCTTCAGGTCACATCCTCTGGACCGGGGTGAGGCCCAGGATGTCGAAGCTTTTGGCCATGACGGCAGCCGTGGCCTCGCACAGGAGCATCCTCCACATGTTCACTTTCACCACCTCGCCTGGGGAAACAGCCCGGGGGTGGGGATAAAAAAACATCACGTTCACATTCTCACAGAAACGTCATTACATAGGATTCTAAATAATCACTCTCTAACCTGCTCACCGAAATAAGGAATAAATAAATATATACACACAAGATGATCTATTGATAGCTATTTTCTAGCTCTCAAGTGCCATCTGCAGTACAGCACTGGGAACTACAGCAAAGGATTTCATCGTTATCCTCGTACCTGCGCGAGACAACAATCTGACCGCTACACCATGTTCTTGAACAGGAATCTCTACACCGATATGAGGAGTAGATTAACATCGAATCTCCACTCCGACATTAATTAACATCTTCGCAAAGAACTTCACAAAGAAGATCTAATCAGTGTAGTTTCAAAGCAACTTTCTTTTTTTTTCTTCTTCTTCTTCCCTCCAGTCATTACAAGTCACAGCTCGCTGGTGCTTCTAATCTCTTTTTACGAAATTCGTCTGGATTAAAAGAGCTATCGAAAACAAGAAGGAGCTAGTTTCATCAATGTCTCTTAATGAGAATCTAATTAGAGGAGTTCAGGAAGACTGAACCGAAGTCCTCAGTCTTCGAAGTATAAATAAAAAAATATATTATATTATATATTACGATAAAGTTAATTTTTAAATCGTTTTTTTTTTTATTGTAACGGTTTGTGTGAAAGTGAAAGAACTGATTCGGTTTCTTTTTAGAACATTTTTAAGGTTTTAAGATTCGTTTTGAATGGATTCTTAAGGAGGATATCATGATTACAATTACTATTACTACACGCAGACTTTATTATCATTATCAAATTATTATATAATTAATATTATATATAGATCTGTGTAATTGTACGCAGAAATGTTCAGAATTCTTAAAGGTTCAACAGAAATCTGCGCACTACTGCGTTAAGTAAGTGTCCATAAATGTACTACCTGTAATAAGGCTGCCTTGGCGTTACAGCACTTTACGGAGGCGGAAAAGCAGCACAAACTCGCTAAATAGTTTATCTGCGCTATGAGGGATCAGGTGGAGATGGAGTTCGACCCTGAAAGTGGTCTCACTTAGTTTACGAAGATACTGAAGTTTCAGAAAGTTTAAAACTTTAGCAGAGGTACAGGTTCTCCTTCCAGATTGCTAGCTAGTTAGCCAACATCCTTCGAACTTTGTGTCGTAGCTAGTACTCCGAGACCTAAAGCCTGGGTTACACTTGCTTTTATGTCTTAAACAAATGCTATACTCGTTTTGATGTATAGCTAGTCCATGTTATGCGTCCACATGGTGCAATATCAAAGTAACCACCAGAGGGCAGTGTACGCCAGGTCCACACGCTTTTTTTCTTTCTTCTAAACGTCGCTGTATAAATCAGTGAAAAAAAAAAATCCCCCGTCTGTGCAGAGTAAAGTTCTTCGTCTCACGCAACCCCACCTCAATGCTCTAAAGCCCAAACCTCCCATCAAGTCCATCTGCTCTGTATTTAGCACCTAACCCTGGCACTTTTTTTTTTTTTTTTCACGGCCGTGCCGCGAGCCTCACCCGTCTGCCGATCCTTCTCCACGCAGTAGCAGCTGTCGTAGAACTCGGTGAAGGTGGTGGCCAGCTCGTACAGGTAGTCGCACAGCGTGTGAAGCAGCAGGTCGTCCAGGATCTTCTGCAGGATCTCGGGAAATCTCAGGATGCACTTGCCGAGTTTCCATTCCTTCTCGTGCTCCAGGACGATTTCACACGTCTCGGCCGCTTTGCGCAGGGCCGCTTCTTCGATGTTGGCCAACCTGGCTATGGACCTACGGGTCAGAAGGACCGAGAAATATTTTTCGCTCTTATTAATACATTTATATTTAGGCATTTGGCAGATGGCCTTATTCAGAGCGACTTACATTTTGATCTCATTATACAGGGGTTGGACAATGAAACTGAAACACTGGCTGATTTAGTGTTGGAGGTTTCATGGATAAATTTGACCAGCCTGGTGGCCAATCTTACAACCAGTAAGTGCAGAGTGTGAAGATTTAATTAGCAGAGTAAAATCACGGTGTTGCTTAAAATGCACACAACATTATGGGTGACAGAGTTCAAAAGAGGACAAATTGCTGGTGCGCGTTACGCTGGCGCAGCAGTGAAAATCTTGGTTTGTGGACAATGTGAAACATGTCTTGTTCTCTGATGAGTCCACATTCACTGTCTTTTCCACATCCGGGAGAGTTACAGTGTGGAGACGCCCCAAAGAAGCCACTGTACTACCCAGACTGTTTCATGCCCAGAGTGAAGTATGGGGGTGGATCAGTGATGGTTTGGGCTGCGATATCATGACATTCCCTACTGTAGGCCCAGTACTTGTGCTAGGTGGGCGCGTCACCGCCAAGGACTACCGAACTATTCTGGAGGACCATGTGCACCCAATGGTTCAAACATTGTATCCTGAAGGCGGTGCCGTGTATCAGGATGATAATACACCGATACACACAGCGAGACTGGTGACAGGGTGGTTTGATGAAAGTGAAGCTGAACATCTCCCAGGGCCTACAGAATCACCAGATCTAAATATTATTGAGCCACTTTGGGGTGTTTTGGAGGAGCGAGTCAGGAAACGTTTTCCTCCACCAGCATCACGTAGTGACCTGGACACTATTCTGCAAGAAGATCGGCTCAAAATTCCTCTGATCACTGTGGAGGACTTGTATCTGTCATTCCCGAGACCAACTGATGCTGTATTGGCCACAAAAGCAGGTCCTACACCGTACTAATGAATTATTGTGGTCTAAAACCAGGCGTTTCAGGTTCATTCATTGTCCAACCCCTGTACTGTACATCGGAGCAGTTGAGGGTTAATGGCCTTGCTCGAGGGCCCAACAGGGACTCCTTGGTGATCGTGGGATTTGAGCCTGGAACCTCCTGAACCGTAGTCTAATGCCTTAAGCAGTGACTGTCACAACTATGTCGTAATTACGAGCTGAACGCACAAACACTATAATACCGTAATCACGAGACTACAAATTCTTGAATATTCCCGAGAGGAATTAAATTCTGTTGTGAAATCATTCAGGTTTAACAGCTTTCTTAAACTCTGTAATAGAAAAATAATTACTATTAGTTATTAGAGCATTTAAGCATTTAAGGTTTTTCATTATTTTTATTATTCCCTTTAATATTTTGCATCCCTGATAATGAACTGGTTCAAAACCCGAGCAGATCAAACTAAAGTAAAATAACACGGCGGGATAAGAGCTAGAACTCGGAGGGTGAGAAGACTCAAAGATCTGAACTCCTGCCATGAGGCCAACTGCTCATCAGAGGCACACACACAAACACACAAACACACACTGTGTGAGGTGAGTTTCTTGAATTATGAACAGCTCTATCTAAACTATTATTCCTCCTGGACCTCCTAACCTCAGCAACAAACATGTATTTTTTTGTTTTTAGCTTTTTTTTAAAAAAAAATTATAATACACATGTGTTTGTGTGTTTTTAAGATCAAGGAAATGTTCCCCAGTGAAAGGAAATACCATCATCGGGTCCTCACACGGAGATTAAAAACCCAAGAGCACACAATACATATACACACAGTTGTATCTTCATCAGTCACGCGTTACCCTCTGGATAAAAGCTGAGCACATTTCAATGGACATATTTGAACTAGATACAAAGTAGAAGATCAAAAAGGTGCAGCAAACGGTTTGAGGTTCTTTAGTAACGATGAATTAGCATAACTGCACTCATACACTTATGTACGAATACTATGGGAACATGTTGAGGGGTGCCAATACTTATTTTTGTCTATGTTTTAGAATGGAGTGAAAGCGCTATCTGTACAAACTACATAGCATCAACATTCAGCCGCAGTTTACACACACACACGCACACACACACACACATCTTCCCTGTGAAAGGTATTGATCTGAACCTGGTCCACAGCGCAACCTCGATCCCGAGAATGAGAGAGAGAGAGAGAGAAACAGAAAGTGAGAGACGCTCACCTGATGCGTGTGAAGGCGTATAGAAGGTAAGCGGCGGTGTTGCCCCTGTCGTCGAGCATCTTGTCGAAGGAGAAGACGTAGTCGTTGATGCGGTTGTGCGACAAGTCGGCGTACTTGATGCAGCCGAAGGCGACGGCGCGCTGGGCCTTGATCAGCTCCTCCGGCGTCAATACCTATGACGTGCACAAAACAAACACATTACATCACAGTAACACAGAACGCTCCTAAAATAACACAGAATGAGGAAATCAAACTTTGTTGTACTCAGTCATGTGAGGAAGCGTTTCCTCTCTCGGTACAGATTATGGAGAATCTCGCAAGTGAAACGTCTGGTTAAAATTACGGACTTCAACTTTTGATACAAAAGGTGAACAAATACAAAAACCACAACAATATCGTAATTCCGAGGTGAATGCAAACAAACCCCACAACAACATCGTAATTCCGAAGTGAATGCAAACAAACCCCACAACAATATCGTAATTCCGAAGTGAATGCAAACAAACCCCACAACAATATCGTAATTCCGAGGGGAAAACACACAAATAACACAAGTATGTCATAAAACATGATGTAAACAGACAAACACCACACAAATGTCGTAATTACGAGGTGAACAAATACAAATACCACAACAATATCGTAATTACGAGGGGAACGCAAGCAAATACCACAACAATGTTGTAATTAGGACATAAACACACACAAATACCACAACTATGTCATAAAACATGACGTAAACACACAAACACCACACAAATGTCGTAATTACAAGGTGAACAAATACAAATACCACAACAATATCGTAATCACGAGGGGAACGCAAGCAAATACCACAACATTGTCGTAATTACGAGGTGAATACTCATAAATACCACAACAATATCTTAATTACGAGGGGAACACGTGCAAATACCACACATTGCTCTAATTACGACGTAAAGGAACACAAAAACCATAACATTTTTATAATGATGTCATGTACAGAAACACCACAACGTGTAATTATAAGGTGAACACATGCAAATACCACAACAATATCGTAATTACGAGGTGAACACATGCAAACACCACAACAACGTCTTTATCGTTACGTCTAAAAAAAAAAATTTAATTAAGATGTGAACGCACACAAATCCCTCAAAAGTGTCAATTACGAATGCTCACAAATAAAATGTCATAATTAAGACATGAACGCATATAAAATCCACAATGTCATAATTACCAATGTCCCACATAACTTTCAAAATCTGAGGTGGGTCAGTAAGAAAAAAACTAAATAAGTTAATAAATCAAGGTTCTCTATGTTCTTTTTGATATAAAATTAAAAATAAAGCCGTCTCTTCTGAACTGAAACGCAAGAACTTTGTGGAGGAGACCAAAAAAAACAAAACAAAAAAAAAACCCTTTAAAAGCATGATAAGCTAGGTTTCTTGTGTATTTTATTAATACGGTAGTGTGTGCATGGTGTGATCTGGCTCGTAATTTTAACATCATCAGTCTGTCATGATCTGATCTGGAGCTTCCATGAGGGCACGTTTGGCGCACGTGACATACCGTAATGACGCATTAGGACTGGAATTATCCTCCTTCACATTGCGCGCACTTCTAACTGCTAGAGGGAACGATGCGATTACACACCTGCTAGCCTTCACATATTCATATATATATATATATATATATATATATATATATATATATATATATATATAAATCTGTATGTAATTAAGCAGAAAAAAGGTTGCAGCTAATGAGGCAAAAGGAAAATGTATAAGATTATCTGAGCATTAAATAGCCTGTCAGATCACGTCGTCTTGACACGAGCGATTTCACCTCAAATCATCACTTCTTTGCAGAGGTTTCACGGGGTTATTAGAGCAATCGCTGCAGGTCTCCAGGAGTCGATTGCTCCACAGCAAGTCGACATTTCACTCTCATTTGCTGCCCCTTGATATTGTTTGGACCAAACCACTGGAAAAAAGGTTAAGCAGTGAAGTGCGGCCGCTCTGAGAGGAATTTAGTCTGGATAGAAAGGAGCAGAAAAGAGGATGAAGGAATAAGCCTGTGCGTGTGTGTGTGTGTGTGCGTGTGTGTGCGTGCGTGCGTGCGTGCGTGCGTGCGTGCGTGCGTTTTTCCACCTCTGCTTTGTGCCCGAAGTGCTCACCTTATCTCTCTCTTTCTCTTTAAGCTTGTCCATGGATCGCTTCAAACCCTCTTCCAGCAAGTCCATTAGCCTGACCGTGTCTCCCGAGCGGGTTTTAAATTTCTTCCTGCGCCACAGGACGGGTGCGTTAGAGAAATATGAAACACAACGCAAAGTAATAAAGCGGCTAGCTTCTGAAAACGGACAGGAAGTGGGCAGAAGGCATGCATGCGTGCATACTTGTCCTCTCCCAGGACCACTCCGAAGCCTGCGTGCTCCACTCGCGTGACGTCGGGGTCGTACCAGCCGATCAGTCTCGCCGCAGAAAACACCACTTGGAAGTGCATGGCCTGTCAACACACATCGTATAGAATGCATATTTATATTCGAGAATATTCGAAGACGAGACTCATCCAAGCTTATGTCCTTCCTGTTACGCCGTGATTCTAACGCACCTGTCCGCTGTCTGTGACGTATATGATGACGTCAGCCTTCTCGGCGAAGAGGCGCTGACGTATCGCGGCGAGGTCCGACGTGTCGTACGTGTACCCGCCGTCCGACTTCACCACCGTCAAAGGGATGGACTGATCAGGGGGGAATACGATCTTCCTGCCCTCATCTATCTGCACCAGGCCTGAGAGAGACACACAGAAAGACAGAGAATCTTACAACAACGCTGCCCCCTAATGGATACATACTAACACCTACATTTACGGCACTTCAGACTCTTCAGAAGATTCCGGTGGCGGAGCTGGGTTTTAACATTCGCAGGCGGTTAGCCCGTGCTACTGCTGTCCAGACGGCCGTTCTATCCGCAAGCACAAAGTAAACACGTTCAGTACTAAAATGTGATCTTCCATTATTACGTTTACAATGCTGTTAAAGCGAGAGATACTCGCGCAGTCGTTATGGCAACTAAAGTCCTAATAGGAACGGATCCGTTTGTCAGCGGGACGTCTGCAAGGTTTCGGCGATAAAACCCGGGCATCTGGACGGCAATAAACCGAGATCCAGAGCAAGAGTGAGTTTCTAGACAGCTGGATTTTCTATAAATTCAAAAATATTCAAGTCATGTGGTTATTAGATGTATAAGGAGCATGTGCATTTGTGTGTGTGTGTGTGTGTAAGCCTGAGGCTCTGTTCTAAATCATCCACTGTCTGTTTCAAGATTCAGGAAGTGTTTAATATATCTCAGAGAGAGACCCTGACACACGCTCACACGTGAGGACACGACTGCAGAGGAAAAAGGAAAAAAATCTATTAAAAAAAATAATAAAAACAAATAAATAAATCACAGGCACGTGCAATTCGGACCAGGATTTTAAAAAATTAAATAAAAATGACTGTAAATTTCCTCAAAGGACGATGGGAATAAAGACAGACACGAGCTCCTGGACCTACCCCATGAAACTACCCCATGTGCGTTCAATCTCATCTGGAAAGGGCTTAAGGGTTTTTATTTCCCCCTATGCAGGGTTTACTCGGTCTGAATCACACCCTTTAGACTTTGGTGTTTTTTCTTTCTTGCGAAACAGCAAATCGCATTCGGGTGAGGGACGTCATCCAGGACATCGGCTGCCAGGCTCTGCTGCTGGCAGGGACGCTATAAAGGGGGGGGGGAGGGGTGTTTGAGGGTAAGTAAGGACGACTCCAAGGACTCCAAGTGACAGGCGGCCTTAAAAACCCTAGCCAATAGAGTAAGTCAAGTTAGTGAGTCCACTTTTTGCTCCAACAGGTTCTACGTCGGCTCTCGCATTAATACAACAACGGATATCGCTGGAGAGATATTTGCTGGGGTTTTTTGTGTTTGTTTGTTTGTTTTTCTGTAGGCGTGAACCAAAGGTCCAAGCTGAAGCATCCCACGTGTGCAAATTAGTCATTGAGGTCATTAAGTAGTTATTTTATCGAGCACTGCTGGCTCGGTGTTGCCCCTCTGCGGGTCATTTTTTGGGATTTCTGCGTCTGCTTGGTATAGCTTTGCTGTATCAGTTTTAGGCGTGTGCATCTTCGCCATATAACTCTCGACATGCGCGCTTTTCGGTTCGTATAATTGCATACGTTGTGAAACGAAAGCAAATCGAAATAGCAAATATAAATTCTGCTCGGATTCAGACTCCAGATTAACAGAGAGCGCCCCCAGGTGGCTACTGTTATATCACATGCGTTAGTTTGGAATTCTTTAACAGAAAAGCACAAAAAAACACCTACTCTTAAGTGAGGCTAGGTGAAAAGTTCTTTTTGTACATATTAATGTTGCTCATATGAAGGCAACAAACACACACACACACACACACACACACACACAGATAAGACTGCAGTGTCTCGGTCATAAAACAGGCCGGAATGTCTGAAGGTGAGAAAGATGAAATCTGATGATCGTCACCTGTAACATCGTCCCTTTATCCAACTCACCTTTATTCTCAAACTCCTTCACCACTTCCGTCATCATATCCTGGTAGTACGACTCCCCGCGCTCCAAAATACGGATACCCAGGCAGTCATAGACCCTCTGGAACTCTGGAAGAAAACGAAGACGAAGAAACAAGCGACATATAAGTAATATAAAACAAACCCAGAGCAAGGCAGAGTATCGCTTATAATTACAGAAGCTGCACTTTAGGGAAATCTACAGCAAGATTTACAGCCCGGATCTGAGACGGTCACCAGGGAACAGCGCGCACACGAGCGCAAACTCGGACCCGCTGACCTTCACGGTGTTTAAAAAAAAAAAAAAGTCTCGATTTTCGCGCACGGTCTGATTAAAGCATTAACAGGACGGCGTTTGTCTCAAAATCCCAGATCGTCAAGGAATTTAATCAAGAAATAGAATTACGCATTTGGTCTGCTCTGCCCTTCGGAGCTCAGAAACTATAATCCAGATCCGGATGGAGTCTTTCTGCATTTTTTTTTTCCCCCTCTTTGGAAATATGTATATCGAGTAGAAATGCAGAAATCGAAGGAAATTAATTGAGGCAGTGAAGGTCTTTCAAGAGTCATACGATATGTTGAGGAGATTTGATAGACTTCCATTCATCTGGTCGAGCCATTCATTTAGTCTCAGAACTGCAGAAATGTCCGAGAGTCTAGATCTGTTTACATGTTAAAACTTTTTTATTTTTATTTAACTAGATCAATTTATTCAACGAGGAGCTTACGTTGTACATCACCTCCACATCATTACCATAAAGTCAATTTAACTTGCTGTAAATCTGTTCCATCTACCAAAAAAAAATTTATTTTTTTAAAAATAAATAAATAAAAATACACTATCTATCTATATGATCTTATAAAATATGAACATAAGGATTTCTGGGATATCTGTCTCCCTGCGAACGCACGCAACACACCTGCAAGACTTGAGCATGTGGACTCGTTGAGGATAAAGCCGAGCCAGCTGGGCCAATAAGCTTTTAGTTGCACCTTGAGTAAAATAAAGAGACCTACAAGTGCTGAGTTCATTGTGCCTCCGAGCAGCCATTTTTCATCCCTCCATGTAATTAGTTTCAACCCTGATGCCCTGAAGCTTTGTGTGAAATGGACTTGAAAACTGGCTATCTCTCCTTAAAGGCGGAGGAAAGGAAAGGAAAAGAAACACAACTAATGGCTCGTCGTAGAGCTCGATTTCTGAGAAGTGCTAACGACGAAACCAAATTATTCACTCTTTACGTTCCCTGCTACAGATGAATAAACGCAACGTCTTTCAATATGCTCGCGGTCTGCGGTGTCATCCATCACAGTGGACGGAGCAGATGATAAATCTCACCACGAGGCTATTAGATGTCTCGGGGTATTAGGTCAAACATCCGTTTAGATAAACACTGCTCAGACGTTAAATCAGGGAAAAGGGAGAAGAAAAAAAAAAAAAGAAATAACAACAAGAAGAGTCAGGCTTCTCAGATCAAGCCTGTTCAGATACCATCTCAGCGCTGATGCAGCACTGCTGCCCCCTGGTGGCCAAGCGTAGATCTCGGAGAGTGAGGATGATTTTTTAGGAGAAGGAGAATTTTTTTGTTGTTTTTTTGTTTTTTCTTTAGGACGCACCTTTCCGAGACACGTCACAGATCAGATTCCAGGCCTTGATGAAGTCCGGTTCTTTGCTCTGCAGCCTGACGACGCACTGATACGCTCTCTTCTTAAACTCCTCGTCTTCGTCGAATCGCTTTTTAGACTCCTGGGAGTGAAAACGTTCGAGAATTTACATTAGCGTAATTTTTTTTTTTTAAACTGGATTTACACCAACACTAAGAATTTTGTTAATAAAACTTGTGAAACAGGATTCAGGATGATACGATAGACTTGTGAGTTGACATTAAGCAATAACTGAAGCAAAAAAAATAAATAAATAAAAATTAATTATGGCTACAGAGTCCTGGGAAGAGTTTCACCTCCGGTTAATTACACTAACTGTCGCTCGCCGGCTCCACCAGTCACGGTTAGTTAGCTCCACCAGGCGCGGAAAGATGTGTGGGCGGAGCAAAATAACTGTTCAAATAAAGAAATCAAACCATAATCTGTTGATAACAAAGGTGTTTGTGAGAAACGTTGTATAAAAGTGATATCACACTCGACGTCGTGCTGTTACACCTCCAGTACTCGTGTGCTGAGGTTCAGTAAAACTGCACGAGCTCGAGAGCGATATTGTTTAATTAAACTGCTTTCAATTCTAGGTTTTATTACTGAGATACGTTTGGGCAAATAATGAAATATCCCCATGTCTCCATGGCAGCTCTTACAGAGATTAATTAACCCCAATTAAATTATTGTTTTTTAATTTTCATGTGATTTCATTTGAAGGCCTCTCCGAGGCAGGACACCGCTGACATTTTATTTCCGAGACAAAACAATAATCCCAGGCGCTTTATCTCTGAACAGCTTCGCTAAAGATGTAAATCACCGGATCCCTGACGTGACTGACTGAATGTTGCTGGTAATTTATGAGGACGATCAACGCGCCGAACGCCCGCAGAGAGGCTCACATCAACTGGCGCATCAGAAATGTCAAATCTAACAACTCGTCTCTTTGTGGAAAAAAACGTTTGGACTTTTTCATAATCGAGTGCAAGAAAGGGGTTCATGTAAAATACAGTTTAAAGGGCAACTGAAATAAGGGCGGCTTACTTTATAAAAAGCCTGGAGGTCCCCGATGGGCGGGGAAACACTTCGGAAATTCGGGAACTTTTCCTGTAAGTGAGCGATGAGCATCCCGAACTGCGTGCCCCAATCGCCCACGTGGTTCAACCTGCATTTAAAAAGAAATTAAATGAAATAAAAATCTCATAATGGAGAACAAGAAGTCAGAACTGCTTTGATCTGAACGCACCTTGTATAATTATTATAATTATATTATTATTACTATTCATGTATGAATGCTGAGACTTTAAAAGCGTCGACTTTCACGTTCGACTTAATTTACATCAATTTGAAGGTTTTTTTTTCTTTTCTATAGTGACACAGAAGCGCCAAAGCTTGTATCGAGCAGAAGGGGGCGTGTCCAAAGGAAGCCTCGCTTCTAGGCAAGTCACATGACCAACGACAAACGAAGCCTCGTGTTTGCTGAATCATTATATTGGAGATTTTTGTTCTTAAATTCATAAATCAAGATTCAGGATCCAGATTTAAATAACACAGACGTAAATGTAACCATAATTATTGGCACCCCTGGTTAAGATATGTTCTTCTGAACCACAATGCAAAATACTAATTGACGTACACTTATTCAGTGGGGGAAAAAAAATCGCACATTTAGAATTTTTTTTTATATAAAATCATTGTATGTCACAATTATTGGCACCCCTGATGTTAATACTTCGTACTACCCCATTTTGCCAAAGAAGACAGCACTTAATCCCCTCCTATAACATTTCACAGGATTGGAGAATACAGATAGAGGGGTCTTGACCTCATCCCAATGGTTTTCAAATTCTAGTGTTATTAAATCTAGTTTTTTTATCTCTATTTTCTTTTTCTCCTCTATAAATCTTCTTTGTTGTGTTTTTTAAGTATTGATTTGTGTATTGAAACCTTTACTGGACGATTTTTGTATTCCGTTTAAATATCAAATAAGAAAAAATAAGAAAAAAGAAAGGAAGAAAAGAACTTTGCTATCTGTTCTACACATTTCCTTTCTATTCTAGGTCTTCAGTTAATTTTCAAAGATCCAGAGATGGTGATTATGTGCAGAAACAGTTCCTTGAACAGTGAATTTTCAAAAGAACTCACACACACCTGACACACGACTGTCAATAATGAATGCAACGATACAGTACTTGAAGCTGCACGTCCACATTAATTGTGCTGACTGAGATGTTTCGATCGAGTTGCTACACACAATCTGTCCACTAGATGGCAGTACAATGAGCCCTCGATTGAAGCTTCATGAAATGAATCTTATGGCTGTGAACCTCACCATCTCTACTTTTCTATTTAATCCTCTGATTTTCTTTTGATCTCTCTCGTGTCTGCCTCCGAGCTTCCCGCCCCCTGAGACTGAGGGGTGTGGTTTCGACTGACCTTAAGACATCGTGGCCTAAATACTCGAAGAGACGACACATGCTGTCCCCGATGATGGTGGAGCGCAAGTGACCGACGTGCATCTCCTTCGCGATGTTTGGAGAAGAGAAGTCGATAATTACCTAAAAACAAAACACAGATTCAATAGTTTAAATAATGAAGAAACAGCGTTTTTTTTTTTAATGGGTGAATCCTTTGATTTAAATCAGTGAAGCTTTTTTCTTCGACCTTCTTTTTCTTGTCGAGCGCCGGAGGCTGCACGCCGCTCAGAAGCAGATTGGTGAGCAGTTTGGACACAAACGACTTCTTGAGATGAATGTTAATGAAACCTGCGACACCAGAACATTAATTTAAAAACATTAATCTTAGAGCAATTAAGAAGGTCCGTATCTGGCGTTCCGACTGCACCTGGTCCGGCGATTTCTGTTCTCTCGATGAGTTCGTTGTCTGGAATGTTTTGCGTAATCTTCTCGGCGATCTCCCTGGGGCTGACCTTCAGACCCTTTCCCTTCATCATCTGGGAAAAGAAAGAGAAACAAAAGCGAACACCAGACACGCTGATTATGTGGAAAGGTATACAAGAATAACATTATCAAAAAACTCAAATCAATTTTATCAACTCACATACGGTACATGTATGGCCACTTTTTTTTTTTCTTTTTTTTTAGAAACACCTGCTTGTTCAGGAACTTATCCAATTAATCAATCATCTATCCGTGTAGCACAGGCTGATTATAATTTAAAAATGATTTGGGACATTTCATTTCAGTGTTATGCGAGTTATCCAGTTCTGGATTGAGGGGACATCGCTGTTGAGTTGTATTACACCCCTGGAGTTTCGGGCCTGGTTCTGACTGACCGACTGACTCACCTGAGACATGGCCATGGCACTGTTGCACTGGTAATCTCCAAACTTGGGCTGCTGGTTGGGCGCGACAGAGAGCGGCGGGTCCTCCAGGTCGGGGTACGCCACGCTGATGGCACGGCCAAAGATCTCCTGAAGCCTCTGGTTGATGTTCGTCATGCTCTTACTGTTACTGCAGCTGTTCTCTTGTATACTCTGGGAAGCACAGAAGAGCAAATTGATCGATATTCGTAAGGGGACGGCTTCATGTTCTGTCGCATCACTTATAGACATTTTTTTTGGGTAAAATGCACTAATGCAGGATGAGGAGATGAATCTCACACTCCCACCTGATATGATACTAAATCCCGTACAAACTGGAAGTGTATTTGTTGCAATGTTGCTTCCCAGCATGTTTATGTGCATATAGGCTTTTAAAAAGCTGCTTCCTACATAGATTTGATGTTTAAATACTTAAAAAATGTATGAGCCTTCGTGAGAGAAATGCAGCTGAGATTTTTACAGTAAAAAGGTAAGATTTTTTTTTGGTGGAGGTGTAGCGGGGGGGGGGGGGGGGGGGGCTTAAAAAATGAACTGTATGACCTTCATTTTTGACACTTCTGACACTCTTTTTTCTTTATTTGTAAAATGGAAATGAAAACATTTTAAATAAAATTTTTAGGATTAAACGTCGCAAGTTATGCTTATTTTTTAATCGCATGTTAATAAAAGGATTAATCATCCACCAGGAAAAAAATATATCATTAGACTAACACGCAAAAAAAATATACATAAATACACACACACACAAACTCATCACATGTATATAACCTAGATAGATAGATAGATAGATCTATCTAACTGCAAAAGATGTTCGGGCCCAAGCACCTGTACCTTCACCAGAAAGACAGTGGGCACATTGGGTTCGTGCATTTAAAGGGGACATACTGATACCGTTAGGACATAATTTTAGAACAGAAAATGTTATTTTAAGACCTAAAAAAAATTCCAGGATGCTGGGGGAAAAAAGCATCAAACTATGAAGTCAGTCAATGTGATGTCACTCGATATGATAACACAGGAAGTTATTATCCACTTATCAGCAGCATACGTTTTTGGCATCACCACGGCTGAACCGTTTGAAAAATGAAAAATCCCTTCGAAATTTTGCATCCGCAAAAAATGTCTTGAGATCAAACTGTCCCGGTTTGGTGGAGATCAGATAAATACTCTCAGAGGAGTACATCAAATTCCATTGGGTGTGTTTTGCAAACAAACCAAAATAACTGACATCCAGAGCCCATGACATGCAATGTGAAATTTGTTCAGCTCGATGAGATCTAAATATGTGCAGGGTTTTATATTGTGTGAGGGCCCCATGCCACGGCCAGGACCCAGCCGCTCACGCGCCTTAATGGCAGCTGACTCCAAACTGTTTGCTGATCTTCATGACTTCTTGAGCATGTTAAGATCGCCTGCCCAAAGAGCCCCAAAGTTTCCAAGCACTAGTGAAACACTGGGCTAAGTGCATTAGTGTATCAGGAGATTATATAGAGAAATAAAGGGAGTTTATAGACTCAGACCTGTGTTCTGTTATTCTGTACAATCAAAAGTGCTTTGATTTGAATGACCCATCGTATTATAATATTATACAGAAAGACACCACTCTGTCAGCATGCACGTGAGATTAAGACGCACGCACCCGTTTGAGGATGTTAAGGCGATATTTCAGCCTGACGTTCTCCTCCCTGAGCTCCTCCAGCGCCGGCGATGTGAACTCCGTCTCGTTCTTCAGGCTCTCCACCACGGCCCGGAGACACTCAATCTCCTTTTCCTGTCAGGGTGACCAAAAAAATATATATATTTATTGCAAACTAATATTAATAGTCACATACACTGTTTTTTTTTTTTCAGTTCATTCCCAGATGATCAGTGTGTGTGTGTGTGTGTGTGTGTGTACTCACTTTTAAACTCTTTTGTCCGATTATGTTTTATTTCCCCACATTTACAATGTAAACACTTTTTTTTTTACCCCTAAAAAAATCTTATCATAATAACAGTACTAGTTTTAATCAATGTCACATTGATATTGCTCCTTTTTGATTGAGCACTACACTGTATAGCCATTTAACACTACATACTAGCGCACTAAACAGTACGTATCCACAGCGAGCCTCCGTTAGCTTAGCACTAATCTTGCATACTTTCTAGTACGGAACTCTTTCTGAAGCTAACCAACCAGTCAGCGTTTTTTTTTTTTTAGCGAGAGCAACTTTTCCTTCTATTTTACAAAAATAACTAATGTTGTGGCAGTGTTAGATAAGAAACTGTTAAAGTTTTATGCCTTTAAACAATTTCATACTCAGAACTCTAAAGCTAACGAGACCATTTCAAGATTTTGTTAGCATTGGGAGCTGAAAAAAGGCTCAATCTTAAATCACAGGTTAGGGCACTAGATATGGTGTAGAAGAGCGCGCGGGGTTTCCTTATAGTGCCTTCAGGAGTAGTGCACTCAGTAAGGGAGCAGGGAGTTGTTTAGGATTTGAACTGCGTTACATCAGAAACTATTGCACGCTGTTACACATATGTATATACACCGCATACAGGGTGTTTCTTTATAAATGCTGCAAGACTTTAAAACAAATCTGACCTGGTTTTGGAGCCGGGTTGTGTACTCTGCCACAGGGTCACCCATATCCAGAAAAAAAAATATCTAAAGCTAGAACAGAGTGTAAAAGTTGTTGAATGGTCTCTCCTCTATATCTTGCTCATAGAGCTTTCACTTCAGGCAGAGGATTATGGGAGAACACCCGACAAGCCAAAAGTCCTCAAGAAATAAAATAAAATCCAGCTCTTCATAAATAATAAACAAATGAGTTAATTACCATTACCCATACCATTTTAAAAACTTGTATAATGTATAGTGAGAGGAAAAAACTAGTGCTACCATCAGTGTTCATGATATAAATGTATTAGATTTAATAATTAGCTTTTTTTTTTAATGGGCAGGTTGATTTAAAAAAAAAAAAAAAAAAAAAGCTTCACTTTGAATGCAGTACATTAACTCCCCTACATACAAACATTCAGGTTACGACCGTTCAAAGATTTGAACATGCGTTGGCTTACATTGTTATCATCTGCAAGTGCAGCACAAACCCAGGATGTCCAGAAGCAGGTGTAAAAGCAGCAGCGATGAAGCCGGTGCTGCTATATATGGTACAAGCAATAACGATTGAGACAAAAGTGAAAATAATTGACAGAATGGAGTGAGGTGAAAAGATGGCAGACATCGCTCGTTCTTTAGATGTGAACCGTTCAACCATCAGGACAGTTTTAAAGAACAAGGACAAGATCATGGAACATGTTAGTTTTATACTGTATACAGCCAACTGTCTTAGTAAACTAGTACGAAGACAATTTTAGTTGAACTTATGAACAAGCTCTCAGAACGGAACACTTTTGTATGTAGGGGGCTTACTGTATAAAATGTTTAATTTTTACATGAAGAATGTTATTATTGTCGTTGAGTGTTTTATTGTGTTTAACTTGGAACAATTTAAAAATGAAAACGATGCTGCGCTGGTGATGGACGAGAACGCCTGAGGTGCAGTTGGCCGTCCTGTTTACGACACTTGAATTTCTCCACTCCATCCTGGCCAAACTAATGGTTAGGGCTTGGTACTCTTAGCTCCAGTGTAATGAAAAGCAAATGAAGGCAGTGCGTACAACTGTGTGCTTACAATAAATCTTTGAATCTATGTATTGGGGAATTTAATAAATAAAAAAAGACAATACAAGATACCAATCAACGTTATTTATTTTAATGAGCGATTAGTAAACAATGACGATGATGATGATCGAGATGCCACCATCAAGAGATTCACCTTTCATCAGATCCTGGAGAACACAAGCTACACACACACACACACACACACACACACACACACAACAAAGTAAATATTAGATATATTGGTGTAAATTTTAGATTTCTCCTGTCCACGTTTTCCATGCACATGTCCCTCTCTTCACTACAACTTTTCCCTTACTACATTAGAGACATGGACTTCACATCAACATTCTATACATTGTATACTTATATATTTTGACTATCTGCCTACCTAGTAACTGCAAACACTAGTTACTGAACATCAGATGTGTTGATTTGTACTTTTATTATATATCAGCTCCACTTCGGTCCATTGATGTCTTTCAGTTCATCATCTTACTCTCTCTCTCTCTCATCGTCTATACCACTTCGTCCTGTATTCAGGGTCATGGGGGACCTGGAGCCTATCCCAGGAGACTTAGGGCACGAGGTGGGGTACACCCTGGACAGGGTGCCAAATCATCACACACACACACTCACACACTTATTCACACACTATGGGCAATTTGGGAATGCCAAATAGACTAATCTGCATGTCTTTGGACTATGGGAGGAAACTGGAGTACCCAGAGGAAACCCCCCAAGCACGGGGCGACCATGCAAACTGCATGCACACAGATATGGGAATCGAACCCAGACCTTCAGATTCATATCTGAATCTGTTTTTTAAATAAACTCTGATGGTGTTTCGTGGTCTCATGGAGTCTAATTATTGCAGAAGTCCTGCAAAGTTTTATCTTTAAGCTTACCTTTCAGGTCTCCAGGTCTGGGTAACGGTGAGTTATCCATTGGACTGAGTGCCTGGGTCATGTAAATAATAACGACAATCTCTCCATAGGGTGTAATTATGATTATAATGAGCAAGATGTCGCCACAGATGACTCTCAGTTCACAGAGACGCATCAGGTCCTGGAGCAGACGAGCTACACACACACACACACACACACACACACACACACACACACACACACACACACAGAAATCAAAAGTGTAAATATCAGATTTCTATTGTCCATGTCTTCCCTGAACATGTCCCTTTGGTCACTACAACTTTTCCTCATGAACTGCTCTGTCAACCAGCAGAATTCACATCAACATCCTGTACACTGGATATACTGTAGGTATTCCCTGACTTACAAATGAGTTCTGTTCCAGGGGGGCATGTTCATAAGTCGGATTTGTTCTTAAGTCCGACAAAGTGAGTCTTATACACCTTTACATTGTATATTGACACGAATATACAATGTAACGCATACCTGTCCACTAGACTAAACCTCTGTCCCCTCACCCCACACTGTCATCAAGTGGCCAAAAACCGTAACCACACCTAAGAAAATTAATCTCAGTGTTGTCTCTGCGCCTTTAAATCGCAAGGAGAATCCCGGACGCCGTTTTGTCTCAGAGCTGATTTCCACTGTATCGGACTGTGAACTCTTTTTTGTTGAGGATTTTCTGAAATGAGGATTTTCACCATCGGGACATCTTCACAGGGTAGACATGTTCCATCATCGTGTTTCATGGTCTCATGGAGTCCAATTATTGCAGAAGTCCTGCAAAGTTTTATCTTTAAGCTTACCTTTCAGGTCTCCAGGTCTGGGTAACGGTGAGTTATCCATTGGACTGAGTGCCTGGGTCATGTAAATTATAACGACAATCTCTCCATAGGGTGTAATTATGATGATAATGAGCAAGATGTCGCCACTGATGACTCTCAGTTCACAGAGACACATCAGGTCCTGGAGCAGACAAGCTACACACACACACACACACACACAAACACACAGTGGAATTCACATCAACATCCTGTACACTGTATATAGGTAGTCCCTGACTTACAAATGAGTTCCAGGGGGGCACGTTCATAAGTCGGATTTGTTCTTAAGTCCGACAAAGTGAGTCTTATACACCTTTACATTGTATATTGACACGAATATACAATGTAAAGCATACCTGTCCACTAGACTAAACCTCTGTCCCCTTACCCCACACTGTCATCAAGTGGCCAAAAACCGTAACCACACCTAAGAAAATTAATCTCAGTGTTTTCAAATCGCAAGGAGAATACCGGACGCCGTATTGTCTCAGAGCTGATTTCCACTGTATCGGACTGTGGACTCTGTTTTGTTGAGGATTTTCTGAAATTAGGATTGTCACATCAACATCCTGTACACTTGTTTCTGTTGACTCTCTGCCTACCTAGGCTAAATACTCAGCTCTGTTGGTTTGTACTTTTAATATATCAGCTCCAGTTCAGTCTATTAATTGCTTCCACTTCATCAGGAAAACAATGGTCCTTTAAATAAACTGACGGAGTCCGATGAAGTCTGCAGAAGTGCACCAATGTTTTAGCCTTAACTTTACCTTTCAGCTTTTGCCCCGTTAGCTCAGGAGTAGGTGTGATGTTGGCGGCTACCAAACCATCCAGAATCAACGGTCCTGCTGAAAAACAGGAACACAACAGAGTTTAAGAGCATGGATATGAATCTGTTTTATATAATATGAAATAATATAATTATATAATATGAAATAAACTCTCAAAGTGTCTCATGGAGTCCAATTATTGGAGAAGTCCAGCAACGTTTTATCTTTAAGCTTACCTTTCAGGTCCTCCTCCTTTAGGGCACAAGTTGGTTTGGACATACTGGCTACTAAACCATAGAGAAACAGGAGAAATGCAGAGTTTATAACAGCATGGAAATGAATCCGATGTTTGTTTGTTTCTTTCTTTTTTCATAAACTGATGAAATCCAGTAGCTTCAGAAGAACTATGCAGAAGGTTTAAGCTTAGCATTCTGCCAGGTGCATGTCATTAGCTGTAAGCCATAATCATAAAAATTGCAATAAATAAACACTTGAAATCTATCAGTGTAATCTGTGTAATGAATCTATATAACATATGAGTTTCACTTTTTGAACTGAATTATTGAAATAAATCAACTTTTCAATGATATTCTAATTAATTGAGATGCACCTGCATATGTGATAAGAGTAATGATGATAGAAAGTGTCTTTAACCCTCTGAGGTCCATGTGTGAACTGACTGATGGTGCTCCTGAGATTGTTGAGTGAAGTTTGTCTAAAATGTATTAAGTTCATAGACAATGATGATAAAGTGCTCTACAGTATTGTTTTCATCTCAAACTCAGTTACAGTAATATACACACACTGTGTAGGTCAGGTTCAGATACATGTTATTAATTTACTTTAAAAACACAGATTTTAAAATGCAGTCATGTCACTGTGTGCAGAAAACATAAAAAACACACATCACCCATCAGGGACAAACTGATTTGGTAAGTGAAACTGATTCACCGACGTGCCGTGTGTCTACATATGTAAAAATATTTTAGGAATTGCAATTTGATAGAGAAATAAATGGAGAGAAGTATCATGATGTTTTCACTTCTTTCCGACTTGAAGAGATAAAGGCGGGGCTAACTGCTCATCCTCACTGAATATGAATGAGCTGCGAGTTCTTTACCTGGTTAATATTCAGACCTGAGCTCAGGTTACAGCAGTGTCCAACTCCACCCTACCTTTACAAGTCTAAACAGCAGGGTAGTGATACACATTACAAACAACCTGCTGAATTGCGTAAAACCCCATAATACAACAGAATGCACAAACACATGTCATTAAAAGTAAAGTCACTTACTGAAGATGATGAGTGAGAAGCTCACAGTCCGGCAGGGTACACTGCACCATTTTACAAAATGAACTGTTATTCTTTTAACCTGTGAGGAATTCTAGTGATGGTCCATTTACAGAGACGTCGAAACTCCTTTTGAAACATCTCACACGTTGTTGTGCGGAAATGACGGCTACAGACAGATCGGCTCTGGTCTAAAAGGCAAAAACAGGATAGATACAGAGAGATACAGGTTGTGCTTTGGACATTTAACGGTCTAGAGATTGTATATCAAGATGCTGTTTCTATTGTTATTGGGGCCAGAACTGCCCAGCCGGAGTCTTATCAATATGTAAAATGTTCTTCAAAAATGTGTACAATTATTGTGCAGGGAGCATTAAAGTAATACAGAAAGTGTTAGAGTGGATCTCTCTATCAGTATACAGTATATAACGTATATCAATAAATTTAGTTTTAGAATATTTATTGAATATGCATTATACAGTATATTGATATATATGGTCATATTATGAAAATTATATACATATAATATAATATATATATTATATATATATAATAAATATAAATATAATATAATATCAATTTTTTTTTTGGTATTTTTTGAATTCATGTATGAATCCTGGCATCATCATCTTAAAGTATGGCCGTGCCCAGTGGTCGAAGATACACGGTGATCATGTGGTCAAATAGTTATTTATTTATTTATTTATTTATTTATATTTTATTTTTAAACTGTGGTTTGCGGCACGGTGGTGTAGTGGTCAGCACGGTCGCCTTGCACCGCCAGGGTCCAGGTTCGATTCCCGGCCAGGCTCGATTCCCGTCTCATGTGCGCATGGGAGTTTGCATGTTCTCCCCGTGCTTGGTGGGTTTTTCCTCCGGGTACTCCGGTTTCCTCCCACAGTCCAAAAGACATGCAGATTAGGCTAACTGGCATTCTCAAATTGAATGAGTGTTCGAGTGTGTGTCTGTGCCCTGCGATGACTTGGCACCCTGTCCAGGGTGTTTGCGACCTCGTGCCCTAAGGCTCCTGGAATAGGCTCCAGGTGCCCGCGACCCTGAAAACAGGATAAAGCGATATAGACGGTGAGTGAGTGAGTGAGTGAGTATTGTGGTTACTACGAACAAGTCTCTCTCTCTCTCTCTCTCTCTCTCTCTGTCTTTCACACACAAATCATATTATGGTAAATTACTATTATGCCATTTAAATATCGATTTTTGACCCTTTTGTACCAAAAGTTTTCCACATTTTATGTTTCACACTCATCCTAAAATTCTTGTAGGAATTATATGCACAATCCCACTCAATGACAAATTAAAAACAGTGTTTTTTTTTTCTTCATTTATTAAAAATAAAGATAAAAAATCATTTCCATAAGTATTCAAACCCATTAATTGTTACCTTTGGCAGCAATGACAGCCTTGAGTCAATCTTTGTGTCATCAGACCAGAGGATTTTGTTTCTCATGGTCTGAGAATCTTTCAGGTGGGCAAAATCCCTGCTGGGTGACATGTGACTTTTAGTGAGGAATGGCTTCTGTCGGGCCGCTGTACAATACAGGTCTGATTGGTGCAGTAATGGCTGTCCTGTAAATCTCTCCCATCTCCACAAGGGAACTCATTTATTGTGACCCTTAGGTTGTTGGTTACCTCTCTGACCAAGGCACTTGGTCACTCCATCCAGTTTACTCAGTTTGTCTGGGTGGGCAGATCTGGAAAGACTGTTGGTTGTTCCAAATCTCTTTCATTTCAGAATGATGCAGGCGCAATTCTGTCTCGTGGGTCAACAGATAATTCTCTCAAAATAATGGATTTGTTTTCACTCTGACATGCACAGTCTACTTTGAGACCTTATATAGACAGGTGAATCCCTTCCCTCATGTGTTCAGTAAGGCACAGGTGGACTCAAATTGTAGAAAGTCAAGAACCACTGATAGGAGCAGGATGAACCAGCGCTCAACTGCAAGCATCATAACAAAGAATATTTATGTAAATGGGATATTTCAGTCATTATTTTTCATAAAGAAAGAAAAACTTTTACATATGTAAATGTACATATATATGCTGTGAAAAAGGCATGTTCCTGATTGTTTTCTGCATATTTGTCATGCTAAAATGATTCGGCTCAAGCAAATAAGTATAATCCAAGTAAATAGAAAATGCGGTTTTTAAATGATTATTTCAATTATTAAGGGAAAAAATCTGTTTAAACCTCTCTGATCGTATGTGAAAAAGTAATTGCACATAAATGTGGAAATGTATGTGCAATTACTGGCATTGAGTCTTTCACCTCACTGTGGAGGAGTTTTCAAGCATGAACAGCCTGTTTAAGGATCTCAATCAGATTTAAGTCAAGACTTTGACTAGGTCACTCCAAACACTTACTTTTTTTTTTTATCAAGCTATACAGAGGGGTGGATTTGCTGCTATGTATCAAATCATTGTCCTGCTGCATAACCCAAGTGAGTTTGAGGTCACAAACTGATGGCTGGATATTCCCCTTCAGGATTTTCTTTGACTGATGGAATATTGTTTGCTGTTAGTTTATGCAGCACACTTTAAACACAGAGCAGCAGAAGTCTTAAAGAGCAGACTGTGGATGACTATGGTCCCGTGATGGGGCCCAGCAGCGGCATGCTTCATGTTAATTAGGTGGACAGCTGTCAGCCTCCTGTTCTCCAAAACACTCCACCTCTACGCTGGACTCCAACACGGCTGCACACCTTCCCCAGATCTGTTATTCAGGTGCAGTGGCCTCTTGCCATTAAAGGTGGCATGGCCAACAAGATCACATTACTTAGTTTTAGGATTCATTGTAGAAATAGAAATTACTGCATTTTAATCAATTTATCTAGTCACCTGTATTACACATGCTTTTGAAGACAAAAGTATAAGGATTGCATTTATATAGTGTACTAATGCTATATACATCGAGTTCACACATGAATGATGTTAACAGCATGTAAAAAATATTAAGACTTACTCTGGCAAAGCTCTTCTATGGCAGGTCTTAAACAGTTGATGGGGTCTCAATCAGCATTTGACCATTTTTATAAATTATTTAACTTGTCTCAGCTACAAGGAAGAGAATGTACTGAATTTCAATATGGTTATGCCATACCATTAGTGCTCGATAATTCAGTAACTGCCATGCTCCTACCACCCTGTGGGCAATTTGATTTGATAGATCTGAAATCTATTGAGTTATATTTTGTAAAACATTTCATGTATCACACCAACTGCGAAACTGACTTGTACCCCCGGTTTGCATTTGAGGGGGTAAAATGCTGCAGTTCCTCTATAATCCTACAGATGTTCCCTAAACTATTAACACAATGACTAGAGCTCAGGTAGCTCCCATCCAATCCCTAGTGGAAATGTTAGTAACTCAATACTGTAATAAACCAAAGCTCACCACAAGATCACTTTGTTTACTTAATTTACCAAAATCTTTTCTATGAGCAGGACAGTGTGTGAAAACCTCATTTTAAGGCAAAACTGCCAAAAAAAAAAAAAAGTGTAAATTTTCCCATTAGAACACATTTTAGAAATAATTTTACAAGTAAATCACTATTAGGCTTGGATGATCTGGAAGAATAATGTACCAAGTGATTTATCAAACTCTTCCCAACTCCAATTTGATAAACTTCAGGCTATCTAACTACAGAACAACACAAATCCTTAAGGAACACTTGATTTTAAGCATCATCTACGGTTATAAAATATATGGATTTAATGAACAGATGGGTGATACAATGATGGGGCTTGTTTGCTTATTTTATTCCACTTACAGTGGTGCATCTGTTCATACAGTTAAGTCCAAGTGTGCAAGTTTTATATACCAATATTGTCTGCAATAATCAAAAAGACAAGAAATATTCACATTTAAACTTTTATTATAAAACAGAGCCACACATTTATAATTAATTCAGACATTTATTTCAACACAAGATTAGAAAAATAAACGAAACGTAAGGTGGTCATGGAATTGAGTGCACAGACAGTACAGAGAAATCAAAAGATCCTACACACATGAACATACTGTAAATGCTGTATAGCAGAACACTTCCTGCGTCTTTTTCCACCAATCAGTGTACCCTGCTTAAACACGTGGCCTTGCCACGCCTCTTGAGCAAACTTAACATGTTTGTTAATATGCGAGTAGAAGGCGGATAAATTTCATTTCAGTTTCTTTTTTCACACTAAAGGAACAAATCTGACTTTCAGTAGAATTCTGAGATTTTATAAATGTTTACTCTCTACATGTGAGTGTGCCTCAATGACTTGACCGCCTCTCAGAGAGTTTTAATTCTACAGTACAATCCTCCCACTAAAAACTGTGGGAGGCGGGGGGGGGGGGAGACACGACTGAACCTGATCACGATGGAGTTCGCTGGCGTTTCTGTCGTCCCTGAAGAGTTAACAGGCTCGTCTCACCTTCTACCCGTTTATTTCAATCATTTCCTACACATGCCTTAACATACCTTTCACACCTGTGTAAGTACTTCAACATACATAAATGAGAAGCACATATCCATCATACTATTTTAAATGACATTATTCCACATCTCTAGACTCATGTTTGTGAGCGGTTTCCTTATCTCAATCATCATTAACCATATTAAGAATCTCTCGATATATACAATGTATACATCTGTAGTATATGCAGCTCAAATATTAAACTTTAATAAACCTCACTTATTCCAAATGACATGAAGAGCAACATCTCGATATCTGACTTCCCAGCAGGGAAATCAGATAAAGTCGTTAATGGGGTTTACATTAACAAACGTAAAGAGTCATTTTTATTACTTCACTACACAATTCAATAAATCTGATGCTGATCACAGAGCGCCGCACACACAAACAGTTTATATAATTACACAGAATTCAGCTTAGCAGTGAGTGATACCTTTCACTGAAGTGCAGACCCAGTCTGGCCTGGTGCATGTTGCCAGGGATGAAAAAGCAGCCATGGTTTAAAACGGTGTTGGTTTTAGAATGCTGTGGAAGGTTGCGCTATAGGTTGCTCTATAAAGACAAGTTTGAGAGTAGCAGGTCAATTAATTTTATAACGGCAATAAACAAGATATAAATTTGGTGGTGGTGGTAGTTTATTGTTATGAAAAAAACATTTCCAGACAATAGCAGTATGGGAGCATAGCAATGGCAAAATTCCTTAAAGAAAAATAAAACGTTGAATTAAATTAACTGAAAAAAAAATTGCAGTAAAATTGAATTATTGAATGCAGCACTTCAGACAGAGTTGTTTAACGTACAAAAGCGCAACAGCGCCATCTAGCGATAGATTGATGTTACATTCGGATTAGTGATGGGAAGTTTGAATGAATCATTTTTGTGACTCGGTCCTTTGAATCTCGTTCATCAAACTGAACAAATCCGAGTCATTTAGTTCAAACAAACACTGCTTTTTTAAGTCGCTATTTTTTTTTTTTGTCTTGTTGACGGTGCAGTTTGTGGCGGATCTCCACAATACCACAGTGGGCCGCCACATTACGACATGTTTTATGTTACCATTTTAAATGAGCAAAACCTTATATGTATATATATATATATATATATATATATATATATATATATATATATATATATAAGGCCTATATATATAAACCTTATACCCTCTCCTTTTTTGTCGAAAAATGTATGCTTTTGGAGCGTTTGCTCATTCCCAAATTCTAATTTCTGCATTGCAGTTTGCAAGCTGTTTGGACATGTCTGGACTTGTCCGAATGGTCGCAATATGGGACATCACCACAAACTGCACCGTCATTAAGACACAAAAAAATAGCGACTTAAAAAAGCAGTTCACCGTCTATCGAACTTTCCCAAAATACTATTAAAAACTCATATCATACATGTTGGCGAATTAAAACAAACATTAACAGCGAGTACGGAAAACAAAGCTGAAAATGAGCAAAAGACTCACCACAGATACAGCTCGTGAACAAAAAGGCCTAAACGCGAAGGGGGGGGGGACTCTTATGCTTGTTCTTCTTCGTTGTTATTTTTGGCGGCTGGCAGGCAACTTGTAGGTGCGTTCCCGCCACCCGCAGGACTGGAGTGTGAAGCAGCAGATTGACAGCAAAAAAAAAAAAAAAAAAAGATTAGTTTATATAGAATCCTTCACTTAGATTCTATCTACTAGACCAGTTTCAATTAGATAATTAAACAGACTTCTATAGATTGGACCCTCATCAGTTCGCCTAACACTGCACACGGTACTTTCTCACCTGGATAATAAGAACACTTACACAAGAATGTTGTTCGTGGATTTCAGCTCAGCGTTCAACACAGTCATCCCCTCCAGGCTGATCAGTAAGCTTACTGATCTCGAAATCAACACCTCTCTGTGCAGCTGGAAACTGGATTTTCTGACCAACAAGCCACAGAATGTTAAAGCTAATAACGTTCTCTCCTCAACCATAATCCTGAACACTGGTGTGCCACAAGGCTGTGTACTGAGCCCCTTCCTGTTTTCACTGTACACACATGACTGCAGCCCTATGCATGGTTCTAATACCATAATTAAGTTTGCAGATGACACGACAGTGATTGGCCTCATCAATGACAATGATGAGACTAACTACAGGGCAGAGGTAAAGCACTTGGCCGAGTGGTGTGCTGACAACCACTTGCTCCTGAACACCAGTAAGACCAAGGAACTCATTGTGGACTTTAGAAGGAGAAGAGGTAACACACACTCCCCTGTCTACATCAACGGGACAATGGTCGACCGTGTTACAAACTTCAATTTCCTGGGGATACACATTTCTGAGGATTTGACTTGGTCCACTAACACCACCAGTCTCCTCAAGAAAGCTTCCCAGCGCCTCTTCTTTCTGAGACTATTAAGGAAGAATCACCTTTCTAAAGACATAATGAACAATTTCTACCGTTGTGCAATAGAGAGCATACTAACCAGCTGCATTACAGTCTGGTATGGTAACTGCTCTGTCTCGGACCGTAAATCCATCCAAAGGGTGGTAAAAACTGCTCAGCGTATCACTGGTACCCCACTTCCTGTCATTGAGGAAGTCTACAAGAGGAGGTGTCTGCGTAGTGCACGAAGCATCGTGAAAGACACCTCTCACCCTGCACATGAAGTGTTTTCTCTCCTTCCTTCTGGAAAAGGGTTCAGATGCCTAAAAACCAAGAGCAGCAGGCTGAGGAACAGTTTTTACCCCACAGTGGTTACCTTACTGAACACAAATTCACTGTCCCCCCTTACATAGATGGTACCACCATCATTGATAACCAACATTCCTGTTTAATACCTTTGTAAATACTTCCCGTTCATTCATTTGTACAGTCTGCACATGGACTGTATACTAATATGTGTATATTCATATATGTAGATGTGTGTATAGGTATACTCTGCATTCCCATCCAGCGGCTAAATTACTCATATTTATTCATATGTATATTCATACTATTGCACATAATGTAAATTCACCTATATATAGTTTCTGTATATCTTTATTCCACATATTTATAATCAGAAATATCTGTAGATGTACAACTATTCTGTACATTAATTTATCCATCTATGCTCACTTTACACTGTATATTCATGTACATATATATATTTTTTTTCTTTTTTTTTTTTTCTTTCTGTAATACAATTTATACATAGACCTTACTTCTATCATACAAGTTTTTATAGATCTGTATATATGTTTATATTGCACTGCTAACTTGCACTTCTGGTTAGATGCTAACTGCATTTCGTTGCCTTGTGACTATGTGCAATGACAATAAAGTTGAATCTAATCTAATCTAATCTAATCTAATATTTCCAGTTCATTTTCCCTACTATGTTTTCTGTTGTCATTTCTACTCCATCCTCTTGCATGGGCTTGAGTTCCTGTCTTTCTTTGTCGTGTCTTTTACAGTTTTTTAATACTGTAGATGTGTTACTGTCTCTATTTATTCACGGAATTTGCATTCTCCAGTTGGGTGTTTGCCTAGTATTTTAAGACTTTGATTTAGTTCTGTGTGTCCTATCCTTAGCCGAGCTATGATGATTTCCTCTCTTCTGTTTTTGCCCCATACTTTTCCCTCTTTTAATGTTTTTGAATTTTATGCTTATGAATCCCGAGAGAGCAGTGTTTCTGTTAGTGTGTGTGTGTGTGTGTGTGTGTGTGTGTGTGTGTGTGTGTGTGTGTGTGTGTGTGTGTGTGTGCGCGTGCATGCACATGTGTGTGTGCAGGTGCACATGTGAAGCTGAAGTAAGACGAGAAGAGGGAGGGGGCTACTGTGTAGGATGACTCCCTCCCTCCCTCTTCTTGTCTTACACAGTCGCATCCTCCCTCCGCTCAAATATGAAATATAGTCTCTCTCTGACAGACAGACTCTGGATCTTTAAGAAGGAACCTCTCTAATGACACTTGCTTTTGCTTTACACGCACGCACATGGTCACAATGTTGTAATAAACAGTTCGCGCACGCACGCACGGATGTTCACCATAGAGTGACGCACTGAGGCTGAATATGGGTGACGATTCCCCACAATCACCATTGGCTCAGTTGCGATCATGTGATGCTTGGCAGACAAGCCCTTGCTCATTTATCATTTATAAGTTAAAATTTAGTTTTATAATTTAGCTCATTTGGAAGAAAACCTAAAGCAGACTGAGTTACTCGCAATCCGAGGTTCCACTGTGAATATGCGTTCTTCTGGTAACTTTGTCACACTTGCTCCTTTCTATTTTTATGCAAATCCCAGGAGCGTACATTAGGTTTTTTTTTTTTGTTTCCATCTGTCTTGTACTATACTGTATATTTTTTTCTGTACACCCATGCATAGATTCTCCTGCAATTTTATATATTCTACTTCAATGTTATTTATTAACATTGTTTATTTTGTTATTTAAATAAACAATGTTATTTATATGTTATATATTTATTTCTGTACAGCCATGCATATATTCTCCTACAATAGAATAGTTTTATATCTTTGTTACCTACTGTACAACGTATTGTAAATAGGCCACTAATGCACTTCTGGTTAGAAGCTAATTGCATTTCATTGGCTCTGTACACGTACTTTGCACAATAACAATAAAGTTAAACCTTATCTAATCTAATCTAAAACCTAGAGTAATGTAATGTAATTCACCTCCAAACCTCCGCTGGCAGTATTGAGTTCACGTAGCACGAAATAAATGGAGAAAGAAAGACGGCGAAAAAGAATATGGTCCATGCAATTCAGCAAAATGAACTCAGTTTAATGTAAGTGACATACTACTATTAATACTAATGATGATAATTATAATAATAATTGCAATTAAAATAATAAACTCGCAGTCGCGCATAAATACAGGCAAACTCGTCATATTCCCGCTTTAACCGTGATCAGTGAGAGGTGGCTTTGTCTCAAATCACCGACCTTTAACTCCCCAGAAGGGCTTTCTCTAAAGGAACAATATGGCGTCTGCACACTATTTAGCGCACTTCATATGCTAAGGCAGCCGATTAGGAGTGAGCCGGTAGCTAGCTAGCTACTAATGTCAATACAAAGAGAATTAGCTGTTTCTCTCAGTTTGTGTCAGTGGAGCTGTGATGTGCAGTGGAAAGTAAGAATGTGTCCAAGTCAAAGTACAAGCACGAGTTTATTGATGCAAAGCTTTTAAAAACACAGCTAGTTAGAGTGGTTTAAGAGTGATTTGTGGTAATATGATGATGATGATGATTGTGATTGTGTGTTTTACAGGTTTAAGAGTCTGATGTGTTCTCATGTGCAGACCTGTGTGTAATGTGATCCAGCTTCCTTCTGTACAGAAGTGTTAATGAGGTATTTCCATCAGAAAGCCACACACACACACACACACACACACACACACTCAGCTCCAGTGTACAAGTCAGGGTTTATAATTAATGTGTAATGCATGACTTGTTAAAACACAATATGCCATGTGCATATGTTTAGAAGCACATTTAGGATTTTTTTTATTTAGTTTTTTGCATTTATCCAGTGCAATTTACTGTCCTCGCTCGATGTCTGAATAAGACACAGACAGACAGATTTTTCCTCCACAGATTTTCCCATCATGTCCGTGTCAGTGATAATAAAGTGGGGAGGACAGGAGTACTCCATCAGCGCTTTGTCTGAAGAAGACACGGTGTTGGACCTGAAACAGTCCATTAAATCCCTCACTGGAGTCCTGCCTGAGCGCCAGAAGCTGCTGGGACTGAAGATCAGAGGTAGAGTTTCTTCAGAGAGAACACTCGAGTGTGTCACACTGTGTGTGTGTGTGTGTGTGTGTGTGCGCACGTGTACAATTCACACCTGATAATAAACAATTTGGCTTCTACCATTTACAGTCTAACTCTTTTTCAAACTGGTCGTCTAATCTAATGTGAATATTTTCATGACTGATGTACAATTCAGTGGTTAGAATTAGAGTTCAGTGTTGTAGTTTAGATTAGATCATGTCTTGGATTAGATCTTCGATAAGTGATGATTTGTAAACCGCAGAGCGACTGTGTAGGTTTGTCTAATCTAATCTGATTCAGAGGGAACATCAGTGAATACCATGATTGCAGTGTAATATAGTTTGGGGACGATTAAATCATTAGGATTAATCATTAGAGTCGGTCTCGGGGTAACCATGGCGATTTGATGTTTGTCCGCAGGTAAACCAGCTGACGATGCCACCAAGCTGGGCCTCCTGAAGCTTAAACCCAACACCAAGATTATGATGATGGGAAGCAGAGAGGAAAGTCTGGTACGATATGTTCTGATGGAGAAGAAAGTCAAGAGTGCTGTGGAGTTTATAAAATTTAAATTAATCTCAAAAAGAACGAACACAGAATTATATAACAGATCGAAAGAAGTGTGATAGAATAGAATGCAAGATGTGTTTAGACATAAAAGCACAAAATAAAAGAAGTGAAAGAAACAAAATGTTCAAAATGTCTTCTTAACATTTGGTTCCTTAGTTAACCTTTTATAAAAAAAGAATTATTATATAAATTTATACAGTTACATTCGACTCGAAAAATTAATTTCCTTTGTAATTGGTCTGTTATTCGTTGTTTCCCCAAAGGAAGACGTCCTGGCTCCTCCTCCTGAAAGCGATGATGTCATCAACGACTTTGACATCGAAGAGGAGGTGATCGAAGTGGAAAACAGGTGCGTTATCGGAAATCCACCCGGGCCGCAGGCGTATGTTTTGTATTGCTGTAACACCACGTCTTTGGCGCTTACCTCCTGTTTATTCCTGAACGTTTGTACACAGAGAGGAGAACCTGGCTAAGATCACACGCCGCGTCAAAGACTACAAGGTGGAGGAGATAAACCCGCCCAGAGAGGGGAAGAGGTTACTCGTGTTAGACGTCGATTACACGCTGTTCGGTGAGACGGGACGAGTCAGGATTATTGATGTACCGTACATACTGTACACCGTCTGTCTCTGTGTCTCCGCTTGTTTTTATCCATCAATCCTTCTTACAAACAACGTAGTTACTTACTTACATAAAACATGTACCATTTAGGAATGAATTTTCAGATAAAACGCACGAACGAACGGGATGCGAGATCACTCACAAAACCAACAGTAGAAATCAGAGCAATGTTCTGTGGTGATCTAATGGAGTCAGCTGATGACTACATCATCATCATCATCATCACTCAACAATCAGTGCTAAGTCTAATCCAGCGTCAGTCCAGGAAGGGCAACCGTTCCAACATTGTGTATAACATTATCTAGGTTGTTGTTTCTTATGAATATCTTTGCCTTTTTTTTTTTTTTAGATCACAAGTCGTGTGCAGAGACGGGGCAGGAGCTGATGAGGCCGTTCCTCCACGAGTTCCTCACGTCTGCGTATGAAGACTACGACATCGTCATCTGGTGTGAGTGCTCAAGACTTCCTGTTTCATAATTACTTTTTGACATTTTTAAATGCTGCGAGTGAAGTCATCATCTCAAACAACATACTCAAAAAAAAAAAAAAAATCTTGAAATAAAATTTAAATAATAAAAGAAGCGTTTCTCAGTTTCAGTGAAGTGACATTAAAAAAATATATATTTCTCTTTAAGGAATTTTAAGGCCAGCAAAACAGTTGTGCATTTAATAAATATATATGTAGTTTAATTAATAATATTTAATTATTAAAAAATATATAAAAATGACAATTTATGAACATTTTCAATTGTAAAGATTAAGTAAACATGTTTTTGCATCAAATCAGATAAAATTGGTTTGTTATTACATTTTCTATTTTATAATTCTTTTTACAGTAATTACAAATTTCATAAGCAAATTTGTAATCAGTTTATCTTTAAGTTTGTTTAGATGGGAAATAATTATTTTCAGTTAAAGAAAAATTCTCTTCGAGGTCATGTTTGTTCCCACCTGGTCATCTTGTGATTCCTTAATGATAAAATTCTCATTGGCGTCTATAACAGTATAGAAATTAATATTGAAGACGAAGTACTTACTTATAATAAGCCCTGTCATAGGAGTGAATGTGCCTCTTGGAAACGTACAGAACAAATAGCTAATTATAAAGATTAAAATTCTCTCTTTTTTTTTTTTTTTTTTGTTGTAACTAAATAAGTACTTTAATTGCCGTTTAACGATTCAATCATTGATATAATTATACATTTATACGTTGTGTTTCATTGGGTTTTAATGAAGGACAAATGCATCTTTAATATATTGAATAAAACTTGTCATTTCTGAGTGACGAAAAGCACAGACTGAACGTTTTCATTCCCGCCGTCCGGTTTCTTTACAGCTGCAACAAGCATGAAGTGGATCGAGGCCAAGATGAAAGTACGTCTGTCTCAAGAAGTTTCAAAACTTCGAATTAGAAATTTCAGATTTATTAAAGTGGTGGAAATTTAACCACTGTTTAAATTGTTTGAAAATCTTATTAGTTTATCTGTGTGTGTGTGTGTGTGTGTGTGTGTGTGTGTTTTATCCCAGGAGCTGGGTGTGTCTGATAACCCTAACTACAAGATCTCCTTCATGCTGGACAGTGGAGCCATGATCACAGTACACACACCTAAAAGAGGCGTGGTCGAGGTGAAGTCACTCGCTCACGTGGGCGAACGTTGTGTTTACACCCGGCTGTTTTTTGTTTGTTTGTTTTTTTTGCACCTCTAGAGACTTTTGTTTGAATAAATGAATAAATCAATAAATAAAATTCCAGATAAAACTTACATTTTTGAAAGACTCAAACGTTTTTTTTTTTTAAATTTCCCCCCCGACTCTGATGTGAAGATGAACTAGTTGAACTGGTTGTCTGGTTTCACAGAGACTGAGGGAGTAATGATGGAACAAATGAGTGCATGAATTTAAAAGACAGCGATTTATTAGAATTTTTTTTTTTATTGATTATGAAATCATTATTATAAAAAACAATAATCACATCGGTTCTGTGGCATGTATCTCTTTAATAGTGTTTCAGATTTAAAGTTCAGGAAAATTTACCGTTGACATTTTTTTATTAAGTGTAATAAATGCCTGATGTTTACACAGTCAGTAAATAATCACGGTAATTAATCATGGCCTCGTTATTGGCCCAGGTCCTGAGAGCAGCCCGTCTCGTATCGATCAGACCCTCATCCGTCTGTATGGCGTATGGTGATGAGATATGATCTCATCATGAAACACTGAACAGTTTCCGAGCTCGAGCGAGGTTTAATCCCACTGTAGTGCAAATAGAAACAGGATCGAGGTCAATTGTGGTTAACAGGTCTCGGCTTCTGTCTCAGGTGAAGCCGCTGGGAGTGATCTGGGGAAAATACAGAGAGTTTTACAACAGAAAGAACACCATCATGTTCGATGACATCGGGAGGAACTTCCTAATGAACCCACAAAACGGACTAAAGGTACGAGGAGCACCTTCACCACCAGATACGGAAAATACTCCTATTATTATTATTAATAGATCATTTCATGTCTGTGTGTAGATTAGACCGTTCATGAAGGCACACCTAAACCGTGAGAAAGACAAGGAGCTTCTGAAACTGTCTCACTACCTGAAGGAGATCGCCAAGCTGGACGACTTCTCAGGTCTCAACCACAAGCACTGGGAAAGGTTCGTGTGAACCGCGCGCGCTCACTTTAATCCAAAAGGGTCTCGAGGTCTGACCCGCGTCCGTATCCCAGGCGTAACGCTGGCGCTCTTGGAGTCATGTGACGCAGATCTTCTTCTACGGTGTCGTCGTTAGTCGAGTAAGGGCCGTTCAAGTCAAACTGGGACAAAGTGAATGAAGAATTGAAAGTGATTGATGTTCACAGTGCAAAGTCTTCAGGGACAGTACGGTGATGGGACGCTTAGCCGAAGTAAAACATGTGAACGGTGCGAGCGCTTTAAAGAAGGCCGAGCTCCGGTCTACCGAGAGAACTTTCGACCTTGGTGGATGAGTGCATTAGTGCATCAGGGGATTATATAGAGAAATAAAGGGAGTTTTTACTCTGTTCTGTTATTCTGTACAATCAAAAGTCCCGCTTTGACCTTTTGGCCTATTAGATGACTAGCACATGCAGAGATTTTAGATTGAAAAAGCAATAAATGATGTCATTACACATAAACATACTATACGTTGTTAAAGGTTCACCCCGGGGGCATGCCGGTGTAGGAAGTTAAATAACAAGAGGATGGTGTAGGAAGCTTCCCGGTGCTGTACGAAGTTACCGTCTCCTTCCCCGAGACTCATGGTTACATCATGACCCTTGTAAACTCGTTTTGTTGCTCGTCTACCAACAGTGAAAGGCTGGATAAAATCAGATTAATAAAAGACATTTAAAAAAATGGGGGAGAAATTAGAGATTAGATTGCAACAGATAAAATTGGCACAAATAAAAATGTATTAAAAAGCAAACTATTTAATCTTTAAACATGTTTGAGTTAAAACTTAACAATAATGCCATTGTGTGTTCATTCATGATGCTTTTAACTGCTGTTTGGAAATCACACTGTGGATAAGATCTGATGATGATGGTGTTTACCTTTGACCCCTGCAGGTACCTCTCAAAGAAGCAGAGTCAGTGAGGCAGCTGGAACATTCATCCTCAAGAACAAGTGACTCACAAACCAACACCAAACACCTCGTGCTCTCTCTCTCTGTCTCTGTCTCTCTCTGTCTCTCGCAGTGCTCGATTAATCTCGGAAGAGAAAAGAACTTGAAAACACTCATCTTTAACGTCACGCTCGGAAATAAACAAGCAGCACCTGTAGTGCGAGCGTAGCAGTCTTCCCTCTCTTCCTCGTCTCTCCGCTGAGCGTCGCTCCTCCCTCTGAGGTCCTGAACGCTCCATCTGTCCCAGGAAAAGAGACATTTATATATATATATACAGTGTAGATCTAAATACACATCGTTATATCGTAAAAAAAAAAAAAACATGTTAGAAGTCCATCCACAAATATTCCGATCACTTCTTTACATTTCGGAGGTGAAAGTCGCTGATCAGTTCTGCGTTTCTCCTGCAGTCCGACTCCACGCTGAAGAAGACCAGCTTCAGTTTTGGGGAATTTTTGTGTAACAGACGGGGGGGAAAAGCTTCCACATGGCAACATGTGACATTAAAACATGCTGATGTTGGAAAAGCAGAACGCTTGAACAAGGCAAAATAACAAAACTGAATTCATGACAGCTTACTTACAAACACAAAACTTAAACTTAAAAAAAAAAAAAAAAACTCAACAACAAGAAAGGAGAGTAACTTTAAAACCATGAGTAACTTAACGAAATAGATAAAAATAGAAGATAAAACACACACAACCAAAAACCATGAAAAAAAAACATTAAAAAGACAACAACAAAAAAACTCGACAACAAAATGATAAACATTAAAACAACCTAAAGTGCGAACAAGAAAAATAAAAGAAGAAACAAGCAAATAGAAAAACAACAAAAAGAGTAAACAGCAGAACTAAAAAAAACACAAAACAAAATAACAATGACGGTAAAATAACCACGCAATAAGCTCTCTGTTTTTTCCCTTCCTTTCTCTTGATCTCTTGTCTCTTAATTTTTTTTCATTTTTTTTCTCTCTCTTTCTTTATTCTCTTGCTTTTGTTTTTTCCTCTCTCTCTCTCTCTGTAATAAAATTAGCTGCTTTTTTTTTTTCAAGCTCACAGCGGTAAGTTTGCTAGAGTATCTTAAGGCATTACATCGACACACTTGAGTTATTTATTATCGACTCATTGACCATTTATTTATAGCGTTTATTCTTTATAAACTCTGTTTAGTGTTCAGGTGCTGATCTAGTGTTTTTTGTTTGTTTGTTTTTGTTCATTTGGCAGCAAAAAAAAAAAAAATACAAGAATAAAGACTTTGGTTTACATTTTTGAGAAAAAGTTTTTTTTTTTTTTACTTTGTGTGTGTGTGTAGATGCGCGTAACTGTGTGTAACCTCTCATGTGGCATTTTTTCATTTTTATTCCAACGACACTGACATGAGAGCCGAGTCTGCGGCCGCGACCCGAGTTTAAAATAATAATAAAGATTTTAGAACAAGTGATTTTTTTTTTGAGTGAGTTTTGTTCTTGAATAGTAATAAATTCAGGATATGCATATCTTTAACAGAGAACACGACAGAATACTTGGATTGATTTAACAACTCGTGCACAAGGAGTGAACTACTGTATTTGGCTCGCATGCGTTTCCTTTGAGTGCGTACCGAACTGACGTTTTTGTCACATGCTTTAATTTACCTACAAAATCGAATTACACTTTAGCTACCAAATGTTAAAATGTACTAATGAATCACCTAGGACTCCGCTTCGAACCGCGCAGAACTCATTCAGAGCCGTCAAGAACTGTCGCTATTCACCTACCAACTTCTACAAAGTTCCTACTACACCTTGAAATTTGCTCCGTAATGTCCAGACCTGCTACGATTTAGCGGATTTAGTCTCGAATACAGTTAATGTGCTGCTAGTGAATTAGTACCTATCGCCTAAGTATTATTACATTTTACTAGTTTAGTTCACAGCATGGGATTTATCCAAGGATTTAGTATCTATTAGATCTTGAGCGCAATATTTAGTAGTTTAGGTCTTCATGAGCACTAGAGCTCAAAGCTCTCTGTGTCATAACTAAACACGGTCTTTTTATACAATCTTGAGATTGCACTGGTTTAACGTTAATTTTAGGAATGTGAGGAAATCCCTCTGAATCCTGTAACACAGAATTTCCATCTACAGTATCTACTAGGAAAACAAATAGACAAAACAAAGACCCCTCAACTTTCAATTCCCAACTGAAAGACTAAAGATCTTTCACCTTCCAGCCTGCATTCAGCATCGTGTGAAAAGGAAAATGACTTTATACCGTCAAGAGCAAAATAAACAGACTTTTCATTACTTTAAATCCGTTTCAAGAAAGTGAATAAACACCATGAACAGAAAGAACAAGGAGAGTTTGCTTAAGTCTCATACTTTAATAATAAATAATAAATATTAAAGTGCTCCAGAATAAAATGAAGAAGAACAAATAATAAAACAACATTACACCGGTATATCACTTATTATTTTCCTATAAAACCAAACAGACATCACACTGGAGATACAGTCTGCTCGTAACACAGTCCGATTTAAGTGGCCCGGCTTCTTGTCCTGTTAAAAAAAAAAAAAAAAAAGACAAATTGTAAGTGTACAAAGTGTATTATATTAATAAAGTTCAAGTTCACGTTGTTATTTACTCTTACCTTTTACTTTTTCGATTTGTGTTTGATGACCCTTGGTAGAGAAAAGAGAACGTTACGAACCAGTGATACAGGCGTTCTAACACAAACTAATAGTAACACCTGCACATCATGTGACCGATCATGTGACAGGTTGTTGGTGGTTTGAGTCTTTCAGAAACCTCCAAGGTGTGATCAGGGACATCAGGAGAGAATGTTTAGGCTGAAATGATCACTCTTCATAACCGTGCCGAGCAGAAAAGCACCTCTTGAGCTGGATGAGCCGGAATCTGTGGGCGTTAGCTCGTTCCAGGACAACAACGGACTACGACCTGGTGATAAGATGCTTTTCAGCTCACCGCGGTTATAGAGAGTGGTCAGTTGTAGTTTGTATTTTACATTTCCTTCCTGATCAGAGGTTTTTGAAATACTCGAACCAGCCCATAATGATATATATATATATATATATATAAAGATTTGTTTTTGCAGAAACTGAAGAAGAACATCTGGAGAAGAACTACAGGGAAATGAATGAACTGGACTCACTTGTGCTGGCTCCAGTCACTCCAGACTTTATTGGTGAGCGAGTCCTGAGCTCTCACACAGAACGTGTAACTCTTCCTGCTGGAGACCTTATAATGGGTCTCATTAACATACTGGCTCTAAAAATCAATCAATAAATAAATAAGTATTTAAAAAAAAAAAAAAACAGGTTTTCGTGTCATTCAGTTGGAACTTGAAGTGAGAGCGTGTTTCCTCTCAACACTTTCATGGTCTAGAACATGTGCTTACTTCTGAACTGCTTTCTGCCTGCTCATGTGACGCCTCATCACAGTCCTTGCGATGTGACACCACTTTCACTTCGTAGCGCAGCGGGAAGAACGTACACGGCCGGTTCCATGTTTTGGGGATTTCCCATTCGAACTCGTTGTTTTCAGCCTTGGTGATGTCGACCTTGCCTGGCTTGACTGCACAAAAAGGAGGAAAAAATAAAAGTCAGAATGCAGATCGACAGTGACTCATGAAAAATGTGGTGGTATGTTTTGAAGCTTTTTGTACTTTTGTTCAACAGCATGACAACCTGAAATCAGTTCCCACATTTCTTCAGACTTGTATCATGGAAGCTATTTTATATACACAGCGTTTAACCTGAGGATTCGGTGAAATCTCTCCATCAATGCACCTTTATCGATATATATAAAAATATGAAAATTTAAATTTTTTATAAATAAATTCCTAAAAAAAAAAGCACACTTATGACTTCATGGAGCTATACGTTTTTGTTTAAAATTGTAGTAAAATTAGATTAGAATTAATCTTAATAACCTTATATTTAGTTTGTTTGTTTTTCAAGAAAGTGTAACTAAATGTAACTGTATTTAATTTTTTTTTCACTATGCTAAGATATAATCTTTTGCAGTGTAGCACTGACGTGACTCGCTAGTTACGCGTCTAAGTGAAATATCAAGTCAAATCAATTTACAATTTCTTAAAATAGATTTCTAGACATATTTAACTCAATTTGTAATTTGGTCTATTGCCATATAATTGTGCAAATATTAAGCGCATATTTCTAGAAATAAGCAAAACGCCTAAATCTCCTATAATTTTCATTATATAAACTACAGTAATTGTAAAATTGTACAATTATGTCTAAATGTCTATTGTATTATAATATCTAAAAGCAGAATTAAATGTCATACATTTTATTTTTTGGTTCCCATAATAAGAAAATTTAGACTAAAAAGTTGACTATATTTGAGCAGTAAAGTATTTGCATGAGCATTATACAGTATACAGATCTATTTCATATAACCTTAATGACCGTGCCCTTGATCAGGGGTTAGAGAGGGATTTGGGATTCAGCCACGTGTTAGAAGCTAGTTAGCTTTCTAGCTCTAAGCTTTAAAAAGATACTGAAGTTAAACTAAAACCATGATGTGATCTGAGGGTCTAAGCAGGATAGAGTGATTTTTTCGCATACTTTGTCGATATATATTCTTTATAAATTTATAACATTTATATTTTGGGATTTTCTCGTCTTAACCAGGCATAAATTTTTTTTTTTTTTTTTACTTTTATGTAATGTTCCCAAGCATGCGAACAGTATTTAGGAAAGTAATAAATCTATAGTAAAACGTGTTCAGTGTACAGAACGGTGGATTCCCGTCAGCTCTTACTTATGTCATGGATGAAGAAAGCCCTTTGGTGCTCCTCTAAGCGGTACTGGTTCCGGACCAGCAGGGTGAGGTTGATGCGGGTCACCTCCTCAGAGAAGGGGCACTGCAGGTCCTCGCACGTCAGCCCTGCGTTATCGGCGTCCAGCGAGCAGTTAATGACGCTCGAGTTCCTGAGGAAGAAGCACTCAATCAACAAGGACGGAAAAAAAAAAAAAAAACACGGCAGCGAGTTCGATCGATGATTTTTGTTCTCCTTACCGGAAAGCTTGGACAAACACCACGACGCCGTTCCTTATAGGATCCCATCTCCATGAGCAGCGGAACGGCCCGCTGTAGTTTCTCGCTACGCAGGTAATGAATTCTGCGGTGAAAGAAAGAGTTCCATTTAAAAAAAAAAAAACAGCTTCTAAACAATCTTGTTAATCTTGATTGTTAGTAAATATTCAGGAGTGAACAATAATAATAATAATAATAATAATATCCGAGTTATTGTACGTCATTGAAATGTAATATTTGTACTTAAAAAAAAAAAAAAAACATTTATTCCAAATGGCTCGTTATGAATCTTAACATCTCTGCATCTCTCTTCCGGCTAATGCCTGGACACTATACAGTACTATCCAAAAGTCTTGACCCCCATCCACCCGGTTTTTCATGTTGAATTAAATGAAACATAATAGATTACATTAAAGGAACTGGAACAAATGTTTTAATGTGACAGTCCATAACGATGCAATAAACTGGTTGTTTGTGTAACAGCCTCCTCATTTCCCCTCTCGTCTGTTCCAACCCCTCAGCATTCAGCATCAGCAGTAAACAAATCACCTCCTGATCATCTCTCATCATCTGCACCTGTTTCTCACTGGCTCAGGACTTAACGTAGGAGTTTATTATTTAATTTAATTTTTTTACAATTGAATGATTCATAGGTAGGCGGCACGGTGGTGTAGTGGTCAGCACTGTCGCCTTGCAACGCCAGGGTCCGGGTTCGATCCCCGGCCAGGCTCGATTCCCGTCTCTGTGTGCATGGAGTTTGCATGTTCTCCCCACAGTCCAACAACATGTAGATTAGGCTAATTGGCGTTCCCAAATTGCCCGTAGTGTGTGAGTGAGTGAGTGTATATGTGTGTGTGTCTGCGCCCTGCGATGGATTGGCACCCTGTCCAGGGTGTACCCTGCCATGTGCCCCAAGTCTCCTGGGATCGGCTCCAGGCCCCCCCGTGACCCTGAATACAGGATTAAGCGGTATAGATGATGAGTGAGTGATTCATAGGTCACTGAATGAACTATTTTTTAAAAAATCTATCAATATGAAACTGCTCAGGTTCTGGGACCGGACTGGTAAATCAGGAAGCACGGAGAACAATTTCTCAAGACTACATAAAAAAAATACAAGAAAGTGTATGGAGCTTTGGAAGTGAAGTGTGACAAAATGTGGGGGGGTGTCAAGACTTTTGCTGAGTACTGTACATTGATCAAATGAGTCCTATTTATCGTCCTATAAAATGATAAGTAATATGAGTACTGTATGTTTTTCCATTTTAAACACTTTAATGTTGAGGACATTTAAAACTGGCAAGTTTTTGACTCTAAAACAATAAAATAAATGAGACTTTGAGACGTACAATTTCTTTACTGCAATTTGTTAAACTGTCCGCGATTTTATTTTGCTAGTTCGTCATTAGACTAGCATCGATTCTAGTTAATGATACTAATAGTTTTTTTATTAATTTTTTTACTTCTAAATGATTTGCTAGGGAGATACCCTGGTCACAGAGCTGTGCGGAAACTTACAGAGTGATGTTTTCGAATGTATGGTCAAGAATGTTTTTTCCATGTTAAATACTTTTATGTTGAGTACAATTAAAAATAAAAGTTTTTTCCATTTCACTTGAAACATTCTGTGCTTTTAAAAAACCCAATAAAATTACCTTTGTTGTCATTTCGTATCAGAATGGCCTTCTCAAAATCCAGTGGACTGACGAGCACCAGCGTGTGGTTCAGAAGGTCTCCAGATGCGCCGTGGCAGGTGAAGTTTCCTCCCAGCATGGCCTCGATGGTGACTTGGATACTGTTCCCCTTGGCAGCGATGCTTTGTTGGTTTTTCTTCCAGCTGACCTCCGTGCCTTCAAACTGATCACCACAACTCAGTCCAACTGAGGTCTTCTGTTCCATCGGGTTCCCGTTTACTTCCAAAGCAATAACTGCGACAAACGAGTCCCAGGAGGAGACTTTAGACAATCTGAATTTACTGAATGCTTTGAAAGTTCTATAAAGAAATGTGTTGCCTTTTAATGAGTTAATGCTGTCAGCATTTTATAGAGTATGAAAAAGTTTCACGACTTAAAAGTACGACTTAAAAGTATAAAGCAATCTAATGTCTAAAAGTTGGAACTTTATTGAGGAACAAAACTTTATAGCTCACAGAATTGTCAAAATGTTCTCGTTCCAAACTTTTGAAGGTTTTATAGCGATTTGCAAAATAACACAAATTTCATTTTTGAATATTACGTGTCATTTTTTCATTGCTTTTGTTGAAAATGGATATTACTTCTGTCAAACTTTGCTTTTATGATGTAAATAATGAAATTTAGAAATTAACCTTTTTTTCCCCCCGATTTTCTTCCTAATTAATTTTGTCGTGTCCAATTCCTCCCCGTCACTAGGGGGCGCTCCCACATTAAGGCTACTGCTAACCCTCAGTTGGGAGGGCCGAAGACTATCACGTGTTTCCCCCGGACCACGTGACACCAGCCGACCGCATCTTTTCGAACGCACCGTTGGGGGCGGAGTAACACACTCGGAGGACGGCGCTATCCGCCCCTTCCGCTCGTGTGAGCTCACAGACGCCCCTGATTGGCTGTAGAGCCGTGATTAATGTGGGAGCACTAAGTAAATCTCATCGCTCCCCTCTGAGAGAGCTCGGCCAATCAGCTCTCTCTAGACCTCCGGCTGCGAGAGGTTACAGCACCACCCGGGATTCGAACTCGCCATCTCAGGATGATAGCGCGAGAACTTTACATAGAAAAAATTTCTATGTAAAAACAGACAAATTTGCATATTTTCATTTATATGAGGTCTGAATAAAACGTCTGAATCGATATTTACACAAGATGTGCGGTATTTATTCTAAAGTTATGAGAAAATTAGCAAAATCTTTTAGAAATTAGCAGTTTTACGAGGTTTTTAACTGTAATCAGTTTCACATTTCGCCCCCAAATACCATAATGCTTCAATTATACGCCCCTCTGCAGCTGCGTTCTGAAACCAGAATGCTGAAATATGCCTCATAGGCTTCGCCAATTTTTATCCGATGCTGTCAAAGAGAATTTTCTAGAATGAAAAAGTACTCTATATCAGCTACTCAGCCTTGAATCTACATGGAATGTTCTGGAAAATGTGTGTGTATCCAGTACTATATTGAAAGATTTTCATTACCCAGGTCACAAACGCACTCGGAGGACGGCGCTATCCGCTCCTCCCGCTTGCGTGAGCTCACAGACGCCCCTGATTGGCTGTAGAGCTCACGCAAGCGGAAGAATAGAAAGAGAAAAATAGGTCTTTTCCACTGACTTTAGGGATAAATCATTTCTGCCCGGGAACAAGAACAAGTAAAAAGTTTGCGACAGAACAGTACATAGTGTAATGTAATACAATGAAGTTATTAGTCACCGTGTGGTTTGATAACCCGCAGCGTGCTGCCGTCCCCGACATGAAGAAGACCGAGGTGCAAGGCAAAGATGTAAATAAAATGCATCTAAACACATAAACACACTTGTTATTCACTCTTTAAGATCATACACATGTATAGAAGTGGTGTGTGTGTGTGTGTGTGTGTGTGTGTGTGTGTGTGTGTGAATAATAGAATAAGAACAAAAAATAAGAGGACGATCATAAAATAAATACATATAAATGAATATTAATATTTTAAATCTTTAACATTTAATCCTACCTTCATTCTGTGTTTGTTTTAATCCAGTCCGAGCACAATGACGGTTCTGAAACTGCTCTCAAAATGAACAACTGACTGAAGTCAGTGCAATTTAAAGCAGGTGAGAGAAAATTCCCAGCCAAGGACGAGGAAGATAATGAGGAACTGTTCAAGCCATCAACAAAAGGCATTGATTTCAAAAAAAAAAAAAAAAAAAAAGACAACACACATCACCCTTTTGGAAATTTTAAACTTCTGACCTAATTCCTCCAGCACATTGACATTTATTCAGCCTCGTTATTTTAAACAGAGACCTTTGAATGAAAAGGGTTCACTTCTGCTGGACATCACATGTCCAGCTTTAGGATCTTTAGGGTCCTTTTAAAAAAGTTTCAATATTAATCTAAAAACAATCATTACAAGCTCATTATGGTCCAAATGTGATTTTAAAATATGCTTATTATTTATTCTTGCCCGACCCCCCACACCACCACCACCACCACATAAATAAATAAATACAAATTCTGCACTTATACACCGTAAGTAATTATTCTGTCCACTAATCTGTGTCTACTTTCCTTGATGTTTTACTACTAATGAATAAATGTGCTGATTTACTTAATAGGTAAATTAAATTAAGCACTTCATTATTTTTTATTTCTTCATTTTGATAAAAGCAGTAAGCCGTGTATTAAGGTGGTTTTCTCACTGGTAGAGATCTTTTAGAGACAGATCGCTCTTAGCATCATGTCTGCACTGTGAAAAAAACAAAAAAACAAAAAACAAAGCAAAAACGATATCTGAAACGATACGTGGAAATATCTTGAATATAGTTGCATTGATGTATAATTTATTCAAATGAGATCAGGGACCTTCCTAAAACTTTGGTCGTGTCTGTTGGCAGATATTCTTTCTAGTTTTTGGAATTTATTTAGCAAAAATATCATCTGATAATATAACAAAAACAAAAAAAAAAAATCTTCGTTCTTAGTTATTTTAATTTTCTTTTTACAATTTGAGTAAAATTTGACTCTAAATCAGTTTAATAATCTTGTATTTTGTTTGTTGTAAACGTATTTTAAATGTAAAATTGTACATTTATACATTTAACTACATTCAACATATTTCCACTTGCTACAGTATGATGTCACTTTTTTCAGTGTGAGAACACCGATACTGTACATGTAACACACTTATTATTATTATTATTATTATTATTATTAAATCGCAGTTAGGATTCTTGTTGTGTTTTTGTAAGTCAGTGTTTAGTGATGTTTATTTAGGTAATTTTCCAGTTATGACTTGTTTATTTGCTCCTCTCCATTCGTAGATGGAAAAGCCATGGTCAGAAAGTGCTGTGTCGAACCTGTGTGTGTGTGTGTGTGTGTGAAATCCCATGCTTCCACACGGCTATTTTTCCCCGTTTGTGAATTAATCGGCAACAAAAACCTCTAAGCCTCAAACCAGCGTCAGGGCGACGTTACAAAAGCTGCTGAAATGAGGAAGTGAAATAGTAAATGACACAACTAGGCTTAGGTAGACTGGCCTAACATACACACACACACACACACACACACACACACACTGTACATACAAACACACAAGGCAGGGAAAAGGTATCTGGGGAAGTCAGAGATTCCTCTTGGAGGTCATTCTGAGCCGAGAACGCAAAGCAAAACGGGAAGGAATTGTGTTTGCTCCGTCTGCGTGTAAAGTGCAGAGGTGAAAGTGATGAGTGGAAAGAAGAGGAAGCGGAGTGTTTGCACAGTGCCGCGAGCCTCGTCACAATCACTGTATGACTGGATTGGTGACAGGGGGTCTTCGCGCACACCGGCTTTTATTAATACGCACTTTCACGCGAAGCCACAGGGAATTCCACAGCGCTGTAACTGTACGGACCGTCGCTTTCTTTTTCTCCCCCCATAGAATGACCCAGAAACACATCGGTATTTTAGGGGGACCACAACAAAATATTATATCACTTGACGTGAAGACATTTCTGAGATCCGTAATGTCTAAGTGTGATCGGGTCAATCAGAGCAAAGGCACGTCATGAATCCAATCCTGATGGATTCTTCACAGCGTCCGGGTTCTATCGCCGCGGCTCCCAGCGCTGGTGCCGATTCCTTCCTTCCTTCCTTCCTTCCTTCCTTCCTTGTGTATTATAATTTCCTGTCTGGGAATGTACAGTATGTCCAGTAGTTTACCTTCGCAGCTAAAAAAAAAAAAAAAGTGTTCACGCTTGTTTTTAGAAACAATCGCAGCTGTAGATGAGCTTTAACAAGATTAACAGGGCAGCGGTAGCTCAGTGGTTAAGGCATTGGACTACGGTTCAGAAGGTCCCAGGTTCACAACCACACCACCACCAAGTTGCCACTGTTGGACCCTTAAGCAAGGCCCTTAACCCTCGATTGCTCAGATGTAATGAGATAAAAATGTAAGTCGCTCTGGATAAGGGCGTCTGCCAAATGCCTAGATGTAGATTGCGTTGTTTTTTTTTGTTTTTTGTTTTTTTTTAAATGAATGAAACTCTGAGCTAATGATAACCAAGTGACACGTTTTTCCCTATTCGTAATAGATCATGTTTCGATTCTTACCCCTATTACAAATAAAATCTTTATGCAAACTAGTGGAGTAACCCAACAACCCCAGCGTGGCACTGGAAACACCAGAAGGCACGAGAGAGAAAAATCCCAGAGGTAGAAAGAGAAATGCCGTCTCGTCAGCGTGGCGCGTGCGATCTGGCACTCAAGCTTCCTCAATCGTCCCGAATCTCAGACAGACACGCGGCTCATCCCGCTTCCATCGTTTATGATCGTATCTCATAACCTGGCCAGGCGATTACTAAGCAGAAACGTCGAGCACACAACAGATAAGTGCACCCCTGCGGCTTGTCCCTGATTTTAAATGCCGAATGATTTAGAAGCGTCTCAGTTACAGTTATCACGTTACTTCTAATTCATACAACACCATTCCGAGTAATCCGATTCTAACCAAGAGTACAGAGCCATGGTGCATTTTGAGAGCCACAAATAGCCAGAATCAAACCCCTTGTTTGGCGAATGAAACTCGTTTCTGAGCGGCGTTCCATGAGTCCTAATGATAGACAGTGCGTTTAACTATCTGTGTGACTGGGCGTGTCCCAGGTGTTGTCCAGTGGTTAATGACACTGACTGTGTGTCTCGGCGTGGGTGAGAGTCGGTCTGTACGGTCCGCAGTACTGAGGAGAGAGCAGCTGCCTGACCACGCCCACATTCACGCCCAGTCACAGAAGCACTTTCAGCAACAACACACGTCTGATAACGTCACGTCGTCTTAAACAACACGCCTCACGTCTCTGCACTAATCGCTTCCGAGTCCTTCTGAATCGCCTCCGAACCGTCCGCTAGCGTTCTGTTCACCGCTAACACTTAGCTACAAAGCTAACTAGCTTCTAACACGAGGCTGAATCCCAAATCCCTCTCTAACCCCTGATCAAGGGCACTACTCGGAGTGTGGAACAAGGGAGTGTACACCCTACCTAGTGCACTAGCTTTCCATTTAATGCTATTTGGGATTCGACCCAGAAAGCAGAAATGAACCAAACTGATATTCTAAAGTGTAATAAGTGGAAAGATAAAGTAAATCTCAGTAAGTTCCTCAGGACTGTCCACCACCTCCATGGTTTATTCTCCGCTGAGAGTTTAACACTGCTTTCTGTAGTTAGGTAAATACTACTGGTCCACTTTTTAAAACTTTTTTTTTCCTTCTTCAGAAGAAAGCTCTTGCCTAATTTTGGCAATTCTTTGTGCTTTCGGTGATGATCATGCTGAAACATCCCTCGTCTGGTCACTCTGAGTCATCCTCCCCAGGCAGTATTCTGGTATCTACACAGGCGTTCATGGTTCTATCTACAGTAAATGCCACCCAACATCGCCTGCACCCACAAGCTTCATGTCATCACACTCACTAATCCGTGCTTCCTGATCAGGTTCACGCCAAACCCCAGGTTCATTTCATTTCTTGTTCATTTTTGTGCCAAAAAGGCGAGCACGGATTACTTCTTGGACGCCTGATGTGATCCTGAGCTGTTTCAGAATCTCACGTTTCCCCTGATGACCTCTGTGCCACGTCTGCAGCCAGATCAGAGCTTGATCAAGTAGCGCGCACCGGGCGCGGCGTGTTAGTTTAGCAGCACAATCACTGCTCTGTTCTGATTAGCGGTACTGTAGCTCGTACTGACTACTGCCGGTTCCTCTGATTTGTAAGTAGTTCCTGGTCTTCTTGTACACGTTTCCATCACTGAATTGAAAAATCAGATTTTTCAGTTCCTCTGCTCTATTCAGAAGAGAAACAAGCGTGTGAAAATCGATGTAGAAGCTAATAAGGATGTTCATTTCAGTTTGATTTGTTATCATAACCCGATTCCTCCTGGAGTTTTAGCATTACCGTTAGCTCATTCAGTGCTTCTCTGGCAAATGACACGATGCTGCGGAATACGCTGCGCTTTACGCTTCATAACATGATGTGCAGGTAACGCTAACTAATACTGACATTTCACACTGGCTAATTAACAGCTACTAACTGTTCCGGATTCAAATCCCAAATAGCATTAAATAATGGAAAGCTAGTGCGGTATGTAGGGCGTATAATCCCTTGTTCCACACACAGGGTAGTGTCCTTGAGAGGGATTTGGGATTCAGCCTCGTCTTAGGAGCTTGGTAGCTTTGTAGCACGCGTGAGCCGTGAACAGAACAACACCGACGGTTCAGGGGCGATTGAGAGCGACTTGTCATAGCACAGTGTGTTTTTTATGATGACGTTATCAGATGTGGCCGCGGAGTTTGATTGTGTTTGATTGACATCTGGTGATTCAGCTGTAGTCAGCTTCTCAGGGTTCGGCAAGCAAGTGATTCACTGATAGATTCCAAAGGTTTTGGACCTCATTCCTGATTCTCTTCCAAACACACACACACACACAATTTGTCACTCAACCAAACTCTCAGACATGCTCACGCCATGCTCACGCCGTGCTCACCAGGGTTGCCAGATTACACTGACACAAACCCACTCAGGCAATGATGAAAATGTAAATAAAATATAATGGAAACATCCAACTAGAACAGCATCAGCACTAGAACTCAAATGCAATCCTTTACGAAACGCATTGTTCCAGAGGAAATAATGTAAATGCAGATAATCCGTTCCAGCCGCCCAAAAAATATGACCAATATTACCAATTTATACCAACACTACTATCATGTTTTGCATATAAAAACAAATCAAAACATTTAGAAAAGACATGTAAATGAAGTAAAATATGAAATAAACAGACATTTAACCTTAAACTTAACCTTAATTTATGATTCCTCTCGGCACCGGCTGCTTTAAAAACCAACCTGAAAGCGGCTCCCTTTTCTTCTTGCTACCGTCCTTGATAACATTCTTGGGATCCATGGTGCTAGAGTACGTCTTCACTAAATCTTACACAAAATGCAAAAAAACCACTAACAAAAAAATTCGTTTTCCACGTACGCGTAACTTAGCTTTAGCAAAATTTAGTTAGCAAAAAAAAAAATGTTTAGCAAAAAATTCTTGATGCAGAATTTCGCTCGGACATTCGTATGCCGAGGAACCCGTGTAGTTTGTGTGGGTTAAAATTCGCCTCATTTTATCATCTGCCCAGAATGATGAAGAAATATTCTAGTTATTTGTTTTTATCGGTGTCGGTACCGTCTTGCTTTGAGTAACTGTGGCGGAAAAAGAAGAAACAGTAAAATAAAGAAGTAAAAGATAGTAAAACAAAACAAACAAAAATAATCGTGGTGTCTGATATTGATTGCACTTCTTAAAATATTGAGCATCTTTAATGTTGATTTTGTTTAAAACACATTTAGAAGTTCCTTGAAGTTGCTTGAAGCGTAAATGCAGCATAAAATTATATTTGTCTCTTTTTTGATCTGATCTGCGGCACAAAGAAAAAACGATTCGATCCGAGTTGCGCTATCCGTTGCACTCCGATCAGCTGTTTCACAAAAAATTCACAAAATATTGTCGTAATCATGGAAATGAAAACCTATCGTCATCATCATCATCATCATCATCATCAGCGCTCATCATTTCCAATAAAAGGCTTGTTTTTCTTGTATTCATTAACAGTCACGAGGTTTTAAATGAATCCGGGTAACATACAGGAATCTCGCCAGTGTGTGTGTGTGTGTGTGTGTGTGTGTGTGTGTGTGTGTGTGTGCAGTTTTTTCGCATGCTTGAATCCGATTGGTTAAATGTGAAAGTGTGCATTATTTTTTCATGTAACACAGCACAGGTAAATCTTAACATTTATGCGCTCGGTCTAATATCGCTGTCACTGTTGCCATAGTAACAGGGACTTACACGCATGGACACTTCACATGAGATTAATTATAAACATTTTAATTGAGTTCTTGTTTAATGAATGAAGAAATTCTGATATCATTGATGAGGGGACGTTTTTAAATTTGCTTCTATTTTGTAAGATGTTTCTTGAACATGTGTGGAAGGATGGTTTTGTGTACAGTTTTGTGGGTTTGTTAGTGTGTATGTGCGCATGTTTAATACACATGTGGTTGCTTAAATAATGCTGTAATAATCCAGTGCATGTTGTCAAAGTAAATTTTTTTATCACAGCTGTTCACAGGCTACCTCACAGCCTGACCCTATTGTTATTGTCGGGTTTCGGTTGTACTTTCTGTACACACACACACACACACACGGATTTCCTCTGGGTTCTCCAGGTTCCTCCTACCAGCTAAGGGACGTACGTAAAAGGGATTGACTTCAAGTACAGTCATTGCCACATTGTCCTGACCCCGCCCCAAGACATTTCCACATGTTTGAGAAAGCCATTAAAGGAGTTTCTGGGAGGAGAAAGTCAGAAGCCGGTCGTGAAGCAGGAAGTCAGATGGCTCCGGTGTACTGAGAAACCTTTCTGCCTTGATGGTGTCCAAGCTCTAGTGAAACACTGGGATAAGTGTATCAGTGTAGCAGCGGATTATATAGAGAAATAAAGGGAGATTCTGCGCTGTCAAAAGTCCCGCTTTGACTTGAACGCCCACCCAATTATGAAGCTGTCTTCAGGTCTTGTAATAGGAATAATAGAATCGGGTGTGAAGTCAGGAGCTGCTTACAGGCAGAGACAACACCAAGACATTTTGGACAATGCTATACTTCTATGTAACTTCGTGGTAACAGTTTGTTGAAGGCCCTTTTCTATTCCAACGTGACTCCGCCCCAGTGCACAAAGCACAACTATAAACACATGGCTTGATGAGTTCGGCGTGGAGAAACTCGACCGGCCCGAACACCGAGCCCTGAGACCTCAACCCCGTCGAGCACCTTCGGGATGAACTGGATGGAGATTGTGAGCCGGGCCTTCTCATCCAACATCAACATCTGACCTCTGTAACGGGTTCGACCCAAAGTTACACGGGCAGCACCATGAAACACGGACACGAGGCGAGGTCTTAGGGAAAAAGGAAAGGGTTAAAGGAGGGAGGACGGAGAGAAAGGGGAGGAATGATTATGTGGTGTGTGCAGGTCCGAGGCAGTGCCCAGCTGGCAGCTCTCTCTGGGCGCGGCCTCAGGTGGGAGCCTCTCTGGGACGTCCGTCGGCTGGTTGGCTTTCCCGGCTGGGATCGGGGGCCTTAACGCCGTCCTCCTCGCGGCCTTTTCCTCTCCGGCGGCCGGACGCGAAGGCGGGCTCGGTGCGGGAGTGAAGGTGCCGCGGGAGCTCGCGCAGTTCTTTCCCGCGCTGTCCTCAGCGCGGAGATCAAAGGGCGGAAATCCAGTATCCAGATGGCCGTGAGAGCATCCAGGGCGAGAGCAGGTCAGATGGAAGAAGGGGGCGGGGCTTCGAAAAGATGCCAGTTAATATTGGAGAGATCAAAAACTCCAGGTTTATATTGAGACTAGGTTATTTTCATTGTTTAGTTTTATTACATCTAGTGGAATAAAAATGCATAAAGATTAGCAGGCCTACTAATATAACAAGGTAATATATTGCAATGTAGTGTAATGGAACGTAATATAATGTTATGCAACTGTAGACGGTGAAATCTCCTGAGCTGCCAGTGATCCAGACCCCCTCTGCCCTTTGCCCTTCTTACAGCTTTTTTGAAGTATTAAAAACGACTAAAAGTAACTAATAAGAACTGAAACTGTGTGTAACTTGTGTAGTCGATTGAAATCGATAGAAATAAAAATTCTATTTTCTCTGTTAATCAGTTAATTGATTTCATAAATGCAACACTTTTGAAATGCAACAGAATTGATCTTCATTTTAGAGGAAGGAACTCCAACGAACGCCTCTTTGTGTGTTTAAGGTTGCCGCAACCTTGAGCTAGAGCATTTTAAAAGTCCAAGTTATTTCTGAATTAAAATCTGATCAGTTAAAAAGATTCATTAAATTGCAATAAAATACAATGCTAAATTATATTATATAATAATCTGAATAAAGGTGTGACGTATAGACGACGAAATTGCTTTCACGCCTTTAAACTTTTAAAATCACTTTACGCTCCCATGAACTATGTCTAAGCTTGAGACGCTTCTACCGCAGACGTGCTGGCGATAAACCCTGCTTGAGAAACCAGTGCATGTCAGAGATCATCCAGCTGATGGGTGCAGATGAGCAGGATGAGAGGTGAGAAGGAAAAAACTGAGAAATCACAGAACCATGGAGTAGAAATGTTCATATTTTAATTAAAAACGCATTCTATATCATTAAAATAAGCCAACGTTCCTGCCGTTTCACCTTCGACAGAACGGAGGCTGTTTAAAAACACAAAGTACATCCGTATATCTTCATACTGTAGAACCGCGCCGAGACCGTCAGTCACTCAGCACGTCCTTTCTTCCTCGGGCCCTACGTTCATGATTAGACCCGGTTGTAAAACACAGCACTCAGTGAGAGAGAGAGACAGAGAGAGAGACAGACAGACAGTGCCGCCATGGAAACCTGGTGGAAACGTAGAGATTCCTCCCGACACGTGACGCAGCAGCGCAGAGGATCGATGCCTCGGATCTCATCTAGATTACAGATGTAGAGCACCGAGCGCGACGTGACGCTTCCCCTGTTTCAAAGCACATGAGACGAAATCTAGACGAAAGGTCAAACAGCTGATTTATTACACAAAAGAAGAAAAAGAAGAAAAAAAATCCCACAGCTTCGCTTCTGCAGAATCTAAAAAAAAAGAAAAAGAAGAAAAAAAAAAAAGAAACGAACAAACAGAAGCCGACTGACTTGAGGATTGTTTTAAGAGTGCAGCAAGAAGTCGCTAAGATGCTCACCTGACTTAAGGAGAAACAGACATTTAAATGAACGAATGAATGAATGAAATGAAATCCTTCTTTTTATATATATTTGCTTATATTCCCTAATTAGTTCAGGAGAAGAGTTTTTCATTAAAAACTAAACGGATTACAAAAGGCGATCGTTTAAAAGCCGAGACGAGGTCTGGCTGTAGAAAAGTCTCACAGAGTTTCAGACGTCCGTATTTCAGGTCTGCCTTGCAGACATAACAAAAAAACAAAACAAAACAGAAAGAAAAAAAAAAAAAAAACAAGAAGAGAAGAGAAAGCACTTGATGAATCTTCTCACGTCCGTCTTTAGATCAGCGCGCTTGCAGTCCGGGCGAGATCTCCAACGTTCTGCAGAAAACGAGACGGAAAGAAAAAGAAAAAAGAAAAAAAAGAAGAAAAAAGCCCAGTTTTTTTTTTTTTTTTGCGTCAGTTCTCGACGGGCGGCGGCTGGCTGACGATCACCTGCACCACGTAGTCTTTGGAGATGTTGAGCTCGTGCAGCTTCATGCGGTCGCTGAGCGGCCGGCCCGAGAAGAACCAGCGCTGGCTGGACGCCTCGAGACCCTCCTGAGCCTGCAGACGCCGCTTCATGAACAGCACGCTGTCTCCAGAGCGCACGGCCAGACGCAGGTCGCGACCCGTCGAGAGACGCAGGCGCAGCTGGCACTCGTGGCCCTCGGTGGGCGGGGCCTCGGGGGCCTCGGGCGTCTCCGTCTCGCTCTTTTCCTCGATCATGTTGACGGGCGGAGAGAGGCAGTACACGGGCAGCTGGTAGCGGTTACCCAGCTCGTCATAGCACTCGGTTAGAGCACCTGGGTTTGAAACACACACACACACACACATACACACACACACACACACACACAAAAAGATATGTAGGTGAGAAATAACGGATCAGATTATGAGTTGTCTCAATATTTTAATACCAACATTCATTTTTCCCCTAACACTCAATCACGTCACCGTGAAACACATTTCAAAGAAAAAAAGAATAAATAAGAATAAAAACCCTTGTGGATTCTCCTGAAGATCAAAATCAGAAACGAAAATAATATTTCCGTTATTATTTTTCATAAATCAATCATTTCTATCATGGCCATTGTTTCATTTCATTCATTTGTTGGAATGGAATTATATATATATATTTATTTTATTTATTTAAAGTATTTGTAAGCATTTATTTATTCATAAATATTTGATACGATACTTAATATAAATGAGTAAGAATTTATTTTAACTGTACATTTCCGTATTTAATATACACAAATATTTATTTCCTTATTCACACTAAATATAATATTAAATCTTTAATATAAATATCCATTCAAATTAAATATAAAATGTTATATTTATTTATTTATTTATTACACTTGTTCATAAGTTAAATACAAACATACATATTTTTGACAAATATCAGTTAAACATGGATATTTCAGATCTCTTCTGTTTATTATTAATAGCTCAATAATCTTGATTTTTTTTCCTTTAACTATACTTCTAATTAAATTAGAAAAAAGAAGCATTTATTTTACATTTGTCAATAATTGTTTTATTTGTATTTAATTTTTTTTTTGTTTCTTTTTATATTTAAATAAAATGAAGAAATTATATAAACTATAATTTAAATAAACTAGTATTGTTTATTTAACGGATCGGTAGTGTCGGTAAAGCACTTTGAAAACCTTGCTTATATTAATAATAATTTTAATAATGATAATAATAATAATAATAATAATAATAATAATAAGGGAAGTCGCTCGGAGATGGAACGCTGCAGCAGAAACCTAAAGCAGAGGAAGAATAAAGAAGCTCCCTGGTGGAGTATCAGGGAAAGTTTCACCTTGTTGGAAATCCATGACACAAAAGGTAAATCTGCTACGGGTGTCGGTTCGTCACTCTGTGACAGTTTCGGGTTGAGGGTCATCTCTGAATGACGTCACTGACATTTTGGTTCGAGTCGAGCTCTGTTTAATGAATTCAAGATCATCATGAGTAGTGGATTAGTGGTGAGGCTGTTGGGGTTTCACTGGCAATGATGTAAGACTGTATATACTGTACACTCTCTCTCTCACACACACACATGATAACTTTCACTGAAGCACAGTGGGAGGAAACTGAAGTGATTCAAGGCCCACACGTTCCTGCCCTCGCTGTCACCCAGCACAGGTTCTCTTTTCATTTTCGAAATAATCGTGTGAAAATCCCCTCGTTTAAAGAACCGCAAACCTCAACCCGAAGCGAGAAACCTAGCTTGTGAATGATGGCGCGAGGGCCTCGGTGCAATCAGAGCGCGTGTGTGAAGCTTTCACTCGCATGGAGAAATGAGAAAAGGATCAGACACACTGTCACTCGCTTGAGATTAACACGTGTTGGTCCTAACACTGGGCTTATACATGTTCTTATTTCGACGTGCGCTTACAGCGCTTAAGTGTGTATCCGGAGCCGAGTTTGGGTGCAATGACAAGGCAGCCACTGGGGGCAGTATAGAGTCACATCGCTACTAGCCTCAAACTTTAAACGTCCACAAAAGACACCCAGTTTTTCATAACCATCTAATTTGTTTGCACTATTACAGTATTTTTCAGGTCCATTTGCAGAAGAAGGAAGTGGTTTGTATTTCCAGCAACAGAATTTCTTGATTTTAGATCGTCTAATATTCACGGTTCAAGGTTTCGCTAAATCATTTAAACTGAAAACCGACCTGTTGATTCGAAAAAATCTAAGCGATCAACAAAATCGATTTAATCACACAGCTCTATTTCTGATATAACAGCATTGAATCCGGACCCTGGAGGTGCAAGGCGACAGTGCGACATTTTAACACCTGATTCCATTTCACAGGTTAAACAAGGTTTTAGACTTTTTCTCCAGACGGGGTGTTTTTACAGCTGCGTTTGTTCGGTGTGATCTCTGCAGACGCTTAAATAAATACATTTCCATGCTGTTTGAGTAAAATATATTTATGTTTTCTTTTAAAGTAACGATCGTTTTTGGGCCACAGCCTGCTTTTCCATCATTTTTTGCCTGTTTATGGCATCTGATAGACCAGACACACACACACACACGTCTAAATATTGTCTAGCGTTTCCATTGAAGAAGCTCAGGTTTCTGGTCTCCACCTGTTCCGCCACCGGTTGGTGCGTCCCCTCTTCTGACCTTCCCAAAAATTAATTCCTAACAGCCTTTAAACCTCAGAGACTCAGAGGCCATTAAACCGACGAGGCAGTGTGCTTTCCGCGGCTGGGGCGTCCGCTGCATCTCCTCCACGTCCCAGCGCCGTGAGAAGAATGAAAAAGACCAGATGGCTCGGAAAAACACGCACAAGCGCTGGATGCAGAACCACAAACACATCACACGGAGTTACTCAAGAGCTTCTCTCAAATGTTTTACATCCTCATCAAGGACCTCTCGTAAACATACCGCAGGAAAATGGTTTACAAAACACAATGGCTTGGAATGTTGGAGGAGGACACGAGAGGAGCGTGAGAACGAAGCGGCGCTCGTACGCAAAGGGAAGCGTCCCAGAAGCCGTATCTGGTTATTGGTTTGTAGAAATTTACCAGCATTTACACTTAAACCAGAGTAATTCCTCAGGGCAGGGGTCCCCAAACTCTCCACCCTAAAATGGACATCCTGAATTCCAGATATACTGGACCATACATATCATACTGGACCATTTAGGAATTCTCTTTTAGATTCATGCCTCTAGTGGCAAACGCTTTCTTCTTATAGGAAAATCCTCCAGGCTGGAATGTTGTGATCACGCCCTGATGAGAGCAGAGGAACACTGTTCACATGCTCTGCATATTTCATATACATCTGGAAGATTAAAGGTCCCATATGTTACTATTTCGTAAACGTTCTTTAACACGGGTCCCCAAGAGAGCTGAAACACGATGCATTATTTCTAATCCCAAACCCTGAACGTGTCATTTCAATAATTAATGTAAATGAGCTCCTGCTGATCCACGTTCCTCCAGAAAACAGCAGAGCTGAGCAACAAACCGGGGGAGGGGCTCTTCTTATATGAGGTCACATTAGGGGGTGGGGGAATCCAAACTGCTTTTTTAAACTTCAGTCAATACAAATGGGGAAAAAGTTTTTTTTTTTTTTTTTTTTTCTCATGTTTTTCATTTATATTCCCCATAAGAGGTGCCCTTTAAACAAATCGTTTCGTTCCTTGGATGAGGTCCAAGTCTTTTAAAATCCGAATCGGAAAAACTGTTTAATATTAGTATTTAATAAAAGCCTGAAATAGTACATACTGTATAAGTCAGCTTAGTGGACACGGAGTCACATGGTGCAATACTTGTAAAAATATGTATACACATACTTTTATTTAGCAATTAAAAATTTTCACTACAACTTTCACACTGCAAACAAAAGACATCTCAGGAAGTGAAAAATACCTTGACTATAGGCATATTTATCTACTATTACTTATTATAAAGTGAAAATAAACCAAATAGTAGTTTATTTGGCTTAATTCTAGAAATATTTATTCTTAGGTGTTTATATATATTTATTTTGCTTCTAAAAGTTACTACCTGAAATGATCCTAAAAAATATTTTGAAAAAGCTGACATTTAAAAATCGTAATTTTGGTGTATTTGTATGTGTACGTTACAAAATAAAGATAAGTTTAATTACTTCAGACAAGATAAATCTGTACATGCATTTTATTGTAATGAACACATGGTGCAATACTTACGATAATTACTTGATTGATGACTTTTTAATTGATTTAATGTGGAAAAAAAAAAAGTATTTTATTTAAGCGATTAAGATTCAGTTAACTGTCACGTGTATCTTACAGCACAGTGAACTGATTGTCTTTTGCATTTCCCAGGTTAGGAAGCTGGAGTCAAAAGTTCAGGGTCAGCCAGGCTACAGCGCCCCCTGTGGCAGACAGGGTTAAACGAGGGCAGCATCGTGCTGAGCCTCGAACCCCCGACCTTAACAGTTTAAAGTGATGAAAGTCATTCAATCATTCATCTTCTACAGCACTTCTCCTGTACGGACCGAAGGCGGGGTACACCCCGGACAGGGTGCCGAGCCGTTGCAGGGAAAGTCTTAACGATATCTACTGTTAATGGAGGTCCGGTTGCTTGGCATGGTGAATAAGCGCAGTAAAAAGTAAAGTACTGTACACGTGCATGTACTCATGATCTCAAATTCCGTCTAAAAATAAATGCGGAGAACTGAAAGTACAACCTCATGGCTTGACCTTTAATCTCAGCGTGTACTCATCGCTGTAAAAAGAATCTTCTGAGCTTCTGAGCCCGAAGCCACGTTAACTCTGAAGAAAGTGATTTCTGACCCCCCTGTTGAGATCCTTCCTTTAAGTTCAGCCCTTTCAGGGAAATGTGGAGCGCATCATCGCTCACTATGACTGATGTTTCGCTCTGCGACATCACAGGGGACGCGAGCATGACGTGGGGCAGAAAGGTTGGAGCTGCCCGCAATGAGGACACCCGGTGCGAAGACCCCACTGACCGCTGACCTCGTTTCTGTAACCCGTGCTGGCGCGTCCCCCTGCTGCACCAAACCACCAAAAAAATAAAAAATAAATCAATACTGGACCTGAATGCCATCATAACAATCTCACAATAACGCCACCTGCATGTAGAAGACGGGTATTTCAGAGACCGAGCTGCAGGATCCTACTGTACTTTCACACTTCGGTTTTGTTATGAACGCTGTACGAAACACACAATACACGTAATCTGATTGTTTTTATCCCCCCAATTCCAGTTAACGTTCAGACCCACTTTACTTTTCTATTCATTTTTAACATCTCAAAAGAGACATAAAATAATAATAATAATAATAAAATAATTTGATGCTTTTATAAAACAATTAAATAATTGAATCAGAACACTGTATATTATAATTACACAAGTGAAGCTCGAAAAATTTGAATATCGTGCAAAAGTTCATTAAAAGGTGAAACTAATATATGAGAGACTCATTACATGCAAAGCAAGATAGTTCAAGCCGTGATTTGTCATAATTGAGATGATTATGGCTGACAGCTCATGAAAACCCCAAATCCACAATTTTGCATTACTGAAATAAACAAACTTCTTCACCTGGATACACTTATTTTATTTACATTATATAAACACATTCCACTTCATCTCCAGCCAAGTATATAATATTCTATAATTCAAATTGTAAAATAAATTCATATTAATATTTTAATGTAAAAGTTATATAAATATGTATGCGTATGAGGACACATAAATGTTATATACAAATTTGTAAACAAAATACTTTTATTTTGCAATTTTATTTTTTCACTACAACTTTCACACTGCAATCAAAAGATATCTCAGAAAGAGAAAAAAAAAACATAATTTTTATGTACTATTACTTATTATAAAGTGAAAATAACCCAAATAGTAGTTTATTAAGCTTAATTCTAGACACATTTGATTATTCTTAAAGGTTTTTTTTTTATTAGCCTTTTTTTTTAAACATACAAGTTACTCCTTAAATAGATCCTAAAAATAGTGGCATTTAAAAATATTATTTTTTTGGTGTATTTGTAATTGTACGCTACAAAATAAAGATAAGTTTAATTAATTAGATGATAGATGTGTACATGAATTTAATTGTAATGAACAATAAACGTTTGTGATTTCAAATTGTAAAATGTATTTAACTTTTATTTAGAAAATATTAGAATTATTTTCACACTTTTAAATTTAATTGCTAAAAAAATAAATATATAAAAGATATGTATCTATTATAAAATATTATACATAGAAAATATAAAATTGTATATATGTAAATATATATAAAAAATAATCATATTTTCATATATGTCGAAGTGTTTACCGTGGGGAAGAGTGATGCTAGCTCCGTCAATGATGGCCTGAGCGAGCTCGTGGTCGTTACTCTCGAAGGCCTGCGCGGCGGCCTTGAGCGCGTCCCAGATCTCCTTGCGGCCCTCGAAAGCGGGCGCCGTGTCCCAGAATTCATCGCGCTTGCTCCGCAGTTGGCCGTCCGTCATGGGGTAGTCGCTCTTCCATTTGGGCTTCTCTCTTTTCAGGGGCTGGTTACGCCCCAGGGCCACTACGCCACAGGACAGGACAGCACAGGTCAGGGTACAGGTCAGGACAGGGTACAGGACAGGACAGGACAGGGTACAGGACAGGAAAGGGTACAGGACAGGGTACAGGTCAAGACAGGGTACAGGTCAGGACAGGGTACAGGACAGAACAGGGTACATACAGGTCAGGACAGGTCAAGACAGGGTACAGGACAGGACAGGGTACAGGTCAAGACAGGGTACAGGACAGGGTACAGGTCAAGACAGGGTACAGGACAGGACAGGGTACAGGTCAAGACAGGTCAGGACAGGGTAGAGGACAGAACAGGGTACATACAGGTCAGGACAGGTCAAGACAGGGTACAGGACAGGGTACAGGACAGGACAGTGTACATACAGGTCAGGACAGGACAGGGTACACGTCAAGACAGGGTACAGGTCAGGACAGGGTACATACAGGTCAGGGTACATACAGGTCAGGACAGGTCAGGACAGGGTACAGGACAGGGTACAGGACAGGACAGGATAGGACAGGGTACATACAGGTCAGGGTACAGGTCAGGACAGGGTAGAGGACAGGACAAGACAGGGTACATACAGGTCAGGGTACATACAGGTCAGGACAGGTCAAGACAGGGTACAGGTCAGGACAGGGTACAGGACAGGGTACAGGACAGGGTACAGGATAGGACAGGGTACAGGTCAGAAATTGGGCGTAAGTGAAGTACATTAAACACATGTTTAACTAAAGCGGATTTCCATGTTGAATTAAGTTAAAGATTCTTTTCAGCATTCAGAGGAATTAGTACTACTACAGAACTTTTAACAACTGGTCACAATCACTGAAATTCATCAGCAAATGTATCACGATAACCTTCTGATACTAAGAGTTTATGACCAACAACTAAAGTGACAAAGTGACAGTATTCTGTAGGTCTACAAGACCAAGAACAAGACCAATCCTAAACAAACACCCGCTGGATGTCTCGTTAACTCAAACGCTCGGACGCTAAACTTATTTTACACAAACTGTTTTCAGTCAGTAGAATCGGCCTGAATGCTTTAGATGCGACTCTAAGCCTGGACTCGGAAAATTAACTCTTTAACATCGACTTAGGATTAACTGAAAACATGTTCAGGACTTAAAATAAATAAATAAATAAAAATAAAAATAGGTGGAGACGATTTAGTTATAAAATCACATTGCAGTTATTTTGACACGATATGCAAGTATGAAATGTATGACTTAGTATTTAAACATATTTAATTAGGCTAAGAGCAAATAATGGCCCAAATGATCACATTAAGATCATTTTGATCAGGTCATGTTGAAACATTTGAAAGATATAATAGTGAAAGATATTTTTTTTATCAGAGCTGTCGATATTTATTTCTTTTTTTAACGCAAATTAATCACATACCTAACTTTGACCATAATGGCTTCCCATAACAGTGGCGCGGTCACCCGACGTGGATGATAAGATGAACTGAGGAAACATCACCAGGTGCTGAACGGCAAGTTTAATTATAAAAAGCTTCTAGATGGAAGTTTGGATAAAACTAAAGTTGTGTGCTGGAGTGGGGGGGGGGGGGGGGGGGGGAGGGGTTATGGGGGGAGGGCTGATATTTCCCCGATTTTCTCCCTAATTTAGTCGTGACCAATTCTTCCCCGTCACTAGGGGGCTCCACATTAAGGGTACTACTACCACTCAGCCGGGAAAGCACTAAGTACCTCTCATCCCTTCCTCTGAGAGAGCTCGGCCAATCAGCTCTGTCTAGACCTCCGGCTGCGAGATGTTACAGCATCACCCGGGAATCAAACTCGCGATCTCCGGATGATAGGGCAGGCACTTTACCACTGCACCACTAGGAGGCCCAGAGGAACTATCTTTACAAGAATACATTTACTATAAGACGTGGGAGCGCTGGCTCAGGTGGCTAAGGCGCGAGGTTGTTGATTTTCGGGTCTGAGGATCCGTGTTCGAGCCCGGCCGGTCTGTTTCCTTCTAATTATGATTAATCACACACCATAGCTGTGATTAATTAAATTTTAATCGATTGACAGCACTTGTTTTTATACAACGTTATTCAAATAATACAGTTCTGATTCATGGACGTTCCAAAAACGAGAAAGTCACAAATCAATGCTAAAAAAAAAAAAAAAAGCTATAAAAAGCTGGCAGGGCAGCAGACGCCTTGGAGAGATTCTCCTCTTCTTTCCATCTCACTAACGGTCTCCCTGCGTCACGCTTCTGTTTCCAGACCTGACCCGAGTCTGCTGAAATAGCTGAAATTCCCTCAGTCGTTACGCCGGAGACCAAAGCAGCCGTAGCGCTTCAGAAGAACCCGAGGATCCTGGCTCAAACACAGACGAGGAGGGAGGAAAAAAAAAAATATATATATATATATATATATATATATATATATATATATATAAAACTACTAAAGTCTCTGGCTGCTTTTCACAGAGACTGGATCTCAAACACTGACCTCAGACGCCCCGCGGGGAGAGACAGCGATTTATCAGGGAGAACATCTGCCTGCTGTTATACTGCGCTGGAGTCAAGGACGGGTTTAAGAGGGGCTCAGGAGTCGAACCTTACGGCTAAGTGTAAAGGGTGCAGGATCATCACATGACATGAGAAATAAAAAAAGGGAATCACAGAGGTACAGACGTTAGCGTAATTAAGCGGTTCAGAGGTTTGGCTGGGGGGGGTCGGTGCAGTGATGGTGTGCGAAATGATTCCAGGATGATAATATTACTAAGCATTAGGGACGGTCATCACCAGGGACCGCCCGATACGATATTATTGTGATACATGAGTGCCGATTCGATCTGTACTGAGATTTGTTTTTTAAGTATCACGATTTTATAAACATCCGATTCAATATTTTTTGCCTTTCAAATTTAATTTCAATTCTAAACAACGTAAGAAAATCATTTGCTCTTGCCCACATTGTGGTACTTTACAGTGCGCCACCTGCAGGATTATAGCAGGAACAGCAACATTTTATCACCTCAAATAAAAACATACTGCAAATAAATTAAAAGTTTTTTTTTAAATCGATTATGTAAACCAACTACCTACATACTGCCACCTGCTGTATCGGAGGAGTTCAGATACGCAACTGTACTCGGGTACGGACCGATATTACTAATGTGAAAGCTGAGCTGCTGAAGTGTGGGGAGGGCGGGGCAAGTGTACTCATGTAGGTATGCTACGAATCAATCAAAGTCGTCATCTCAAATTGAGGTCGCGATGCTTCAACAGAATTGTCATTCACCAGAGATCTGTTCTGAAAGCAAAGCACGTTTTTTCCCCTTAAACTCAGGTTCATTCTGATTATGATGTGGGCCTCATGTAACCTTCAACAGCAGACAGAACATAAATAATTCAGTCAGCACAAAGAGAGTTTTTTTTTTACTCATGACCCAAAAAAAAAACAGTCACAGATCAGACAGAGACGTTGAACAATAATAACTTCAAAAACAATGAATAAATGCAAGGACGGCAGAAAAAACTCGACTCGACGTGATCTGCTTGATAAGTGAGGAATCACACAGAGTACAATAACTCATGGAATGACGTGAAGCTGATCATTTTCCCAATAATGATTCTTTTTTAGGACCCAAGAACTGTGACATCAACCCTCTGTTGTCATCGTGTGCGAGGGCCCTCTTGTTCTTCTAAGGATTTTTGTTCCCAAGAATCCGGGACTTTTTGAAGGCCTCAGCATGCTCAAAAAGTCAGGAAATCGCAGATAGGTTGGAATCTGCTGCCATTAGGATGCCTGAGAGTCTCACACGAGATTTTGATGCATAGCTCATACACGCTTGCACACGAAACCCGGTACACATTTACAGCTCATTGAGCTGAGCAACGTTCGCATTGGCTCTATTTAAAAGGAAGTTATTTTGGGTCGTTTGCAAAATGCACCCAATGGATTTTGAAATACTCCTCCCAGGGAATTTATCCGATTGCCAACAATCTGGGACTATGAGATGTAAAGACACTGAGGATGCAAAATTGCAGAGGGATTTTTGATATCTCAAACGGGTCAGCCGTGATGATGCCTTAAACTTATGCTGAAAAGTGGTTAATGACTTACTGTGGGACATCGTATTGAGTTATATGACATTGAATGACATCATAGTGTGGGGCTTTTTGAAAGTCTTAGCATGAAATTCCCCCTTTTCTAAAATGATGCCATAATGGTATTGGTATGTACCCTTTAAATGCACGTGCTCAGTGTGCCCACTGTCTTTCTGGTGCAGCCGAGAAGCGATGACAGGGGGTGCTTGGGCCAGCTCACTGCTTCTTTCAACTATATTTTTAATTTACCACTGATGACACTTTTTACAAGTTAGTTCCTGTTCTCGGTCAAGCTATAGCACACGCTCTCATGCAGGCAATATATGCACAATGTCACAGCACAGAAAGCAATGTTAAAAGTCTTTCCTTTCCTTTCCTCAGGAAAGGAAGACTACATTTTTTTAATTTTTTTTAGAAAGACTGGACTGGAAAGGTACTCCAACCAAAGGTACTAAGAGGGAGATGTGTAGAGAAGAGAGTGTGTGGAAGTGCCGGATAAAAGCAGATGAAGAGTTTGGGGTGCAGAACAAGACAAGATCAGGCAAGGACGTACTTGAAGTTTTTTAAAGGAAGGCTGGATTGGGAGGCTTTAAGAGACCAGGAAGATGAGGGAGTTGGCTATAATGTAACCTACTGGATTCCAACCGAGGTTAAACAACAAGAAAGAAGAAGAAAAATAAGCTTCAAAATCTCTTCTCTCATTTGAAATTAATTAGAAAAAAATGCACAAAAAAAAGAATAAACTGTCCTAATGACTTTCAGAAGTAGTGACACTGGAGACTCCGTACTGGCTACGCTTCGATTCTGTTGCACGCGGAGTTGAGTGAGTACGTTAATTTCTGGAATTTCCTTCGGGATCGATAATGTATCTATCTAAAGTGGACCTCGTTATGCAAACATTCAGTTTTCAGTCTTTTTTTCAGTCTCAGACCAGTTCTTCCTTTATTTGGGCACCATTTTTGAAACCTACAGTACAGTATATATCGGCTAACGCCTAACCCGGGCTTCTTTAGCTCTTAAGCTTTAGCTTCATTCGCACTAGCCTAGCCTTCTTCAACTTTTAGCTGGGTTTGAACTTTTTGTACAGCGAAACACTGAAGACGTAATCATGAATTAATGTCCTTGTACATATATACACACACACACACACACACACACACACAAACAGTACATAATGTGCTACAGAGAAATGTTTATATCCCCGTTATTTATTTCCCCTTATATGGAGAAATGAAGGAAAAGGTCCTAAACTGATCAGTGGGTTAAAGAGTGAGTTCTGATCCAGACACTGAAACAGTGTTCGGAAAAATAACTGAAAGGAAAAAGGAAAAAAAAGAACTTTCTCTAGTTTTAACTGACCATGTTACGATCGAGAGTGATTTTAGTATACTTGAGCTGCACATCCTTATTCCTATGTAACTTTAAAGCTATTCCTTTATGATGTCACAGATGTGGTTTATTTAAAAGCACTTAAAGTCAGCAACCTGCTTGTGCCCGGGTCAGCTTCATGACATCATATTATTATTATTATGTCATGAAGCTGACCCGGGCACCCTAACCTAACCCTAACCCTAACCTTAACCCACTAGTCCTGCACCGTTTGTCGTGAATGAGGTTTGTCGTGAATGAGGTATCAAAACGTGCGGCTTGTTCCGATGGGGTGCTATGACTTTTCTAAGGGGTGGGCGGTTATTTGCCCCTGCTTAACCGCCCCAAAAAGTCCCATAGACTTAACATTGAGACCAACATCAGCTATGACATCAGCTACATCTATGACTATGACATGAGAAGCTCTATGACGTAACGGCAAAGCACCACTCACAGTTTCTTCAGAAAATGTGCCTCTCTAGTTATTATTATTATTAATAATGCATCTTGTTAATTTTTACAGCTGGGGGACAACTGCGCAGCAAGACAGAACCACTTAGAATTCACCTGAGCCTGTTATTACTCCCTGAGGGGCGCCTGTGATTTAAAAATAAGAAAGAAAATCCTGTCCTGATGGTGCTCAGGTTTGAGTCAGGCTTTCACACACTCACACATCATAATGGCAGATTTAAATTGCAGGATATTCTACGTGATGTTTTCGTCACAGCCGCAATCCCGCGCCGCAGAAGACGACCTCTGGCTGAAAGTCTACTTACTGTATGTCCCTCTGGGAACAGCATAAAGACACCATGGAGACGAACCTGGACCACACTGAAGACTACAATTACTATGACAGCTCTATCACTGAAACTGCCAGTCCTCTTTTTTTTTTTTGCACTCATGTCTTCATCAGTGAACAAATCAGACTTACTCATCAAACTAGAACACACTTCCTGCTTACACAACTGCACTGTTTTTTGTCCTCGGAGCACACCACACACACACGCCACACACACACACTTATAGATGGGGTTTATTTATCGTAGCGTCTGATGTCCCCCTGATGACTCTGTGTTCCTTTTTTTCAGTCTGGTTTCTTCTGAAGGTTTCTTCGTCATGTCGTCTCAGGGAGTGTTTCCTTTAGCACCGTCAACTCCGGCTCGCTCATCAGGGACAAACTACACTTTATTTTCTGATATGTTCATTGTCTTTATTCCTCCAAATTCTGTAGAGGAATGCGATGGTTTAACCGTAAAAACAACACGTACAGGTTTTAAAAAAAGAGCGGTTTGTTACGATTCAAACGGGTTAAACCTCAGCTTTGGTTCAAGAATGATATTTTCTGTCAATTTAAATGTCAACAATGACATAAAATACAGCGGCACCTCGGCATATGGACTTAATCCGTTCTAGGGGCGGGTTCGTAAGATGAAATTTCGTATTGTGAAACGCTTTGTCCCATAGGAAATAATGTAAACGCAGATAATCCGTTCCAGCCACCCAAAAATATGACCAATATTACCTATTTCCAACACTATAATTATATCTTTGTATACAAAAACAATCAAAACATTTAGAAAAGACATGTAAATGAAGTAAAATATGAAATAAATAGACATTCAACCTTAAACTTAATCTTAATTTATGATTCTTCTAGGCACTGGCTGCTTTAAAAACCAAATTAAAAGTGGCTCCCTTTTCTTCTTGCTACCGTCCTTGCCAACATTCCTGGCACCCATAGTGCCGCGTCTTTACTAAATCTTACACAAAATGCAAAAAAAAAAAGTAAAAACTCAGTTCGCTTGGTTTTACATTGACGCAAACAGGTTTTGATCGGCTTCCAGACATATGTACAACTTAGCCAGCGTTCGGCTCGGGTCAATGTGCCCCAAACGCTACACACTCTGAGGTTTCACTGTAAATGTTGGACTTGAATGTGAATTTTTTCCTTTAGAAACAGTAAATGTTTTTTTTAAAAATCAGGCTTTCCAGCAGGGATTCTTGGTTGACGAAACTTTGCGGTGATGTTAATTTGGCAACGTTACTGATACTGGGACAACGCTGGTATTCTGTTGTTTTTAAAAGTTAGAATGACGTTGATGACATGACGTCGGAACGACATTATCTAATGCCTCTAACACAGATGAGGAAGTCGATAGCGCTGTCCTTTGAGTGTGTTACGCAGCCCCCAGTGGTGTTTGTGTCCCAGTTGGACATGACTAAATTGGGAAAAGTCCCTCGAAAAGTAAAAAAGAACAACAAAAAGAAAAAGAAAACCATCATCGTCCTAATGGTGAATGTCATCGCAACGCCGATACAACCAGATACCAGCGCTCATCCAGTGTTAGGATAAATTCAGATCTTAGTGTTTATGTGTTCAGGATAAAAAGTCAGAACTCATACTGTCTGATGCGCAGTCGTAGGTAATGAAAACATTTAATTATTTAGTTTTATTCCAATTAAGTAACTAGCTCATGACATGTTGTTACACCATGTCCGATATCTCTGACTGGTACTCATTATTATTTTATAATTCAGTTTTCAGCATTGGCGGATGAAAGGTTCTTTATGGGAAGCCTGTGGAGCACACACACTCTCTCTCTCTCTCTCACGCGGAGCACACGGCTCAAACCCGACATGTGCGAACAATCAGCCTTCTTTTAACGAGCATCTGAAGTGAACAGGCCTCGAAAAAGACTTTCAAGATCTGCACAGAGCACGGCGCTGATTCAGACTCGTTCGCTCAGGATTACGGTGTGAATTTCATTTGCAGAAGAATCCCAAATGAGTGTTTAGCTGCAGTGTGTGTGTGTGTGAGAGAGAGATGGAGCGGTCACATTAGCAGCCGCGCTATTAAAGCGCGCGGTGACGTGTTTCAGGCCGCGTGAGCTTCTCATCAGGACGACACGACGTGCCGTTGACATCTGGGAACCATCGCCTCGACCAGACCGACATCCTCCTCCACCTCGCTAGAAAAAAAAACACAGATCTTATAATACACGCTCCACACGCACAGCGCGAAGGTGGAGAGAAGAGAGCTGAGAATAACTCTGAACAGTTTATTCTGTCTGAGACGCGGAGCCGTGCCTGCGGTTGGGCATCAGTATTATTCCACTGTTTAATTGAATAAGATAAGATTATAAAAAAATATATACTCTTACGGAATTGGAAAGTGGCCATGACAGCACATCCAGGTGACCCCCACAAAATCACAGTCCAGAGTTACCGTCCTCAGTTGTTCACAGATTTTTACTCAGAATCTGACTAATCATTGACTAATCACCCTCTGGAATTGAAACTATTAAGAACAATGTTATTTACTAATTTTGTAACATAAATATTAACATAAATTCAGCTAAATGTCCATATAAAATATAATACTGTATAAACTTTTTAGTGTTGTACAGAGAACACAAAGTGTCTGTAGAGGAAAACGCCACTTGTGATGGTGAATTATTACCGTATTTACCCCACAGGACTGACACCAAAGAAAACACGCTCGCATGAGTTATGGTACATACAGAGGGGTAACAGCGGTATTATACGTTCTAGCAGTGCAGGAGACACAGCAGTACAGTACTGTACAGTGTACGCATTTACCTTTACATTTATTTATTTATTTATTTTAGAGCAATGTATTAAGATGAGTTTGAAATTAAATTACAGTGGAACCTTGGATTACGAGCATAATTCGTTCCGGAAGTGGGCTCGTAATCCAAAATACTCATCAATCAAATCAGGTTTTCCCATAAGAAATCACGAAAACTCTAATTATTTGTTCCACAGCCCAAAAAAAAACATAAAAATAATTAATACAATCTATAAAGTGAAAATAAAACAGATTAACCTGCACTTTACCTACAAAAAAAAAAAGTAAAAAAATAAATCACGACAGATAAGTGTTTCCGTTTGTGCGTGTAGGAGCCGTGTGTGTGGGTGTGTGTGTGTGTGTGTGGAATTAGCCCCTTACCTCGCCTCGTTTTACACAGTAACACTCCTCCCTCTCCCCACCTCGCTTTCTAAGTTTCACAACAAACACACATGTTGTTTATACAAGATGTTGATTATAGCAGTAAGTGACGAGCACTAAGACCCAGGGGAGCAGGGGAGACGATTACCCACAATTCCGCAGACCAAGAGTGACGCTCTGTGTCAAAATAAGACGCCCATACGTGATACATGATACTTTGCACTCATAAACGAACACTTGCTCGTTTTTTAAATAAAAATTTATTAAAAATCTTTGCTCGTCTTGCGGAACACTCGTAAACCACGTTACTCGCAATCCAAGGTTCCACTGTAAAGTGTTTTGGAAGAATATTTAGGGTTTAAACTATAAAAACAGGCCTTTATAAGCATTTTTTGACCTCATACAAAATTCAAATTTTTTTTGCTCTAGGAACAAAACCCTGGTGAATTCCGGGGGGGTTGATTGTAAATACGTTTTCCGCCCATTAAAAATTTAAATAATCAGTGGGGAGCAGTGCGTTGATTCTGTGGCAGGTGACACAAATGAACCAGTGTGCTCAAACTCCATGCACGCAGAGTCCGAGGCGGAAAGTGAATCCGGACCCTGGAGGTGCAAGGTGACGGGGCTAATCTTGAATTGTTACAAAAAATAATCCTGATACGTCACTGAATTTTTTTTTTCCTAACATTTTTTTCTTCATCATTTAGTGTTCAAGCGCATTAATTTGGGTGAACTAGAAGTAAAAGCATCAAAGCAACTTATCTTAACTGATATAGATCTCATTAGTTTCTGAAATTCCTTGTTCAGGACATGGACACTGTGTCCTTGTCTAAGTAATATATCATAGCATCTGTGATTATTTATTTTTTATTTTTTTTTTTTATCCCTGTGATGTTTCCTCTTTCATGTCCTTAAACTACTCCTCAGATATTTCAAGGTAAACGCTAGCAGGGAACAATAGAAAATCACACAAGCGTCCTTTATAATGCCTAATAACCATGTGCTTACTGGATCCGTGCCAAACAAGGAAGTAAACAGGAAACAAGCAACAGATTAGTGACCCCTGCTGGACAGGTGCAGTATGACAATGATGAAGCGTGGGGTGGGGGGGGGGGGGGGTGGGGGGCTTAGTGTCGGTGGTTGAATAGGTTTGTTTAACAGCCTCCTGATGTCAAGAAAGGCATTTCATGTGAATGTTTAGAGACAAAAAAACATTAAAAAAGGCTTCTGCGAGACCAGATTTTGTCTGTTAGTTTTATTTATCTTAAAGCCGTGGAACATCTGGAGAGAAATAAAAAAGGATCTGTCTCTATTATACATATACTGTATGTAAGTGTGTGTGTGTGTAACTATGTGAAACTCTGGAACGAGAATACAACCACACCCGTGATATTTTTTATGATGCGATGAAGCATGAAGGAGCTCGGTGCCATCTGTGTGTTTCAGATCCTCACCAGCTGGGTCACGTGTCCCAGAGGGCAGAGGACGGCAGTGGAAAGAAGACGATGGCAACAGATGTCTCGTTTACGTGAGCGCTCGCTTCTGCTTGGATCACATGATAGGAGGCAGGTCAAGTTCTGCCTCGTCTCGCACGACGAGGAACCACAAGTGCCGCGCGGAAGGTCCCTTTTGATCTGTTGTGTTAACTCCGGGTTTAGACAATATTCTGTTTGAGTTCACTTCGTCATGCCTGAGCGCTGCGTACATTCCTCTCAAAACTATATGATTTTAAACCAAGCTGTAGATCATAGCTAGGTGTTCGATTTGATTTCTGGGAATCAGCACTTTCAATTCAACAGCACTAATTGTTTTTGTCTGATTTGTCTCTTAAGCAGCTCTATTTCCTACAAGTTTTGAAATATTAAAACTAATAAAAGTATCGAATTAACACCGAAATGCTGCGTAACTCGTATTGTTGATTGTTTAAACGTCACATTCTCATTCAAAGCCATTTGAGCGCTGAGGTTCTGCTCCACACTCCAGTCCAGTAGGTGGCGATATTGCGCCAACTGTCCATAAAAATCAAAAGAAGAAAATGAAGCCATGATCATCTCGGCAAATTTGAGTACTTCATCTAAATAACATGAAAATAAAAAATGTGTAAATCTGTTCTGAATCAAAAACCGATCAAGTTTGATGACATCATACAACTGCACGATTCCGCTTACAAAGTGCGTAGTGTTCTCTACGGCTAAACACGAAATGAGAGAAGGTGCTGAATGTCAAATGAAGCATTTATGAAGGAGACTTTGATGCTCGAACCGATATCAAATTTTCATTTCATGATTATTGCTAACAATTTTACCATCTTACGCTCATCTCCTACCTTCATTCTGATAAATCTGCAACGATTTATGATACGAGACTTACTCAAATGTTTAAAAATATATTTTTTTAGCTAAACAGCAAGATAAAATATGAACAATAATACAGTACTGTGCATCCTGAAATCAACCTGCGACAAATGAGTGAAACACGTGACTCTTACTGGAGAGATCACGACACGACACGTGACGACCAATCAGTGACCTGGACGAAGATGAAGTACAATGCTGCATAATGCAAAACAGACCAAAGTTTCGTATTTCACCTCACACACACACACACACACACACACACTGTCATACTGTCCTTGAAGACAATCAATACGGTATGTTCTTGTTAAGTTATGAGCAACATCAAGCACTCCATCCAGCGCTCTGTACAAAAAGTACAACATTAAAAAAGATTATTATGAAATATTAGTTATATTCATTCACTCATTTGTCTGCAGGTTAATAAAAGTTGAAGTGAAAAAAAAAAACATAGTACACACATAATAAACATAGTACAATACGTTTTTCTTCTCTACTATTAAAGAGGGTTAAACTGGTAAATAGAGTTGGGGGAAATCAATTTAGTTACGTATCGTCATTCTTTTGTGTGAAGGTTTATTTATCACCTACATTTTTTATTGATATGTTTGTATTTGCTGAGTTTTACAATTGTAATAAAATCTGGGGGAAAAAAACTTATTTTTTTCTATAATATTATTTATTTATTTTTTTTAATAAAAATCCTGATACTTACAGAATCGCAATACAAACGGAATCGACAGTGACGTATAGTGATAATATCGTACCTGGTGATTCCCGTCCCCAATAGTAAATAACAGATCTCTCTGTTTGTCATCTTTAACTGGCTGGAGGTGTTACCGAAAAAGCTTTGATGGAAACCAGCCGTACCAGTTGCACCTTCACCTGCGGGCTGACATCAGAACTTTCTGCCGCCTTATTTGCATTGCGGTGTGATTTATTAAAAGGTAGCACAAACATGTTGCATAAACAGTACAGCGCTTTTGTTCAAAGTTTTCTCCTGATTCCTTACAAAGCTCTCTCTCTCTCTCTATTTCTCTTTTCCAATCTATACCCGAGACTGTTAATGTTTCTGACCGTTCCTTCCTTGAGCCTCTATCGTTTATAACTAGCACTGCGAATCAGACGCAGACTGTTGATACAATTCAATTGGATTCTCAATTCAGTTCGATTGTGTAGCACTAGTGCTAATTGTCTAATCATGGTATAGTTTAAGAAAGACGTTTATTTTAGACAATTCAGTGTTCGAAAGTTTACCTAAACAGTTTGAGTGTGAATCAATTCTGAATCAAAAACTGGCCTATCAATTAATTAATTAACTGAATCAATCAGCAAAAGATCAATTAAATCGCACAAGTTACTGTACAAATCTTTAAACCTACAGCAACATTCAAATGGTTCATAAGGGATGTTAAGAACTAACCACCATTTGATAAATTTATGTAATGAAAATAACAGATTTAAAAATGTACGAAACGGTAATGTTTTTCTTGCACAATACTTTTCCTTAGCTCAACCAGCTATTGTTTTCTGCACCACCAGAGGGCGCCCCTGCACTTCGGGAGGTCCATTTCTCTTTGAGGGTTTTTTTTGTTTGTTTGGTTGGTTGGTTACAGTATTTAGATTTCATTTACTTTTAATAACTTTTTAATCATTTAGATTCTTTTGATTTGTGATGATAGAAATATTTAAACAAGTCAGGAAATAATGTGCATCTTGTTATTAATCAATTATCGATAGTTTACTGTCAATCACTCAGGAAAATGAGTGAAATTCGCAACAGTAGTTACTACGGTAGTAGTAAATGTCATATTAACTGCTGATAGTGAACGTTAAGGACGTTGATGTTGAGATCACAATCAGTTCTGATGAAGTGACGAAGGGGTCACACTAAAACAGAACTTCTTCAGCTTTTACTCAACGCTCGCTTGGTTCATGTAAAACTTATTTACGCAACATCCCTTTATCCGTGTCATTGTACAACAACAGGATCGTGGTATTGTGACACGGCCGAGGTCGCACCCCTGCACCACAAGATCCAACAATAATGATTAAATAATGATTCGTATACAACAAACTCATTTTTGTGCAGCACTTGTTTTTATATTCTCTATAGCAGACCATATTTTTCATCTGTTGTCCTTCTGGCCTCTCCTCAGGCATTTGTTTTTGCATCTGGCGCTCGCATGACGCTTTAGTCGGCTCACATTTCAACGTCTGTCTGCACACACCCAGTAATACCTGAGGCATTTGATTCGATCGGGTTTAATCGAGAATCCTAAACTGCATTAAGAAGCCTCAGAGTGCTTTCACATGTCGCAGTCTGGTTACTGAATCTGAATCAGAGCGACATTTGATACTTTCGTTCGGTTCGTTTGCTATTTTGGTTTCGGATTGTTTCCACACTAAGTAAATGAACCGAAAATAAAATGTGAGGTGTGGCAGGGCAGAAAATATACATATAACACATTTGTTTTTTTTTTTTTGGCTCTCTTTGATAACGTAAAAAAATAATAATAATTATGAAAAAAAGTGAACCGTGCTCGAGTACGCTTTGACTGGATTCTCACCCGCAAAAGAGACACCAAAATGAACACAGATCAGGGTTCGATTCAAACTGAATGAACACAGAATATGTCAATGCACACACACACACACACACACACACACACACACACTTTTGAGGTATCTTAGGAGGTATGTTGAAGGCTCAGCTATGATATGGTTCCCCTGGTAAATGTTTGTGCCAAAGAAGCTACTTTGTTTATACAAAAGTTTATGAAACATGGATCTGGTCAATCTGGCTTCCCTAAAAACTTCACATTGCCAACTTGGAGAGATGATTTTATAGGAGCCCCAAGAATGGGCTTTTTTTTTTTTTCTTTTCTTTTTTTTAAACCCTATACTGTTTGGCTTCAAACTATAATAATTTAAAATGCTAATTATTCATATTTCTTGGAGTATTGGTATTAAAATCGGATTAAGCTTCTGGAAGCATATGACCTGTAAACATTGTTGCTTAAATTATAAGATAATTTATATTATATATTATATATAATATAATATATTCAATAAATAAACAAAATAATAATAAAAAAGAACCTTTAACACCAGCATCATGCTCTGGCTATTAGGAAAGAGCAATTTTTTGTTTGTTTGTTTTTGCTTTTGCAGTGCCGCTCGCGCGTTCACACGTGACTGAGGCGGGTTGTGACGTCGCGTGCGCACGCGGGCCATACCGTTTCCCCGGCAGCATCCTTTGTCTCGTTAGCCACGCCCCCTAAAATGATGACGCGCTACTGTATGTATGGCGTTGATCAAACAAAAGCCATCTGTACCGGAAGTCCTCCAAACAACAACCCTCTTAAGAAGCCGTTAACGCGCGCTGACCGCCACCGGAAATGCAGCACGGATTGGCTCGCGCGCCGTTTCCGTGGCAACACCGCGACGAAGAAGAGGAAAAAGAAAAACCGTTAGCTTTCCCTTCTTAAGTTCACCAAAGTCCTCAGTCAGCTGTTTCTAATCTAACTGGCCATGATATTATTAAACAAACAAACAACAACAACAACAAAAAACAAACATATAAGACACACGAGTTAACGAGCTGTAATTCTATATCTGTGCATCGTGGAGTTTGTGCAGAAGTGTTATATAAAGACTGACCCACATTTTGAACTAGCCACGAAGCTAGCACGGGCTCTGTGGGTTAGCCAGCTAACATGCTAGCACAAAAACGAAATATTTACAGCAAAAAAGGGGAAAGTGCAAAGAGATTAAAGCGTTTAAATGTTTAAAGTGGATTTTGTAGAGGTTGCACAGTGAGAGAGGAGAGAAGAGAAGAGACACGTTTATAGAGAGAGAGAGAGAAGAAGAGCATGTAGTGTAGAAATAATAATAATAATAATAATAATAATAAGGTTAAATATGGCGTGTAAGTTTCATGTCCTACCTCCGGTTCCGTCTGAGTTTTCGTTTAAGCTGCCGGAGGAGTCGTGCTGACTGCCCACACAGCCACCCATGGACGCGTCTCTCTCTCTCTCTCTCTCTCTCTCTGTCCCCCTCTCCTCAACCCAACGGACAGGGACGAGACGAAAGCATCAGCCGGCCAGAGGCGGGCTGCCTAGTGCTCGCTCTCTCTCTCTCACACACACACACACACACACACACACACACTGCCTTAAAACCTTAACACCCCCCCCCCCCCCCCCCCCCCGCCCCCCATCTCCAGCTCATCATCACTGTCTAAAAGCAAACACTTTGTCTCTGTGTCTCAAAAAAAAAAAAACACACACACACTTTTATATCATTCTCAAGGTCAAACAGTCACCTCCAGACATGCAAGATCTAAACACACTGTACGGTACTGTACTGTAGTCTGGTAATAAAAGACATGCACCAAAACTGATCACCCTGAGGTACACCTAGTGCTTATTTTATTTTTTTTTCCCCCCAAGCAGAATATTACAGAGTGAAAAATATATGAAACACATCAAATGAAAAACATGAAGAAAAAAAAAACATGAAACAGGAAGATTTACATAAACATATGCATCAAAACCGATTGGCCTGATTACACCAAGTACCTGTATTTATTTCAAGTACCTGTTTTTTTTTTTTCCAAGTAAAATTTTAGAGTGAAAAATACAGTCAGGCAAAAAAAAATAATAATAAATGTAAAACACACTTAAGGTAAAGAAAAACTGCCGATTCTGTATATGAAACAGGAAAAGTGAAGAAACATATATTTTTTTAATCCAGGTTGACTATTACGGAGAAAGAAATATATGAAAAATGAAATCTGAAAAAAAAACACATGAAATGAAAAAAGAAAAAGCATATTAAAAAATGAAACATGAAAAATATATGCACCAAATCTGATCATCCTAGTTATACCTGGTACTGTATTTATAAAAAAAAAATTCCAGGTTAAATATTATAGACTGAAAAACATAAAAATGAAAACATGAAAAATATATGAAAACTATGAAAACAAAACTGATTACCCTGATTTCCTCTACTGTATATTTCCAGGATGAATATTATAGAGTGAAAAACAGTAAAACAGTCGCAAAGCCACGGGTTACTGCACAGGATCTCATACGCACAAGATAGACTTTGTTTGCCACATTTTGCACCATGTGTGCGAACTACTGCAGACATTTCCATCTTTTTTTTTTCTTCTTTTTTTTGAATGAGATATTTCTGCAATATCTCAAATTTCATTTTGTGATATTCATTCACTCTGGATGTTTTTGGTTAAATCGTGCACACAATAGGGAGGAGTTTGTTCCCATGCTTGTTTGTTTTCTTTGGTTCATTTATGTGGATGAGCTACAATTTATGTACAATTTGTGTTTCTATGATTGTTTTGTCAATTTGTGTTCACAAGACGCAATTTGTTCCAAGTTTTGTTGTTGTTGTTGTAATTTACATGCATGAGATTAAATTAGTTCACAAGTTTTGTTGTTTGTGTGTGTGTGTGTGTGTGTGTGTGTGTGTGTGTGTGTGTGTGTGTGTGTGTGTGTGTGTGTGTGTGTGTGTGTGTGTGTGTGCACAAGATACATTTTTGTTCTCTTAATTTTTGGCACACAATACAATTGTTTCTATTGTTTTCTATTGTATCTATTATTTTCTGGTTAATTTGTACATACAAGAAACTATTTATTCACAATGTTTTCTTTTTTGGGGGGATAATTTTCTTGCAGAAGATAAAATTTTCCCCATGTTTTGTCTAATTTGTATGCACAACATACTATTTGTTCCTGTTTTGGTTCATTTATATTCATCCCATGATTTTCTTTTAAAATTAATTTGTGCACCAAAAACCAATCTGTTTACCTTTTTTTTATTATTATTCATATGCATAAGATCCAATTTGCTCACTGTGTTTTGGTTAGTTTGTGCACACAAGGTACCATCCTTTTGCCCTATTTTAGGTACCTCTTGATGATGAGGATTTTCAGTTATATATATATATATATGATGTGACAACTCCAGACTAGACCATCTTTAAACATGCCTGAAAGTGAAAATTCCAAAAAGATTTCTGATTTCTAACAGCTGAGGCCTGATTGAGCTTATACTGTACATTACAGAGACTTTAAACTCACATTATAATTTTTTTACGACATGGGCGAGTGCTCTGTAACCGTTGTTCAGTTTTAGGTAAAGGAATGGCTGTTTATCATAAGCGAGAACAGGAAATAACTTGGTGTGTGGATGTTTTAGAACATTACGTGCAACACGTGCCATTATTTTATACATTAAATTCGAATGATGGTGAAATCGTGACGATTCAAACACTTTTGGTTTTGATTCTTTACATAATGGAGGCATTGAGCTTGAAATTACCCACAATGTCCTGATAAAACCCCCTTTATCTTACAATCTCTCTGTAGCCCAAGTACTCGAGCCATTTATCCACAGTAGAGCTTCCTTTTGGTCTAATACTTGGCCTTCGTTTCCTGTTCATCATGAATTTTTAACCTTTGGTTACTTTTTTTTTCCCCACATTTCATGACCGTTCATTTTAGATCACGGCCATTTGGCAGCTCGTGTATTCCCTTCGCGACCGAGATTAAACGGTCTAATCACATCACTTCATGTCTGATGGAAAGCCCTGTGATGGTATTTTGTGGAGTTCCGCCATCTCCAGGAATCTGAACAGCAGTGCGTCAGAGCGGCGCCGCTTTCTGAAACCACTTTATCGATTACATTCCGTTTAACCTGACATCCTCAGGTGATGTACTCCTGCTGGCCTTCTGCTGATCTTGACTGTTGGAGTTTTTTTTCTTAGCTTCCTGATAAACAAGACGATTCTATGTATGGGTGAGTCGATTAATTATAACAATTAATAACATTATTATAGCTTGGGAAATGGAAAAGAGCAATATTCTGTAAAACTGCACATACATATAAATAAGGTAGGTGCAGGCTTGGCGCCCTGTCCACGGTGTACCCCGCCTTGTGCCCTAGGCCTCCTGGGATTGGCTCCAGGTCCCTGCGACCCTGTACCTAATAAAACGGCCATAATTAAATAAGCTGTCTCCCTTTCTAGTTGGATTGCGCATATGTAGCATGTGATTTTTGATTCTGTAAAGCTGCATTGAGACAAAGACCACTGCACTATAGAAATAAAATTGGACTGAATTATGTCTATGAAGACGCACGTTCATTCAGTGCTGATCTGCTGAGGGTTAATGTGTATATTACGCTTTTGTTCTTGTTGTACAGTATACTTATTATTAGCCAGCTTGTCTTGGTTCAATGGGATTTAAGTGACTCGGAGCGTGGCGTGGTTGCTGGTTCCAGTGAGGGCAAATCTCTGGGTGAAAATGTTTTGGCCGTGTTAATGCCAGGGGTCAGAGGTCAGAGGAGAACAGCCAGACTGGTTGGAGCTGATAGAAAGGCAAGAGGAACTCAATTAACATCTCGTTATGAAGAGCATCTCTGTACTCACGACATATCGAACCGTGAAGCAGATGCGCTACAGCACCAGGCGGCGTCGCTCCCATCAGATAAGACCAGGAACCTGAGGCTACAGGTCACATGGTCTCACCAACATCAGAAGAGCAGAAAATCACCACGTCTGTGATTTCTGCTGCAGATGGTCGAGTCATAATTTGGCGGAAACAACATGAAAGCATGGATCCATCCTGCCGTGTATCAGCGGTCCAGGATGAAGGTGGTGGTGGTGGTGGTGGTGGTGGTGGTGTGATGGTGTGGGGGCCACAGTTTGGTCCCCTTAGTACCAGTTGAGCATGGTTTAAATCCCACAGCCTACCTGAGAATTTTTGTTCCTGACTGTGGCCATCCCTTTATGAGAACAGGATAACGCAGCATGTCACAAAGCTAAAGTCAACTCACACTGATGATTTCTTGAACAATGACGTTAAGGTCACTGTACTCACACGGTCACCTGATCCCAATCCAGGGGAGCGGCTTTAGGACGTGGTAGAGTTTCTGGAGATCCGCATCATGGATTTTAAAGAAAAAATAAAAACAATTCTTTTTAAGGTTCTTTTTAAAGGCACGTCTGATGTCTGGATGGATTATATGGATGAATGGACATCCAGTCATTAGAAATTTGGGTGTAATATTTTGTTGTTAAAGTTAATGTGATGTACTGTACTGTACTGTATCTGCAATATGGACAGCGTACAACAGTTAACCCGCAATCTGCCATCATCACTCTTGCTTGTTCTGAAAGCAGCTTGCGTGTTCCCTCTAGTGTGTAACTCAGAACAGTGATAGATATGACAGTCGGTGCTCTGTGGCCCAAATGTGCGTGTCAATCATCAGCCAAGACAGTTTCTTGATTAGTTTTATTTTAAAAGGACTAATACTACATGAAAGCACGAGGTCATCTAAAGTACCCCCTTAATCCTGATCTCGCTCATGGTGGATGTGCAGCCTGTCCCACTACACCCTGGAAAGCATGCACACTTCAACTCACATCCACCCGTCCATGCAATCTGTCAGTGCAAATGAAAGCCAGCGGTAATGTCCTGTGACTTCATGCCAGCGGTCAGTGGTGGAAGGGGAAGTCACGTGCTGAGGACCTGACGCTCTCGCACAATACAAGCGCAATATAACGTGAAGAGAAACCTGAAGACCCGGAAGATACCTGCATTATGAAAACTCTACACACACACACAAAGCTAGATCAGAGGTGAGATTCGAAACCCCATCCTGAGTGGTGCGAGGTGACTAACCACTAAGCCACTGTGCTCACATTTACAGCATTTATTTAGATTTTTTTTGTACCTGCAGGAAATAGCATTGGTGTATCAGTCGACCTGTAGGTTTCTCACCTGCCATGCGGAAGACATTGGGTGTTCGATTCCCACCCAATGCCCAAACCCCAGCCACTGCATGCAGTGCCGGTCCCAAGCCGGTTAAAATGAGAGGGTTGCGTCAGGAAGGGCATCCGGCGTAAAAACCTGTGCCAAGATGTTGTGCGGATCGGATGGTCCGTTGTGGGCGACCCCTCGACGAGAACAGCCAAAACACCAACAGCATCCTGGAGGGAATAATGAGAGAACAATTCCACACAGGGCGGCATGGTGTGTCTTAACAGTGCACCTCAGGGTCCTGGGTTTGATTCCCACATCGGGTCTGTGCACATGTAGTTTGCATGTTCTTCCCGTGCTTGGTGGGTTTCCTCCAGGTTCTCCAGTTTCCTCCCACAGTTCAAAGACATGAAGAAATTGGCGTTCCCAAATTGTGTGTGAATGTTGACTGTAGGTCCTACCACAGTCGTACAGAATGGCAATAAATACACCATTGAAACCACCGTTGGCCTCCACAGCCCCTAGTTAGATGAATGGATGGAATTCCACATTAACAATAAAATCAAACCACTGAACCACTGATATCACAGCAGTGATTTGTATTTTCAGCCCTGGCACCCTTCTCAGACTTCATAACCTCATCTCCACATAATGAAAGTTATTTGCTCGCAAAATGGTTGGATACGCACGCACCAGGGTGAGTCAAAAATTATCCGCACTCTAGCTGTAGAATTTATTTTATTTACCCTATTAGAAAAGACAAATGTGGAACTTCTCGTCATAATCCCCTTGTTTTTCAGTACACTTTGGCCATCGGTCAACCAGCGTTCATATTCGCTCGTTAAACATGTTTTATTCCGAGCTGTGAGCCACGGATGCACCGCTGTCTCCAGTTCTTCTTCAGACGGGACTCTTCGTCCTAGTAGTTCTGCTTTCAGGTGAGAGTCTGCTGGCGTGAGAACAGGACTATAGCGAGGAGCTTTAACCCCTCAGAGCGTCGACAGTGTGTGCGGACGTGCCGCGTCATCGTCAGTCTTCAGCTCTTCAATAAGCGTCTCGCCGGAACGAACGCTGTTGATTGTCGAACCTTTTTTCCTGATGATGTTCCAATACTTCTGGCCCCTTGAGAATCCCAGAAAACTGTAAGCGTTGATGAATTTTCCAGCTGATGGTCGACTTTTGAACTTCTGTGATTGAGGACGTTTCCGTTCCACACTCTGCTGTTTACTCTCAGACTCCGTAATGATGAATTTGTGTCTCGTCACCAGTAATAATCATTCTCTTTAAGAAACTTTCACCTCCCTCAGAGTGTCTCTCGGGATTTAGTTTAGGGAAATCCAAACGCTTCTGTTTACGCGCCACGGTGAGTTGTTTCCGGCACCAGGTACTGTACACCCTCAGACCACAAAAAAAAAAAACATAAATCACTGCACGCTGCTCTTCTTTTATGCAAATCACAAGTGGGACGTCCATTTCTGCTCACGCCACAGTTACGAATGAACTGGTGTAACACGTTCACACACACCTGCACAGCAGTGTAGACTGGAGCGCGCAGTCTGTAGAGCCAACACAAGGTGGCAGCACACAGCTGTTTTATTGGAAGAGTTACTGTCCAACAGATCACACTGAGCTACAGACAGGCAGACAGACAGATAGAGAGACAGAGACAGATAGATAGACAGACAGTCTGATTAATTGATTGATTGATTGAGATTTGCTCCTCCTTCCTGACCAGAAGCCAGACAATTTCTTGCTCTTCCAGATATCAGTCTGTATCTCATCTCAAACAGCATTCCTTAGATTTTCGGACAGAGCGAACTCCAAGCCAGGAAAAGTTTACGTAACTTTTTACAGCCTTCTCGTTCCCTCTTATGAGAGGTAATTAGTTTTATTGTCAGATGTTCAGTCAGCTGTGTAGACAGAGCCAAAGATGTTGAGTGTTAAGGAGGATGAACACCCTGGTGGGCCTGAAGAGTCACAGCTCTGGAACTGTCTGCACTCGAGCTGGAATAAGTTCTAACAATAAGTCCATTACTGAAAGACCAACTGGAAAGGTGCCGAAACTTTCACAAATTGCAAAGTGTCTATTTTTCCCCCAATTAAAAAACAAACAAACAAACAAAAAAAAACACTAGTGGTCCTTCAGCAGGGCTGTGCTCCAGACCGCCGCGGTCACGTCCAGGATCCGGACCAGGACTAGTCGAGATTAATGAGAGCGAGAACGAGTCGAACTCGAGACATAAAACAAAAGCCTTTACTTTAACGAGACGTCTTTAATCACAGGTTGCAACAAAAAGAAGGATTGCGAAAGGAAAAGACAAAAAGGAGGAGATTACTTTACAAACTTTGATTTTAAAACTAGAAAAGTCCTTTAAAAAGTCTATTGAAATCCATGTGCATTAACATTTACAGGTTTTAAATTACAGAATAGAAAACAAACAAACAAACAAACAAACAAACAATCGTGTTGAGTAAACCTGCATGCATTCAATTATAACTGATATTTGCAATGCACCATGTAAAACCTTCTACATCTTTTATCTTCCTTCACTTCATCCTCCTGCTGCTGTGGAGCTTCTCGCAATTTACCATTTTTTTTTTGGGTAAAAGCCTATTAGCACTGCAACAAAAAGTCATCGTAGTCATAACTTACAAAAGGCAATACACACGCTGAGAAAGTCATCTTGAAAAAGATCTATTTTCCGAGATTAGTTCCCCGTCCCCTGCCGTGAACGAGGCATCCGTCAAGTCCAGAGCCACAAACAGTCGTCTCTTGAGCACTGTTATTTGTAACGATGCCAAAATTACTTCATGGGAAGTGTCAGGGCTACAATACAGGGGAAACTGGTAGTATTTTATCTCATGACTCTTGCTGCATATTGTTGCTGAGATTATAATTACAATATTCTATAATATATATATGCTTTTTTTGTTCATGGTGTAGTAGAACGCTTCAGGCATCAACAAGCAATAATAATCGGAGGCTGATTAGGGCAGGAATGACGCTGCCCCAGACTTGCCTTCTAAATGTTGTCACATGAGAATGTGCAGTGTAGTGTATAGGACAAATAATGACAACGTTGCCATAGTAATATTTTTAAACCTAATTTTGCAATCATTTGCAAAAATGGTTAAAACAACAAAAATTCAATCGAATAAACTTCCTCAAACAAAAGCGAAGTGTAAATGCATACAGTATGCAGAATCATGTGTGTTGTTAGATATATTGTAAAGATCGAGAGATGGAAAGGAAGATTTTTTTTAAAGTTTTTAAACTTTTCCTAAAACCAGAACCAACAGTTGCTCCAAAAACCTCATTCCAATCTTCACCTTCATTAAAACGCAACGCCCGCTTGTTATGAGAGCCGTGTCCATTCCATCACTCACAATCAATCACCTGTCTTGTTGTAAATCATCTCTGGATTCATGGCCTCGGTGGGTCCTGGACCGCACTTACACCAGAACGGCAAATTACCCATCTACCTTTAGCTTCCGTTTCCATCCTCTTCAAGTCTCCTGTTCTCTCATTCATGTCCTGATTGTAAAGACAGCCTGCTGCGCACAGAGGAGGCACTCGGGGTGGCTAATCGTCCTACGGCCGCCTCTCGCACTGCTCCAGGATATTTCTGAAGGGCTGTAAGGAGGTCTTAAAGTCTTAAAATCTAACAATTCTGTTCTTGCACATCTCAAGATTAAGATTCTCTCATTGCATTGAAAAAATGATTTGCCAAAAGAGCAATACATTTATGTTGAGTTTACAATAAAGGAAATGTCTAGAAATACTGGAGGTTTATGCTTGTGAAGTGGGCTGGACCAAAAAGTGGCATACTTCAGTAAAAGTAGAGATTTGCTAAAGCAAATATTACTCAAGTAAAAGTCTATGGAATAAATCAAAAATAATTGTGCGTAAACTGTTGTGGTCGTAGATTTTGGAATCCAACTCAGACGAAATGCAGAATTTCACATAAATGACAGTGATTTCATTCCATAAAAGTCCTCCATTTACTGTGTACCGGAGTAAAAGTACAGAAATACTCAACTCCAAATTTACTTAACTATTAAATGTGTAGGACTTCTATTAGCTGAGAGTAGCCCTTTTCCTAATAAAAGTCTCCATCTCTCTCTCTCTCTCTCTCTCTCAGCCCTCTCAGACTCTGCTGTTTTCGTCTCGGTCTGCAGCATCTCCACTTCTAATTTCAAACACTCATTACATTAACAGTCATGTCTCGAAGGGAAGACAAATCAAGCACTTACACCTATAATGCTGCACACTGCTGTGGTTATGCGACACAACACCAGGCAGAAATGGGGTGAAGAAAAAGTACAGACATTTGCTGTATGCTTGAGCCGAGCAAAAGTAAAAAAAATATCCTCTAATAAAAACTACTCAAGTAAAGTACGGATACATAAAATATCTACAGTGGAACCTCGGATTGCGAGTAATGCGGTTTGCGAGTGTTCCAAAAAACAAGCAAAGATTTTGAATAAATTTTGACTTGAAAAACGAGCAGGTCTTGGTTTACGAGTACCGAGTATCATGTATCACACATGCGTTTCTTGTTTTGACGCCGAGCGTCACGTGATCACAACTGAGACAATGATTTCTCTCTCTCTTGCGCTGCAGAATTGTGGGTAATCGTCTCCCCTGCTGGATCTTAGTGCTTACATATTTTATTTTGTGTTTGTAAAAGCAGCGTGTACTGTTTATTATAACAGTGCACGCGTGTAACACAAAAGAAAGTCTCATTAGAGAGGTTAAAGATACATTTTCTCTCTCACTCTCTGTTTCAGCCTGTCGTTAGTTGTTGTGTGCGCGCGTGTAATTTGACACTGTGCCCCACACACACACACACACACACACACACTCTCGCCTTTAACCCCCCCCCCAACATACAGACACACACTCTCTGCTCTACACAGAAACTCTGCTCTGTCGCGATTCCTGTGCTGGTTCATTTGTTTTTTTTTTACTTTACAGCAGTAATTCCGTTAGTATGTGCTCATGCAAGTGTCATTAGCGATGTTCCTTGCTATTTTTTTCCGATAAAACAATCTTTCCGTTAATATGTGTGTGTGCACACACATTACACACATACACACAGTGCCTGCGTGCACAAACAGAAAGACTTATATGTCGAGATTTATTTGTACTTTTTAAAGGTAAATTGCAGGTTAATTTGTTTTATTTTTACTTTATATATTGTATTAATTATTTTTAATGTATTTATTGTTTTGGGCTGTGGAACGAATTATTTGAGTTTCCATTATTTCTTATGGGACAATTCAATTTGGTTTATGAGTGTTTTGGAATACGAGCCCGCTTCTGGAACGAATTATGCTCGTAATCTAAGGTTCCACTGTACATAAGTACAGTACTGAAGTAAATGACCTCACTTACCTCCCACCTCTGGTGATAAAGGTGAGAATCTGGGTCTTGGTCAGTGAAGTCTCATTGCATTGTAATTTTCTTTGTAAATTACTTTGACAAAGAAGAACTGTAAATTTGTTAACAAAGTTATGTGATGAGATGGTTGGAAATTCTGCCTTCTTTGTTATGATTGGTTTCTATTATTTGGCCTCAGCTATGATTGGTTAGAATCTTAGCACATGCGAGCGGGACCTTAAAACACTGGGGTGTTAATGCAGTTTATGTTCAACACGTTCACGTATCTTTGTAAGATATTCTTTAAAATAATATTGTCGTTAATGATGAGGATTAAATTTTTGTTGTAACTAAGGATAGGTTTGTTTTGCACTTCCTGTCTTTTTCCTACAAATCCCAACGTCTGCAGTATAACAGGGTTTAATATTGAATCATGTTGTCTGTATCATTGATTAGATCTTTACAGCAGAGAAACTGCTAGACTTTTACTGCAGATCCAGTCCTAGATCCCAAAGGCGGCACTTGATTTGTCGTTGCTGTGTTCTGGTCCACAGTGTACTTTAAACAGTACTCCCTGTGCAAAGAATGTTGATTAAGGGAGGTTCCCTTGACAAAATTCCTCCATTCAGACGCCCAGCAATGTCATCAATGCAGACATCACTTCCTTTGTAGGTTACCGTGGCAACGCAAAACACAAACAGGAGACCTGTTCCTGCCGCAGCGAAAATGTCACACCTGTGAAATATAAAAATGTACTTATATTGAAACAAAAATGAATTATATTTATATGTATAATAATATTAATATAGTACATATTGTGCAGATTAATATCATATGTAATAAATGTAATTCATGACTTATTGATCTGTATGTGCACACACACCTATTTATCTATCTATAGATCGATCGAATACTTTATTAATATTATATTATAATATTATAATTAATATGGATGGATTATAGTATATACACACAATTTATAAAAAAATAAAAATAAAAAATAAAGATAATTATGTAATATTATCTATGTGGCACAATGGCTTAGTGGTTATCATTGTGAACCTCGTACTTCCAGGGTCGAGGACTGTGTGTGTGTGTGTGTGTGTGTGTGTGTGTGTGTGTGTGTGTGTGTGTGCGCGCGCACATGCATGTTCTCCCCATGCGTGGAATATTTTGTAAACCCTTGTCTAGCAATTAAAGTAAGTATAGAGGTGATGAAAGTGCTGTATATAAACAGACATGAGTGTGCACTTATAGCGACTGTGAGGAATAGAGTATACACTGTAAGTGACTTTGGGTTTTGGGGAAATCTCGGAATAGGTTTATAAGATCTTGCAATAAACTAACTATTTTGTTTGTTCATTGGTTTGAGTTTTTTTCCTGCTTGTCCAAGTGTGTTATTTCATGAACAAGTCATTGTTATTTGATTGTTTATAGGATTTATACTGTACAGAGTCATCACCGTAGGGAGAAGTTGCCCTGGTTAGATTTTGGAATTGATCGAAACTGGGTAACCATTTAAAACCATTTGACCACATCAAGGTCAAATTTCTTAAATGTTTTTTTCTTTTTTCTTGAATAGCTACCTTCTTGTTTGAAGCAGACTTTAGAGATAATTGTGGCAAACAAGTTCTACCAAGGAGGACTAGACCTGTTGGCACCGTCTATATACTGTACTGTATTAGACATCACTGATCTATACTAAGGTGGCTTAGTGGTTAGCTCTGTCGCCTTGCACCTCCAGGGTCCAGGTTCGATTCCCGCCTGTGTATGCATGGAGTTTGTGAATGAGTGAATTATACTATGCACTCTTGCATCAATATGTAACACTACATAGATTTCAAGGCTGGCTGCTGTGTTACGATATATTTTCTTTGCTTGGATCTGATCAACCTGTCTGTCTGTAGAATGTCACGATGTCATCCAGCTGCAGGTTTTTCAACATCAGGCTTGTGGCTGAGTGCACTGATAACACAGAGGGCGACCCGGGTTATATTTGGCCTGTCGTGTGTGTGTGTGTGTGTGTGTGTGTGTGTGTGTGTGTGTGTGTGTGTGTGTGTGTGTGTGTGTGTGTGTGTGTGCGCACGCATACATGTGTACATGCATGCTTGGCCTTCCAAAGCTGAATTTCCATGGCAGAGTAAATACCTGGGTGGATATTTGAAAGGGGCTTTTTCCTTTACGAACATGCTGAACGAATGATTAACTTTAAATGTTTCCTGTAAAACCTCAAACGGGGCTGATGTGCTGCGGGGGGACGTGATGGAAAATAAAGACCGTCCTTGCAAATACGGTAACACCAAATTGCATGTTTTTTTTTCTTTGTTTGTTTGTTTATTTTTTTAACCCAAACAAGATAAGCATTTTGCGTCAAAATTGGGAAAACGTGGGAAAGGAGCTCTGCATATTTTAAAAAAGACTTTTTTTTTTTTCTTTTTTTTTTTTTTTTTTACATAAACTGTCGTGAAGCAATTACACAAATCTCCTGCTGGGCTGAAATTTATGCAAAGCAAAAAGAAATGCTCTGATCTATTCATGAAGCAGCGAATGTTTAAATGTGCGTCATTTTGACGATAACAGAAATGGAAATAAGATGAAATGAAGATTTGCTCCGTGCTCATTCTGAGGAAGTGCAGCATGTGAGGCGACATATGCCACGTCCGATCGAAAAAGCTCTGCCAGAATTAATGCTCACTTTTTTCCTCTAAAAGGCTAAAACACAGGGTTCATCTGCTGTGTCCGACAGCTTTGTTTGAGTCTGCCGCGTATGCTAATGCGTCCTGAGTTCCTATTAAATAGAAAGCATTTTAATTTGCCGAACGCGGCTCCATCTGCTCTTACTGAGGAATATCTGTATCTGTGTGCAAGTCTACACCGAGCATCAGAGTTGCAGAGTTAATATTTTCTTTTCTTGCTTGGATCAAATTATTATTATTATTATTATTGCTGCTGCTAGTAGTTTAACTACAGACGCTCAAACGTACTCTGGAGTCACGTGCTGTGTATTTGCATAAAAGAACACGATTGGCTCTTACACTTTATGACTCGATAACACGCGCACACTAACTGGTGTGTGTTCACCATCACGTCAGATTTTCCAGTGATCTGCTCATTCCTCACACAGGGATTTCATTATCAAAAATATATAAATAAAAAACATTTTAAAGACCAGTGATAAAATAATTACCGATTTATTAGAACATTTAACAACATTAATATCGACACGCGTCTATGATACACAACCTCAGTTGGATGGCCTGCGGTTTTTAATAAACCCCGGCGCGGCGCAGGACACGCGGAGGCAATCTGCCCAGACATTATTCTGACTTGATGAGGCTGGAAATAATTAACGATGTTTTGTCTCTAACACTCCGTTAAAAAAGTCAGGCAAATCCCTTGATAACCCGTTTTATTATTATGCGCCCCACATATGCGAGATGAATTCTGTAAGGACTGAAAGCCAACAAAGAAAAAACAAACTAACTGAAAAGAAAGCATCTAAGGCGAAATCAGAGCCACTTTTAATTCGGCCATTGACATTCAGTTGAGAATGATATCTTCAGGATAAGCTGATTTGGCCCATTTGCAGGCAGGCGACAGAGAAAAGTCAATAGCTTGGGAAAGGTGCAGAACCTCCTCAGGGCCTGTGCGGTAAGCACATTTGTTGTTTAGGACACGGCTAGAAAAGTCGCTATCATTTTGCAGAGTGTGTGTTCGGACACCGGTGTGTCTGTAAAAGCAAAAACTCGACACAGAATCCTACTGGAATCTCGTTCCATTGTTGCCAGGCCATTGTTCTGTGGTCTCAGGGATGGTTTAACCCCGCTCATTCACTCACAGCTCATACAGAGAAGAGAAGAGCTTCACCTTCAAGTCAAATATCTGAACAGGGAAAATGTGATCAAACCCACACTTTGATTTCCTGAAAACGCTCATGGAAGCTTTTCCTAATCTTCTAATCATCATCATCATCATCATCAAGTTCAGGTGACCTGTGAACAATTCCAGCTCAGATTCTGGCTCCTGGCGGCCAGGAGACGTTTACATTTATGGCAGACGCAGTTATCCAGAGCGACATACATTTGATCTCATTTTACATCTGAGCAGTTGAGGGTTAAGGGCCCAATAGTGGCATCTTGGTGGTGGTGGGGTTTGAACCTGGGGCCTTTCGATCAGTAGTCCAAATGTCTGACCTACCTGTACCACTGTCTGGAGAGAAACCTGATGTTGTCTCCTGGTGCTTTACAAGATCTGCCTCAAGGAGTTAACATGCTTTTCAACATTTGAACGGTTATTCCTTCAACGAAAGCATTTGCTTTTCTTTGAGTAAACCCGAGTGCCTGTTGCGTATTCCAACAATGGTGAACGTCATTGAGATCACAGACCTTCCCCTCTGACCTAGACGGGCTCCTGGCCCGTACATACCCGAGTGAACACATTACTGCATTAGTTCCTGCATATCACGTTACCGTATTGTAGACGTGTTGCTAATTACCATTCATTACACTCCCTAGCTCCTTCTGTTTCCCCGGATCTTGTGCTTCCCCACCTGTTCCTGGTCCGCTCGTGTAAATACATTGTACAGACTTTGAACCAACAATGCCGCGTTACGGCTTCCTCGTGCTCGGTTGGAAATCCTGGGAAGGCTTCGTGCTTTCAGAGCAGATCCTAATTGCTTCCTTCCTTTGTTTCTTCCTTTCCTTTAAAATCACACAAACAGGATATTGCTTTCACAAATATAGCTGGATGTTTCTGTGAAAGTGTTGTTGCTGAATTACATAAAGTGTGAGATATTAGTATGCGAACTTTATTAGAAATAGGAAATATATTGTTTTCTATAAATACATTACATGTAAAGGTATGAACCATCTGTAAGACAAAGTCATTTAGCAGTAGCAGTTATATAAAAAGTATATATATATATATATATATATATATATAAAGGTATTTAGGTACAAAGCTAGGACTGGAGACTCCTTCCATAAAATTTGTCATGAAGGTCATAGTTGAGAAATTAGAAAGAGCATTAAGTTTTATATATGTAAAAAAGTTTGGACACTTTTTTTATTCTGTGAATTTCTACATTCTAGAACAATTCTGACTTTTTCAAAACTATAAAATAACACATATGGCATTATGTAATTAAGTAACAATAACAACAACAACAACAACAACATCAGTCAATTGTTATTTTAAGACATACATGTCAGCTTTTACAAAATAGTTCTTGCAAGAACAGTATTGTGTGTCGAGTGTGTTTGTAAAACCCATCGAGCTCCATGATGAAACTGTCTCTCATGAAGACCTTCCCAAGGAAAGCGAGACCAAAACTCACTGCTGCAGAGAAGAAGTTCATTTAGAGTCACCAGCCTCAGAAATCACCAATTAACAAGCAGCACCTCAGATTAGAGCCGTTATGAAGCTTTACAGAGCAGAAGGAGCAGATATACATCTCAATATCAACTGTTCAGAGGAGATTATTGTGTGTTTTGGATAAACGCCTTCAGTATTGTTTTAGAACATTCAGTTTTAAGGTGTAGAAAAAAAAGAAGAAGAAAAAAATCAGGAACGGCCGTGAAATTAGAAGGGGTGTCCAAACTTTTGATGATTCCAGAATTCAGTAACCATATGGCAGGAGTTGCGTAACAGCAACTGGAAGCGATTCACTCCCTGGATGGATTGAACTGAATTGTCCTCATTCAGCTGGAACAGTGAGACCACACTTGCATGAAAGCAGGACACATCTGTTGCACTCGGCTAGAACGTCAATGTTTGCTCATTTCTTTAGCGTTCTCTTAATGGAACGACAGTGAGCAAACGGGCAGTGCCATCTGCACAAGCGATGTAGCCCGGAAATCAGGGCGAGGTAACAAGCATGGGGAATGTATTTTCAGTTGGCCTGACTTTTTTTTTCTTTTTTTTAAATCAAGCATAAAATAATGGAAACCTTTTTTTTTTTTTTTTTTTCCCAGAAAAGCTATTACAGAACCCCACGAGTAAAATCTCTAAACAGTATTGGCTTGTGATTTATAAATGATTTTGTTAGAAACGGACGACACTAATAACTACAAAATTATCTCAATTGGAGTTGATTCCAATTACATTTAAGCCATTTGGCAGACGTGACTTTATTCAGAGCGACTTACATTTATCTCATTATATACAGTAGCTGAGAAATTGAGGGTTAAGGGCCTTGCATAAGGGCCCAGTGGTAGTACATGTTTTGCTATAAAATGAGCCCTAATTAGCTGTTGGATATGATAAACCTACTCTGACATGGAGTGAAAAATGTCACACTGGCAACCCGGATATTAACCATCCCATCCCCTGCTCCTGCTCCTCCCCTACTGAATGTGTTCACAGTATGAGCATGAGGCAGCATGATTGCCTCCCTAATGGGCCTTTTTTGCGATTCAGATTTTTGACCACTAGGGGCAGTAATATCTCTATGAAGCTAAGTGGAGGAGGACATCAGGTTAAAGTAATCAAATAGTTCGTTAGTCATTCAATAGACGTACTTTAAGATTAAACAGAGATATAGTTTTCCAGTTTTCCAGTTTCTTAGTCATATCCATGAACTGTTTATGCTTTAAAACATGCTTGTTTGAGACCCTTTTTCACTTCCCACACAAAAATGATCTACGTATAATGGATTAAACCAAAAGCAGATTCGCTTCTCCAATAGCAGTAAACATTTGCTAATGTTGAGTTTGAGCAGAATGAAATCAAATACAAAACCTTAGAAGAAGTGTATCATGTGTAAATAATAAAACCAGCACAATAATATTGAAATAGAGCGGGTATTCTCCATGTCTGCTTTTATTGCTAGACTTTTCTGACAACCGCGTAGCGTTTGTGTTTGACTCCTCCTAATAATGGTCATATTAGCACTACATTTAAGGCTGGTGGAGCTAGGAAGCCCCTAAAACAATCAAGCGAAACAACACAGGATCCGTAATGAACATTTAAACCGGCCGAGTCAGGGCGCAGGACTGATCCGAAGCCCCGGTCCAAAACCACTATCTGCTAAAAGCAGCCATTTTCTACAATAACAAAAAGCCACAGGCAGTTAGAGAAAGTCTGCTCAGCTTAGTGGTTAATCATATGATTGATTTGTCGGCTGAAAGTGTTACACATTACGTGTAAAATGACTTCCAGTTTCTATCACCGCAGCCGTTGCTGGCAACGGACTGATAAGCTAGAGAATTAAAATGCTTTTGCTTAGTAATTACGGCTTTGTAGTTTGTCCTTTGCGGACGGAATATATAATTACAGCAACAACCAAATTACTACCTCCATTCACGTCTCGAGCTTTCACTGTAGCAGCTTTTCTATTCGACTCTCTGATTGGCTGTTGTGTGAAACACCAAAAAACGAAACAAATTAAACCAAAAGGCTTAGACAGTAGATTCAGTATTTGGTGTGTATGTACAGTACGGTACACTGTACATTCTAAATATTAGAATCTGTATCTGTATTTGCATTTAAACCTAAAGTGGGTGTGGTCTAGAGTATTTTTGTCTATACCTTTAACAAATTTCTGAACATTAACAACCATTACAGAAAAAAAGCTATATTTTTGATTAGAGATATTTTATTTACTACATTGAATGACACCAAAAAAAATTGCAAAAACAACAGAATATCAACATGTCCTTACAGCAATTATGCCATTTAATGTCAATTCGCACAACATCCGACCGCGTTACAAGACCGAGTTCTGAAATCTTGACTGAAGAACAAGACAAACCCAACAGCTTCCCACATACAGTGTGTGCATCTCTCACACCTCTTGTATAAGAAGCGCTCGTGCGTCTTGTGATTGTTGGAGTGTTATCTCTCGGTTTAACTTCCATTTTATAATATTATGCTGAAGTGCATCGTGTTGCCCAAATGCAGCAAAACCAGTGCCTGCAGCAGCGAGAGGGAGAGGGGAAGTATGGATTCAGAAGTGAAACAAAGATGGAGGTGGAAAATCATGGTGGAATCATTTGGCTCAGTATTGAGGCATGGACACAGAATGAATATTATTTGGACGTTAATTGTTTTTTTTTGTTGTTGTTTTTTTTACTTTCGACAATTATTTTCCGATTTGATGGTTTGGTAAATTGCGGTTGTTTAGTATTTCTATTGTTTATTGCGATGCTCAGTGTTTGATAAAGCGATTTGGATCATGTACTCACATTAATCAGCAGTTTCCTGGTGGTGCAATGGATAGTAAACAGCGCTCACATCACCACGCCTTGTAAGGTGAAAACTAACATACACGTACAGTCGTGGCCAAAAGTTTTGAGAATTACATAAATATTGGAAATTGGAAAAGTTGCTGCTTAAGTTTTTATAATAGCAATTTGCATCTACTCCAGAATGTTATGAAGAGTGATCGGATGAATTGCATAGTCCTTCTTTGCCATGAAAATTAACTTAATCCCGAAAAAAACTTTCCACTGCATTTCATTGCTGTCATTAAAGGACCTGCTGAGATCATTTCAGTAATCGTCTTGTGAACTCAGTTGAGAATGTTGACGAGCACAAGGCTGGAGATCATTATGTCAGGCTGATTGGGTTAGAATGGCAGACTTGACATGTTAAAAGGAGGGTGATGCTTGAAATCATTGTTCTTTCATTGTTAACCATGGTGACCTGCAAAGAAACACGTGCAGCCATCATTGCGTTGCATAAAAATGGCTTCACAGGCAAGGATATTGTGGCTACTAAGATTGCGCCTAAATCAACAATTTATAGGATCATCAAGAACTTCAAGGACAGAGGTTCGATTCTTGTTAAGAAGGCTTCAGGGCGTCCAAGAAAGTCCAGCAAGCGCCAGGATCGTCTCCTAAAGAGGATTCAGCTGCGGGATCGGAGTGCCACCAGTGCAGAGCTTGCTCAGGAATGGCAGCAGGCAGGTGTGAGCGCATCTGCACGCACAGTGAGGCCAAGACTTTTGGAAGATGGCCTGGTGTCAAGAAGGGCAGCAAAGAAGCCACTTCTCTCCAAAAAAAACATCAGGGACAGATTGATCTTCTGCAAAAAGTATGGTGAATGGACTGCTGAGGACTGGGGCAAAGTCATATTCTCGGATGAAGCCTCTTTCCGATTGTTTGGGGCATCTGGAAAAAGGCTTGTCTGGAGAAGAAAAGGTGAGCGCTACCATCAGTCCTGTGTCATGCCAACAGTAAAGCATCCTGAGACCATTCATGTGTGGGGTTGCTTCTCATCCAAGGGAGTGGGCTCACTCACAATTTTGCCCAAAAACACAGCCATGAATAAAGAATGGTACCAAAACACCCTCCAACAGCAACTTCTTCCAACAATCCAACAACAGTTTGGTGAAGAACAATGCATTTTCCAGCACGATGGAGCACCGTGCCATAAGGCAAAAGTGAGAACTAAGTGGCTCGGGGACCAAAACGTTGAAATTTTGGGTCCATGGCCTGGAAACTCCCCAGATCTTAATCCCATTGAGAACTTGTGGTCAATCCTCAAGAGGCGGGTGGACAAACAAAAACCCACTAATTCTGACAAACTCCAAGAAGTGATTATGAAAGAATGGGTTGCTATCAGTCAGGATTTGGCCCAGAAGTTGATTGAGAGCAGCCCAGTCGAATTGCAGAGGTCCTGAAAAAAAAGGGCCAACACTGCAAATACTGACTCTTTGCATAAATGTCATGTAATTGTCGATAAAAGCCTTTGAAATGTATGAAGTGCTTGTAATTATATTTCAGTACATCACAGAAACAACTGAAACAAAGATCTAAAAGCAGCAAACTTTGTGAAAACTAATATTTGTGTCATTCTCAAAACTTTTGGCCACGACTGTACTACTACACTACTGTACACAAACTACAATACAACTGAACTATGAGCATCAGTTAACCATTGAGAGAGAAAAGATAAAGGCTGTTAATAAATATTGCTTTGAAGTCAACATTGTGTCAGGGTCGTTCATTCATCATTATATTATTCCAACATAATGCAAGTCAACGTTTTTTCCAACATGATTTTTTCCAGCGGCATCCTAAATGTCAATAACGTTCCTACGTGTCAGTAATGTTGCCTCAACGTTTTGACAAATAAAAGTTCCCACTGGCTTAGTTTAGATCTGTTTGCCAAAAATAAAACTGGTAACTTATTTTAAACCACCGCAAGCCAGAGTTAGTAAGCAATGCCACCTGTCCATGTTCTACCTTTTCACCCATAGCGTTTATGTGCATAGTCACCGGATGCCCTTTCTGATGCGTCTCAACCATTTCTCCTGCTTTGGGACTGACTATGAGGATGACCTCCACCTCCAGTTGCTGCTGTGCCTAGGGGTCTAACAGTGGCACCCCGAACGGGGCGGGTCTCGAACCCCTGGTCCTCTGATTAGCCTGAACCACCATGGCCTTAAAAATAAATAAATAAATAGATAGATAAATTGTGCCAGACTCAAATTAGATTTATTTATTTTTTTGCAAGGACAAACTGTCCTTCTCCTTTGGTTTGTTTCTTTGTTTTCAACATTACAGATTTTTTTTTTTTGCATCAATCGTGAAAAAAAAGATAAATAAATAAATCCAAGTGTGCAAAAAAAAAAAAAAATCAATCAATTTCATGAATTAGTCATCAATTCAGGCGGCACGGTGGCTTGATGATTGGCACTGTCGCCTTGCACCTCCAGTGTCCGGGTTCGATTCCCGCCTTGGGCTCTGCGTGCATGGAGTTTGCATGTTCTCCCTGTGCTTGGCACAAACATGCAGAGTAGGCTAATTGATATCACCAAAACTGTCCATATTTTGTGAATGTGTGTGTGTGTGTGGCCCTGTGATCCAGGGTGTACCCCGCCTCTTGCCTCAAGTCTGCTGGGATTGGCTCCAGACCCCCTTCGACAAGAGAGAACAAGAGAAAGCGGTATGGACGATGAATGAGTGAGTGAGTGAGTCATTAATTAATTAATTCATTTATTTATGTTTGTTTTAGCCTGTTTTAATCATGAACAATCCAGTTCCTTTAGACAAAATCAAAATGAATGCAATTTCAAGCATAAGAAAGGAAAAGCAAAGAAAAAATGTCTTAGTTTAAGGTTGCCATCATCTCTCCACCATCTTGTGCTTGGATTAAAAATATATATATATATATATATTTTTTTTTTTTAAATCAGATTTCTTGTTTTTCTCGTTTTTGTTGCACACATTTCATCTGCAGCAGATGTCTCGTGAACGTTTAAAACAAGCTTACAGCATTATCTGTTCATTTCTGATGCGCCAGGAAGCAGAATTGGCTGTTCGTTTTCTTATTTGTTTTATTGATCTACATGATGGGGTGTTGATGAAAGAAAAGAAAAAAAAGGAAGGAAGAAAGAAAAAAGATCTCTGAGAAACTGAAACTTCCATGTTGGTGAATCTCAAAGACCAGAAACCACAGCGAACCAATTACACCAAATCCATACATGGATAATTAAAAAAGAATTAAAATAATAATAAGACTTATTAAACAATATTGAAGGTGATGCATCAACGTTGTCGTTGTCGTTCTAGTTAATCAGATTAACTTACCTGGAAACAACTTAAAATACTATGAATAATTTATTCTTTTATGTAAATGAGATCATGCTAACTGAACTGTTCAGCTCTTATTTATTAGCCAGTGTGTGTGTGTGTGTGTGTGTTTACATAAAATGATGACTCATTTATGTAAAAACAAGTCACTGATGACTGGGAAGTAAAATCACCAAGTAATATGTCCTAATTATGGTAAGTGTGCGGTTTTGGCCTAAATAGGGCAGAGAACACGGTGTTCAGATGCTCTTCATACTGTTAGCTCGTTCACACGGACGAAACCACAAGCTCAGTCTAAAGCAACATATTCTGCAAGTTTCACATGACAGGGTGCAGAGTTTAGCCAGCGCTTCACATGCAGCGAGCCACCACGAGCTGGGTGTGAGGACCGCCACGATCTCCGCTAACCGCTGTGAGTGGGTGTGTGCGTGCATGCATGACTAGCAATGCTCTTTCAATTTCTGGCGAGCATCAGCGTTTGCAGTATGCATCTGCGAAGACGATGTCGAGTTCTCGTTTGCCGTCTGTGATGCTGATATGAAGTTTAAAGCATAGGATGATGGTTTACCTCAAAGCATTCCTACTTCCTACTAACATCATTCACACACCTAAAGGCAGACAGGCAGCTTCTAATGTTTTCACCAAATATCAGAACATGATGCATAGAGAAAGTTGCAAACTAAAAGACAATCAACATCCACTTCTGGCCCGTGTGTTTGCTTTGATTATCCAGTCATCTTAATCACACCCTAACCCTTGTTTGTTCTGCTCAACTTTTTGGTAGAGCAAATTTTGGTTGAGTCACTATATCATTTAGGTCCCAAACTTAACCTGAACAAGCCACTTGGACGAGGTATACTCTGCTCAAAAAATGTAAAAAAGGAAGAGAAAAAAAAAGTTAGCATATTGTGACATTTTGTCTTTTTTTGTTTTGTTTTGTGGGGCAGGGAGGAAGGATTTGTACTTTTACCATGAAGTGACATCTCAACCATTTGGTAGAGGCCTACAGTACTGTATATTGAGGTCTATTAAAACAAACAAAAAATTTCGGCGGCACGGTCGCCTCGCACCGCCCGGTCTCGGGTTCGATTCCCAGCCTAGGAGTCTGTGTGCATGGAGTTTGCGTATTCTCCCTCCAGGTACTCCGGTTTCCTCCCACAGTCCAAAGGCATGAAGATTAGGTTAATTCCGGACATTCCCAAATTGAGTGAATGTTGACCAGAGGTCGTTAAAATGGGAATAAATAAATGGGAAATCACTTTTCGCCTCCTTGGTTTCTAGTTGGACTACAGAGGGTAATAGGTGGATGGATGGATGGATGGATGGATGGATGGAGACTTTGTCACATGCACCTTCTCAAAGTCCTCTAATGATGCGTGAAGGATTCTTCTGGAAAATATGAACTCAACACACGGCAAACAAAACAAAAAAAAAAACACTAACTAAACACACTTCATACCATTCTGTGTACACTGTTTGGCGCCGCTGTTGCACTCAGTTCAAGAAAACTCCAGAATTGTCCATGAACAGCAAATAAACTGATGTTGCAGCCAAGAGAGAACATTACATAGACGTCTTTTTATCTTTGAAAAACAAGGAAAGTCATCTTAGGAGGCATGAACTCAGATTGCATGAACATGGATAGCATGTCTTTATACTGTAAAGGAAACAGGAAGTGAAAAAAGTGGACTAGAATCCTTCAATACACACAGGACTGTGTGTGTGTTTCAAATTCCCTCCTACACACTTTCATATCAGTTATAATGTTGTATTTTTTGTATGGTTGCCAAGAACCTCGTGCCTTACAGTATTTAACATCACTGAAATTCTGTACGTCACTGATAGTAAGCCACTCGAGGGAGCCACGTAGTTCTCGGTGTTCTGACATGTGTTTAATAGACTGGTATGTAAAACATCTCCTCTTACTCCCTGCCACGTGTTCGTCTTTCCCAGCTGGACACATAATGGGTTTTTAAATAAACTAAGTTGATGAGCAGACAAAAGGACGGGACTCTTCGGAGTGTTACTGCGACATTCCTCCGGCGCTGTTTTGAAAGAATACTTAATCCTATCTCCATCCACTGCATCTCTAGCGCATGTGTGGTTACTACAGGCATGACTGGGAATTATTTGAATAATTAGTGTTGGCAAAACGAGGTCACGGTGGAGCACATGCATTTCTGATTAATAGATATTATGCACGCCATAATCCTCCATTCTTCATCTTCTAACCTGTGCAATATACATCTTACCAAATAATGGTGGTGTAGTGGTTAGCGCCGTCACCTTGCACCTCCGGGGTCCGGGTTCGAGCCCCGCCTCGGGGTCTGTGTACATGGCGTTTGCATGTGCTCCCTGAGCTTTGCGGGTTTCCTCCCACAGTCCAAAGACACGCAGGACAGGCTAACTGGAGTTCACAAATTCAGTGTGTGTGTGTGTGTGTGTGTGTGCACCCCATCCAGGATGTACCCACCTCGTGCCCCAAGTCTCCTGGGATAGGCGCCAGCCAATGCCCCGCCCCCCTCCCCACCCTTTATCCAAAATAAAGCGCTATGGAGAATGAGAGTGTGTGTCTGTGCATACATTTTGCCTTTTTTTGTATAAATGTGTTGTATTAAATTCAGAATATTTGTTGCACAGCAAGATCTTGGCAGCAATTCTGTGTGAAAAAACATAAACATGGCAACCCTTTAATTAACTCTCCTGTTTTCTCAAAATGGGGCATCGTGATTCCTGTCCCAATGGGCCTCTATTTATTAGCGCTGGTTGCAGTTCCCATTTTGACCATTAGGGGCAAGAAAAACTCTATGGTGCTAAGCATGTTGTATTACAGTTAACAGAACATCTGTAATGTAATAACATTTATTTAATTTATTGCTCATTCAAAAGAGGTCATTAATATTTTTTATGTATTTGTAAAATGTATGGAGCTAAAAAAAAAAAAAAAAAAGATTTTATAGAGCTTTGATGTATACGACGGCTGAAATCTTTTCCAGATTTTATAGCACAGAGAGACACTGCAGTCACATTAATTCCAGCTGTTCAGTGTCTTCGCTGCCCTTACAGACCTGACAATAAAGCATTAGTATGCGTTCTGTGAGCAGTTTTTGTTTTTTTCCCCCCCAACACCCGAGATCAGTTTACATAGCTCTGAAAGGTCACTGAAAGTCCGCCAGGCTGCAGCGCCGCATTTATGTAACGGATTGTACTAATGTGGAACCGGCTCGGGTCACATGAGGGGACCGTACTTTATTAGAGCTAAATGTAGAAAGTGATAGGAGCGTGCAGAGTCTTCTATGGAAGTGTGTGTGTGTGTGTGTGTGTGTGTGTGTTTTAAGACCCTCTACTCAAAGCGTTCAGGAAATACTTGCAAATGATGCAACAGCCAATGACACAGTACCATCCTCTTCCTCTAGGGGGCAGGTTGCTCTGTATAGACTGACCTCTTGGATGGATTTGGAATCGACCGCACGTTGAAACTACAAAGTCCGTGGAGCTTGTCATAACAAGACTGAGTAATGAAACGCTGCCGGCTGTGCGGAGTGTACATGTTGCACTCTTGAACTTTCACGAAAGCTGTTAACTCCAGTCACACGCGTTGACGTCAGGTTAACTTACTGCTATTAGCGTCGGAATAAAGGGGGGGGGGGGGGGGGGGGGGGGGGGGAGAAGGTGCGTAATTTGAAGGAAAGCATTAAACACCGTCTGGGTCAGGACTTCGTTCCTGGAACTGGTACCTTGAAGACCTGAAGGGTTTGTGTTCCTGGACTTATTTACATGAATCCCATCCACATCAGTAGCTGGTCTTAAACAAAATGGATGGACACTGTGAAAAAAAAAAACAATTCACAATAATAATAATAATAATAATAATAATAATAATAATAATAATAATAATAATAATAAACATTCCAATAATTATAGTGATGAGAAATGATTAGATAAAAACTTTTGCAGTTATCCTGTTTATCCTCCCTTGTGATTTGCTTCTACATGAGATCTTTATAAGACTTTTTAAGATAAGAGCAGCACAAGACCCGAGTCCTCCCACTGGAGATCATCCAGCATCCGCACACTAGAAGATACAGTATTCTCCATACAATGCACTCTTTCTTATAACCATAACCAGGGCGGAAATTCATGCAAAAGGTCAAAATCTGTTTATCAGGTTTTTTTTTTTAACCAACACAAACAATCTGCGCTTTGTACCAGATGTGCTTGTCTCGCTGCTTAGAGAAAACGGGTGTCGGGAGATCGATACACACCTTGTCAAGCTATTGATTGCCTTCATTTAAACCCTGCTGGTAAGAAATTGTAAGTGTGCTTGCATCATGGCCTCCGTCGGACAGGGGTCGGTTTGTATAAAAGGACAGTGCAAGTGCAATTATTCTTTCTTAAGGATGCTTTTTATTATTATTATTATTATTATTATTATTATTGTTTTATTGTAAGGACGGAGAAATAACAAGGGCTTCAAAATATTTTAAGTCAAGACGTCCTGCAAACAATTCATCCAAGATTTTCCAAAGACATGAAGAAGATTTTTATGGATAATTAGTGTGTCACCAGCCGGGGTCAAATTACTGACCTGCACCGAGAACCGAAAACAATTAAGGACATACAGTATGAAATGACTGGAATTGGTTTAAGTTCTGTCCAAAACATTATTAAAATCAGATGAACCTTCATGGAAAAAATGTCAGGACAAAAAAAGACATAGAGATCAATTAAACGCTTAGTGAAGTCACGTGGTAAAAAAGAAATAAAACCATTAGAAATAAGAGCTATGTTTAATAGTAACAGCATTTCCACACGGGACTAAACAGCTGTGTGTCCATAAGAAAAGCACTTGTCAGTGAGACTCATCAAAAAAAAAAAGTCTTCAGTTTGCTGGTGATCATAAAGTCTGGACTTTGGAGTGATGGAGAAAAAGGTCATGTGACCTGACGAGTCCAGACCGAGTCTATTCCAGAGTGATGGGCGTGGTCAGGGTGAGAAGGGAAGCGCATGAAGCGATGCTCCCATCATGCGTAGTGTCCACTGTACAAGCCTCTGGAGACAGTGTTATGATCTGGGGTCGCTTCAGTCGCTCAGGTCGAGACTCAATAACATGAAGTCACATGACCACCTGAATGTACTGAATCACCAGCGTATCACATCTACTGTATGGAGGGTTTCTTCTCTGATGCCACAGACATACAGTATTCACACATGGATTCTCCACCCCACTGTGCACCAAAGTCAAACCTAAATAAAATTCAAATTTTATTTGTCACATAAAGGCAGTTAATGAAATCTTGATGTGTGCGACGTTTTTTTCTTGGCCAGGCAGCGTGTTATAATTATACAGTGTACGTCGTTAATGGCCAAGAATGGTTTTGGGGCTCAAATGATGTTGGACGAGGAAACTCTAAAACATCTCCCGCACCACCATATACCACCCGAACAGTCCAGTCTGGACTGTTCGCACACGGCAGGTTGAGACCATGGACTCAGACAGTCCGTTTGTTCTTCAGCGTCAGAATGACGGAATATTTAGTTTCGTGTTCATCTCGGCATCGAATTAAAAGGAAGCCCCACCACCCCCAGTCCAAACAGCAGCTCACCATTTACTTTCTGTTTTTTTTTTTTTCTGTTTATAAAGAGTCTGTTTTGAATAATAGAAGTCCTGATCAGGACTATTTAAAGAAATGAGGCTGAGCCTGTGGGGGGAAACGGCCCATTGTTATACGAGTGCTGTGGGAACAAACTGGTGACGAGATGATACTGTAGTGTGACCAGAGTGATCGCATTTCTGCCCCGGGGAAATGAAATGAATGCACTGTACAGGATGGAGGAATGTACACAGGTACACCAGCTCATACGTCATTTCTCAATCGTCTGGCTTTTTAATAGGAACAGCTGTACATCTGCTTATTATAAAATAATATTCATGTACTAAGTATATAAAAAAAGGTACATACAGGGCTAAGGTCAAGTCTAAGGTGCCATTTTTACTCTTTTTTTTTTTTTTTTTTTTTTTTAACAAATAAACATTTAAGACCAAATTTGTGTTTTATGACGACTTCTGCATAATTGAACAATATAATCCAGCATCATCAAAACAAACCAAAAAAAGGTTACAGGAAGATGTTTGTATTACAGGAAAGGACGTGACGCGTTACATAATGCACCGCTCTTCAGACAAAAATCAATGATGTCAAATGATTGCAAGAAAAAAAGAAAAATCAGTCTTTAGAAGAACCTAAAAAAAAATAATTCAGCTAGTTGCAATTAAAAATTGCACAAAAAGTTTACAATACCCGCGAGCACAAAACAGGGGGAAAATTATTACTAGTTTAACACAATTTATTACTTTAAATAGTGGAATAAATAGTTTAATTTTTTTTTTTTTATCTAAATCTTTTAGTATTGTTGAAGGCATCTTTGCTTTACAGCTTATGTTTGCACATGCATGAGACTTTTGCACAGTATACAACCATGCAAGAACATCATCTCGAAGATCTCAGTAAGACTGATTGTTGCTTGGATGTTGATTCAGGATGGAAGGATTTGAAGATTAGAAATTCTAGATTTTACACCAGAATCGTCTGAACAAAAGAAGAAAACATAAAAAAAAAAAAACACATCAGGTTTTGCAGGCAGAAATGTTTTCTGGATGAGAGCGGGCAGAGGTGGAGAGATTAGTGTTCTAGTTGACAGGAAGGTTCCGGAAAAAAAAAAAAAAAAAAAAGAAAGAAAAAAAAAAAATACATAACATGCCACTTTTTACACACCTGGTGTGAAGTAATGCATGAGAATGTGCCAAAAAGCCTGATGCGGATGGGCTTACCAGGGGAACAGAAGACAAGATCGGGTTTCAAGAACAGGACTTATAGAACCCAAACTGTACAGATGTGTTTGGGAAGCTGGAGGAAACGAGAGAGCGCTTCCCAACAACAACAACAACCTCACTGATAAAAATGAGGTCATTCCAAACATCTGTTTTGTCAAAAAGTGATTTCTTTTCATCCCAGTTTTTATGAAATGAGCTAAACCAGGACCTTGTACCACTCCACAGAATATTTCTCACAGATACCCCCTCCATCCCCCCCAACCCCCAACCCCCCCCCCCCCCCCCCCCCCCCCAAACCCTGCATTTATCCTAAAATGATAACAGCCTGTCAGATATGTGCGATCTAAACCAGGCCAGAACTGTCCACACCGGCCGACTGCATGTTCTCAGCTCAGCTATTAAAACATCCGGATCTGTGGAGTCAAAACCTGCAACGAGTGAATTACGTACTGACGCATAAAAAAAAACCACAAGGCTGTAATCTGTAATCTGTGCAAAGAATCTGGCTGGAGAGCAAATATGTTTGCTGTTAAGATCTTTGTTTGCTGAGCAAAGGTTATCTACCTGATACGGTCCAAATTCCTGGACGTGCAAAAGGAACGAGATTCATAAACATCCACATGATTCCGCCATTCTTCTTTACAATGAGAGATTAAACTCTAATCTCTAAACCTGCCACAAATAATAAATAAAATATCATTCAATTAGCAAAACAACAGTAAAATGACAAAAACCAATTAATTAAACGCCGTTTGTAAGAATAGTTTTGTAGTTTAGCGGAGTAAGTACATTTCCCTATAATCTTTCTTCGTTGTTGTATTTTTACGGATCACGACTCCGGCGGCGTACTGAGAAAACGTTCCCCCCTGATGGTGTCCAGGCTCCAGTGACACACTGGGATAAGCGCATTAGTGTATCAGGGGATTATATAGAGACATAAAGGGAGTGTTTACTGTGTTCTGTTATTCTGCACAATCAAATCTTAAAAATCTTATTAAAAATAATAATAAATAAACTGCTCATTTTAAAACAGAAAACACATTTTCAGACTGGGTCTCAGACTTTAGGAGCTCCCTGTACAGTATATAGAGACCAGAACACTTTACAATGTCTCATGATTTATACATGAGTTGTATTTCTCTCTCTCTCTCTCGTCACACTCGTGCCATTTTCTTTCCACCCTCGTCCTGACTGACGTTAGTTGGTATGTTCTCTCGTTCTTTCAGGTCTCCAAAATTGGTGATGTTGCGATGCTGCTCTCTGCGGAACGATTCTGATGCACATTATCCTCAGCGTGGATTACTCCCCCCCCCCCCCCCTCTCCCCCTCTCCCCCCCACCCCTCCCTTTCCTTCTCAAGCCTGCATGTTGGTTTAAGTAAACCGAGGTCCGCATCACTCACCCTGAAGGCACAGACGGAACGCCGGTCATGACGGATTTCTTTACAGCTCCTCATTATTATTGTAGCTGATAGATATATAGTATAAACACTGCTGCAATCAAAACAACTGTTTAGACTGCTTTCATGTAAGCAAAATGGTTTCAGTGGTTAGGATTTTCCTAAAATAGAGCTGCATGTCTGCAATATATTATGCTTTCACTTTTCCCCCCTGAATTTAAAGAATTTGTTTGCATACTTTTTTTTTTTCTTTTTCTTACAAATGTGCAATGAGGACAACATGAAATGTGGCACGGCCCCACGATTTTCAACAAATGCGATTTTTAGTCCGTTTTTAAAACTCGGCCAAAACATGGTATTGGTGCTTTAAAAAAGTGTCTCACCAAGGTGAAAAAGTTCATTTTCAGATAGAATTTTTTATGATACTTAATGCTTCTCATCTCCCAATCAATGTTTACATGTTTGCAAATATGCGCACACATTTACATCTGTATCTCATTTAAAAAATAATAATTAGCTAAATACAGTTTCATGCCCTTTTATGTTTTAGTGTCTGTAACTTTTTCTTATTCAAATCTTTCAATGATCTTTAAAAAAAAAAATCCTTAATTTTGCACAGAATGCTTTAATTTAAGCAACACTAATAAATTTGAATATTAATACTCAAAGAAATATGAATGATTTGCATTTTTAATTGATTATTGTTTGAAGCGAGACAGTATAATGCTAAAAAAAAAAAGAAAAAAAAGGCCATTTTTGGGGCACGTATAAAATCACCTCTTAGCTCTTTTTTTTTTTTTTTTTTTGTATATTTGTATGTAACTGTGTGTTCACCAAAGGATTGCTTTTTTTCAATTTCGTTGTAGCTCTACAATGACAATAAATAAATGAATCTGAATCTTAGTTAGCAATTAAAAATTTTCAGGGACGCAAGATCGGTCACTTTTATGTTGCATTTCTTTTGCACACACACACACACACACACACACACACACACACACACATTTTCTATATTATATGTACTGTATGACATAAAACAAAAATTATCAGCACCAATACTGTGTTTTGTTTAATGCCAGTGATGGTCTCCAAGTTCATTCCTGGTCCCGTTCATGCTCTAGCAGCTACAGACCTTCTGCAGTCACGTGACGGCCAACACGTCAGTCACAACAGCTGATGGCAGAAGCACGTTAACTGACGTTACGCTCCTCTAGGCTGTTTTGGTTGAGCTGTTTTAGAAAGATGACCTGATGCGTTGTCACAAAGAAGTAGCATCCTAGCATCTGGTAGCTCCTCTTCTGCTGATTATTTGCATATGCAGTATGTCGTGATGGACTTATTCAAAAGAGAAACAAGCGTGTGAAAATGGATGAAGAATGTAATAATAATTGGCAGAAGTTTAATTGAGCATAAATGATGCGTGACCGCGGTACCTCAAAAACAGTATAAAAATAAATGATTCCACCAGGATTCGGTTGCGTTTACTAGCTTTAGCGTTAGCTCATTCAGTGCTTCTTGCGTTAGCTGTGAACGAACAACACGGACGGTTAAGAGGCAACTCTGAACGGTTTAGAAGCGAAGACAGCGTGTTGTTTAAGATGACATAACGTCATCTCCTTACAGGTTTCCTTGCTGAAACTGCTTCTGTGACTGGTTCTGAATGTGGGTTTTAGCACCAGCAATGTTCCTTTGGCTGAACAGAAGTGGGCGGGACCATGCTTTGATGTCAGGTGCAAAATGTCCCCTTCTGTCCTGAAGATCCCTTCACACAGTGACACTGGAGACTCCTTACAAGTGAAATACTGTAAAAATCCAGAACTTACAGAACAAGTCCGTCTTTATATATTGTAACAAGTGCATTAATATAAACCGAATAGATCATATAGAACTTATATAATAAATCAACTTAATTCATGTAGAACGTAATACTTAGAGGAGGACCTACTCTCAGAGCTGCTCTTTCAGACAATAAATCCAAAGCGTCTGATTTTAGGATGTAACGTGTTTATGAATAGTGCGTTCATGAAATCCGTCTTTGTTCATGCAACTCCATGACGTGGATTTTCCAGATGCGGTTTCTTGATTTTTCTTCACGCTCACGGCACGCTTCTTCAGCCATCACCTTAAGCTTAATCCATAACTAATGAGCTGGCTGCTTCCTCCTCCGAAGCCGACTAGACGCAGAGAGTAACTCATTTTTCCCCCCCAAACGTGCATTAGTGTAAACAGTGCGGCTAAGATAAATTAAAAACTAATGAAGAGAGAATCCATTTAAAACGCATTTAAACTAGACACAAGCTTTTAAAGGCAATGATGCCAAAAATACGCACGAGTAATTTCAGAGAAAGGTCGATGTATGATGATGAGTTTTACCTCGCGGCTTAGAGAAGCGTTAATCGAGACGAGCGGCTCTGCTCTTTGTTGCTCGGAGTAGAAGGACAAAGACTGCTCCTTTGTTTGAGTGAATCTCTTTACTGCGTTGAAATATGATCAGAGAATTTCAGTTCTTTTTGTCTTTCTTTAAAAAAAAAAAAAAGAGGAACGAGCAAAAATTACAGGACTGAAACCTGAGACATCAGCAGATATACAGTATGAATTTACTGATCGCAAGGATTTTTCTTTTTACATTAAAAATAACCGTAGCTGACATTTCCTCATTAGCCTAAGGAGTTACTTTTGCTAACTTTATTTAAAACTGAAATTCAGCTGTTAGTTAAAGAATGATATGATGTGTACCTTGCTCATAGTTGTTCAAGTTAACATCCCAGCGTAACTGGGGTCAGATATGATCTAGTGCCCCATAGGGCCTTGCTCAAGAGCCCAGCAATGGCAACCTGGTGGAACTGGGGCTCGAACCACCGACCTTCTGATCAATAACTCAGTAACTGTAACCCTCTGAGCTACCACTGCCCCATAGTGAGAAATAACACAATGCGTACAGTAACAATGTGCCAATAACTAGCATATCTGCTATAAGCTAAAAATTGTTCTACCCTCGATATTCAATAGGAAATACAATGAGCATGCTACATTACACAGCTTGCTCTCCAACCTCTTCTCTTTCTCATTCTCATAGCATGTTGATGTTGGTCTTTCGGCTGTCCCCGTCAAGGGGTCGCCATTGCGAACCATCCGACTCGCACAGTTTCCCTTCCTGATGGAACCCTCCCATTTTATTACGGCTTGGCACCGATGCTGCATCCAGTGGCTGGGGTTTGGGCACTGGATGGGAATCGAACCCGGGTGTCTTCCTTATGGCATCATTTCTTATGTTGGTACCTCAGCTAGGCTAAACAAGTCGCTCTGGATAGGAGTGTCTGCCAAATGCCTAAATGTAAACCCTGAGAGATTGGAATAAACCATTTTTCTTCGTTCACCTTACTGTACATTCTACCTCAAATAATGCCTAACTTCGTAATAAAATTGTAATGGTTGAATAATTACGCCGTATATTAGAACATTTGAGGAAGACACATGCTGACATAGAGCTGAAAAAAAAAAAAAAAAAAGGCAGATGAAACAGGAAAAGATTCTACGATTACAGAAGAGAGTAAAGTGGCACGAAACTTTTTAATCAGAATTCATGTCCTGTATGAGAACAGTGGGCGAGCTGTACATCGGGGGATTTTTTTTTTTTTTTTTTTTTACACACGTTGGATTCATTTGCATACACCTTTTCCCCTTTAGCACTATACCAGTTTTGTGCAAATTTCCAAACTAATTTATAGTCCAAAAAGATTTTTTTTAAGTTTCTCATTTCCTGTATTTACAGAAACCACAGAGAGTCAGAAAAGAAAATCAGATAAGATAAGTACTTCTTTAAATAATGGCTTCGAACTGCACGTGCTGCGAGGACACTAGCGTACGGTATTTCACTCGAAATACGCGAGTGTACTACTGCTTTATGTGTGTGTGTGTGTGTGTGTGTGTGTGTGTGTGTGTGTGGGCTTCCCTCCTCATTATTTAGAGGTTTTAGAAGAAAAACATCCTATTTTATATTGTAATTAACTTGACTTTGGACCTCGGACCTTAACCCTGGAAGACCTGAGGACAATGTGTGAACGAGATAAAGCCGGGGTCGTTCGCCCCTGAGAGACTGCAGCGTTAAGCAGACACGAGCTCTTCATTTCCAGAAGAACTCTTAACGATATTTCTTGGTGGTTATTGAATGAGGGTACAGAATTACTTATTTCTGCGAGCTATCCTGCTGTCTACTGGACCCGAGTCAAACCAGCTCCATGTACTTTTTGTTTCATTTCACTTTCTTGTACTCGAAGCTGCAGGGTTTGTGTGGCGGTGCCGGGCATTTCTTCAGGAATGAACCTAATTTAAGCGCGGTTTTCTGTACGGAGCGAGCTTTCAGGAGGTGCTTGGCCAGCGTCGCAGGGTGTGTCCTCTCGGTTATTGCGACAGTCTGCATGTCCTTTGACCCTCTACCTCATTAGAGGAAGACAAGCGAGGAGGCGTGGTGCTCCACCTCAGCTTGACCCTCTTTATCACGGTTCCTCTACATCCGGTGCTCGCACTCCACAACCACAACAACGCAGTCTGTACCACACTCACACACAGGAGGAGGTTTACTCCGATGGAGTCTGTGTACTTTATCCAATGTTGAGAAAGAACATTTAATAATATATGTTTGCACTGTTGTATTTTAAAGCACATTGCACACCGCATGCGCGCAGTACAGTATAACCTCCAGTCAGATCGACTGACTTTCTGCGTCTTCACATTTAATCTGAATCCGATTCTGGACTTGTTCATGACGGCAGTTATAGACTTTAATTCTCAATTTCAAAAGATTTCCTTTTAACCCGTGACTCAGTGGTGCAGCTCCATACTGTACATCAGCATTCCAGCAGCACGCCGGTTTGTGTCTTCTCGTTTTTAATCCTTTTCCTTCGGTGCCAGCGCTCACGCGGCTTAAGGCGTACAGTACGCTTGTCGAATGCACAGCTTGTTAATATTCAGAACCAGCCACAAAAAAAAAAAAAACGAGATGTTTAGCCATAATGATGCACAAGGTGTGCACTTTTTTTTTTTTTTTTTTTTTTATCATCATGCTCTCAGTGAAGGTCTGGTTTTAAATCACATTCATACACACTACAGTGATGAAACGTTCACATTAGGGTTTGGAAAACACTCGACCACCAAGTCTGGTTGAGTTGGACCAGTGAGACTTTCGACGTTCCACACCCAGGAACCGGGCCCGGGTATGCTTGAAGATGTGGGTCAAATCAGATATCCAAATCACTCGTACATGTGAACAGAAGCTGAACGCTGTTTAGACGCGCCGTCATCGATCGCCACGTAGCACGCGACAATCTCATCCTCTGATCTGCACAGTGGCAAACCTGTTGCCAACTTGCAAAAGAGATGCATCTATCTGGGTCAACTACACACACAATCATTCACCTGCATTACTTGCACATTGCAGGAACTCAGCTGGAAGCTTTCGCATCACATCCCCCCGTACAGTCCTGACCACATTTCCACATGTCTGGGCCATTAAAGCAATTCAAATTTTATTTGTCACATACACAGTACGATATGCAGTGAAATGCTTATACAGTACGGCCGCCCGTTTGACTTTTTGAAAGTAAATTTAGCTAAGAACAAATAATATAGCTATATAATGCAAAAAATATATACAATATAAGAAAACCTAGCTGTACAAATATGGAGAAGAAATTTTCCTGTACAAATATAGAAATTTATAGAACTTCTAGTGTGGAAATGAAGTGGGAATTTAAATCGAAATGTCCAGTTGGTGCAAATATGCCTGAAAGTCTCTTATTTAAAGTGACTGAACAAGGAAATGTAATAGAAGTATGTAAATACCGTATGCATGGATGTGCAGGTGAGCAGTGTTCCTGGGAGGCCGGCGTTTCAGACATGCAGCTCCGGCGTACTGAGAAAACCTTCGACACCTTGATGATGTCCAAGCTCCAGTGAAACACTGGGATAAGTGCATCAGTGTAGCAGGAGATTATATAGAGAAATAAAAGTTTTTTTTTTTGTTTTTTGTGCATAATCAAGTCCTGTTTTGACTTCATCATAGAATAGCTGATAATAACCCTTTCTCTGGCAGTGTGACAGTATAAACAGGAAGTTTATTCTGAGAGCTGAACCAGGGATTTTGATCACTTTAGTGTTCAGACACAGAGTACAGCACTAAAATTACACGCAAGTGATTATTTCATTTTCTTCGTTACCTGCTAAGCAATGAACCGGTTTGTATCACAGCTGCTTTGCGACAATGACCATTGTACTGTACATGATGTACAAATAAAACTGAATTGAATCATCTGTTCAATAGTGAACCAAATTCACGCCTTTTTTTTTCTATTTTTCTCCCCCTATTTAAACCACCCATAATTTATTGGCATCATATCTGTTATGTTTTTCCAGAATAAATTTGAGGGTCAGACCCTGAGACCGAAAAAAAAAAAGTGCTTACTGATGATAATGAATTTCAGCAATGAATACAAAACGCTTATTTTGAAAAATCGTAACTCGAACGATCTGCCAGAGGCCGAAGGTTCTCCTTCTATCCAAACAAAAAAAAAAAAGCAAATTTTCAATCCAGCATAAATCTTAAAACCTTTCTTCTGCTTTTTCAAACAGAAGGTCCTTTTAAACCCAGAACCGTCAACCAATTAACCAATTAACCAATTAACCATTTTCCTTTGAGTAACCTGGTTTTATTTTTATTTATTTATTTTATTTATTTATTTACATATATTTCTGTGCAAACCCCATCATTATACTTCTAATATTTTAAAGCTCATCGTACCTAAAATGAAAAGAAGTCCAATAAGCAAAACGATCCCAACCAATTCCAAGCGCCTCTGCATTTAAATGATTTGATTTGTTCCCTCTGATATTGAATCATAAATGTGAGGGAGAGAAGCTCAGCGTTTTTGTTTTCCTCCCCCAGTCACCCGATCAACGACGTTAGAGAGAAAACTCTGCCTCCTGGCCTGAAGAAAAAAATCATTTCTTATTCATGCTGTTTATTCGGTCATAAAGTCCAAGTAAATGCCACTCATGCCTGGGTGCATAAATTCTTAATTAGGTAGATGTTGGGAAGAAGTGATTTATGGATGGCGTTTCGTCCTGGAAGGAGCCGGTGTCCGGCATGGAAGATGCTCGAGTCTTCTCGAAGTGTGGCTTAAGATGCAGTGGAACAAACAAATAAGATAAACAAAAGTTTAATTGCGATCCCGGCTGTAGAAAATACAGTACACGCGTACAGTACAGTATACCTGTTTAACGAGTCGAGATTTCATTGAACGGGTCGTGAGAGGGCAAAGAAATCCTCCTAAGGCACTGTTTAAAGCTTTTATGAGTTTGGAGAAAGAAGCGGCTTTTAGGGAAACGTTACAGGAGCGAGAAACAGAACAAAGAGCTGCACTGTTCAGAGTTCCTCAAGCAACTTCCACAAACCGCTTTTTCTACAGTCAGGCATAAAGTCAGAGAAAAACATTAAGAAGGAAATTTCCAGAGAAAAGAGTGAAGCATCAAACATGACGTGACCAAACAGGGGCTTCTTCTGCGAGATAAAGCGATCGATCGTGGTTCGGAGTTCGCTTTGACCGGCCCAAACCAGGTGTGGAAGCGACCCGAGCTCGGAACTCTGACATTATTGCTTCAGCTTGGCATATCACGTCCTGTTTGTACCTTTAACGATGCTGAGGGGAAAAAAAGTTTGCTTTGGTCGCTGATTGATAAAAGCAGATATTCGTCACTCTGGAATTAGTTCAGCTTTGCGGTGTGCGTGAGACATCATACAAAAATCGAACTGCTTATGTTTAGATTCCTGTTTCAGCACTCATCATAGTGGAACTGTGCATACTGTACTGTACAGTGATGTCATTCCTCAGAATATTCACTACAGTCATGTCCTAACTCTTATCTCATTCGTCTTTGAACTAAAGTGTAGACAATTCTTAGGGAACAAAAAAAGGGAATAAAGAAGGTCCTATATTTTACTATTTATTTAACAAGTTGTCATACTGTAGATCTGAGAGCTGAATGGATTTTTTTTTTCCCTTCATGCCTTAAACTCCTCTTGTTTTACTCCTTCCATTTTAGTGTCTCTAAAAATGAGGTATCGCTGAGCCACGCCCCTCCAAATCTTATCAGAGGTCACATTATCTAATTGGCTTGTTTAAACCATGGGGAATTTAAAAAGAAATTGATTCATAGACATTTTTTCAATTTCTTACAAAAAACTTTTGTCACTACTTTGCAACAGTGACAATTGTTAAAAGCACCGACTTGGACTTAAAAGTGAATTTTGCACACTAAGATATTTGCAAATAGCAGTAGAGCTTTATGGAACGAATAGTCTATGCAATAATTCTGCTAAATGTGAACATGTGAAAGAAATATACTGCAAAGATAGAAAAATTATCCCGAAGGATTTGGAAACAAAATGTGACCTTAGCTCTAAAAAAGTCATTTAAAAAAATACTTATAAATTGTGATTACAAGAAAAACTACAAATGTAACTATTGATAAAAGTCACAAAACAATCAGAAAACGCCTATCAGAATATGATTGAGGTAAAGATGCAAATACAGGGGTTTATTAAACATGCTGCAAAAGTACATAACAAATAAAAGAACGTGACATGGGGACTAGCATGGAAACCCAGCTTTAGCATAAGTGTTAGCTTTAGCATAACAGCTGAGGACCAGACCAGAGACCACAAGCAAAACTGAAAAAGACAGAAAATAATGAACCAACTGCACCTTAACTGGAACTTAAATAAATAAACCAATTAGTCAGTAATAAGGTTCAGCTGATATAATCACGACCATGTGACTGAGCATGTGGAGGGTGAAGTGCATACTGGGAATTGTAGTCCAAACACTCTTATTGTGCTTACATGACGAATTCATGCTAAATACGATTAATAACCTTTTTTTATTATTATTATTTATAAAGAGTACACTGTATATAATTTGATTACTGATCCAATTATCCAAAAGGTACTGGAATTGGGTTAAGAACTGTGCGATATATTATTAAACCATGCTGAACCCTCAACTTCACAGAAGAAATGTGATCTGAAAAAATAATGAAATATTTTTATTAGAGATCACTTAACTTGGTGAAGTTGCGTGGGGAAAATAATGCAAAGAGCTATGTTTAATTGTGAAATAAGAAAAAAGGCTTCAGTTTGCTAAGGAGCATAAAGTCCGGACTTTGGATGGAAAAAGGTCATGTGATCTGATGAGTCCAGACCGAGTCTATTCCAGAGTGATGGGCGTGTCAGGGTGAGAAGGGAAGCGCATGAAGCGACGCTCCCATCATGCATAGCGTCCACTGTACAAGCCTCTGGAGACAGTGTTATGATCTGGGGTCGCTTCAGTCGCTCAGGTCGAGACTCAGCAACGTCATGTGGCAACTAAAAGTACAAATAACCCGACACATAATTCCAGAAATTATTTTAAAACTATAGGCAATGGTCAGGTGACCAGGAAAGAAGAGCCAGGAAGCCAACGGGTTGGAATCATCACACGCACAGACTGAATCAGGATCACAATCAGGATTAACTTCGGGACGCTGGAGCTGTTGGACAACGATGTTCTATTCACTCCCAGTATTCCCAGTATAAACTCAAGGATCCATTAATCAAGTGAAAAATTTATGAAGTTTACTTTACCACCTCATAATGCAAGAAATGCAATCACACTTTCTCTATCACTCACACAACATTCTATCATTTCATATCAGGGTCTTCTTGTGACAATACCATGGAATTAACACTAACTGGAAGGAAATGGCTTTCTCTGCCTTTTCCTTCCTATCCTATAAATCTCTCTCTCGTCCACGGAGGTCTCTAGTCCAGCTTTACCCGTCTGTATGTCATTCCTGTTATCCTCTGCGTCATGGCAAGCTTCACACACTCCTCAGGGACGATAAATATTTGTCTGATCTGCCTTTGATCAATGACAACATAAGGTTAATCCATTCTGCATCCCGTGTAGCCTTAAACTGCCTGTTTGGAGAAGGGTTCCTAGCAAAATAAGGTTGTTCTGCTAAAACAACTAAAACATGTAAAAGAAAACAAAATGTAAGTACTGTAGCTATCTAATTTAAAAATGGAATTGCCCTAGGTAATTCACAAAACATAACTAGTCTCCAAATTTAACAGGCTAATTTACAAACTGAATGAGCGATCAAATTTCACATGCTAATGTACAAGAGATAACTAGCTAGCTAATTTAACAGGTAGCATAATTACAGTAGTTAGGCAAATAAACAGGCTTATTTACAGATTGAACTAACTACAGAACTTTGTGTGCTTATCCATACCCATAACTAGCTAGTGAATTCACCAGCCTGATTTAGAAACTGAACTAGTTAGCAAATTTAACTATCTAATTTAGAATCATAACTACCTAGCTAATTGAGTAAACTAATTGACAAACTAAACTTACGTTCCCCAGCTAATTTACTTACTGTAAGTAGCAATCTGACCTAGCCTACAAATTACACTAGCTTATTTAAAAACATAACTAGCCAATTGATTTAACAGCCTAATTTACAAACTGAACTGATTAGAAAATTTCTCCAGTTAATTTACATAATTAATTAGCAAGCTAATTTAACAGGCTAATTTGCAAACATGGCCTAGCTAGCAAACTAGCTTATTCATAAACATAACTAACTAGTAAATTCAACATGCTAATTTAAAAAATTTAACTAGCTAGCTAATTTAGCAGGCTGCTTTACATATTGCACCAGCTAACAACATCCAGCTTTAGTAGAGTGTGATTTTAAAAAGTACAATAATGAAATAATGACTTTAAACAATTGTGACTGAAATAAAAAATTAACTTGCATAAACACTCGGCTTAAACACAAATGATAGAAGATGACGTCCCATAGGAACTATCGTAAACCACAGTACATACCATAATATACCATGGTATTAGGCAACATTGGACTTTATAGGGTACAGGAAGGTACTGTGGCACTTCATTGTTTACCGTGCTAGTACTATAGTGTGTATTTTGGTGAATACAGGGTACAGTACTTATTGGGTACCACAGCGGCAACCAAAGATATATACATATATATATGAACCATGAATTCATGGATTACGAACATAATTTGTTCTGGAAGCGTAAGAAATATTGGAAACTCAAATTATTCATTCCCCAGCCCAAAAAAATAAATACATAAAACTAATTAATACAAAATATAAAGTTAAAATAAAACAAATGAATCTGCACTTTTTCCTTTAAAAAAGAGTAAAAAAAATAAATGTGTGTGTGTGTGTGTGTGTGTGTGAAGCGAAAGTAAGGAGCCCCTCCCCTCTCCCTCTCTTGGTAACACAGTTACCATTCTTCCTCTCTTATTTGAGTTTCACGTTGCACGCACACACGACTGCTTTATCGGAAAAAATAAACAAGAAATCTCTGGAATGACACTCAAATGAGCACAGGCTAACGGATTCACTGCTGTAAAGTAAAAATAAAACAAATAAACCTGCACTTTACTTTAAAAAAGAATCGCGAAACACGCGTGAGCAGTGTTTCTGTCAGAGTCTGTGTGTGTGTGTGTGTGTGTGTGTTAAGGTGAAGGTGAGCGGAGGAGGGGTGTGTGTGTGTGAGGGCCAGATGAGGAGGGGGGGTGTGTGTGAAGGGACACAGTGTCCAATGACGCACGCGCGCACAGACACAAGGTGCAGTCTGATACAGAGGGAGATAGAAAATGGAACTTTAACCTCTCTAATGAGACTTGCTTTTGCTTTACATGCGCGCAGTTGTGATCATGTGACGCACGGCATCAAAACAAGAAGCGCATGTGTGCTACATGATACTCGTAACTCGGCACTCGTAAACCAAGACTTGCTCGTTTTTCAAGTCAAAATTTATTAAAAATCTTTGCTCGTCTTGTGGAACACTCGCAAACCGCATTACTCGCAATCCGAGGTTCCACTGTAATACAGTTTATATTAGATATGTTAGTACGTACATACTACTGGTATGGTAAAGTACAGATTTTTTGTATTGTATTTTTTAAGTATTATTGTATGTACTGTAATATTAAGAGTTTATACGTACAATATGGGATTTAATTAATGGTACATATATACAGGGGTACCATATTGCATAAACAGTGCCATTACGGTGTATAAAACGTATAACACACTTTTGACAGTATCTTGGTATGTGTTCCATAGTACCATACTATAGTACAAGTACTGTTGTTCCAAAGCATGTAGCATGATAGAACCTTGTACCATAATGAGGCACATGCACCATATCAGCAAATAAGTTCCAATGTTACTGTCCAAAACACCATGGTACATTTTTTATTTATTTTTTTTTATAGAAGGAAATAATTAGCATCCTTATTTGCCTAAACAACTTACTAATTACAAATTGAGGGTATTCATGGGAGTGATTTTAAATCATGTCTGTGTTCTTATATGCTTGTACGGTAATTATTTGTGCTTATTTGTTGTAGGGCTACGGAACCTCTGTAAACAAAAGCAAACCTTTCAGCTTTATTAGTTAAAAGCTGCAGAGACTAGACCGAGGCCTTCAAATGCTCTGCAATATAACTCATTGTGATAAACAAATATATAAGATGAGAGTGCACTGGGTTACATTACAGGTACGGCAAAGAATAATTCATTTCTCTGTCTTTATTTGCATCCTAATGTTCCCCGGAACGCATGTGAAATAAACTGACTCTCTGTTTCCACCAACGAACTTCATTTGAATAGGACGCGAAAACAACAAAACAGTCCAGTCACACCCATGCGGCGGCAGAAACGTGCTGTACTGTACGTGGATGTTTATTTAGTAACAGTGCTTTTATTAAAATTTACATAAACTAATCGGTTCATCATTTCACTATTGTATCTTTACAATCTTCATTCACATCATGTTGATATGGAGTCTACATTTAAACGATGGATAGAAGGACTAATAGAAGTGCATGTCATGCTTTTATTCTGTATACAGTACGAAAGTATGAGAAGCCACAGCTTCAGAGGATCTTGCCAGCACAATAAAGCAACAGGAAAAAACTTGTATTTTTTATACGTTTACACTCGAATTAAATTTTCCTGATAATGTTTAGAACAGTTGATGTTGAGGACGCAAGGTACGAGGCGGGTGTCACGAATGCGTCCAGAAGCACATGCTGTATGGGTTTATCACGCAGTCACACGTTTCTTGATTAGTTGAGTTATTTCAGTTCCAGTTTTAGGTTCTGTTTATTTCATGCAACGTGACACGATTCTAACTGCTAATGCTATAATGCCTTATTGTTTCCATAGCAACAGATTGCCCATTGCAGACACCTATTGATAGTTACAATAAAAGCATGAATAATCAGGTTGATGAAATGGTGAAGTTTGGAGCAGATGTTAACGGAAGGAGTCTCCGGTGCCAGCACGTTTTTTCCGCGAAGCAGAATCCGGAGCAGTTTACTCATCGCATTGTGTTTTTATTCACTGATCATTGTCCAGCTGCAGCAACAGCAGTCCGTGCCGACATTTTACAAAATAAAGCAATCAACAAAGCTCGGAGGTTAAGGCTGAGTAAACAGACCCGTGTGCCCGTCTCTGATCTTTCATTTCCTCAGGAAGGTTCGGGCAGAGGTTTTATCAGCGCCTGGGCACGGACACGGGGTGAAGGAGGACGCGCATGGCAGAGACGGAGCTGTGTGCCAGGCATCCTGTGGGAAGACCGGTGGATATTTGCCCTACTGCCAGATTTCAGCACTCACATGGGGTGAAGCAGCCTCTGCGCAATGTATCCGTATACATGCAACGTCTGCAAGTTCTTATAAAGATAGATATCACCCATGACTCTTAACCACTTCCTTTATCTGGAAGCTGAAGCACTTAGTTGAAAAAGAATAAATAATTAAGACATAAGTTTCAGGAGGGAGAAATAAAAAACTCTGGAATGATTTGAATGCATTTGCATAAAACTGCAGGAATGTTCAGCGAGTGCTCTGAGAGAGAGCGCGAGAGAGAGAATGCTTTTTTTTAAAAATGAGGGGTTTCCCCTTTGCAACAATGTGCTGCACAGACAGAAAGAATGAAAAGAGCGTGCTGCAAATAGTAATAGAATTGATTTTTTTTTTTTTATGTTTATTCTGACAGTTTTCATAATTACTCATCTTTATTTTATCTCTTTATCTCTTACAGTAGTAATCCACTATTAGGAGACTGATTCTGTTTATTATTCTGCTCTTCCAGCTGTTTCCTTGATGATCTGCTCACTTCAGTAGAACCTCAGTAGCTCTAGAACATCACGGAAAGGTTCGGCAGCACAAAGCTCTACGGCCCAAGTAAACATTAGACTCGATGTTTAAATGTGTACAATAATGTTTGCATAGTTGGACCATGTAAAGCAGCATGATCACACATATCTGTCCAACGTATTTACAGTCAAGTTACAAGTTATTCTACAGTATGTTGCTGTAGATTTTATATACAAGTCAAGTCAAGTCAGCCTTTATTGTCATTTTTTTTTTTTTAATTTTAACATCATTTAACATTTAACGTCATTAACATTTTAAGATCACCAGAAAACGATACAAGTCCTGTACGAAGGAGACAAATGCAAATGTGAGAACAAGAGCGACAAAGTGACAACACGACAACATGACACATTTCAGTACTTTGTGGTGATGAGATAATGAGTTGAGGTAGTGGGAGGAGAAACACGAAACAGTAAATGTTCCTTGCAAGTAGCAGCGAAGATAAAGAAGTAGAAATTCATTATTATTATATTACAATACTCTTGGCTAAGGTCTTTTATTTATTTTATTTTTTTTATGTAGAGCGACTTATTATATAGAACAATCGAGGCAGGATACACCAAGTTAGGGTATAGATAGAAAGATAGATAGAAAGATGGGTGGATGGATGAATACTGTGCGTGGATAGATAGATAGATACTTTATTGATCTCTAAGGAAATTTCATACAAAGGATAGTAACAGGTTTGTAGTTCCCATTGTATCATGTAGACCGCGCGCACACACACACACACACACACACACACACACACACACACACACCCAAAAAGTCACACAGTACACATGACCCACATGATCACAGTGTTAGATGACCCATGATCTACAGGAAAGACTCAGCAAACACATAGTACAATGTATATATATATATATATATATATATATATATATATATATATATATATATATATATATATATATATACATTGTAGTGGATACTATATATATATATAGTAATAGAATGAATTGAATGAATTGAACCAAACAAAAGAATTCAAATAAAATGTACATGCCAAATATGGGCAAAATACCTTAAAATGAGGATGAACAGATCATTTAGTGGAAAGAGTTGAAGTGAGCTAAAAAAAAAAAAAGTGAGTGGTGCAAAACCGAGGTGATGATGGTGTGCAGATTAGAATAAGCCATGAACTAATAAACCTGATTATGAACAGTTGAGTCTCATAAAAGACTGTTTGGATACAAGTTCTTATTCAGTGCTTTTTGTTTAGTGATTTATTTTCTACATTCTAGTACAATATTGAAAAAAAAAATTTTTTTCAAAACTATGAAATAGCACATATGGCTTTAGGTAATTAAGTAACAACAACAACAACAGCGAGTTATTTTACGACAATGAAGGTCAGCTGTTCTGGAACAGTTCCTACAAGAACAGTATTGTGTGTCGGTGATCATATTGTTTGTAAACCCTATCAAGCTCCATGATGAAACTGTCTCTCATGAAGACCTTCCCAGGAAAGCGAGACCAAAACTTACTGCTGCAGAGGAGAACTTCATTTAGAGTCACCAGCCTCAGAAATCACCAATTAACCGCCAACCAGCACCTCAGATTAGAGCCGTTATGAAGCTTTACAGAGCAGAAGGAGCAGATATACATCATAATATCAACTGTTCAGAGGAGATTATTGTGTGTTTTGGATAAACGCCTTCAGTATTGTTTTACAGTGTAGAGAGAAATAAACATCAGGAACGACCGTGGAGTTAGAATAAAAGGTGCACAAACTTTTGACTGGCTGGTTTTGACTGTTTAAGAGAGAACATGTACTGTAGTAGCAGAAGGACCATCAAGACCACGATAAAAAAAAAATCTCTCAAGTTTATCAAGCGCTCAATTGTTTGTTTTTATTATTATTATTATTATTATTATTATTATTTCACTGCAAACATTTTCCCAACAGGCCTATAGGTTTCCTATAAGTACAGTAAGTACAGTAGGTGATCATATTGTATGTAAAGAGTCAGACCCACAGTACCCTTGTGTTGTTATGCACTCATACAGTGTGTGTGTGTGTAAGTCTCTTTGCCTTGTGTTTGCTATAGTTACCTGTTGTGGTTGTGGTGGTGGTGGTGTGTTGGCGCCCAGCTCATATTAAGAGCTCATGTTTCTGTGCTCAGTAATTACAGTGGTGTGGCTGCGCTTTCGGTTTGTGTAGAGTCGTCCTTTGTTTCATGTTTAAAAGAGAAGATCTTTACTCGAGAGAAGAAAAAAAAAAACGAAAAAGCTGGTGAATAATGTTAATTATGCCGCCTGCACTGAGAAAAATGTTGCAGGGTGTTAGTGAAATCAGCATAAAACCATTTGGGATTTTTAAAAAAGAATTGCCTTTACATGATTAAAAAAATATATTTTTGCCTAACATACAAAATCAGGGCAGCATGGTGGTCTAATGGTTAGCACTGTCGCCTTGCACCTCCAGGTTCCGGGTTCGATTCCCATCCACCTCGGGTTTGCCTGCATGGAGGTTGCATGTCCTCCCCGTGCATGGTGGATTTCCTTCGGGTACTCCGGTTTCCTCTCACAGTCCAAAGACATGCAGATAAGCCTAATTGGTGTTTCCAAAATTCCTGTAGTGAGTGAGATCAGTGGATTGGGACCATGCCCAGGGTGTGGTCTGTGATGAGACGGCACCTCGACCGGGGAGCACAGGATAGTGGTGTAGATAGCGGAGGGAGAGATGTGTAATATGTAATGAATGCTGAACGTGTTCTTTTACATATTTAATTAATTAATTAATTAATTAATTAATTAAAATGTAATCTATATGTTAAGGATAAAGTTCTCAACTTTTTATATTATTAAAAGTTATAATGAGGTAAACAGCTCTTAAAATTAACAGCTCTGAAATAGGAAAGTCAAGCAGGTTCAATTCCATTATCACTAACTAAAAAACAGATTCAATTAAGTTGGCCGTACTCGTTCCCATAATTGTGGAATAGTACGATTTGAGTATATCACAAAGAAAAACAGGTTATCTTGTTAGTGATCTCTATGTGTAAGGGCCTGCGTGAAGCAAAGACAACAACTAAGGAGATAAAGCTGAAACCCTGGAAGGATTTAAGAAGTTCTCAATAAGTGTCTCAGCTTCACAGAAGAAATGTGATCGGAAACATCCTGAATGAGCGGAGATCACTCAAACTCCTGGTGAAGTCACATGGTTATCAGTAGAAATCAGAGCTTTAGTTAATAGTGAAAAGAAGAGCACACACACACACACACATTGTAACGAGAGCTCACTGGATTGGGGTTAAACAGCTGTGTGTCCATCAGAAAGCCTTTAGTTTGCTAAAAATTGGATGTTGGAGCAAAAGGTCATGTGACCTGATGAGTCCAGATTGAGCCTATTCCAGAGCGATGGGCGTGTCAGGGTGAGAAGGAAAGCGATGCAATGTGAAGGAATTCATTTGAATGCTTTACTAAACTGGGATAAACGTAAACCTTAAAAAGGATTAAAATAGGCATTAAAATAAATAAAACGTCATTTTCCGACGTTTCCTGTTCTCATTCCCTCCTCCAGTGAGAAAGCTGGTGTTTTACTTTAATCCGTTGCTCTAGCTGCCTAATTATCTACAGGACAATAGAACTATAAAATAATAAATAACTGCTTTTTAGTGTAAAAACAAGTTTTAAAGCAGGTTTTTTTTTTTTACAGTAATCTCCAGATGTTTATTTTTTATATATATATATATATAATGTAGGTGTGTGGGTTTTTTTTTTTTTTTTTTGCCTGTCTGCAAAAACAAAACAAACAAACAAAACAAACAAACAAACAAAAAACAATGTACAGTAAATTACTCCCTTCCTTTGTTTTAGTTACAAAAAGGAAAGTAGTGTAACCCCTTTATAAACACTGTTATCTGGAGTGTTCGAGGAAATCCAGCTTCTGGTTGGCTGGTGGAGGTGTGAGGTCACCAGCTGCTATAAGGCTCTCAGTGTGTGTCAGAGGCACATTCAGTCACCGAGATCTCATGTGCTCGAATGCTGTGAGTGCTCTGAGAGAGAGAGAGAGAGAGAGAGAGAGAGAGAGAGAGAGAGAGGAAGGAAGGAAGACAGAAAAGGAAAGTACAAAGAGGAAGGACAGGCGACCCATTAAAAACGCAATTGTCGAAGAGCTCGTCTTGAGAACAACATAAACACTCCCGGAAAGGAATCTCTGTCAGGACTTCAAACAGACTATTTTATGGGTTCGAGGATCAACAGGAGCGTGACTGGACGACCGCGAGGACCTCTTTAGGTGCGTTCAGCCTTCAGATTCTTATCCGGATTGTTATTCACGCTCATGAATTTGTGCAAACAGTTCATTATGATTTTGCTCTGATAGCTGGCTGAGTTGGTTTTGTGCGCTGTGCTGCTCATATCCGAACATTGCAAAAATGTTCCCTGCAAGGCTCAAGAACTGGTGCAATAATGATTAGTCAGGTGTATTGATTAGAGAAAATACCTTAGACATGGTCTTATGAAGATTACAAAACTTTATCAGTTTTGGAAAAGTAAATGACATTGCATGTTCAGCCAAGATACCGTACGCTGATGAGATTTAACTTCCCTTATTTTATGCAATGTTGCAGAAGGCACCAGATAAAACTTTTTTTTTATCTTCTCTTCTTTACTATTCTCAAAGCCGCACTTAACAATACTTAAACTCATTCGTTTTTTTTAACAAGGCTTTTAAAAGTTCCTTCTGCATTTGGTACTCACTGTCCATTTCTTTATTATTATTATTATTATTGTTATTATTATTGTTATTATTTCATTCATCCTATATAAGTTTTAAGCTTTGGGAAATATATATAATATACTTTTTTTTCCCCCTTTGAGTAAATAATTTTAAAGCAATATAAATTTCTTTGCCTTGCCTTGTTAGACACTGTCTCTCTTCCATTCTGTAGATCATGGAGGACGCTCCTACGCTCCAATGCAACAATACTACATCTCTGAACGCTACTAAGGATGCTCAGCCGTACAATGAAGCAGAGACGGTGATCCTGGGCATCATAATCGGACTCCTGGTCCTGATTATCGTCTTTGGGAACGTCCTGGTCATTACCGCAATCGCACGCTTCCAGCGTCTCCAGACCGTCACCAATTGCTTCATCAGCTCGCTGGCGTGTGCAGACTTGATCATGGGGCTTCTTGTCGTACCCTTTGGCGCTTGTGATATCCTCCTCGACAAGTGGTACTTCGGGAACTTTTTCTGCATCTTCTGGTTGTCGACAGACGTCCTGTGCGTGACAGCGAGCATCGAGACTTTGTGCGTCATAGCCATGGACCGTTACATCGCGATCATGTGGCCGCTGCGTTACCAAGCGCTGCTGACCAAGCGCCGGGCCTGCTGGGTAGTTCTGGCTGTGTGGGCAGTCGCCGCACTAATATCCTTTCTGCCCCTCCACATGGAGTGGTGGGTGTCAGATGAGGACGTCAGTGCGCGGTGCTGCCTGAACAACACATACTGCTGTGAATTCAACATCAACAGAAGCTACGCGTGGACCTCGTCCATCATCTCCTTCTACATCCCGCTCGTCATCATGATATTCGTCTACAGCCGGGTCTACCTGGAAGCTCGGCGGCAGCTCCGAAACATCTATCGCACCGAAGGTCACATTCGGACGCAGAACTTTGGCGGACAGGACGGGAACGAGGTACGGAACCGCAGGATCAAGTTCTGCCTCAAAGACCACAAAGCCTTGAAGACTCTCGGGATCATCATGGGCATCTTCACGCTCTGCTGGCTGCCGTTCTTCATCCTCAACGTGGCCACGGTGGAGATGGACGTGCCGAATTACCCCGATTGGCTGTACAAAACCTTGAACTGGATCGGCTACTCCAACTCAGCCTTCAACCCCCTGATCTACTGCAACAGTCCCGAGTTCAGACGCGCCTTTAAAGAAATCCTGTGCAAGACAAGGCCTCAGTGTCCTGCGTCGGTGAACAAATCGGGATATATGTACAGCGGACAGATGCGGAAGCAGACGCCCTTCTCAGACTGTGGATCGTTGGAGCTGGGTACTTGCTCTTTGGCGCCAAGTTCCTCCAACACGAACGGAAATTGTAACAGAAACCTGACCACCATGATTTAGCTATTTATTGCATTTACAAACACGATTTCTTGACTTTCCATTTTCCCTTGCCAATGCGTTTCCGTGTAATGTCCGAATCATCTGGTGAGTCGACAAATGGAATATGATACGTACGGCGTACAGGCACGACCTTTGCTCCGAATATATGTTGCTCTAGTCAAAACCAGCAACCGAACCTTCTCCGTGAAACGAAATAATTCGGTACAACAGACACAGTGGGCAAAAAAAAAAAAAAAAAAAAAAGTGACGTTTAGAATGGCTATTTTTATTATCACGGCCTGGACACGTATACATAAGCTACCTCATGGCGCTCTGGCACATGTCTCCACCATAACCACTTCCAGAAGGAGCTCCGGAATATCAGCGCGTATCGTCTTCTTAAAGTATGAAGTCTGGATTTGGTTTAGTTCCTTGTACACTACACTATGTTGTTAAATAAGTGTAGCTGATCTGAGACCAGCAACCTGATCATTATTATTATTATTATTATTATTATTATTATTATTTGTTTTGTTTTAAGATAGGCTTGTTACATTCCACAGAAAATCTACGCTTGAGCTTTAAAACCAGGGACGTCTTTTTTCCTTTTCTTTTCTTTTTTTTTTTTTTTTTTTATCTCTGCAATTCCTTGTCTGAAGGCGAAGGAAATCTGAGCTGCTGATGAGACGCAACAGGTGGAGGTCTCTGGCTTCGTGTGCTATAACCAGCTGCTGTTATGAAAAGGAAAAGAACGAAATAAAGCGGCCAGTCTATCTAGTTCGACCTTCCCCCTGTTAACATTTCAGCTTGATCCCGTTCAGCCGTAAGGGACAGATTTAATAACCGATCTGTAATACCATTAAAAAAATAAATAAATAAATAAATAAGCATCTATTTACTTTGATGGACGCTGACGAGTACGGAACGGCGTGTCAATACCGCTGACACGACTTGATTATCCTTCCGTAATAATTAACCAGATCATTTGTGTTTGAATGCTTGATTGCACTTCATGCAAGAAGGCTCAGTCAGTACCCGGCTCTCGTTTCGCATGAATCCTTTCAGAACATGTACAGTGTGTTACCGTTTCTGTTAACGCCTGTGTCCGTGTGCAATGTTTACAGAGATTCTTGAGCAAACTGTCCAAAAGGACGGCCAGGAAAAAAAAAGCAACAAAAAAAAAAAGAAAAGAAAGAAAGAAATCTCCTGATAGGGATCCAAGTGTCATTTTTGGTTTATAAACCTTCGCTCCTTGTGTTTACAGTGTTAGTGAGGTTATTGAGTCGAACCCAGGACGACCTGGTTCTTATACAGGGTGGTGCGCCGGTCAGGCTCGCTGTAATCCCACGATCATCCTTAGAACATGAGCGCCAATGTGGTTTTGGACATGACCAGGGCTTCTTTCTTCTACTTGTGTGTGTGTGTGTGTGTGTGTGTGTGGTAAGGGACAAGCTCGCTGCTACAGGCTGTCTGACTGAATGTGCACGTATTTATAAGACGTGGTTAAATTGGACGACGTTTGGCTACGGGCTTGACATCGTTATGTAGCATAAAGCACAATAAAAGGTACTGTATTTATGAGGCTCTGGAGTACATGAAGCATGTTTCAAACATTAAAAAAAAAAAAAGAAGAAGAAGAAGAAAGAAAAAAACTAAAGAGATTGCACATTGTATATAGAGTACACATGAGATATGTGTGTGTGTATGTATAGCTGTCTTATCAGCGGAGGAATAATTTATGGACGTGTGCGTGACCTTATATAATGCTACAGACATTAAATATCATATATCATATCATATTATATCATATCAGACGGACCTGCTCTGTGTCATTCCACATAAAAACGCTCTTAACTTACATTTACAAAACTGCACTGATGCTCCAAATGCTACCTGACTGTGTGTGTAATGTCAAGACGTTTTGTTGTGAGGGTGTGTGTGTGTGTGTGTGTGTGAGAGAGAGAGAGGGTGTGTATTTTTTTTTCTTGTATGTATGTATGAGCCCATGTAAAATGTGAAGAATTAAATGTGTTTGTCTGTAACTCAGAGCCTGAGACGATTGAGTCGTTATAAATGGAGAAGTCTTTCCCCCATCTAGTGGTCACGAGCTCAAACTGGGTCTTAGATACAGTAGATTCATATACAGTATACGGTGGATATACAGCACAGCAGGTGAATAATGCATGGATATCAAAACGCTTCACTGTTCACTGTAATTCCAAAAACGAGTCTGTCTTTGTCGAAATACGAGTACAGTCAGCCGAAACACAGTATTGGTGCTGATTTCATTATTTTTCTCTTTGTATGTTATACATACGGTATAATACAGAAAATGTGCGTACCAAAGACGCTACTTCTGTTTAGTATTGCGTATTGATACTAAAATTGGTACAAGCTCCTAGAAGCATATGGCCCATAAAAATTGTTGCTTAAATTAAAAATAAGCATTGCGTGCTCGCTTCCCCCCCCCCCAAAAAAATAATAATCTGTAGTGTCCGTAACCATGTCAAATTCATGTTGCGATATCATAACGATTTATCATTTTGTAATAATACACTTATTCTAAATCTAAATCGGCCGAGTTTCATCCGGATGACAGTTAAGACCGTTGAAAGATTTGAATTCAAAAAATTCAAACGCACATTAAAACATAAAAGGGCCTGAAATTGTATTAAGCAAATGTGTTTCTTTTTATCTGATAAAAATATCAATGTGTGTGTACGTTTACAGAAAAACGAAGGATGGATCGGGAGATAAGAAGCGTTACTGTAATTATTATGAAAAATGGTGTTATAGGATCATGTCTGAAAATTAACTTTTTCACCTACTGCACAGTAGATGGGACACTTTTTAGTGCCATATTTTAATACCATCTTTTGGCCGTGTGTATCTAACTTTTCCTGAATATCCTTTGGTCACTGTGAAGGGAACGTGACAATATGGGAAATCTGTGCTGTAGAATTGATTGATAAAAGTAAAAAAAAAAATGTTGTGTATGTAAAACATGTACTGTATGTTGATGATCTGAAGTCAGGGGTTTTCACCTGCAGTCCTGTAGGGCGCGTGTCCAGCACAGTTTGTAATTCATCAACACCTAAGCGTATCCACTGAATCCGGACCGCGTTCCTCAAGGATTGGGTTCGAAGATCCCTGATCTAAATAATCATCCAGTTGTCTATTAGGTAGAGCAGAATTACTATTACTAAGTAATAGCATTAAGAAGAAAAAAAGGTAAAATTTTTCTAAATATTAAAATAGGATACGCTGCATTTTCAAAAATAAAGCTTTATTTTTATATGAATACGTTTGCAGAAAAGTGAAGAAGAAAAAAACACATTCATGTAAACAAAAAACAATTTGCAGCAAATTATGTTGAATTTGAAAGTTTATTTCTTTTCACAAGGGGTGATAATAGATGGTAACAGCACTGAGACTGGCGTCCCAGATGTTCTGATCACAGAAGCACTTTCGGCTCGAGCACGCATCTGATAACGTTATGTCGTCTTAAACAACACGCCTCACGTCTCTGCAGTAATCGCTTCCGAGTCGTCCGTCTTCGACAACTCCCAGGCGTGGAAGGATCTGTGTGGGCGGAGCAAAATAACTGGTTAAGCAAAGAAACTCATTATAATCTGTTGATAATAAACGGTGTGTTACTGCACAGTATATAAAAGGAATATTAGACTTGAGGTTGTATTGAGGTATTGTTGGGTATACCTGTACGATACTGTACCACCCTCTGACCGCATCACAGCTGTGCTGTATCACACTCCCTCTATAGTGCACTCCCTCACGTGTTAGACTGCTTAAATAATGCAGGCATGTCCCAATCCGGAGGGCCACGCTTACCAGAAGAAAAAGGTCATTTTATTAAGTAAACCAAAGTGAACGTCAAGTATATTCCTCAAGTACACTTACGGAAGTAAACATGTATACGAATACACTCAATACACCATACTGTAGTTAGCTTATGAAAGTATACTTTAGGTGTACGAGCAGTAAAACAAAACCAAAAAGAAATTTACCTTCATCTGTTGAATAAATAAGTTTTAAGTGTTATGTATACCGTGAGTGAACTTACATGTACTGTACTAGTTACTTCTTGCACACATTTTAGTTTATAAGTGATTCTACTTTGAAGTGCTAAACTAAATACGAGTTTTCTTTAAGTTCACATTACATCATACTTGGAGTTTACTATTTTATGAATGACTTTTATTCTGTAAAATGCAGTACTTTGTTTCTATTTAGGAATACATTCCTATAGTTGAACTGTTCTGTAACTTTAACTGCACTTTAAGTAGACATAAAGTTAAAGTAAAAAAAAGTTACTTCACAAGACATAATCAGGTTTTAGAACATTTATTTTTCGGTAGAAATGCAATTCTGCAAACAAATATTGTACTGATACCACAATATAATGACTTAAATTAACATTGCAGGTCAAAACAAAATGCGACCAACACACGGGTTTGATCTGGGAAGGTTGAGATTAGAGCTTGTGGGGTGCAGCCTCTCACTGATCCGTCCCTGACTGTAAGTCACCTCTCGACAGTTTCCGCTCTGGTAAACGACTGCGGCACTGAAGGAACTTTAAATCCAGCCAACCCTTCAAGTAAATGGGCATAAAAAATGACCTTATTTGATGATCACATGACTTCTTTGTAATGGTTTGCTCAGTGTGTCAGAAGTCCCGAGTTGTAAATGTTGACATCACTGCCTTGAGGAAATACACGACACTGTGGTTCTTCCGTTAACGATAGACTTATGCTGCGTGCATCTCAGTATCATCAATCCACCACCAAACAGTTCAAACACATGACTGTGTACAAAATAAACACACACTCATATCACACACACATACACACACATACACACACACACACGCTGTAGAAACCAAATATGAATATGCACATCATAACAAATGTAAATAAATCTATCTCGCCGGCTGCACACGCCCAGGATGGAACGAGTCCACTTGGAGAAATATAAAATATATCACATGGACAAATGTTAAATCTGAATTAAATCTCTTTCACTCTTTCAGCAGTTTATGAACGTGTGGAAATTACAAGATGTAAACGTGTCGATCAATATTTAATAATCAATAATCCAAATAAGTAATAAATCTATCAAAACACATCAAGGAATGACAAATGTTTTTAACGTGTGGAATAATTTTATTACATCATCAGAATGCATTATTTATGACCCCCAATAAACCGACATCCATTAACGAAGATTCAAACTCATGTACAGTTTACGCTGGAATAAAACAGGAAAAACTAATCAAGCAAACAACATTAACTTTGCATGTGTGTGTGTGTGTGTGTGTGTGTACTGGTGCATTCAAATTTTTATTTTGTTTTTTGTAGTTTAGATTAAAAAGTGAAACTGGCATATATTATAGATTAATTATATATTAATTACAATATTCCAAGCATTTTCGGTTTTAATTTTGAGTATTACAGCTTACAGCCCATACTTTTTTTTTAATCTAGCATCTGAAAATATTAGAATATTCCCTAAGATCGATCAAGAAAATATTTACAATACAGAAAAGTCCAAATTCTGATTCTTGTGTTCATTTCTGCACCCAGTACTTGGTCGGGGCTCCTTTTGCATGAATTACTGCACCGATGCTGAGACATTACTGAAGACCAGGTCGCTTTGATATCAGCCTTCAGCTCATCTGTATTGTCGGCTCGGTGTTTCTCATCTTGCTCTTACAGTAGATTAGCAATAGCCCAGAGATTTTTCATGGGGATCAGTGGTCAAGGAAATGAAGCACAGTAATATCACAGTCAGCAAATCAGTGTTAGTGTTGGTTTTGGCCCTGTGGGCAGGTGCTAAGTCATGCTGGAAGACTAAATAGACTAAATAGCTGGAAAAGGCATAATGATAAAACACAGTGCACCAACACCAGCAGGTGACATGGCGCCAAATCATCACCAAGTGTGCAAACTTTACACTGGACTTCAAGCAGCTTGCATTCTGTTCCTCTCCTCTCTTCCTCCAGACTCTGGGAGTTTGATTTCCAAATGAAATGCAAAAAAAATGTACTTAGCCCAGGTAAGCCCCAGTAAGACATATGTCTGATGTTGTGTCTGGTTTAGTTGCGGATTTATACTAGGAATGCAAGATTCCTGAAGACATCTGCGTGTGGTGGCTCTTGATGCACTAACTCCAGGATCACCACACTCATTATGATGCTCTCCCAAGTCCTTAATTCGGTTGTGCTTGAAAAGCTTCTTAAGACTGCGGCCGCCTCTGTTCTTCGTGCATCTGTTCCTGCCACACTTTTCCCTTCTATTCAATTTGATATGAATATGCAGTAGAACGATACAGCACTCTTTGAACAGCCAGTGATGACCTTCTGTGGCTTACAATCCCCGTGGGTGTTAATGATCATCTTCTGGAGAACTGTCAAGTCAGCGTGCACTGAACTCGACCGACAGATATACAGGTATGGTATTTATACTGTATGAACAGAAATGTACTCAAACTCATGAGCTGTAAGATGTAATTATTCAAATAAAAATATTTCACTTTACATGTAATGAATATAGAATATATAAAAGTTTCACTTTTTTTTTCCAATTAAATGACCAAAAAAATAAACTTTGTCCACAATAATATTCAAATGTTTTGAAATGAACTTGCATTTGGTAATGGCTTATAATATCAGCCGGTAAGAACAAAGTCTGTTACAGCACTTCCAGCCGTATGTTTATCCGTTCCTATGTGGGTTAATAACACTGAGTACATAAAAGATCAGGTTCAGCTCCACCCGTGTATTATTTACTCTGAATTATTCCACCCCAAACTACAAGACAAGGTTTCTTGAGCTTTATGTACAAGGCAAGCACAGGTAATTATACTTAAGTATAGGACCAAGTTTACTTAGAAATTTCTGTACACTTGTCAATTCATGCCAAGTGTACTTAAGTATATTTTTGTAGCTTTATATCTTTGATAATTACATAATCAGTGAGCTTTAGTTTAATAGGAGTATACAATTAGGACACTTGAGTAAACTTCTTTTCTTTTTTTTTTTTACTAAGGCCATGCCGAAGCTTTTGCCTCTCTTATATACACTGTATTATATTTAATATGAAGGAAACAGGATGTCCTCAGAGGTTCTCGAATCTGATCCGATCTGATCTGATGACTCACTGGCTTTTTATTGCTTTCTTCTGCTTTCCTTAAAGCAACAGCTTCCCTAGTGCAGCTTTCTGAGCGATTCATTTTATTCCACATATTTAATTTCAGATGTTTCATCCAAAACACACACGCTACCTGGCCAAAAGGAGACTTGATTGCCATGCATATGTGCATAGATGTTGGAGCGTTAAGAGCATTGACATGCTCATGTAGAGTGTTAAGATGCTCTACACACACACACACACATATATATATATATATATATATATATATATATATATATATATATATAAATCTCCTTTGCAGTCGGAAAAATGACCTCCTCCCTTATGTTAAAAGGCGTCTTCGCCTTGTTGAAATGATCCACCACCAAATGGACACCTTTAGCGACGCTAGCTTTTACGTAGCAGATTTTACCGCTTGCTTCTAACTGATCTGTTTAGATCTTTTCCTCTCAAAATATTCCACGGCTTGTCCTTCAGGGTCAAATATTTAGTCTGAAGTGCTGAAGTAGCTTTGAAAGCTTCATAGCCTCATTTGCTAGCTCGTTTGCTCCCCACACACCAGACACAAGTAGCATTAGCATCCCCGCATGTGAGAGAGCCATGTTTCATGTAGCTGTTGTCATCATTCGGGGTGAATTTTGTCTCTTCATTATCTTCAGTGGCCGTGTGGTGTGTTTCAGCAGCCTCTGTAAAAATAAAATAAATAAATAAATAAATAAATAAACTTTCACATTCATTTGCGCTCTCATTAGCCAGCTAGCTTTTCACTGCAGATCTTACACACACACACACACACACACACACGCCTTTGACCCAGAGGTGACGATGCAAGCAAGATGTTTTCATCGTACTATATGAAGCTTTTAAGCTTTTATTAAATGAAACTGGTTCATTCAACATTTTTTTTTTCCTTCAAGATTTATATAAATATGTAATGCTGTTTTTGATATTTGTAGGACAAACAAAATAACACAACACCATGCAGTCAGCAGTACATTTATCGCTCCCTACAGGTTTTTGCTGCCTGGTTCAGCCCGACCCACGGCCCACGGGTTGGAAAAAATGCTCTATAAATATGTACGTTAAATAAAACACTTTCATGCATATTTGCACCCCCTCCCGGACATTTCTATTCAAATTCCCACTTCATTTCCGCGTTAAAAGTTCTATACTTGTCTATATTTGTACAGAATGATTTCTTCTCCATATTTGTACAGCTAGGTTTTCTTTTTTTTTTTTTTGGATTTTTCCCCGATTTTCTCCCTAATTTAGTCGTGTCCAATTCCTCCCCGTCACTAGGGGGCTCCCACATTAAGGCTATTACTACCACTCAGCCGGGAGGGCCGAAGACTATCACGTGTTTCCTCCGAACCACGTGACGCCAGCCGACCGCATCTTTTTGAACTGCTCGCTCGCGCACCGTTGGGGGCGGCGTAACACACTCGGAGGACAGCGCTATCCGCTCCCTCCGTCGCGCGAGCTCACAGACGCCCCTGACTGGCTGTAGAGCCGTGATTAATGTGGGAGCACTAAGTACCTCTCATCCCTCCCCTCTGAGAGAGCTCGGCCAATCAGCTCTCTCTAGACCTCCGGCTGCGAGAGGTTACAGCACCACCCGGGATTCGAACTAGCGATCTCCGGATGATAGGGCGAGCGCTTTAACCACTGCGCTACATTTAGTTTCTATTTTATTTCCTTTTTTTTTTTACTATCCTATTAATAAACTTTTTTTTTACAGGTCACGGCCGGTCGTTTAAGCATTTCACTGCATATCGTACTGTGTATGACGGTGTACGTGACCAATCAAATTTGAATTTGAATATGTAACAAATATGATCAATATTGTACGTAGCACAGAGAGAGGCAGTAGAGTAGCAATAGTCTCCTTAGGAATGCTGTAACAAGCGCAAAAGTGACAGAAACACACAGAAGGGATGTCCATGAGTGTCTCTGAGCTGTTAATGAGGTGGCCAGTGTGTGAGAGGTCATGAAGGCATGAGGGAAAAAGGATCCAGACGGCCTGCAGGGAGAAACGGTTCCTTCAATCTGCAGGATCTGGATTAAATGTTGCAACACAGTCCTGTGATTTTCTCTGGGAGCTATCAAAGAAACGTTCAAGTGAAAGTGGGACTTCGAGCACAGTACGGCGATGAGACTCTTAGCGGCAGGCGGAACACCTGAACGGTGCAAATGCTTTAAAAGAAGGCCGTACTGGACGTCTGTGAATGATGGTCCGAAGGCAGAGGTGGCTCGGAGCCCACTGCAGTCGTTCCCGTGAACATTCAGCAAGTGAAGTCTTGCACCACATGCACATTATTATTATTATTATTATTATTATTATTATTATTATTATTCCTCGCAGATTATTATAGCCACGTCCCCCGTACAGTCCTGACCTCGCTACAAGACATTTCCACATGTTTGGAAAAGGTGTTCCTGGGAGGCTGGCGTTTCAGACATGAAGCAGACAGTCCAATCACGTCTCCTGTGTACTGGGGAAACTCTCTGCCTTGATGGTGTTCAAGCTCTAGTGAAACACTGGCATGAGTGCATTAGTGTAGCAGGGGATTATATAGAGACATGAAGGGAGTTTTTACTATTAAGGGAATTAACTGCACTATCAAAAGTCCCGCTTTGACTTGAACACCCCTCATATGTTTGTGAGTTTCTCTAATAAACAAATTTGTAAACCGAATGACCCCTCTACATGCGGAGCCGCGACCGCTAGTTTGGGAACCCCAGCTGCATGCATATCTATACACGGTCAGTCCCCTCTCGGAAAGATTTCCTTACTAATTAGTTTGACTAAATAAAAAATGTAATGAATAAAAAAAAAAACTTTTTCATTCACCACCTTATTCCTGTTACTGTGAAAGCAGACCACAGTCACCCACCGGGCATCAGAACAGGTGGAATTTAACTCAGATGGAATGTTAATCTATGACAGGGCATTACAAACATGTGGGCGCACACACACACACACACACACACACACACACACACATACGCAGACTGGCATTCAGGGGCAATTATTTTGGAGACCTGAGTAAAACCAGATAACCTGAAACAACATCCAAGGCATGTCTACAGACGGGCGGTGATACAATCTGCTGCGCTGCATCCCAGCCACGAAAACAAGATTTACATAAATGTGTATTCATGCCTTCTCACAGACTCTATGTACAAGTGATTATCTAATAACCGTAACAGCACGCTCTGTTCTTTTGTCTGAGCAGGGGAACGTCACAGGTACACCGCATAAAGATCTTAAAGACAAGAGACAAACAGGACTGTTATGCCTAAAAATAAAACACTAAATAAAAAGCAAGCATTCAAGCGTTCAAGTCAAGCTGAGACTTGATAAACCTGATAACATTTCTGCTGAATGGAGGCGTAAAACTGGTGATCGACATTTGCAGAAGACTAGCTGTAGTAGTCCCGGCCGACTTGGCTCGGAGCCCACTGCAGTCGTTCCCGTGAACATTCGGCGAGTGGGGCGCCTGATCTTTGAAAACGGACGGATAACTTGCGGAAGAGACGCCTCTGTCTGTGGGAACTGTCCACACAATCATTGACGGAACACCACATTCCACATTCCCCGTACAGTCCTGACCGCGCTCCAAGACATTTCCACATGTTTGGAAAAGACATTAAAGGAGTTCCTGGGAGGCCGGTGTTTCGGCCACGGAAAAAATAAATAAATAAATGTATTATTTGCATGTACAGTATGTCAGTGTTGCCTTCTCACAATGCACAGTCGTTCATCTTTTTTACGTCCAAATGTTTTGATTGTGTAGTAAAATCCATGTTCTACCTGCTGCATTTGTTTAGAGTTCATGGAAAGCTCTGTTTAGGTTATGCAGGTACAGTTATGGACGTACAGAAAAAAAATCATTATAATTATATAAAGATTAGGACACATAGTTAAGTTGTGAAGATGAATAGATTGTTCTGTCTCACCCGTTCTTTGTTTTGTTTTTTTGTTTTGTTTTTTTAATAATAATAATTATTTTCTCTGAGCCTCCGTAACTGGTACTGTTAATGCTGGTGACATTCTGAAGACATTTCACTGTGACAGAAGGCAAAGTTTAATATGTGACAATGAACTGAAATAAAATGTTGACACAGACAGAAAGATATGTGATGGTGACACACACAACACGATCCACCCTGTGGAGAGTCTGACCAGTGCATGCTAGTGCAGTGAAACGCTATGAAGAAATACCTACTCGTAGTTAAAAAAAAGAACAGAAGGACAATTCATATTCGTCCGGTGTATCATGCTTCTAATCTGCACTGATCTAATTCATATACAATCCTTCGTTTATCTGCAAAAAACAAGCACGAGACGTCTCAGCTTCCAATAAAAATCTAAAAGAAAGGGCACACAAAGGGAAGACCAGGGAAAATTAGCTAATTATCTAAAAGATGACATAATCTGAACCGCGTACAGTGGCCGTTCAAGTCAAAGCGGGACTTTTGATTGTAAGGCATTCCTTTATCAAACTGTTTAAAAAATTAGCTAATTATCTAAAAGATGACATCATCTGAACCGCATACGAGGGACGTTCAAGTCAAACTGGAACTGCGCATCGATACAGCTGATAAATCTGCTTCCAAAAATTGCATAGAGAACCAATTGTCCAACCATGTTTTTTTTTTGTTTTTTTTTTGTTAAGGCCATGTGAAGTCAATGTACCGAGTTCAGGTCAATAACTACAGTAGGTTTCTCAAATCCACAAGATTATCGTATTTTACATTTATAGGAACCTGTCGCAGACTTGTACTTTAAAAAAAAAACTTTAACTTTAAGGATTCAATTCAGATGTTTAGCATATTAACATTTAAACATCAATTCAGTCCAAATCTCTTGGGAACATAATTTTTAATTATTACATTACATTAGTTTGCTATATTATATTGCCGTTTCTTTTTTTAAACTTTACTTTATTTTTTGCCCTATTTTTTTTTTTTCAGAAATTATATTTTATCAAATATAAAGTTTGTTCTCAGTATTACATACCGTATTTTAGACCTGAATGTTTTTAAAAAAAAGAAATTGTAGTTTGGACAATCTTATGTTTGTTTATCGCTTTGTTTTAGGCTAACCGGACATCTATTTACTTTTAAATATTTAATATTTAGGTATTTTGAGAACCAAACTTCATATCATGATGTGTTAAATGGGAAAAAAAATAATAAATTAAAAGTATTTGAATATGCGCTGAAACTAATTTTTATGAAAGGGGCAGATTGTCTATAGAAATAGAAAGTAAAAACTTTTTAAAATTCATAGAATTCATAGACCGACCAGTAGATGGGTGAATTTCAAAAAAACAAGATTGTTAGATTTCTTTGTAATAAATAATGAAATTAAATTTGTGAATTTGTCGATGATGTTGATTGCAATTTAATGTAGAACTATTGAGATTTTATTTACACAGGCTTCAAGAGAACCTTCATTTAAATTAAAATGTATTTCATATATTTCATTTTTATGTTGCTTTTGCTTATGCAGTTATATTATACAGTATAATAATATATTGGTGTCCAAATGATCATTTGAATATTATTGGTCTTATTTGCTGACTAGCCATGTGCTTTCATTTTATTTCTGAAACTCACCACCTGAGAGCGAGCAGAAAACAGCGCCTCCCCTCATTACAATAATGCAAACACGCTTTGCGAATGCGGTTTGTGAAGATAAATTACAAGTCATTAGCATTTTCATTTGGGTGTGTTTTATTTATTTATTTTTTATACATGCCGGCTGCGGAGCTGACTGGTGCGATGACGTGGAGGAGGATGAGAAAGCATTTACTGAGAAAGCTTCGTCCTACTGCAACCACGTATCTAAAAAAAAAAAAAAAATCATAAAATAATTGAGCTCAAAATTGAGCTTAATCAGATAAGAAGTTCACTTCAATTGAGATGACGTATGTAGATGAGTAATGTATAATTTCCACAATGTGGACACTGAAAATATAATACTTTTTTAATGTTTTTTTTTTTTAAACAAAACTTCAACAATGGAACTATCAGCGCTCTGTTTTAAAGCGTCTGAAATTTCTGTATTTGCAGGTTGTAGTTTCGTACTGAATTATAAACTATTCACTTATCAGTATATTTCAATTTAGAGCAGAATTTCTATTCAAGTAAAATATGTAAATAAAGTAACAAAAATAAACCAGTAAACATTAGTATCATTATAGCCCTGAATGTTTAAAAAAAAAGAAATTGTAGTTTGGACAATCTTATGTTTGTTTATCGCTTTGTTTTAGGCTAACCGCTAAGGCTAATCTAGCCTGAACCGCTAGGCTAATCTATTTACTTTGAAATATTTAATACTTGTGTGTTTTGAGAACCAAAGTTCATATTATGATGTGTTAAATGTAAAAAAAATAAAATAATTAAAAGTATCTGGATATGCGCTGAAACTAATTTTTAAATAGAAATTAAAAACTTTTTAAAATTCATAAAATTCATAGGCTGACCAGTAGATGGGTAAATAAAAAAAAAACAAGATTGTTAGATTTCTTTGTAAAAAAATAAGGAAATTCGATTTGTGAATTTGTCGATGCTCTCAGCAAGAGCACGAACCCAGGTGAGACGATGGTGCTTTTCTCTCGCGTACGTAACTCTCCTTTCTTTATGAAGTTTGAGTACAACTCTGGAATTTGGACGTTTTTGGCTCGACTTCACAGCTCTGCTCCGTTCTCCCTTTTAGCTGCGTCACGCTTCTTTAAACAACCTCCTGCGTGTGTCTTAACAACGTCTGGTACGCGAAGAACCAAACTCTAGAGTCGAGGCATCCAGCTTTACCGTCCGTGATGCCCACAAGCCGGAGCTCTACTCCTCACTATGGAGTGAGTGATGGTGCGCACGTAATGGAGGATGATTTTTTTTTTTTTTCCGTTTATAAATTCCAGCCGGACTGATATCTTATCAGCATACATGTTTAGCATACAAGGTTTATCTGTGTCATAAAAAATAAAAAAAAATATTTATATTGCAGCTCATGAAATAATAACACGAGTAATACAGAGAGTGTTCACTGTAGACGGGTTTCAGGATCCAGAATCTAAACAGATCAAAATAATTCGGCAAATCAAACCCAGCAGGAAGCTAACAAATGCTATGCACTCCTATTGGATGCGTATGTGTGTGTGTGTGTGTGTGTGTGTTACTTGTCTAAAGTGAACAAGAACCAGGTACCTACTGTCTGGGCTGTTATTCATTTTTGTTGTGTTGGTTGCCGAGCCAAACTAGAATCCAAATATTCGCTCATGTCTGACCTCTTGACCTTTTGTTTGAACACGTGCAGCTCACGGTCACGTGCCTGTGTCTGGGCTTGTCATGCTGCACTTTTCCCGTACGTTCATCTGTTCACTTTAAATGGAAGAATGCAACTCGCCACAGTGTTTCTTTTTACATCAAAGTGAATCTTAGTTGCTTAACCACACAAGGGTTTCACCAAATATCCAGATTAATATGCAGCTCTTTTTTTGTTTGTTTGTTTGTTTTTTTGCCCAAAATTTAAATTAAAACATTCAATTTAAAATAATGAATTTACTTTTCCAACTTGTACATGCAACTTTGGGCTCAAAATTCTTAATTTGATTTACAATGTAGAACTATTGAGATTTTATTTACACAGGCTTCAAGAGAACCTTCATTTAAATCAAAATGTATTTTATATATTTAATTCTTATGTTGCTTTTGGTTATGCAATTATATTATACAGGGTGGGCCATTTATATGGATACACCTTAATAAAATGGGAATGTTTGGTGATATTAACGTCCTGTTTGTGGCACATTAGTATATGTGAGGGGGCAAACTTTTCAAGATGGGTGGTCGGCCATCTTGGATCCGACTTTTGTTTTTTCAATAGGAAGAGGGTCATGTGACACATCAAACTTATTGGGAATTTCACAAGAAAAACAATGGTGTGCTTGGTTTTAACGTAACTTCCCCAGATATCAACACAATTTCGATCCGCTCATCACGTGTTAACCTCTTTGACATGTCAATGGCTGTGAACAAAGAGAAACTTGTAAATAACTCATGAAAGAATAAAGTTACGTTAAAACCAAGCACGCCATTGTTTCTCTTGTGAAATTCCCAATAAGTTTGATGTGTCACATGACCCTCTTCCTATTGAAAAAACAAAAGTTGGATCCAAGATGGCCGACTTCAAAATGGCCACCATGGTCACCACCCATCTTGAAAAGTTTGCCCCCTCACATATACTAATGTGCCACAAACAGGACGTTAATATCACCAACCATTCCCATTTTATTAAGGTTTATCCATATAAATGGCCCACCCTGTATAATAATATATTGGTGTCCAAATGATCATTTGAATATTATTGGTCTTATTTGCTGACTAGCCATGTGCTTTCATTTTATTTCTGAAACTCACCACCTGAGAGCGAGCAGAAAACAGCGCCTCCCCTCATTACAATAATGCAAACACGCTTTGCGAATGCGGTTTATGAAGATAAATTACAAGTCATTTGCATTTTCATTTGGGTGTGTTTTATTTATTTATTTTTTATACATGCCGGCTGCGGAGCTGACTGGTGCGATGACGTGGAGGAGGATGAGAAAGCATTTACTGAGAAAGCTTCGTCCTACTGCAACCACGTATCTAAAAAAAAAAATAAAAAATCATAAAATAATTGAGCTCAAAATTGAGCTTAATCAGATAAGAAGTTCACTTCAATTGAGATGACGCATGTAGATGAGTAATGTATAATTTCCACAATGTGGACACTGAAAATATAATACTTTTTTAATGTTTTTTTTTTTTAAACAAAACTTTAACAATGGAACTATCAGCGCTCTGTTTTAAAGCGTCTGAAATTTCTGTATTTGCAGGTTGTAGTTTCGTACTGAATTATAAACTATTCACTTATCAGTATATTTCAATTTAGAGCAGAATTTCTATTCAAGTAAAATATGTAAATAATGTAACAAAAATAAACCAGTAAACATTAGTATAATTATGTAAAACATGTTGGATAGAATTAAATACATTTACAATTTTTGTAAATGTTAAGGAAGTTAACGGAGCTGATGTTCTAAAGTGGAATAAGTTAAAATATAACGCAAATCTTGTCATCGTGCGATTAGTTAGTACCGCCAGGCGCTGAAGGTTATGTGTGGACGGAGCAAAACAATAGGTTAAATAGACAAACAATTCATAATCTGTTGATAAATTATGGTGTTCGTGGACTGTTGTATAAAAGCGATATCGCACTCGAGGTCGTGCTGTTGTACTGAATATCAGCACGGCTGTGAGTGATGATGATATTGCTTTGTTATATCAGCATGTAAAATCTACAAGAAGACGTAATATTTTTTTGAGTGTACATGTGATTAAACAGAAAATATTCTTTCTGTTTCAACAGAAGTTTCACATGCTGATCACGTCCGGTCGTACACATAGTCGTCATCTTCACCAGAAGTAAACGGATGAAGGAAACATCACTCACCTGTCAAAAATAACGGGTGCAGCAGCCTGATGAAACATGAACGAAACATTCATTCTTATTACTGTACCGCTGCCAGGGTTCATTTATTTTATGATGGAAACCACAGAATTTATCATCTAAATAGAACAAAGAGAGAGAGACAGAGAGAGAGAGAGAGAGAGAGAGAGAGAGAGCACGGTCCTAGATCACTCAGACGTCTGAGAGCTGTGATGAGGATGAAGTTTGTCTTTCAATTGAATTAGTTAAATGAAGTAAGACTAGAGACTGAGACAGAGACCTACAGGCGGTGTTCAGACCTCATGAAACATGGAATTCATCACCTCAGTTACTCTCAGCTGACTCTGGGTGGGTTAAGTAAGTTCTTAAATTCCCCTTTCTAACTCCATTCGATCTTTTCTCAGCGTCTCAGCATAAACGTGTCCGCAAACGTCCTCCTTAACTTTTCCGAAATAAGAAACCCATGCATCTGCCACCCTGTCCGTCGTTCTCTGTGTGTGCGGCGTCATAAATGAGCATGCAGGGAGAATAATAATGAGCTTGTAGAAAATAATAATAATAATAATAATAATAATAATAATAATAATACGTAAATCAAAATAATACACTGATAGGAGAAGACACCTAGTCATTTTACCTCTCAAGTATTTTTATGAATCCTTATGAATTTTTTTATCGACTTACTGAATAAAAATCACACACATCTCTCTTACAAGCATATATGGATTACACAAGCATTAAAATAAATTCTAAAATATAAACAAACAAACAGATAAATAAATAAATAAATAAATAAATAAATAGTACCCTATAATGTTTTAAAAAATGACAAAAGAATGAATTACAATCATGTGAAAATGAACGAGTAATGTAGAATTGAATCTTTCATGAGAAGTGAATGAATCAAGCACAAAAAAGTATTGTGTGCAAATCGTGTGAAAAAGATCCTCATAAATTTTTTTTGAAAATTAATTAATCTTACATTAAGAACAATTAAGAGAACACAATGAAATTATGACTTGTACTGACTTGTTCAACCTCAAGTCCTGCTTGTGTACTGAAAGAAGTACAGGAAAAAAAAGTAACAGAAAAAAGGAAAAAGTATAAAATGTCAAAAGAATATAGTATAAGTGTATACAAAACTCTTGTACAGGAACAATGGAATGTGGAGTCCTTAAAGGGACAAGTTTTTTTTTTTGTTTTTTTTTTAACTTAATTATCTGGTTTGCACAAGATTACACAGCACCCTGTTAGGGGTCCCTTCAGAAACTTTATTGTGCTCACCAAATAATTCTTGTTTTTGTTTGTTTGTCAGATTGATTGAGTATCATCCAGACGTCCCTTTATGGGTTCTGTAACATAATAAGTGGAGAGAAAAATCAATAGTAAAAGCCCTAAATTAATTCTGGCACATGTGAGATGTGGAAGTGACTGGAGAGACCCAGAGCTCTGATTGTAGCTGTTCACAAGACAGGATTATTCAGAAAGATGGTACAAAATTCCACTTTGAGTCTCAGACTATAAAGAAAATGGTTCTCTGGTATGATGAGACTGAGAAAAAGCTGGGCATGAAGAGCTTGATTTAGCAGAATGCCAAACTCCTGAGAAAAAAAAACAACAACAAAAAAAAACATCTCTACAGTGAAGCATGGTGGTGGTAGCATTGTGTCCACTAGGAGGGACTGGTTAGGTTTGAAGGCAGGATGGATGGCGCCACATATACATTGCAAGTCTGCAAGAGGCCCTGATAATCCTGGATTGAAGGTTCACGGTGGAACGGGACGCTAATCCTGAGCATCCAGGCAAAGAAATGACTCTATTTATGTGAAGAGTCTATTTACTCTTGTCTATGTGAAGAGTTATGGGCAGTAACCACAGTGGGTCAGTGGGTAAGACTAGGGGTTACCAATTTGCCCCTAGTGGTCCCTGGAGCAAGGCTCTTTACTCTCCCTAATCCAAGTTTCCTGTTTCATGTCTGTGCTCTATAAACGTTTCATTTGCTGTAATGTACATGTGACTGTACCAAGACCTCACTCTGTGAGAATTTGAGAAGTTTGATCTGTCTCTAATAGCCAACAACATCAATATCCAGATCTGCTGATAAATGCAGGGCATATCACTTTAGTGTCGCATTTAATGTAAATATTTTTGCATCCTCTGATTGCAGAAAATTCCATTGCATTTCAGTTGCCATAAACATGGAAAAGATCAAGAGAGTGAGTGATGTAATGACACGATATCTCTGACACTGCAGCATGGCAGAGACGCTTCAGTGATGCTCTAAATCCCTGATACAGTCACTATATCTAATCTAACTGGGATTTATGTTTCGAGAAAGGATTAGGAAGGTTTAAACTGCTCGACTTTATCTTGCTGCTGTGATTTTGCGAATCTCCAGTGTTTCCACTGAGGCTTTTATTCCCGTGTAAATCACAGAAATGCATCCGATTGCTTTCCAATGAGCTGTGAAGAAAATGAAAGGCAGCAGACAAATCAGACACTTCAACACCTGTCCTCATGTACCTCCAGTCCACTTGGAGCACTTATTGAAAATGACAGCACTTTTCATCCAACAGCCTGTTCTTCAAATTGAGGCTGTTAAGACTGAAATGGGTTATTAGAAGGGAAAAAACAGAAAAGAAAAAAGACAGATTGTTCTTTCAGGAATGTTCCTAGAGCAGTAATAGCCAGCGTTTATGGCAGTTTATCAGAGATGGGTGTGTCTATCGAACGCACGTCGGCTGATATGGTGAGATCTTTAAATAAATCCATATGTTCAGCATTACACCAACAATACATCATTACCGCTGTAAAATGCTCTTCAATCCCAGCAGCTATTAGAGAGATCTCCATCAATTCCCTGTGCACTCACCCATCCCTGAATTTTCCTCTTTTGCTTGGTCATGTATTGGAAGGTCTTTAGATGCCAAGGCACGGTGTGATTACTGACAAATTGCTCAGGGCTGTTCATTTTAATTATTTCTATTTATTTATTTATTTATTTATTTATTATATTTATTTTATAAAACACTGCCTGTGGTGTTAAAGCGATGTGTAATCCATATTCTGAAGGATGAATTGCTTGAGGAACGAATCCAAAAATAACTAAAGATATGCCCATGGTAAGCTAAATATTTTCTTCTCTGTTAGGATGAAATCCCCTGGCTACAACATACTGAAAAATATACAAATCTGATTAGATAATAACATTAATGAATATCAAAACTGATCCACTTACATCATCGGCCAAGAACATGGTCATACAAGTCCAATATGTACAGTATGAGGGTCAATATCACTATAAAGTGCCTTTGAGATTTCATTTAGTCATATAGTGAATACAAAATGTACATTTTCAGAAATCGTCCTCCTCTCAACAATGATTACAATTTAGTGAGCTCACGGTGGACCTTCACTTAGCAAAGTGATCCACTGTTGAAGGTGACAGTGTATGGTTTCTGACATGTACAGGTATTTTGAAACTCTGAAAAGTTTTTATATTTATTAATATTTCACTATGACAGGGTGGACATGTTTAGCTCGGAACCATCAAAAACGTACACAATATTATATAATGGAACAAAAATCAGGAAACTTATGTCAGGGGATACCACCAGAGGGCGCCAAAGCGCCCACAGACTCCATTTTGTGTTTTGTTTTCATTTGTAGTTTTGGTGGACTCAAATCCCCAGAATGCACCTTGGTCAGGTGATGTGGCGCTCACCTGAACTGAGGTTGCTAATTAGTTTTGTTATAAATGTTCCTGTGTTCAGTTTGTCCTTGTCTTGCATCTGTTCGTCTAGGGTTACTGTTTGTTCTGGTTAGTTGTTTGACTCTGTGTTCTCCTGACTCTGTGTTCCTAGCTCCGTGTTCTCCATGGCTCCGTGTTCTCCTGGTTCTGGGTTCTCCTGGTTTGTCTGTCTCCTAGCCTGTCTGTCTCTCAGTCTGTTTGTAATGTCTAGTCTGTCATGTTTAGTTTACTCCCGGTTTAGTTTGTCATGTTTATAGTTTGTATGTCCTGTGTTTAAAGTTCATGTTCTGTTCTTTTGGTTCCCAGTTTTGTTATTATTAAAATCCTTTTGATCACCTCACCTCTGCTATAATGCCTATCTTTCGTCCGGCAAACAGTACCCGCAACAACTTAGCTGTAAATACTTAATGGGCTTACAGCCTTTGTTTTAACCTGAATTGAAGAAAGACAAAATGATGGTGGTGATGAACAATAAGAATTTTTTTTTCTAAATTAGAAGTAGAAAAACTAAATTAGAAGTTTTTAGAATCGCGTATAAAGGTAGTATGTGCAGCTATAGACGGGGTCTAAAAGCGGCTAGGGCCGAGCACCTGAGCCAACTCATAGCAAGAAACCAAAACAATCCCAGGTTCCTATTTAGTACAGTGGCTAGCCTAACAAACCCTAAAATGCCTGCAGGGAGTATCCCATCACAGCTTAGAAGTGAAGACTTCATGAACTTCTTCAATGAAAAGATTGATAGTATCAGGAAGAAAATAATGGAAATTCAACCTCTGACAACATCTCATGATCCAGTCCAGTCTAAAGCTTCACAATTAGATTTTCAGTGCTTTACAGGTGTAGGACAGGAAGAGCTGTATAAACTCATCACCTCGGCTAGATCAACAACATGCTTGTTGGATCCAATCCCAAATAGACTTTTAAAAGAAGTGATAAATATAACTGGAGCGCCCCTTCTAAACATTATCAACTCTTCATTATATCTAGGTCATGTCCCTAAACCTTTCAAGTTGGCAGTTATTAAGCCTCTTCTTAAAAAATCTAATTTAGACCCAAATGATATAATCAATTACAGACCAATTTCAAACCTTCCGTTTATATCAAAGATATTAGAAAAGATAGTATCAGTCCAAATATGCACATTCTTGCAGGAAAACGATATCCTCGAGGAATTTCAGTCAGGTTTCGGGCCCCATCATAGTACAGAAACTGCACTAGTTAAAATTGCAAATGACTTGTTTTTAGCTTCAGACCAAGGCTGCATCTCAATTCTTGTCTTACTTGATCTTAGTGCTGCATTCGACACTATAGATCATGATATTCTCATAGATCGCTTACAAAATCACATTAGTATTCAGGGACAGGCTTTAAAATGGTTTAGATCCTACCTGTCTGATCGATTCCATTTTGTAGATCTGGATGGAGAACAGTCTGGTGTAATGCCAGTGAAATATGGGGTGCCACAAGGGTCAGTTTTAGGACCTCTGCTGTTCTCAATATACATGCTCCCCATGGGTAACATCATTAGAGGACATGGGATTAGTTTCCATTGTTATGCTGATGATACTCAGTTATACATTTCCACAAAACCCAAATTGTCTAGACTAACTGAGTGTATTCAAGATATAAAAGATTGGATGACCGATAATTTTCTTTTACTAAATTCAGATAAGACAGAGGTATTACTTATTGGCCCAAAAACCAGTACACACCAGCTCTCACAATTCAGCCTGCGTTTAGAAGGATGTACTGTTACCACCAGCTCGACAGTGAAAGACCTGGGCGTAATATTAGACAGTAACTTATCCTTTGAAAATCATATCTCCAACATCACAAAAACAGCCTTTTTCCACCTTAGAAATATTGCCAAGCTTAGGAACATTTTATCTGTATCTGATGCAGAAAAGCTGGTTCATGCATTCATGACCTCCAGACTGGACTACTGTAATGCATTACTGGGTGGCTGTCCTGCATCCTCAATTAACAAGCTACAGTTAGTCCAAAATGCAGCCGCCATGGTTCTCACTAGATCCAGAAAATATGATCATATAACCCCAATATTATCATCCCTGCACTGGCTACCTGTTCAGTTTAGAATTAATTATAAAATAGCATTACTTATGTACAAGACTCTAAACGGTCTAGCTCCCACATACCTAACCATCTTCTGATACGTTACAATCCACCACACTCCTTAAGATCAGAAAACTCCGGACTACTGGTAGTTCCCAGAATATCAAAATCTACAAAAGGAGGTAGGGCTTTTTCATATTTAGCTCCGAAACTTTGGAATAGCCTTCCTGACAGTGTTCGGGGCTCAGACACAGTTTCCCAATTTAATCTCTTTAATCTGGCATACACATAATTTATTTCTTTACCTCATACTCCAGTACATCTATCCTGAATGCCAACCACGCTAATTCTTTTCACCTGCTCTTTATTTTTCCACCCATCCCGAGGCATCTGGAGATTGTGCCAGCTTCAGTAGACAGAGGCCGACCCTGCGAGGTTCCTGAGGCATCCAGAGAAGGACCTGCTCCAGCTGAATTCTTCTTCATGGTGGTTTGGAGCTACACATGCTGCTCCTGAGCTCCCAGTGATCCAGACCCCCATCTGCCCTCAGCACCTGCTGACTCATCCCTGAGCTGAACTGGACTTTGTGTTAATTTAAATAACTTCTGTTATATCGAACTTTCAGCTGCATAACACACATGATGTTATACAATTTCTGTTATCCGTTATCACCCAGATGAGGATGGGTTCCCTGTTGAGTCTGGTTCCTCTCAAGGTTTCATCCTATTGCCATCTCAGGGAGTTTTTCCTTGCCACTGTCGCCGTCACCCTCGGCTTGCTCATCAGGGACAATCTCATTATCTAGACACATTTTTCTTACACATATATACATTTCCATAAGTCTTCTTTTCATTTTCTTTTCATTTCTGTGAAGCTGCTTTGAGACAATGACCATTGTTAAAAGCGCTATAGAAATAAAATTGAATTGAATTGAATTGACTTGAATTTGTCATTAAGCACTTATTACATACAACGAGGTTAGCAGAGCAGGATGTCGGACATGACAAATGATTATTACAATTAAGTCTCTTGAAATTTTCTCTTATTTTATACCATTTTCTATGGTTGGGTGTGTCATTTGTCATGTCCGACATCCTGCTCTGCTAACCTCGTTGTATGTGTCTAAATGTTTGGCCATTTATAATAAAACCACAGAATTTTATTACTTTGCAATATGACAACTGAGCGATTCTGACGAAGATACCAGAGAAACTTCATAGTGACATTAACCCATAAGTGTGCACCTTTGTCAGATATAAACCTATAGAAATTGTACGAGAAGCTCATAGCTGAAGCTAGCTTCCTTTTGTTATCCTGAGCTTCATAACTATAAAATGAACACATCCAGTGATTAGCTTATCTATTAAAGCTAATACTCTCCACTGTCCTCCATGTTGTTGTTGTTTTTCCTTTCATTTGATTGGCTCAGATTTTGTTTTTAAGTGACACAAAATAAAGATGTACAGAATACAGATTGTACCGCGCAATAAAATAGCGCCAACATCACGCTTGGTATCTCTGCTTCGAGAAGCGTACAAGCTGCATCATAAATGCTTTCTGTAGTCTTTTCTTTTACGTGTGTGAAAAGAAAGACAGCAGCCAAATCAAACTGAATGGAGCTGTTCAGAAAAACTGTTTAAAAAAAACCCCATCATGATAGATCTGACAAGCGTAGCGTCTGTAAGAGCCGGGGCTGAAGGCAGAATGCTTTTAGCGAGTCAATGGGAAATTCTGATGAATAGACGAAGGTAGGGCTGGAAAAATCGCCTTTTTGGAGAAACCTGTATAAAATTGAATAAACACACCACACTAGCAGGATAGCTAATGACCATTTTAATTAGAATATCCTTTTACTTTACTTTCACCACTAAATGAAATTGAAAGAACAATTTTTCCCAGGATGAGAAATGTGGTAAATTATCCATTAACCTGTTTGGTGTACAAACCCGACTGACGTAGACTTAGCAATATTGTTTTGCTAACATGCGATGGCTCAAATAACTTACAGTGTATCTATTGAATGTCATTTCATGATTTCACCATTTAAAAAAAATGTGCATCCAGGTTAAAACACTGTTTTTATTAAAAACAGACTCTCTTTGTGTACGAGGCTCATTGGTTGTCATTAACTTACAAAACCAGAAGCTAACTGTGAAACTAGCTTGAGTAATTGATCTCATCTGAGGTAAAAAAAAAATATATATATATATATATAATAAAAACCTAAATTTGATTTAATTTATTCAGTACACAAACACAAAAATGTTAATATATTTTTCCTGAAATCCTAATATGTAATCCACACAAAAACTACAATTTTTATTTTTTTTTAGAACAACACTGACACCATGTGGACATTATGTGTAAGGGACACTTTCTAAATCCACTAGAAAAGTTTGATCAGAGACTCAAACAAATTAAAGATGCTGTCATACATGACTTGCTACAGGCTACAATCTAATGGTTTTTGTAGAGTAACCCTGTAATAAGCATTTGAGAGTTGACAACGTAGTGTAACGTCTCTATCACCAGTGATCATTCCGGGAAAAGACACTGAGAGAGTGAACTCTTATTGTATAAATACCTGGATGTTCATCTGAACAGCAAGCTGGACTGGACCGACAACACAGACTCAATCTATAAAACAACAACAACAACAACAACAACTATGCACACATGTCCACTCTGTCGTGGAAGGACTGATAACAGGGTGGACCATAATTACCATTTAATGAGCTCACTGTGGACCTTCACTTAGCAAAGTGATTCACTTAGAAGATGACAGTGTATGCTTTATGACATGTATTTTGAGATTCCAGAAAGTTTTCATATTTATTAATATTTCACTATGACAGAGTGGACATGTTTAGCTCGGAACCATCAAAAACAAACACAATATAATGGAACAAAAATCATGAAACAGTGCTTACAGCCTTTTTTTTGCACTGAAGAAAGACAAAATGACGGTGGTGATGTCACTGAATACATCGGCCAGTTTCTCAAAGGAGCAGCTATAAGGTGGACATATAGAGAATGTTTATTATTATTATTATTATTATTATTATTACTACCAGAAGACCTTGTTTGACTCTGTAGCCACTCTCAGCCATCTTCTCTGGAGTGGTTTGTTGGTGTAACAAAGAAATTTCCCCACTGTGGGACAAATAAGGGTTTATTCTATCTTATCTTATCTTAAGTCATGCAGCGTACAGACGTTGTTTTGAGTGGTTTTCAGACTACCTTTATTTAATGATGTTCATTGATGCACAGTTTCAGGCACAAACAGAGAGCTAGTAACTCCAAACACAAAACAACAGAAACTTGCCACTGTGGCATGCGCACATTTCTAATTTGTTTCGTTGCCGTTGTATGTGGAAATGTATTACGTTCTATTCCTAAAGCCATCTTAAGACAAGATTAGATAAGATAAAATTCTTGTGTCAGAGACTGGTCCAAGAGCAAGGAGAATAATAATAATAAGGAACAAAAGCAATTAAAATAAGTAATAAATGAAGTAATTAAAAAAAAAGACTTGGTGACTACTGTGTATGTAAACAAGTCTTATCTGGTAATGCTGTCATCCACTCTCCAGTCTGCTGCTCTTCCTCCACTGGAAATGTTCGTAGTGCGAGCATGGGGCAGCGTGAATCCTAACCCAATAGACCTCTGTTTATTATCACTTGTTGTAATTTACGTTCTTTTGGTGCAGTAATAACTCTGTGACACTAAATGGGGTGTTGAGCACAATGCTTCACCATGCTACAATGCTTCACTGCACGACTTGATGGTGCATTCATTTACATCTGTGAGATATCTTTATTAATTGCTGTTCCTTCTAAAAAATAATTCATATTTTAGCAAAATCTGAAATGTACAGTATAGACCGGTTCCCTAGCGGATTAGTGGCTATAGCGCTTGGTGCTCTTATCACCAGGATAATTTAACACAAGGATCAGCTAACCAACCCCAGGCATTGGAGGCTGCACAAGTTAGTGCACCCTTATACTACCATACTAACATTTGTTAATTAGTGGCTAATTATGCCCCTATGAGCAGGTTCCCATACAAAAAACTAAATTAATCTTACAATTTTACATGTCTGAATTTAAAACTTTGTAGAAAACTGGACATGTATTCCATTTACAACTCTAAGTGTTTAGTCAGTCCTGGTCAGGTGTTAATGCTTATTGTTTCCTCAGTAAAAAAAAAAAATGCTGCATGCATGTTGCCCAAATCACCACAAGATGTCAGCTTTCGTTTCAGTAAAATTCAAAGCCTGTTACGCACAACCACACACACACACACACACACACACACACACAAACATAAATGTGCTATTAAATCAGTTTTTGGAAGCATTAACTTTAACAAATTAATTAATTAATTTAATTACTCTTCTTTGCTACCCTGCTGGAGGTGTTGATTAAACACTTGATGTGTTCATTGAAAATTATGGACAATAATCCAATACTATAGACACTAATTCAGAACACACCTCTAGGTGTTAAAATCAAGAACAAGGAAGAAATGCCTTTTGCATTGGGGCTGACAGAAAGATGACAGTAAATCAGAGGATGACTCTTTGCAACCGTGGTAAGCAGAAAAGCAGCTCAACACATTAAACCATGAGGGGGTGAAAATGATGTATCAGCATTTTGATGTCACAGGTTAAACAGATATCTATGATTAATCAGGCAGATATCGGCAAAATATTCATGCTTCATTTTATTCATTTATGAACCAAAAGGCACAAAACGCAAAACCTTTATATATACTGTATATATACTTTATATAAAGGTTTTGCGTTTTGTGTTTTATGTTTCATATACTATATATGTATAAGGTCTTGACACCGGTTTGTTATTCACACATTATGGCAAATTGGAAACGCAATGTCTTTGGACTGTGGGAGGAAACCAGAGTACCCGGAGGAAACCCACAATGCGTGGAGAAAAAAAACATGCAAACTCCATGCTCACATGGAATGCTCAGGAATCAAACCCCGACTCAGTGATGACCTCTATACCACCATACTGCCAACTCCTTTCATGTGGCAGCAACAATTACACCATGGTTGGATGAGAATAATATAATATAGTATAATATAATATAATATAATATAATATTATATTATATTATATTATATATTATATTATATAAATTTAACTTAATTTAATTTAATATAATATAATGGATGATTATATGACTTGTACATGTGTAACTAGTGAAGTAGCCGATACGTCTTTGATGTCTTATATTTTGCAACATTTAAACAGTTGAGTATCAGTTGACTTCAAAGCGGTGTGTGTTCGGACTGAAGAACCGAAGCAGTCAGGTGTGTATTAGGGTTAGTTGTGTGAATAAGCGTGTAATACCGGGGAGGTCCAGAGGGTGGAAGTTGTTCTCAGTGATGCAGGGCAGTTGACGCTGAGAGAGGGGCAGAAAACACACACACACACACACACACACACACTCTCTCTCTCTCTCTCTGTTCATCTTCACACGCGCGTCTAATCACAGCACCGCGGAGTGTCCGTGTCTCCATCATCATCATCATCCTCACCATCAGCACCACGGGACGGTGCGGACGCGGCAGGAGGGAGAGCGCGCGCGAGAGAGAGATGGTCCGCGCGCGCTGCCCGACTCTCTGCGCAGCAGCACCGAGCTGGCACCGCGCCAGTCCGATCTCCAGCCGCTGAGTCGGTGTGTGCGCGGTGGGACCGGGAGACACCGATCCGCATCCTGCTCAGGAGTGTGTGTGTGTGTGTGTGTGTGTGTGTGAGGAGTTGGACCTCAGAGGAACCCGTGTGGAGAGAGAGTTTAGTCCCCTCATCACACACACCATGCTGGACTAGTGCTGGATCAGGAGACACTTTACACCATGAGCACCAACGGTAGGAAGGGTTTCATATAATAATAATAATGATGATGATGATGATGATGATGATGAGTAGTCTCTTCTCTAACAACTTCATGATCACAATCTCAAATGTTTAATCAGAGTCTCATTAACACACTCAGTGATTTAATCAGCTGTTTAATTAGGGTGTGATTTATACGATTCCATTTTGCAAATCACCGATCTGATATTTGGTGGTTATTACTGTCATCTTGCACCACCAGGGTCTGGGTTCGATTCCCACCTCGGGGTCTGTGTGTGTGTGTGGAGTTTGCATGTTCTCCCCCCGTGCTTGGTGGGTTTCCTCCGGGTACTCCGGTTTCCTCCCACGGTCCAAAGACATGCAGATTAGATTGATTAGTGTTTCCAAATTCCCCGTAGTGTGTGAACGAACGTGTGTGTGTGTGTGTGTGTGTGTGCCTCGTGATAGATTGGCACCCCGTCCAGGGTGTATCCCGCCTCGTGCCCAAAGTCTCCTGTATACAGGATGAAGTGATATAGATGAGTGAGTGAGTGAGAGAGAGAGAGAGAGAGAGAGTAGTAGTAGTAGTTTCTTCTCTAAGAGCTTCATTTTCACAATCTCAAATGTAAATGAATTTTTAATTAACATGCTCAGTAATTTAATTGGCCATTTAATTAGGGTGCGATTCATTCGATTCCGATACTTGACGATACTCCTGAACCTACAGTTTGATACCAAACAAAGCGTCCGATTCTATTTCGATAACTTTTCCCTGATTCTGGGTTGTTTCACGCATGATGATGTGAGCGCTTTCAATTGTTTGCTTTATTTCTATTCATGATTGCTGTTTTGAGTCTCATCTCTTTCTAAATGACGTATTACAAATAGTTTACCTTAAAGAATCACAATCAAACAAATCATTTTAAAGGCTGAATTTTTTAACAATGATTAGAACATTTGTAGGACGTGAACAATAATAATACCATAAATGTGCTCAAATAAAAACTCAGTGTTCATTATACTACAGAGCTCATTATAATATCCGAGGAAGACACGTGGCTGATGCTGACCTGAAAAGAAAACAGCAGCAGATTCTGTAAAATAGAAATGTAAAGTGACGCCGAACACTTTTTAATCAGAGCCGGGTTCGTATAGGGCGGCAGGGGATTTTTACACACTTTGCACAAATTTGCATATATAATCCTCCAGCAGTGCTCCCCGGGTTCGTGCATCGCCGAAAGTCATGCACGTTTAGAAACAACATCATATTTATTTCGTACATTTATACCCCCATAAAAAGTGTTATTTCGTGTGTCTTATTTTGAGTACACAGAGAGTCGAGAAAAAATGAATCCAGTGCTACGATTTTTAAACTGATTGATTTGCAAACTGATAAATTACTTTCAGTGTTTGTTATGTTCATTAATGTCATTTAAATAACCGTGTTATGTTTACTGTTGGTATGAGATGAATCAGATTTGTAGTCAGCGGACAACGGTTTGGTTGAGGTGTTGATCCAAGTCTGTAGTTGTTGGTCATTTAACCCTGTAGGGGTCCTGCTGCAGCGGTGTTGAGGTTGAGTGTTGAGCACTGTGATTAACACACCTGGTGTATATATACTGTATATATAGTGATGTATTTTCTGAACATGTTGTGCATGCACATGTCAGTGTGGTCGCAGTTCAGTCCATTCCGTCCATTCAGTCGTTCCTAATGGATCAGTCTTGTGCTCAGGGTTATTAGAATAAACTCCAGATCCTCTGTTGCTCCTTTTCCATCAGTGCAGTCCCAGCGTTGGTTCGGAGACAGGGTCTAGCCTCAAAGCAGTGCTTCATGTTTCGACAGCCAAAGAACAGAAGCGTCTCTCAGCCAGGGGGAAACTGACTTCGCAGCAGCACAGAATCCTTTCTGGTCAAGGCCTAGGAACGGAGGCTTGGGGTTTCACCATCATGACCAACAAGGCTGAATAAAAAGGAGCTAGCTAGAATAGTGATCACTTAGTCTACATGAGCCAGCACTTTCATGTGCCGGAGACAAACCTTCTCCTTGCACTCTGCTTTCGGTGATCCTGTTTGAGATGCTCACATATTTTTATTAGAAACACTCGTTTCTCACGGTTCGACATGTTGTGCATTCTGAAATGCTTTTCTTGCTCACCATGGGAGTTTGCTAGCGAGGTTGTTCTGCTTAGATTTCTCTCACCGGTGAGCCATTTCTCGTGTGGATAGAACAGGATGAAATTCTTTTCTTTTTTGCTCGTGTGTTTTTTTGCAGGAAAATTCCAACAGATCCGCACTTTCAAACCAATTAAAGTTGCTGAGATTTTAAAAGTTGCTCGGGTAGGAGTACAGTCCTGACCTACCTCACTCAAAGCCATTTCCACGTGTTTGGGCCAGTGAAGGAATTCCTGGGAGGCCAGCGTATCAGACATGACACAGGGGATTATGCAAAGAAGTTATGTAGAGTTTTTAGATTTACATTCAGGTATTTGGCAGACACTGGGTTAGTCGATAACTAACTTTTGTACCATCAGTCAAACGCTGACTCTCAAACTATGTTCTTCTGTTATACTGCACATAATCAAAAGTCCCGCTTTGACTTGAACACTATTTCTGTTGCAGTATTGCACTGCATTGACACTGCATTGATATCCACCTTTCTCTGAAATTCTCCCTTTAGCCTGTATGGTGCCAACCACTACGCCGTGATCGATGCCCCTGATATCACATTTGCTCCTCGTCCTCACAACATTAACCCGAAACCTGCATCTGCATGAGAGCTGACTGGCCGGCTGCGTAATGCATGGCATCGTAAAATCACTCAGATACAGGTTTCAGATCAAACATCTGACCCAGACAGAATGTTTACTGTGAGAGACTCTGAACTGACCAGAATGTTTGAACACCATTAAAAAGAAACTGCTTTTAGAAGATTGTGCCTTCCAGCGGTGCCTGCAGAACATCTGCTTTTCGGGGCACAAAGGAATTCTGTGGATCTTGAGCAGGAAAGGAACGAGACGGAGAACGCGACGAAAGTCACTAAAGCTTCGAAAGTTACTGCTCCTCTAAAGAAAAACGCTGACACCTTTTCTAATGAACAAACAGAAAGGAAATGTACAATTTCCCTTTGGTATTAAGTACTCTATCTACGTATCTATCTATCTATATACATATATATCTGTCTATCTATCTCGGGATTGATCTAGTAACTAGCGCTCTCCTGACTTGGTGAGGTCACGTGTTACTAGGCCTGTATGGGTACTGATTTTTCTCTACTCATTATTTCCTTTTTTTTTTTTTTCATAAATGATTCAATCATCCAGAACTAAAAATGAACAGTTTAATGTAATTTCCTACTGGTCCAGTAGTTAATCGCCTAATTATGGGTTAGCAAGATTGAGCTCGTGCTCTACGCTAATGATGAACAGGCTCACGATCAAACTGCTGCCCGGAAGATCAGAATCCGCTCACATCTGGTGCACATGAACAGAAGAAAAAGAAAATGTAAAAAAAAAACTGCTGGAATTTGTATTTCTACTTCAAAAGAACGTTTAGTGACTTGGCCTTTTCGAATAAAGTGTTTTAAACATATTGGAATCTTATCTCGTGCAAAAAAAAACAACGATATCAGACGAGTGAGGTCAGCTGCAGGCGAGACTGCTTTAACGTTCAGGAGGTTCAGTAAAATCCCACCAGCCTTAATACACCTTAATGCAGTTTAAAGTCACTGTGTTGCACAATACAGGTGCTGTGGAAATGCCATAGGGCGAAATGAGAACATGCTCCGTTTTGTAAACCAGCTCACGTGTGCGTCAGAACCGACGTCTGCTCGCAATCTTGTCACCAGCCCTCTACAGCATATGAGATCCTTGATTGTCAGGAAGTGTTCGTAAACAGCTGTAACATCAGGGACGCTTCTAAAGAGAGCCTTAACAATATGTATAAACTATAAGGTGTGTTCACGTCAAAGCGGGACATAACACAGCTCTGAGATTGAAAACTCCATTTATCTCTCTATATAATCCGCTGCTACACTGATGCACTTATCAGAGTGTTTCGCTAGTGCTTGGACACCATCAAGGTACGTAGAACGTTTTCTCAGTACGCCAGAGCTTTATGTCTGAAACGCCGGCCTCCCAGGAACTCCTTAATGGCTTTCCCGAGGTCATGTGGCAATAACTCGCACCATTTGAATGTCTTCCTGCGGCTTAGATTCTCATCACTGCATTCTGCTTGGGATCCTCTGTGAATCTTCATTCAACAGAAATTTCAGCACAAGTCCCGGTTTGACTTGAACGCCGGTTTGACTTGTGTATCTGGGCATCTTATTCTTTTTAAATATTAATATCAGCCAGAAGAGCGTTCTGAATCCTGAACACTCATCTGAATCTCGTGCTCATGAATCCTGGACGGATGACCAGAGAAATTTAGCTCAGCTCCACGTGAGCTTCGATAGAGGTTGTGTAATCATTCTCTCAATAAGCTGCAGAACTTGCTGACAGCATGAACGTTGCAGGGGCGTGCAGAATATTTGCGCTAGGATAAAACCAGCATGCCGTACGAATACAACAGCCAAATAACATGTAATATTATGAGTAGCATCACTGCACATGTGCAGTACTGAGTAGTGTAGTATAGAGCATGTACTGTGTACAGTGTAATGTGTGTAGGGGGAGCAGTGAACTACAGGGGCTTAAACAGAGCATCGGGGCTGGCTGCCTGCCAGAGCATTAAGATCGGGAGATGAAGGAAACAAACCTGCTGAAAGAGGGAGTTTTATTACCAGCCAAGCACCGAGGTTACTGCAACCCACTGAGCAGACATGAGCGGCTGAGCAGCTAACGCCCCCGGATACGTTTTGCTATTTACTGATGTCCCCTACCTGATTTTAGAGCCGAATAAGAGAAGGTTTGGATCTTTACTGTACGACAAATCCAAGAAAAATGGGCTGGGAGAAAATGACACCAGGCAGGATTAGCGAAGGACGATAGAGGGAGAGAGATGAGGATCAAAACCAGGGAAGGAGAAACAGGGTACAGCGGCACAGAGGAATTAGGCGTGGGTTTAACGGGACAAACGTTCATTTAGAGGTTGAAATGAGACTTTAAAAGGCCGAGCCTTCACGCTGCCCAAATGCGATAAATTTCTTTTGCTTATAACTCGGGTCTGATTTTTAATTTTTTATTTTACGCCAGACGAAACCTCATGGCATCAGATCTTTCCTATTCTAATGTGGCCCACTTCCATTTGTGGTCCTAAAGCAGGTACAGATCTGATATTTTTTGCACTGTCACCTCAGTCTGAACCGTCAAATCGGAATTCACGTGACTTTTACATCAATGCAACACGACCCAGTTTTGCTCCAAAATGCTAGTTGCGAAGTGCTAGTTCACGTCTGGTGTTAGTCCCGGTTCCATAAGCGCGAGAGAACCACATCGTTACATCACTGTCTACGTCTTTGTATGTCTCTACTTTCCTAGCAATAAGAGCGGCAATGCTAGCATTAGTGGCAACGATAGGTGGAATACTAGCGGCAAGGAAAATGCTAGCAGCAAGCACGACGACAACGGCGAACTTTAACATGGCTTTGCGGGCAACCTGGCGTTATCATTACTAGAAAGCATTTGAGCTTCCCATTGCATCTTAAGTCAATTTTTAAGAAAATGGCTTTCACAAACTTTGGTGAAACCCCCCCCCCCCCCCCCCCCCCCCACCACCACCACCACCACCACCACCCAATGACATAAGCGGTTCTCTGTTCTAGCCCAGGAAAGTGTTTGTGTCGCCATGGAGCCGTCTAAGGGCCGGTGCTTTGGCTGTTTGAAAACAAAGAACTGGTTTGAAATTTGGCACTGGGTCCGAACTTGCTCCCTGGTGAAAAAGGGGCCCAAGTAAGGAGAAATAGTATTTCCACAGTCCGATTCAGATTTGTTTATACACAGTGCTTTGAAAAACCTTTAAGCAGGTGTGAAAAAATGGTGTAAATAAGAACGCTTCCAAAAATAACAAGTGTGAAAGTGTGAAAGGCGACATTGTATTTTTTCTTTATTAACAAAACTTAAGTAAATGAACAGAAGACAAATGCAAGTTCACGCAGTATTTGGTGTGAGTCTGGAATTGCCAGTAAGTCTTCTAAGTACACTTGCACACAGTTTTTGAAGGAACTCGGCAGGTAGGTTGTTCCAAACATCATGGAGAACTAACCAGAGATCTTCTCAAATCCTGCTGTCTCTTCATGTAATCCTCATGTAAGACGGACTCGAAGGTGTTGAGATCAGGGCATCGCTTTCAGGACTCCTAGTTCTTCTCTACACTGAATGGTTCTTAATGACTTTGGCTGTATGTTTGGAGCTGCTGCACTGCTGCAGAATATATTTGTGGCCAATCAGAACCCTCCCTGATGGTACTGCATGATGGAAAAGTATCTGCCGGTGTTTCTCAGCACAGAGGACAACATTAACCCTGACCAAATCTACACCTCCATGTGCAGAAATGCAGCCTTAAACTGTGGCACCAAGCCGTCAGGAGCAGAGCCTTTAAGTGCTTCCATGCGTTCGACTGTTTTTTCTGGATTGGATAGAGATCTGGAGAATTTGGAGGACGAGGCAACACCTTGAACTCTTGTCAAACTGTTCCTGAGCAACGTGTGCAGTGTGTCAGGGCTGAAAGAGGTCACCGCCATCAGCGAACACCGTTTCCGTTTTGAGCCAGATCAGTAGCAGTGTTTAGGTACTGTAGGTGGTATGTGTCCTACCACCTACGTCCACATGAATGGTCCACATGAATGGCAGGACATCACCCAGAGCATCACATTGCCTCCACCCGCTTGCCTTCTTCCCATAATACATCCTGGTGCCGGCTCTTCCTTAGATAAGCAAAGAACTTGCGCCCCTAATGAGATCGTAACGTATATTGTCTCGCTATTATTTTATTAGTCATTTTTATTTTATTTTTAGATGTGCCTGTGACTTCATTCGCGTGGAATTTATTTGCACGTGTTAAAAAATGTATAGCACCAACTGTTGAATGTTTGGAATAAACAAACTTTTTTACGTGTTACCGTGAAGTGCAGAATAAGGGCGTTCAATTGCACACTCCTAAGCGCGTATTAAAAATGTACAGCGCCATCTGGTGGATTTTGTGATGAACTAATGACTTTTTTCAAGGTCGATTTTTTTCATGTTTTAAGGGCGTTTTCCATTTAAAATTCAAATGTCTTCTCTCAATTCAAATCACCTGTGGCAGTGTGTTGCTCTGTTGCTTTGGTCAGCTGTGGTGTAGTTCGTGTGCTTTTCTTTCCATTTTACCAGGCATGGAAATGTTTTTAAGATGCTACTCCATATTTACGTCGCGACTCCTGAACTCGTAGCCCTTGAAGCTCAGAGCATTTTAGCAATGATTTGTTTCACTGATGTTTTTTAATAAACATATACCGGCCTCAGGATTGTGCAGTATTGAGTGACGTCTGTTTTTTTTCCCAGCACGGAATACAGCAGGTAATATAATCAACTGAATTCTAGTTTATTTTAACCAACTTAGCAAACACGACTGAGCAAGAATTTTACAACATACGTCACATAGGCAAAGAAATGACACAGGTACACATGATCAGGTGGGTTTCCTCCGGGTTCTCCGGTTTCCTCCCACAGTCCAGAGACATGCAGAGGCGGCTGATTGGCGTTCCCAGTTTGACTGAAGTGTGCATGTTTTATTTGTATACCGCTTTTAACCACGCTCATTATCCCAAAGCAGCTTTACAGAATGATACGTCGAGGACCCCATCCGCATGTGGGTGATAACGGGTAGCAGGGATTGTTGTGCAGTCTTGTCCCCCTTAGTCCCCTGAGTCCTGGAGTCCGGGCCTGCATAACATAATAAAAAAAAATCCTGACATGTGTTAAAAATACAAAGCACCTCCTGTTTAACAGCATGCTTCTTTGGTCCTATGAGGGTCATCTGATCTGCCGCGCCTCCAACATAAGACTAAAATCTTTCTGCTCCTAAGGATTGTAAAGATCCAGACTCAGACCCACACCTCTCAATACACACCCTCGTATTACAGCGAAACATTCTCAGATTCTTTTCCGAGTGAGTCCTCGTGGGCGAATAACGGAAAACCCATTTCGGTTCCGGGACGCTCGGTAATCCTTCTCTCGTCTTTAAATCGAGCGATACAGTATATTACGTCCAGGAAGTGCTGTGCTGTACATCTGAGCACTTTCTGGACACTAAATCAAGGCTCGGACATGTGCTGAGTAATGCTCTAACTTACTGCCGCGTGACTATCTGCAGTCGTGTTATTAATAGCTTGCTTAAGGAAAGAGAAAATTGCTTGTGCCTCTGAGTGCCTGGTGCAAAGCTGTATATCAGATGAAGCGAGATAGGAGACAGATCCGATCCTCGCAGGATCTGGCAACACTCCTGAAGTTTTCGAGTGTGTCTCGTGTGCGTTATCGCTGCCTCCTGATTGGCGGGGGTCTATGACGTTGCCATGGTGTTGTTGTTGTTTTTTTTTTGTTTTGTTTTTTTGTTTTTAATGGAAGTCTGAGGCTTACCTAGCAACGGCAATCAGGATGCAGGAAGCAGGCGAAGTAAATCCAGAAGGAGGGTGGCAGTTCCGGAGCGTGCCACCCTGGAGTCTGGCGCTTGTTTCTGTGCCCAGATGGCTGAAGAGTGGCAGAGGCAGAGGCAACACAGCCAAGCCACACTAAAAGCCACCTGTGATGCGTTTGTGTTCGGGGATTCAAGAGGCGATTTAAGGACGAGGAGTTTTTAACTAGGATTGGCTGTTTTTCTCATCATGGACACTCGATATCCGTCTGTGTATTAAAAAAAAAATAAAACCCTAGTTAGTCTAGAATCACAAACTCTATACTGTATACAGCAAAAGTCTTTCTGTGGCACAGAAGTAATGCTTATATACCGTATATACTCTGATCATAGTCCTGAGGACATGTACAGGGACTTTCTGTGCTTGTGGATTTGCTAAATAGCACTCTGACATCGTGCACGCTGCCATCTTGGATCGAAAGCCCAAGCCAGACCCTGACGAACGTGTTATTATCCCGTGTGTTTAGGGTGGGATGAGTTACTTCCTTCCAGAGTTTCAGCTTTTCGTTGTCTAATGATAGACCTGTGCTGCTTTCATGACTTTTTTCATACTGCACTTTTAGCTGTCTGCGATGACCTCTAGTAACCCTCTCGTCTGCATTTCGTCTGTATCTATGGCGCTACATATATTTCTATTTTTCTTGACTTTTCTCTTAAAACAGTTTTCACGTCAGCGGGATTGAAATAACCCGCTATTACAAATGTTACAAGCCCGCTATTACCGATTCCCCCGTTGTGTTACGGTTGCTATGGTAACAACCACCGTGTGGTCCGTTTTGGTCTGTCTTCAGTTCTGTCTTTACGCTTCTTCTGTCATTTTCTCGTAGCTCGACTGTGTGTGCTACTTTGTGATTAGTTTGCACTTTTATACCCCGCTGCATCTTGGGAAACTTTGTGTGGCTAACTTTTAATTATACTTTGTGTTGCTTTCTGCCTTTTACTTTACCCCTGCTAGGAATAATGAATGTTTAATTGCCCTCATTTAACAACCCACCGTTTTAATGAATCAAACGTTACAGTAGGCCTGCGATCGTGACACAGACGTTCCGTCGTCAGACTTTGGGCGGAGGGTGAAAATGTTCAGCATCCGGTCGCAGAACGCTGGTCTTTATTTGGGTTCTTTAATGTAAGAAAAGTCATTTAATTAACTCAAGTTGTAATGGTGATTTTTTTTTTCTCCCTTTGTTCCAGACTCCACAATACTTCTGCATGCTCTGTGTTCGACAGATTTTGCTTCAAGTTCTACCTCGAAGCTCGTTCTGGATTGTACTTACTGTAGTGTTTATAGTGTTTTAGTTTCCCAAAAACGCACCAAATGTCCGCGGTTTGAATCGATGCTGCAGTAAACAGTTTCTCTCCTTATATTGGGTTTTAAACGACTTCTGTCCTTTGACAATTCATTTTACAGCGTTACCTGCTTACCTAAGCGTAACTGCCTAATTATGGTGTTAATTATTGTAACAAAAGACAAACCATGCTGTTATAGGAAAATAATCTATAATACTGAAATGCCTTGTTGCTCTTTTTGTTCTAGTTATCTTTATTAATGAACAACACGTCACAATCACAACTATTTAAAATGAAAGAAAAGTTTCATATCAGTAGATTAAATCAATAGGGTAAATGACAAATAGATTAAAGTTAAAGAACATCTGCGGAACATTCTTACTTTACATGTTCCCACACCAGCATCTCTCTCTCTCTCTCTCTCTCTCATCACACTCACTCGACTGTACAAACTTTCCCATGATGGAAAACTCACTGACGGTTGCAGTCAGTGCTGACACTGGAGACTCCTTCCACAAACTGTACATAAACATCTCCAAACTGGAAATTAATCAACTCGAAGATTAAACAGTTTTTTTCTTTGTTTAACGACATTTTATAAAATATCATCCCCGATACCATAGAAACGGTAATGTCTCAGACAGGGCACCATGTTACAATTGTTAACACTCAAAAGTTATTCAAGAATTGTCACAAATGTTAAAAGACTTTGTGTATGTTTTTATGTGGGATAAATACCTTGCATTTTTATCAGCATACATTTTAATCAACTTCCAGCAATGTAAAATTTGTGTGTGTGTGTGTGTGTGCGTGTGTGTGTGTGTGTGTGTGTGTGTGTGTGCGCGTGCGCGTGTGTTTACTAGCATTATCTAAGAAAAAGCGACAGAGAAGAAAGAAACCCACAATTATCAGCCCACTCTCCTGCTAAACCTGTCTTAGCGCTCATGTCCCCCCCAGACACTGACAGGACGCTCGCACCATAGCGCATCGCATCGGCTCTGCGGCTCTTCTGTGATCCTCAACAGCTTTTCCCTTCATCCCACCATTTTTCACAAGATTTCTCAAAGACCTGCATTTTCATTCGCTGACTCGTCCCTGTGCTGACCTGGACTTCATGTTAATTTACAGAACTTCTGTTATATTGAAATCTCAGCTGCCTAACACACATGATGTCGTTACTGTATATAATCCCTGCTCGCCGTTATCACCCAGACGAGGATGGGTTCCCTGTTGAGTCCGGTTCCTCTCAAGGTTTCTCCCTATTGCCGTCTCAGGGAGTTTTTCCTCGCCACCGTCGCCGTCACCCTCGGCTTTGCACATCAGGGACGATCTCATTATCATCTAGACACATTTTTCTCACTCATACACACTTCCCTAAATCTTCTTTTCATTTCGTGAAGCTGCTTTGAGACAATGACCGTTTTGTTGAAAGCGCTATGGAAATAAAATTGAATCGAATTTGGTTTTACGTAAAATCCCGTGTTTCTTCTTTCTGTATTTGTTTTTATTTTTTTTGTTGTCGTTTTTTCAGTGGTTTGCATTTTCCCTTCAGTTAGCTCACCTTCCAATTCCCACCCATGACTGAGCTCTCCCAGAGCATACTAGATTAGGGCTAAGAGCTATCGGCCTTCTTCTGCATATACGAGTCACAGAAAGCAATGCACTTATCCCAGTGTGTCACTAGAGCTTGGACAAGGTATCAAGGTCGAACGTTCTCTCAGTACGCCGGAGCCGTGATCCGTCCGCCTGTCTGATTCACGTCTGAAACGCCCGGCCTCCCAGGAACTCCTTAAATGGGCTCCGAGCCATCTCGGGCCGGGATCGCCATTCACGGATGTACGGCCTTCTTTAAGACGTTTGCAAATGTTTTACTGCAGCTTTTTATACCTTTTTTTTATTTTAATAGTTTGTATCCCTGTATTGTATCGTCTCCTCCTGTCTGTTTCTAAGCACAACTCTGCCTCTGTTTGGATTCCCTTCCAATAATCACGTCTTCCATTGTGGTGTCTCTTATCTTCAGTGTTCTTGTGTGGAAAAGTGAGATTTCCAGAACAATCTCCTACTGTCGTTTGGATGCTGGCAGGCGATGGTGAAGATGTTTTGGATGCCGCACACTCGTGCTTGACCTTTCCTCACTTCTGCTAGGTTGTGAGTGTGAACGTAGTACGGACGCTGCATTTTTCTGATTTCTCTGCTAGTTAGAAGAGAGCTTCCCACGAGAGTCCGCATCAGGACATCCACTTAAAGAGCGTCAGTCTCAGGGCCGCTGATGAAGTGGTCCTGCAGGTCCACTCAAGCTTTCCAGTTGTCATTAGCTAGAACCGGAAATCGGACTTTATCTTTAGCTTTTCGGAGGCTTTCGGGTATCTACACTCATGCGCCGTATTAGTGCTGCTCTCAGGCTCTCATGGTGTGGATTCAGCAGGTACTGTAATGTCCGCGCGTTCACACCGCAGGTTTTACATTTCGCTGCTTCTCAAAGGAGATTATAGGATTGAGATTGGGTTGCATTTGTGTCATTGTGGGCGGTCTTGCTAGAAGATGAGGCTTGAGGTGTTTGACATGCTTTTTTGTTTCGCCGCTGCTGTCAAGAGTGTTTATTTGAGTTACGCGTCAGCTCGAAACAGTCAGTGTGGCCAGTCTCCAGGAGAACATCAACTCCCTTTATTTTATTTATTTATTTATTTATTTATTTTTTCATTTTTAACCCCATTCCATACCAAATCCAGAGACTTTCAGTGCAAAAAAAAATGAAGCCCTTTCTACCAACCATGCCAACATGTTCAAAGTGGCGTGATGTGTTGACCTGCCCCTGACCTTGATGGCTTCTGCCTCCTGACTTAACGAGAATGACTTCGAGTCAATCCAACCCACATATTTTCTGCATTCTTAAATCACAAAGCACCGAATCACAGAGCAGCTCCTGTGACACCGAACCCCATTTGTGATTCGACCAGCCTACGTTACTGCTGCTTTCAGCTTGTTAATGTAAACATTATGTGCTCCTCCAACCCACGCAGCATGTCCTGTTGGAACGAACGTGAGAAGGAATGAATAAATGAAATCTAAGAGGAAGAAAAAAATGGCTAGATTATTTTGGGTTTAATTTCCCACAAAGAAAACAAGCGCGAGAAAACCGGGGGCGTGATCACGCAACGTGTGAATGTCAGATAAAATATCCAGTCTCGTGACTTTTAAGTGCTTTAGTTAAGCGGATTGTTGGTTATAATGTGTATAAAAACTAAATCACCGTTCCTGCTCAAGCCATTGTGTGTATAAAAGTGCATCTTGCGTTTGTTTCACTGAGCTGGTGAGTACTCCACGCTGCCATGTTTGCCAGTGAAGCTTTCTGTTGTGTGCTTAATCAGGGTGCATTGTGGGAAAATGGAGCGGCGTGTGCCGATCCGCCGGCGTTGTCGAAGAAACGATAGAATAACTGACACTGAGAGCGACTTCCTGCCAAAAGCAGAGGAAGAAACAGAGAATCTGATCACGGAAACTGGACGTTAAATCACTGGGCCTTGAATAACACCACAGTGAGAGCTCACTTAGAATAAAAAATAATGTTCAGATATGTAATGATTCGGGGGCCTCCGAGTGGCGCAGTGGCGCAGTGATCGCCCCTATCATCCTGAGTTCGAATCCCGGGTGGTGCCGTAACCTCTCGCAGCCGGAGGTCTAGAGAGAGCTGATTGGCCGAGCTCTCTCAGAGGGGAGGGATGAGAGGTACTTAGTGCTCCCACATTAATCACGGCTCTACAGCCAATCAGGGGCGTCTGTGAGCTCACGCGAGCGGAAGGAGCGGATAGCGCCGTCCTCCGAGTGTGTTACTCCGTGAGCAGTTCGAAAAAAAATGCGGTCGGCTGGCGTCACGTGATTCGGAGGAAACACGGGGTAGTCTTCGGCCCTCCCGGCTGACACGAGGCTGAATCCCAAATCCCGCTCTAACCTCTGAGCATGAACAAGGGATTGTACACCCTACATATAGTGCACTAGATTTCCGTTTAAAGCTATTTGGGATTCGATCCCGGAACCTGGAAGTTAACCGTTTAAAAGTGGAAATATTAAGAGAAACTACTTTCACCCCTGCTTATAGACATGCATAAATAAATAAATAAATACTTTTTAAGCTTTCTAAGTTTGTAAATTTAAAAATATTTATTATATTAAATGTAATAAATATCTGAAATATATCTGTTTAAATCCCAGTGTCTTCGGAGGCGGTTAAGATACATGAAGGACAGGAATATAACGTGTCCCTCAACTTGTATTTAAAGAAATACAAATAAATAATAATAAATAATGTTTTGTTTTGTTTTTGGTAGATGTTAGTGTGTCTGTCAAGATTATATATATATACATATTAAGGAAACTTATTTCGAATCATCGATCTACATACTTCATTTTATTGAGAAAGATGTATAATAATAATTGCATGTTTTTATATAAATCTATACACAGATGTTTATTATTATTATTATTATTATTATTATTATTTAATCATATGCTTGAATATTATATTTTGTTTACGTTGTAAAATCAGTAGCTTTTTATTAACAATAGAAGGCAGATGGAAGAAACACACACGTACACACACACAGAATTCAGTTAACACGTTAATATTTTAAGCTTTTGCTCCCTGGGGCAAACTTCCCTCCTTATCCTTCCAAAGTCAGCCTCACCCTGCTGCTTCATAGTGGTCACAGATGTTGCAAGATAATACATCTGGTAGAGCACATCTGGTACAGATTTAAAGATGGTCCTATTTTGTGAAAAGCAGTAATCAGTTATTTCACCTAAAGTGGATGGATTTATAAAGATGTTTATTGTGTGTGTGATATTAGGAACTATTGATTGATTGATTGATTGATTGACACTGCAGTGTGTGAGGTTGGAACACATTTATGCGTTATATTATAACGAAGCACTGCTGATAGACCGTGCTGTCAAAAAATAATAATTATGGATGACATCTCCAGTGTGTTTTTCCCAAAAAAAAAAAAAAAAAAAACATAATTTATTGGTGCTCCAACTCTGGTCCAGAAAGATTAGCTCTTTCCCTGCTCACGCACTGAAGTCCTCATTCAGTACAAAAATGTGTTTTTGAAATAATCTGTTGACTTCTCAAAAGAGGACGAGCAAATACGTCAATGTTTTTCAATTTTTTTGAATAATATTTTCTTCTCCTCTTCCCGCAGGCCCGTACCGCCACCCCAGCTACGGTGCAGGAAGCGGAGGCCACGGCCAAGACTCCATCTCCTGCTTCCGATGTGGGGACGTGTGCAAAGGAGAAGTGGTGCGCGTACACAACGTCCACTTCCACGTCAAGTGTTTCACCTGCCAGGGTATGAAGCTCTGCTTTTCCTTCACAGAATCATTCTGAATATGAGATCACGAGATAGACAGTGTGTAGGATCTGTAGCCTGGGTCAGTACACGTCCGGCTGTTGCTGTTGATCTGGTACACGAGTCACTGAAAGCCCGAGCTCCCCGACCGTGCAGTCCCATAATGCAATTATGCTGAGGACTCGTCACTTGTGACATGTCAATAAAGAAGGTCTGTACTGCTCCATCACTGCACCAAGTCATGCATGAAATTGATTTTCACTTTTCAAACAAACAAAAAACCCTCCATTAGTCACAGAACATGGTGTAAGACTGGAGGACTGAGTGTTGCTCGTCAGCATCACAACACCAACATCTTTAACATAGAAAAGCGCTACAGACCCATCCTCCGCCACTCTGGGTTCGGTTCTTTTCAGTATAAACGGTCCTTGTTGTATGACAAATCTATCAGAAATATTGCAAACAAGCTCTACTATTGTCCCATCCGACCCCCTGGTTCCAGTCAAAGTTCCCGTAGCCTTAAGAGAACTCTCAGCATGTAGAGTCATGCCAGGCGCGTTCTTAAGGTGAAATGTCGTATTGTGAAACGCATCGTCCCATAGGAAATAATGTAAATGCAGATAATCCGTTCCAGACACCCAAAAATATTACCCATATTTCCAACACTATAATCACATTTCTGCCTATAAAAACAATCAAAACATTTATAAAAGACATGTAAATGAAGTAAAATATGAAATAAATAGACATTTATTTGTTATTTATTTGTTTGTTTGTTTTACATTTTTTGTTTGTACACACACTGGAGGCACGTGTGAATGTCCGAAATGGACTCAAATGTGAATTTTTCATAATAGGTGCCCTTTAAAACACATTCATGTAACTGGATCATTGGTTGGTGAAATATATTGTAGAAATTGGATTGGCTTGTGTAATCAGGAACGCTTGCGGGGCGGTTCGTTATGTCGCGAAGAGCAAAATCAAATGAAGATAACTCACCAGGAACCTTTGTTGTCAAACCGTTGATCACTATTGATATCGGGAGGTTTTCAATACAAGGTAGAATAACTTTGATAAAATACATGACGTTGCGATGATGTGGAACAGCGAATAGCAACTAAGGCGTTTCCCGGACATTATGCGCCGTAAATGCTGTAAATAAAGGTGATAATGTGTTAATAAAGGTGTGTTGTATTGAGGTTGTATTTGCAGCATTGTGTTGAATCCATTAATTCCACATTACTTTAAATCTCACTGTCATTTATCAAAGTAATTCAAGTTTCATAAACAGCATCGGTTGTTTTTTGGGAGGACAAAACCGCAGCCTGATTACTGCTACTGTATATAATAACGTATGCTGTATAACTCATGATGGTTGGAATGAATGTTCTGGTTGGAAATAGATAAACATCCTACTATTAGAGGGGAAGCAGGTAGAGGGGTCCCGGGTTAACTCACTCTTCCAAGCTGTCACTCTTTCTGTTCACATAAAAGCCGCTTTGCTTAGGGCAGCGTAATTACTTAATGATATTGATCCAGCTGTTTTAACAGCTGCACGATCTTTTGTCCTTACTGAACAACCCTTTCAGGCTTCACAAGCCAGTTCCCAGGCCAGTGACAGATTACATTTGCATAACGCTGACTGGCTATTTATTACCGTCATTAGAATTTCTGGACCTTTACGTAAATCACCTCAAGTCAAGAGTCCATATATCATCATCAGCATCATCATCATCAGCATCATCATCAGCTTCGTCTGGTGCGTCCGCAATGCACAAAAGCACAGCTGTTTCGGAAAGACAGTGCGTTATTGTCGGCTCGGACAAGGAAGTAAATTCTAGTCGAGAGAGAGAGAGAGAGTTGTGGAACAAGTGAGTTGTGTGAGCCGTGGTCGGTCAGACAATGGCATTTCAGAGCTTTGTGCAGAATTTCCAGCTACACATTCACAATTGTTTGCATGAAATGCCTGAGAGGATGAGGTTTCTGTCTCTCTCTCTCTCTCTCTCTCTCTCTCTCTCTCATGGCTGGCATTAGCAGAATGTACGGAGCCCTTAAAAGGGACATGAAGGGGAAAAATCCACCGAAGAGAAAATATTCAACGTAAAACAATGCAGAAGAAAAGAAATATATTTTTTATTATTTCTTTTATTATTTTAAAAATCAGTATCAATATTTATAGATCTTTTTATACGGTATATAAATGTGGTTTATAATTTTTTTTATGCACTAAATACACTATGAATTAAGTCCTGACTTTGTGTTTTAGGTTTCTAACCAATCATAGAAGAGACTGAAATCTTGTAACCAATCATAATGCAGAAGGCGGGATTTCTTGCTAACTGTGTTCAAACCTTCGCACTCATCGTCTATACCGCTTTATCCTGTGTACAGGGTCACGGGTAGGACAGGGTGCCAATCCATCACAGGGCGCACACACACACACACACACTCACCCATCATTCACACACTACGGGCAGTTTTTGGGAACGCCAATTAGCCTAATCTGCATGTCTTTGGACTGTGGGAGGAAACCGGAGAACCCGGAGGAAACCCACCAAGTACGGGGAGAACACGCAAGCACACAGACCTCGAGGCGGGAATCGAACCCAGACCCTGGAGGTGCAAGGAGACAGTGCTAACCGCTAAGCCTCCATGCGGCTGTATTTTAATAATCATTAGCATTATTTATAAATGACTTAATTAGGCATAATTGTAGTTCAGACTGACCCTGAGATTTAATAATTAACTGAAGCTGTGCTAAACTGCACTAAAGACAATAATCTAAGCCTCTGCTTCATGCCGGGACTTTTTAACCAATCATAGACGAGGCAGACGCGACGAAACTTGCTAACAGTTTTGCTTACAGTTTTTTTGTTTCAATTATTTTGTAATTAACTTTACAGAGACAACTTGTCTAGACGCTTTTTTTCACGCCTCCTCAAAAAAGGTTTGTTTTATTCTCTTCTTTGCTTTTTTTCCTCTAGTAGAAATGACCCTGGGACCCGGAATGACCCGGAATAGAACGATTCGTTCGGTGTGATATGATCACATAATTATCTAAAATCCACTCGGGACTCCAGGAGACTTGATCGTCATCGAAAGCCCATGAGGATTGTTGTTCTGACCCGCCTTGTCTCATGACCGATAGCTCTAATTAAACCTCGTCTCGTCTCATTTATTATTTACGGACTTGCAGTTCAGTCCACGCCAAAGACGGATCGGTTTTCCCGCAAGCACCTGACGTTCCGAACTAAATGAAGTCTTTACCGTTTTGTTTATCTTGACGTTGGGACAAGTCAAGTGGACGTCTTTCTTGTTAGGTTGAATCGCTTCACTACTCGTCCATGCAGCTTCTTCAGTCTGAGTGAAGATCCACAAATTTGTGTCCTACAGTAGGTTGTATGAGGTGAGAGTAGGAGACGGAGACGTTACACAGTAACTCATCGACACACTCAGACAGAGACTCGGACACTGTAACTTAAGAAAAGCACTATTCGCCTCCGAGTGGCGCAGTGGTTAAAGCGCTCGCCATATCATCCGGAGATCGCTAGAATCCCGGGTGGTGCTGTAACCTCTCGCAGCCGGAGGTCTAGAGAGAGCTGATTGGCCGAGCTCTCTCAGAGGGGAGGGATGAGAGGTACTTAGTGCTCCCACATTAATCACGGCTCTACAGCCAGTCAGGGGCGTCTGTGAGCTCGCGCAACGGAGGGAGCGGATAGCGCTGTCCTCCGAGTGTGTTACGCCGCACCCAACGGTGCGCGAGCGAGCAGTTCGAAAAGATGCGGTCGGCTGGCGTCACGTAGTTCGGAGGAAACACGTGATAGTCTTCGGCCCTCCCGGCTGAGTGGTAGTAGTAGCCTTAATGTGGGAGCCCCCTAGTGACGGGGAGGAATTGGACACGACTAAATTAGGGAGAAAATCGGGGAAAAATCCCAAAAAAAAAAAAAAAGAAAAGCACTATTCAAGGGTGGGTCAAAAATGATCCACATATTAGGAAATTTTAGGAAGAGCAAATACATCGTTTTTCAACATAATCTCCTTCCACTTCATCCATCGGTCGACAAGCGTCTGTATTCACTCATTACAAAAAACACATTAAAACTAAGTTTTATTCTGAGCTGTGAGTCATGAATGCACCACTGTCTTCAGTTCTTCATCAGAAGTGAGTCTTCATCCTCATAGCTCTGCTTTCAGGAGACCAACCAAGTAAAAAGTCTGATGGCGTGAGATCAGGACTACAGTGAGGACACTTTAACCCCTCAGAGTGCCGACAGTGTGGAGCAGAAGTGTGCGGACGGACGTGCATCATCACGCGAGATCACGACGCCCTCGGATATCAGTCCTCTGTGTTCAATCTGAAGTCTAGTCTTCTGCTCTTCAATAAGCGCCTCGCTGGAACGAGCTCTGCTGATCGCCGAACCTTTTTCCCTGATGATGTTCCAATACTTCTGGCCCTCAAGAATCCCAGAAAACTGTAAGCGTTGATTAATTTTCCAGCTGATGGTCGCCTTTTGAAATTCTCCTCGGTCGGTGATTGAGGACGTTTCCGTTCCACACTCGGCTGTTTACTCTCAGACTCGTGGTGATGAATCCGTGTCTCGTCACCGGTAATGTTTCTCTTTAAGACACTTTCGCCTTCCTTAGAGTATCGGGCCAAATTTAGTTTGCAGAAATCCAGACGCTTCTGTTTATGCTCTACATTGAGTTGTTTCGGCACCAGGTACGTCCTCGGACCACAAAAAAAACATGGATCACTGCACGCTGCTCTTCTTTCCAGGAAATCACAAGTGGGGCGTCGATTTCTGCTCACACCACAGGTACAGATGAACAGCAGTGTCTGGGGAGAGAGGAGCCTTGAACGGAACGAGCTGATAAGTCATTGCAAGCAACAGAAGTTCATTAGTTAATATAACTGGAGTGCAGATAATTATTGACTCACCATCGTAATCCGGGCGGTCCAGTGCAGTGAAGAGCTTCACATTGGGGAGGCCAAACAACCTCTGAATAGGAGGATGTACCAGGGCGGAAGTAGCAACATCTCAAGACCAGGATCTGCAGTGTACTTATACCTGACGCAGATTTGAGACATTTCACAGACATTTTGTATGTCGTACGTCATACAACATTCCTGAAGAGCAGATCTGAAATTCTCTCTCTCTCTCTCTCTCTCTCTCTCTCTCTCTCTCTCTATGGCTCGTGCCTCAGGAAACCGCTCTCCTGTACGATCCATTCATCTGAGACAGATCAATAAACCTGGCTCAACGTGTCCAGATGGAGCAGAAGGAGACCGTGTCGTGTGCTGGGAAAGAAACACTGATGCAATACGTATTTGTCTTTAATAGATCTGGGAATACTTCAGCTCCCTGATTGTTTTTTTTGTTTGTTTTTTTAATCAATCAATATCATTGAGTCACACTGCGTGTTTATCAATGGGATTTAGTTATCAAGCTGGATATGAAGGAAATCATTTATACAAATGTAATCGGATTTACTCCAGTTAGTGTGAACTGTTCACACCTGTAAGGAGATGATGGACATCAGATAAACAACATTACCAACATTAGAAACGGAAAGAATAACAATGATGGAAAAACTCAAGTACATAAATTAAGACAAACGCTACAATCAGTGACGATATCGTGAGTAAAGTAAGTAATATTTCTCATATATCTCTCCGTCTCTTGTTCTTTTTCTCCGTCTTTTCCCAGTTAAATTAGCTTCTTACTTTTTTTTTCTTCTTTTTTTTAGAATAACTGTGCGGCACAGATTTGATCAGACCGCTCTGCTTCTTAGGGCCCGTGTCCGCGAGATCTTTCTGCCGCGGGAGCGAGGCTGTGTAATACGCTAGATTTATATCAGTATCGTAATAAATCCAGTAATGGGTGGAAGTGAGGGAGAGAGGAAGCGCTTAACGATGCCATCTCTCTGCATCAGGATATGGGATGGAGAGTGTGTGTGTGTGTGTGTGTGTGTGTGTGTGTGTGTGTGTGTGTGTGTGTGTGTGTGTGTGTGTTACTGAAAGTCAAGCTGTCAGATTACATCTGTCTCCAAGCCAGCTAAAGTCTGCATGACTGCTCTCGCTCCTGAAGCTGGACGAGGAGCTTCAGAGGAAACCAGGCTCGGTTCCAGCCGGACAATAAAACTAAAGGGTTTTAATGTGATGGTGAAATGTAATGCAGCGGAATGATAACGGCGTAGCGTAGCGTAGCATTTGATACGCAGCTCCTGATCCGTTCAACAGATAATAAAGCATAATAAAGTTTACTTTCATTCTGTACTATAAAAAAAAAAAGCTAAAAGAACCCAAGAAGTAAAAGTACACAGTCTAACACGCTAACGTGCTGGAATATTAATAGCGTCCCATGGACCAAAATACAAAGACGTGATACACTCACTTACACACACTTTCTTTCTCCCTCTCTTCTTCAAAAGAACATTTTCCGTAATCCAGGTTATAAAGATTATTGCGGCGATTGAGAAGCTCAGGATGCAGATGTGAAGCTGAAGCTGCTTTCCCACATTCCTGAACTTTGTGCTAAAGCATGCAGGTTTGTCAGGATTGTCATTTTTGTCACTCGACTCTCTGAAGCTCTTACTACACCTCTCGATCTGTCAGGACTTGTGAAGATCTGCTCTAATACACATTTCAGCTGTTAACAATAACCAGGACCGTTGTGTCTTGGAAACCCGTGACTACAGAACATAGACGTCTGTAATAAACCTCACCATACGCAGTGTAGAGTCTATTAGAGAAGTACTATTTAGTAGTTTAGTGGCGGCTCAAAGCTCTCAGTCGTCAACACTAATCATTTAATCAGGACCGGTATTTTACTTTTACTTATACTGCACTGCTTATCCATGATTCATCCTTGCATTACCCTTAATTCAATGCTGACTCATCACCGTCGTACTTTTCAGCGGTACCTTGCTGCACGAATTCAATTCGTCCCAGACGAGAGTTCCTAAGGAGAAAATGTTGTATTGTGAAACGCATTGTCCCATAGGAAATAATGTAAATGTAGATAATCCGTTCCAGCCGGCCAAAAATATGACCAATATTACCAATTCCCAACACTATAATCATATTTTTGCATATAAAAAACAATCAAAACATTTAGAAAAGACATGTAAATGAAGTAAAATATGAAATAAATAGACATTGAACCTCACTTAATTTATGATTCCTCTTGGCACCGGCTGCTTTACAGACCAAACTGAAGGCTTTTGCTATTGTACTTTAACATTCTTGGGACCCATGGTGCCATGTCTTCACCAAATCTAGCACAAAAAATAAATAAATAAATAAATAAATAAATAAACACACCCACACTTACTTCACTTGGCATTCCACTGACGCAAATAAGTTTTGAACGGCTCCCGGGCGCGCGGGCAACCGGAAATCGCTCGTATGCTGAAATTGCTTTGTATGCCGAGGCAAATTTCTTTCTTCCTGGGTGCCAGTCCATCCCTGGGCACAAGCATACACACAGTCACTCCTACACACACTCACTCCTAAATGGTTAATTAACTTTATCTCTCTGGCTAAGCTTTTTGTAAGTGTACATGGTTGCCAGATCTCAAAAACTCCGCTCTCCTTCTGAAAACTAACACCAACAATAAAGGCATTGGAAAGTCTTAGTGCCTTATTTTTTATTTCATGTGACGCCTTGTTACAAAATACTATCCCATTCTGACGTAAAATATGCACAGCTTTCCGTAGCTCGAGCGTGTTTCGGAGTGGATTTGGTCCATGGACTGGTTTAGTGGAGTCGTAGTCCTGCTGCAGTTTGATTACGCGACAAAGTTATGAACTAAAGGAAATAAGATCTGTACCTTTACTGATGTCTGTTTTAAGTGAAAATCTCTCTGACAAACAGGATTAAACGTGTACCCCGTCCTGCACATTTCCCCTGGTCCAGATTAAACCAATCAGAGCTGCTCGTCTGCTCGATGGATCGAATGTCTGTTAAAGCAGAGACCCGTCAAACCGTTCCCATTACAGTCAACCTGTCCCGACTTGTTGCTCTTGACAAATTAAACGTGACAGATTGGAACGTCAGCATGTCAGACTTGATGTCTTATACATATACACGTATTGAAGTAAAGACTGCTTGCAGGAATACAGTAACACTCCATTTATCTTTATTCGCTTGTGATCTGCAGCCTGGCAATTTGTGTTAGTGAAAGCTTTTCAAACTCAGCCAAACCTCAAAGCCCATAAAGTGCATCGACAAGAAGAGTGCTCTCGGTTTCTGATGGTGTCTCGGCTTCACTCGGATGCTCGTGCTAAGTCAGACGTCCTGTCTGCGCTCAGTAATCAGGAGAGAAGCAAACACACTGACTTAATGAAAATACCGCCAGTAATAACTCAGTCGGGTAGAAGGAAATGGAACGACACAATGAAATCCAAATGAAACTCCAACAAGGAAATGCTAGTAAAAAAAAAACAAGCTCTAAATTTAACCAGATTTATCTAAACTAGAGGGTATTTTCAATGTTTGTTAGCTAGCTAGCTTAAAAATTTTGCTGGATTATCAGTAGTTTGAAATTCTATTGGTTTTGTAGTTCAGACGTTGTATGTTCGCGACACCGTATTACAGTAGAGTCATTTGGGAGCTAAGATGCAGCTAAGAAAATTAAACATTAACACTATGAGATGTGCAACATGACATGCTAACAAGCTGTTGTGCCGCGTCCCAATCACCGATGAGCCTCTTAGCCTCAGTAAAACATTTGAACGGTTTAAAGAAGGACGTACGTCCATGAATGATGATCCCGGCCAAGGTGGCTCAGAGCTCACTCCCTAAAAATCGACAGATGGCCTCGAGTGGCGCTGTGGTAAAGCGCTCGCCCTATTATCCGGAGATCGCGAGTTCGATTCCCGGGTGATGCTGTAACCTCTCGCAGCCGGAGGTCTAGAGAGAGCTGATTGGCCGAGCTCTCTCAGAGGGGAGGGATGAGAGGTAGTTAGTGCTCCCACATTAATCACGGCCAATCAGGGGCGTCTGTGAGCTCACGCAAGCGGAAGGAGCGGATAGCGCTGTCCTCCGAGTGTGTTATGCGCCAACAACGGTGCGCGAGCGAGCAGTTCGAAAAGATGCGGTCGGCTGGCGTCACATGGTTCAGAGGAAACACGTGATAGTCTTCGGTCCTCACGGCTGAGTGGTAGTAGTAGCCTTAATGTGGGTGCCCCCTAGTGACGGGGAGGAATTGGACGCGACAAAATTAGGGAGAAAATCGGGGAAAAATCCCCCCCAAAAATAAAAAAATCGACAGATAACTTGTTGAAGAGATGCATCTGTGTGTGTGAACTGTACACAACTCATTCACCAACAACACTCGCGCATTACAGGAACTCGGCTGGGAGGCGCCCGTACAGTCCTGACCTCGCGCCAAGACATTTCCACTTGTTTGCGCTATTAAAGGAGTTCCTGGGAGGCCGGCGTTTCAGTTGTGAATGCGGTCCGATCATGTCTCCGGGCGTACTGAGAGAACGTTCCACCTTGATGATGTCCAAGCACTAGTGAAACACTGGGATAAGTGCATTAGTGTAGCAGGAAATTAGATAGAGAAATAAAGGGAGTGTTTACTCTCAGGACTGTGTTCTGTTATTCTGTACAATCAAACGTCCCGCTTTGACTTGAACGCCCTCATATAAGTCTGAAGTGTCCTGATGAGAAAGTAGAAACAATCACATTATCAATCTTTTTTCTTCTTGAATGCAAATTTCGTACATCATTCATCGTGTAAGTCTCTGTGCATGAGCCGTTACTATAGAAACGATACGGTATTAAAACCAGAGCATTTATTTATTTTGCTATTAATGTAAAGAAACGAATGCAGATTTACTGATTTGAGAATATCCCCCACGCTGAGGTATAAATGTGTTTAATACGGGATCTTTGTTGTTGTTTATCGCTGTAGTCATGACAGAACACTTGTTATAATCACCTAAAGCAGTCTTCTTCCTTTTACTGTGTTCCCCAGAAGAATCTGTGTGTTTCACCGTCTCGAAGGCCTTGAGACTTGCTCGAGCATGTTGGATTAACACTGACGGCTTTGTTCATTTTAAAAGGTGTTGATGTGCGTAATTACATCAGAAATATTCTAGTATGAGAAACAACTGAGCAGGTTGACAGATCTTTGAAGATCTGGGAACTCGTATTTCAGTCAAACAAACTCGGTGATGTCGCAACACAAAAGCGGTAATTACCGCGCATAGCATTCCACAACCGCACAACACCAGCGTCGCGTTCTTATAGACAGCGAGTACTGAAGAAGAACATGAATTTTTCTTACTGTTATTGTATTAGTTACAGTTAAATAGGTAGGTTCAGTGACACCCAGTTGGTCTTTGATCCTGCCCCAGTTTCCGCCCCTGTACAAAAGGCTCCGCCCCCAAAACCAATGATGGTAGCCCAGTTTCCTAAACACACAGGAAATGCAGATAAAACACACGCCTTTGATTGTGAGTTTTGAATCCTGGGTGATGCAGCGGAGGAGATTCTAGAGGGACGGCACACTCACACTTCCATATCAATCATAGTGACACCGGCCAATCAGGATCATCTGTGAGCTCGTGCAAGCGGAAGCGGCGGATAGCGCATGTTATGCCGCTGTAATTTTTTTTCATTGTAACTTGTGTATTCAAAACCTCCATGCTAGGCTATGAAAACACAGCGCAAACAAGATTAACTAAAGATTAGCTGTCAAAAAGAGGACGTTTTGCTGCTTTTTAATTTTTATTAGCTAGCAACAAGAGGCAGTGGTGGCTCAGGAGGTTGAGACTATGGCTTGCTGATCAGAGGGTCGGGGGGGGGGGGGGGGGGGGGGGGGTTTGAGCCTCTCTCCTGCCGGGTCAGCACTGTTGAGTACTTGGGCAAGGCCATTAAACCTACATCACATTCAACCCAGCCAAAGCACGTAGCGCCAGTCTCAGGCCTGGTTAGGAAATGGACGGGTGGTGACAGGAAGGGCATCTGGTGTCAAACCCGTGCCAGATCAGATTTACAGATTAAATGATCTGGTGTGGTGACTCCTAGCATAAAAATGAAAAAAAAAAAAAAAAAGAGCCTAAGGAAGAAAAAACTGACTAGCAACATTATCAAGCTACATTCATTGTGGAATGATTAAGGTGGAATGATTTTTTGCATATTAGTGCGTGAATTTATCTCAAATTGTAATCAATCAATACATTTAAAATTTCACTATGATAATTTATACACGGTGCTTTTTTTATTGGTTGCTATACTGATGACTGGATCTTTATTCGGTTACATTTAATTCGAATGACGGTTGGAACATAAAAGCACTTTTTGCACGTAGACCTTATCAATTACCTTATGGACCACAAGGCGTACTCAACCAGATGTCCATCAGTGAGGTACAAATACCAAATATGTGTATGTCACACCCATCTTTATAGTTATTTGTCAATCAGGTGCTTTATAATTTCCAAGGATATTTATATAAGAAAAAAAGAATTAGACTGTTTGAATTCTAGCGGATTCTGACTTTTTGGTCTCTGATGTCTCTTTGAAGCAGATTAACGGGAGAATCCGTTTCACTCCTGTGAGCTCCGGTCTGGTCCGGCTGTGGCAGGAATCAGCCTGGTGGCTCGTGCGCCCAGTAGCGTGCGTGTCGGCCGGTCGTCAAAAGGTCAGCGTGGTATTTGATTCCTGCCGACAGAAGCGAAATAATGTGCACTTTAGGGTGTGTTTGTGTGTGTCAGGACTGCAGGATTGGGCGGAGTGTGTTTTTATGTCTGAGTGGGGACCAAATGTCTCCATGAGGAGAGGAATATTATATACTGTAGGTTTGACCTTGGAGGGAGATTTGGCTTAGTTTAATACTAAAATTGTAACTTTCATTTAAAAAAAATTAAAGATTTGCATGTGTGGGCCTCCGAGTGGCGCAGTGGTTAAATCGCTCGCCCTATCATCCGGAGATCGCTAGTTCGAATCCCGGGTGGTGCTGTAACCTCTCGCAGCCGGAGGTCTAGAGAGAGCTGATTGGCCGAGCTCTCTCAGAGGGGAGGGATGAGAGGTACTTAGTGCTCCCACATTAATCACGGCTCTACAGCCAGTCAGGGGCGTCTGTGAGCTCGCGCAACGGAGGGAGCGGATAGCGCTGTCCTCCGAGTGTGTTACGCCGCCCCCAACGGTGCGCGAGCGAGCAGTTCGAAAAGATGCGGTCGGCTGGCGTCACGTGGTTTGGAGGAAACACGTGATAGTCTTCGGCCCTCCCGGCTGAGTGGTAGTAGTAGCCTTAATGTGGGAGCCCCCTAGTGACGGGGAGGAATTGGACACGACTAAATTAGGGAGAAAATCGGGGAAAAATCCAAAAAAAAAAAAAAAAAAATATTTGCATGTGTGTTTGTGCGTGCGTGTGTGTGTGCGTGTGTGTGTGTGTGTGTGTGTGTGAGCTGAGCGAACGCTCCCTCTCTGAGTGTAGGGTTGCTCTTCCGCTCGCACTCAGAGAGCCTTCTTTCTCTCTTTCTTTCTTTCTCTTTCTTTCCTGTTGGAGCAGATCATCCATTACTCTGACACGCAGCAGTAGCAGTGTTCAGCATTCTGCCTGAGTGTTCTCACTGCCTCCTTAAACGAGATATCGATTCAGCCGTTTGCAGCGCAGCGCCAGACGCTTTACACGTCTGAAGCACTTTACATGCCGTGACTGAGAATATGTAGTGAATAAGCCGCACACCATCCATCTGAATGAGCTGAATGACTCTGTTATAAATGTTTAATTGCGCCAGTCACTAACACGCTCACTGAACCTGTGTTAGTACGGATGGGAATCACACGATACGATATTATCACGATACCTACGGTGTACCTACAGTATCATGATAATTTGATAAATATCTCAATTCTATCTTATGTCTTTTTTTTTTACAGACTTTATTAAATAACTAGATGTGTCTGCCTGGAATTTAATTGCACACTCATAAGCACGTATTTAAAAATGCACAGCGCCATCTGTTGAATTTTGAGATGAACTAATGATTTTTTTTCAAGGTCGATTTTTTTTTTTTTATTATGTAAGGATTTTCCATTTAAACTTCAAAAGTAACATATTTTCTCTTCCCGTGAGGCCGACTGCGACGAAACAGAGTCTGTATGTTACAGTACCTCAAGTGAAATACACCTGTGAAAACCACAATAAAAATGTGTTCAGTAGTTTTTAAGTGATGCGTGCACAAACAAACAGACAAACAGACAAAAATTCCCCAAACCACCTGGATGTGTCCTATTACTCATCTTACCCCCCCCCCCCCCCCCCCCCCCAAAAAAAAAAACCCCACGCAAATTTATTTTTAATTAAAAAACATTTTTTATAGCTTCAATGTACAGACACACCCACTTTACAGTTTTATTGTATGTATAGAAATAGTTTTGCTCCTGTCGCACTGTGTGAATAGGTTGTGGAGGATCATAAAGGAACCATGACTTTTACGACTTCCAATGCAAAAATATAAAATATGGAATATGTTACTGAACTGATTTTAATAGTATTGCTAAGAGCGTTATCCATCCATCCCTCCATCTGAGAACCTCTGCATACTTATTTAGGTAAAACAATTTGTATAACATTGTTGTATGTTGTATAAATGCAAAAATATATTTTCACAAAAGGTTAGATAAAAAAAAAAAAAAAACAGACTAGGGATCTTTATAATATGATAGAAACACAACTGATGCCGAGCTAAAACGAACGAGATCAGATCAGAGTACACACAGGACGGCAGGGTGAAGCCTGGACACCAGGGGATTTATACGCACTTTGCATACATTTGTAAATGTAACTCAAATGCATCACATTCATTCTGCACCTTTAAAGTCCTGACAAGTATTTCACGTCTCATGTTTCATGTAAACGCCAAAACATTTGATTAGATAAGCCGGATATATCTTTAAATAACAAACAACAACAAGAACAAAATAAAACCTGATACCGACTTCCTGTTCGAACCTGAGACGGATACAGAGAGGCATCGTGTTCCTCCACTAATACATTAACCACACTGTGCTGTGATCGTCCTCCAACTGGATTTCAGGAGATTCAGAACTTCAGCAGCCTGCTCTGACCCAGACCGCTACGCTAACGAAATGAGCTAAGTGTTATAAATGTGAGAGAAGCCACAGAGCGCATCTAGCGTGCTCAGCTAAAAGAAAAATGGCCCTCACCCAGTTAATTCTCTCAGGCTTCCACGGTTTTATAGTCTTGGAAACCTGATTCCAGGTCCATTCAGATGGAAATGTCCATCATCGCCAATCTGGAGCGAGACAGGCGTGCATCGGCGTCTGCGCGGAGACGTTGTGATGTAACGGGGGAAAACATCCTGAAAACGACCCGAAATTAAATCAATCAGCGTGGAATTGCTGACGGAAGTTCTGCTGGATTTATTCGACTCAGATGTAATTGAGAAGCTCGAGCCGTGGGCCGCGTGCAGCACGTCAGCAAATTGACTTAATCCTCAATCCTGCAGCAATGTTTTTTTTTAAGGCTAATCTCATTCCACTATTTTGACCCAAGACATTTCAAAATCTCCAATTACATGTTATTTATTTATTTATTCATTCATTCATTTATTTATTTATTTAAATGATGTCACGCTAATCAATATTCTCATAACTTCTTAACTATTTTTTTTGCTATAAAATTTTTTTTGTGTCAATGTCTTGTTTAAAAATAATAATGTCGAAATGGTGATTTAGTGAGTTCAGTTTATTATCAGGGGCGTTCAAATCAAACCAGGATTCATGATGAATTTACATAAAAATGACCCAGATGATTTCAAGCACAGTGCGGTGATGAGACGCTTAGCAGCAGTAAAACATTTGAACGGGAAAGAAGCCTGTACGTCTGTGAATGATGAACCTGGCAGATGCCAGATTCCTCCACGTGCTCGGGGCATTAAAGGAATTCCTGGGAGGCCGGCTTTTTTCTTATGTTTGTGATAATTAAGTGACAGACTGTGCCAAAGATAGTCAATGTATTTAATAGAATTTCTTTTTCATGCTAATATTACAGCAAGTGTTGGCTAAGATGTGATAAAATACCAGACACTCCTATGGTCACATTTCTAAAGGTTTTATATCTAAATACTAAGCAGCACAATCCATTCACAGTAATTATACGACGCAAATGAATGAAGGTTAAAAAGTTTAAACTAAGATGCTTATAAGAAAAGCAATAAGACAAGCGAATTCTGTACCTTCTAATAAAAAATAAAAAACCAATGCTGCTAAAGTCACAATGTCCTGGTTTGCTCACTGCCTGAACTCCTCGTGCGCCCTCTTGTGGTGTATAAGTTAATAGATATGAGAGATACAGAGAAATATTATGTAAAACAAATATCAACGCTTAATACATTTGTAGGAATAACTTGTAGGAATCTTAAGCACAATGATAAGAGAAAATTTTAAACCGTACAAAAAACTAGCCACAGACAACAACAAAGTTCATGATGTGTTCCACCTTTAGGGGTCGCTACAGAGCATCATCGGATGTGCACTTTATATGTGACGCGGGTGTTGCTGTGACTGTTCACTTGCGTCTCTTTCGTTTCGGCTCGGTGTCACAGCTGTGTTTCTGACAAAGATATTACGAGCCCTAATCATGTGACTTAACTGACAAATAGTTTAAAATTAATAATATTTTAATCATTGTTCAAACACTAAGCTATTAAAATGATTAAACATTTATTGTGATTATTTGAAGCAAAATATAATCCAAATACATTTAAAGACAAAAGTGATATACTGTAGGTGTTACAGTGATTTGTTTGTGTTTTTGTTTACAGGCTTTACTGTAACACACTTTCAAACGCAGCTCAGCCAATCAGATTTCAGACTGAAATTATTCATTTTATAAGAGTAAGTGTGATACAGAAATCTGTAATAAACGTTTGACTGATTTACACTGGCGAGTACTCTAGTAGCCTTTAATGGAGTGTGTGTGTGTGTGTGTGTGTGTGTGTGTGTGTGTGTGTGTGTGTGTGTGCAGATACAAGCCTCAACAGTGGCAATTACAAGCACAGGCTGTGATAACAACCTGCTTCAACTCTGGCTTTCTGTCTTTCTTTCTATCAGTCTTGCTGACACACACAAACACACACACACACACATCCCCACACACACACACACACACACCCACAGTGTGTCTTACTATCCTTGTGAGGACCATGTATTGATATAACAATCCTGACAGTTAATTAATGGCAAGCAACACCTAATGATAATCCTAAGAAAATCCTTTTAGTTTTTACTTTTAAATTATTTGATTTTATTTTATTTCTGAAGTAAAAAAAAAAAAAAAAGCTATAGTGGGGACCAGCTAGAAGTCCCTACAACAGCAAAGCATTTACCATTTGGTCCTCACAATGATATTTAAACATGTACATACCCAGCACACACATACACACACACACACACACACACACACACACACACACACACACAGAAGTGATAAAAGTAATTGTACTGCATGTCATTAAGACAGAAAGGCCGGGGCGGAGAGGAGGGCTGGCCTGTCCATCCTGCTGTGCTGACTTTTAATTGTGTCTGTTGGCTGTTGATAAATACGTAATCGACCTCTATACTCCACACACACTCACACACACACTCACACAAATGCACAAGCTTTATACACACCTTCCAATGCAATCCTAGGCTCAGATTAGGCCAATATGGAAAAACCTGGACACACACACACACACACACACACACACACACTTTATTTATGGAGCTGTTGAATTATGCATGGCACCGGAAAGCGAGGCTAAACTGCGGGGCGTGCAGATGTCTGCGCAGGGAGTTGAAAGCCTCTTCTCTGCGGTGACTCGGCTGGCACAGGCTGCCATTTGTGTCTTTCAGTGTGTGTGTGTGTGTATGTGTGTAGAGTGAATGACTACTGTACTGAAATCTGGCACGGAGTGAGGGCGTGTCACAAAGATGCAAGGCGTAGAGCACATAGAAATAAAACACACATGCGAACAAGAATAAACACTGGATGTTTCTCTTATATATATTATCTTGTATATATTGTTCATAATATCGATTTCATGTTCATACTTTAATGTTTATGCAAATCTGATCGTAGTTATTGTTAATGAGAACATTAAAATTATGTTAATGTAATAATACATAATGCATATTTCATTAACCAGGGTTGCCAGGTTTAAGCAAAACTACACCACAGAATCCACAACAAAAATCTAAAACAAGTTTTAAAAATTCATCTACTGAGTAAATATCTATATCTAAATGTCTACATATTTCTCTTTTTCTCTGAGGACTCTCTGCAGGGGACACGGGCAGCGGTGGCTGAAATGGTTAAGGACCTGGGTTGCCATGTTCCACCTTTTGGGGGGGGGGATGGAATACATGTGACAAATAATTAAATCTTAATCTTAAAAACAAGGCCACTGTGGTGCACATGCTTCACTGACGTACTGAAATGATCCAAAATACACTCACACTGCTTATACATCATTTTATAATAGAAATAGACAAGTTGTCCGCACTTAACCCTTCACCTTTGTTTATGCAAACAATCTTGATGAGTGAGCATTTTTAACCAGGTGTATAAATCACAGCCTTGGCAACCCTGTTATGAACAGTCCTGTTTGCTGCTATGCTAAAAATGTTTAAAAAGCGAGCATGGAGCAGCGTAATTCCTGCCTCTATATTTTAGTGCTTCTCAGTTGCAGTTCCACCTTTTGAACACTAGGAGCACTAATATCTTTCTACAGCTAAATGGGGCTAATGTTTATCAATTAGCTTCTTTTTTTTTTTTTTAAACACTCAAAAATCAGACACGAATTTCTCAACAGGATTTAAAATGCTGACAAACTTCCCGCTCTTTAGGAACAATGATGTCATTTTTATCTACCGATACACAGCAAAGATTTTTTTAGAATTTCATTACTGTACAAATGTCTCCATACAGTAAACGCAGGGTGTCAATTACACGGTAATGCTGTTCCGCTTGCTCGGTCTATAGGAAAGCTAGAAACGGGAGAAACATGACCTCCACACACACACACACACACACACACACTGGTTTTATTAACTTTCAAAGGACCTTCTACTGACATTTATTTCTGTATGACTGCGGATAATAAAAACACAATTTAGTTTGTGAGAACATTTTATTCTTCATCACACACAGGCACACACACACACACACACACACTGGCATGTTCTGCAATGCCTTAAGGGAGCGTGCATGCAGCAACTCGCCGTTGTAAGGAGGAATGGGAATAGAACAACAGAGGAGCAGAGGAGCGACACTGTGTGATGATTGGACGTTAGCTAATAATTGTTTGCCTGATGACATTTTCACAGTTTATAAATTAAAGTGCAATATGGACGAAAATTTCTGGTTAAAGGTTTATGAAGAGCTGCATGAAATAAAACGAAAAGCTGAATTCTTTTTTGCTTTAAGGAGACTTTCAATTAAGTTAGCTGATCAGATTGTTAGCTACTTATCTGAGATAAAAATCGGCACTGCCAAGACAGAACTCCTTGGATCAGTTAACCTTCTTACTGCATGTGAACAGAGCCGTCTCATGTTGGTTTGGAAAGTGTCCGGTTTAATATTAGGCACTAAAAACAAAAGTGTTTAAAAACTGAATGTCAGCAGAATAACATGACGTTTTAGGAAATAAATATTATGACTTGAACATCACTATAAACTCCAGCTATGTTTCATTTCTTAATGATGTATTATCAAACAAACAAAACACTTTGTCTTGTTTGTAATTGTCTTTATTTTAAATTAAATGAGTGCCGGTTGTATTTTCCGCAGTGTGCGGCTGTGACCTGGCCTGTTCCGGATTCTTCCAGCAGGCCGGTGAGTACATTTGCACCCAGGACTACCAGCGGCTTTACGGCACAAAATGTGACAGCTGCGGGGAATTCATCACCGGGGAGGTGGTGTCGGCCCTGAACCGGGCGTACCACCCGAAGTGCTTCGTCTGCACCATCTGCAGGTACGCGACGCCTTACAGTACATCTCTCCATCATGTACTAAACATTTCAGGAAACATACGTCTATATATAGACTGATCAGCCATAACATTAACACCACTGCCAGGTGAATTGAATAACACTGATTATATACAAGTTACTGAGTAAACTGTAAACTGGTGACAGGCTCAGCGGCACCCAAGGCTCAAGCCCACCGGGACCAAAGGCCAGCAATCTGGTCGGATTCTACAGAAAAGCCAATGCAGGGAAAATTGCCCAAAAAGTGTCAATTACAAAGACAATAGCAAGCACCTGGACACACAGTGCACCACAACCCCCCACTCATGTGGCCCAGCAGGCACAGAGTCCAAGGCTGCCAACCCAGTGGCACAAGGGGAACCCAAACCTAGGTGGTTTTAATGGTAATGTTTATAACATTAAGGCTGAACGGTGTATGTACAGTATATGAATGAAGGGGTTGACTGCAAAATGAGAAGTTCACTTTGGCAGTTTTGATAATTTTATTTAATTTTTTTTTAAGATGCAGTATTATAAATTGACGGAAAATATTTTAGTGATGATTTTAAATCAAAAGGTTGAATTTGGAAAACACTATAAATCCACCACCCACAGTTTTGTCATAATGGATAAATCAGGATGCAGTTGTGTTTGGGGTTAATGTAAATATGAACCTTGGTATCAGTAATGTTTGTTGAGTTTTAACTATATATTTCAGAGAAAGGGGAAAAATGTTAAGTACACAAAACCTTTTTTAATTATAAGATCATGAAATGCATTAAAATACAGTAAAAAGGTTCATTTACAGCATCATCAGCCTCCTCCTCCTTCTCTACCAGAAGTCCATGGCTGCTGGGGAAACTGCACTTAACAGAGTGTAAATCTTCCATTTTCTCAGCACTAGCATTCTCTAAAAGGCCATCAAACACATTTTGTTTAATAACGGCACTCTGTTTTGACCAGCCGCTAGTTTCAGTTCATTGATCACATGGTTTGTTTGTTTTCTCATTTTGCCAAAAAATTTAAGCTCAAAGCTTCCAAAAGAATAACACACAGCAATTTATTATTAAAAGAATTGTTATCGACAACTTGGTGTATCTGTGGAAAATAATTCATGTTAATTTATCAGTTTCTGGACTTTCATCCTGGTAAAATCTAGGCATCATATCAGCAACAGATAGAACTGAATATCAGAATATACAATATTGTGTATCTGAATAAAGACAGAAGTCTTGTTCTTTAACCTGTCTGTTTTTTAATCTCCAGATTTCCAGCTTTACTCGCTTTCCTTTTCTTTTTCTTCTAACTAATCATGAAGTCCTTCCAAAGAATTCAGAAGAAACAGATATTTTTAAACCTTTTCATCATTTTGTCACGACAGTAACAACCTGCAAGCGTTCGGCTCGTATTTGCATGGCTTTCACCTTTAAGAGGCTAACCGAGAGGAAAATGGTGTGACATTTTTATCACAACTCCTAAACAAACTAGGACAGTCCTCAGCTGCAGGGCCGAATGTTCAGGTGTCAGGAATGTTCACTGCAGCCTGACGATGATCCGGATCTCAGCATGAGTGGGGAAGAGCTTCATGCCATCTAGAACAGACCACACACAGTGACATGTTTAAAAGAGAATTATAACGAACAGGAGATTTTACCTGATGGGCCACTGATCTGTATAAAAGCATGCCAGATTTCGTTCACATAAATGTAGAGATGAAACACTTAATAATAATAATAATAATAATAATAATAATAATAATAATAATAATAATCATCATCATCATCATCATCATCAATAACAAGACAGCTATTCAATTTATTTTGCAACCTAACTGTCATTTTAATCTCTGTAAACAGAAAAATATTTAAAATATTTGCAACAATCCTATTATATTATAGTTTTTGTCCTCTCAAAGGGAACAATATACTGTACATGCTGTTGTGAGATTATTTAAAACTTATCTAGGATAAAATATAGAAAATGTCCAGCTTTTAGATGGAGGCAGTTAAAAGCTGCAAGTGTAAAGTAATAGCAAACATAATTCCCTTTTATTCAGGATGTGTTGGAAAGAAAACATGGCAAGTATAACAAACCTAGCATAAACCCTAACCCTAAGATAGCTAATTTGATTTACAAAGAAACTCACAAAAACAAAGATAACTTCTAAGAATAGGCAATTGATTAATTTATTATTTTTTTTTGCAAAAGACACTTCTCACACTCACCGAGTACAGCGGTACCTCAGCATACGAATTTAATCCATTCCGGTGGCGAGTTCTTAACGTGAAGTTTCATATTCGCATTGTAAATGTAGATAATCCTTTCCAGCCACCCGAAAATATTACCAATATTACCAATTTCCAACACTATAATCATATTTTTGCATATAAAAACAAACAAAATATTGAGAGAAGACATGTAAATGAAGTAAAATATGAAATAAACAGACATTAAACCTCGTTTAATGTATTCCTCTCGGCACCGGTTGCTTTAATAACCAAACTGAAAGCGGCTCCTTTTCTTCCTGCTACCGTCCTTGCTGACATGTCTTCATTAAATCTCACACAAAATGTATAAAAAGTATGTAAACTCGCTTCACTTGGCTTTCCACTGACGCAAACATGTTTTGAGCGGCTCTTGGGCGTACTGTATGCACAACTTAGCTGGCGTTCAGTTTGCCTCGCTTTGTTTGCTCGTATGCAGAAATTTGCTCGTACTCTGAGGCAAATTTTTGGCAAAATTTCAGCTCTTAAGGCAAAAATTCCTGAGGCCGGGTGTTCGACTGTTGAGGGCCCGCTGTATTCGTTTTTTGCATGATTGCAAAAGAGGACGTCCCTTCAGGGCTGGGCTGCTTTGAAATTAATTCAAACCAATTCTGTATCAATTCCAACATGATTTCGGTAAAAACATTAGTTGACTGAAAGTTATATTCAGGATTAGCTCAAACGGTTGCCCTTAGGTATTTATGAAATAAATGTGACGGGCCCAGAAGAGACCTCAGTGCCCTGAAAAAACTATACCGTATAATCCAAGTGGACAGTTTATAACTACATACAGTGTGTGTGTGTGTCCTTCTTTCTCCTTCTGTACCAGGACCGAGCTGTGCTGTCGTAGCCCGGAGCTCCCAGCAGGGAGGATGTTCCATTTAAGCTTGATAGAGTTCTTAAACATTCCGCTAGTTTGTTGTTGACGAGAAAGGATTGTTACAATAAGCTAAGGCTTCACTTTGGTTTTTAGTAGAAAAAGTGTTAATCCCCAAATACAAGGCAACACCAAAAATAACAGCTGTTTTTCAATTTTAAAAAAAGGACACTATGCTATTTAAAATAAAAAGCCAGATGGTCATAATTTATTTGCTTACATTACAGATATTAGCCATATCATTGGGTCATAACTGCTGTTTTATTCCTTTTTTTTTTTTTTTGGAGAGATGGAGTCACATGGATAATATTAATAACCCTCGTTTTCTTTTTTGAACACAGACGCATGAGACAGACGCTCCTCGTTACTTTCACATGCTTCCGAAATGGACGTTTAACAGACGATTGGGATCTCAGTTACACTGATGAACACATCCAAATTCAGGCACAATTAATCTCTGCAATCTTCCCAACATCGCTCTAAAGTAATTATCCTCGGTCTAATCCGCTCAGCCTCTTTAGTTACACGTGTGGGCAAATGCTGGAAAAAGGTCATTCAATCCTGTTTAATCTTTTAATCACTTTCTGTCTCGAGCTAGACTAAAACTAAAGTTCATAACCAGCTATCTATATAAATAAATGTAAGGTTTTGTCTATACATTGGTCAGAACTCACTCTCTCAATGATATCTGTATGTTTCATACCTTGGAGGACCCAAAACCTGTCTCAGAGAAATGTCTGTCTGTCTGTCTGTCTAGCTAGATTTTGTCACAGCATTACGCAAAACCGGCTAGACAGAATTTAATGACACTTTTGCCGTCCTTAGGTATTCGCCTGAAGTTGAACCTGCGACATAAATGAAATCAAAATGTTTTGTGTCAGGATTATAAAATGGACGCATTGACAGTGTACGTCAAACTGTGGGCGTGTCTTACATCGACCGCTGGACAGAATTTACTGACGCTTTTGCAGTACTTAGATCTCTACCTGAAGTTTAAACTGCACCATAAGTGAAATCTAAATGTTGAGTAAAAGTGATGTTACGAACAGCAGAGGTGGAAAGAGGACTAAAATTTAGAACTCAAGTAAAAGTACTGTTACTTCAGTGAAATTTTACAGAAGTACAAGTAAAGTTACCATTATAAAAATCTACTCAAGTTAAAGTAAAAAGCAGGTCATAAAAAATGTACTCAGAGTAAAAGTTACCGAGTTACTTTTTTTTTTTTTTTTTAACAGCGAGGTGGGATGAGGCATTCTAGCGTAGTTCAAAAAACATGATCAGACATAAATCTCAAACTAGTTGTTTTTAACTGAAGGAACACCTTTGCATAATAAAGCTGTTGTCTTTCTTGTGCTTGAAAATCAAAGTGGTCACTTAAATATGGCGTCACGTCCCAGTCTAGTGTCGGCCGTACAGCAAGAGAACGGTTCAGGGTTCTGTTATAAACTGTGTGAAAATGGTGGTATATGGCAGAAAGAACTAGATCCAGTCATTAACTGATGAAATAATGAGGTCTGTATTGCTTTACAAAACGCGCACACACACACACACACACACACACACACACACACACACACACACACACACACACAACAGGAGGAGGAGGATCAGATTCAGGGTGGACCCAGGCCAAAATAATAAACTACATGGTATTTATATTTATTAGCTAGATTACCTGCAAAAAAAAATTTTTTTTTTAAACACAAACAAAAATCCAGGTCCCTTCTCTGACTCCCTAAACCAAAAACAGTGAATAAATTCCCTCTTCCCAAAATAAATGGCAGCCACGCCGCTACTACTGGTGAGTGCACAAACTTACAGTGAAATTATCTACAAATATATACAAACACAAAAATGGGAGGCAAAAAGTCACAACCAAATACCAAAACGCCAGAATCACAATCCCTTTCCTCTTTCCCGCGTCTCTCTCCGGTTTATATCTGGTGGCGCTGGTTGATGACGTCACTCTCAGGGCGGAAGCGGCCGTGTCGAAGGTCAGGTAGATGCCGATGTGGGGAAACAGTCAGAAAACCTGGAGTGGAGTCTGGAGCGGCGCGCGACCAGGACACGAGACACACACACACGCGCGCGCGCAACCAAGCATTTATACAAAGCAGAATATTTTAATTATTTTTGCATTTTCATTCATTTGTTTCGCTCAGTAGCGAATATGATTTATAATGTAGCGAATTACAAGACTTCGAACAAAACATACTTAAGTAAAAGTAAAATTACAGATTTTAAAACTACTTTAAAAAGTAGAAGTACACAAAAACACAACAATTACAGATCGACTTGTTCCATTTCTCATCTGTGATTCTCTCTCCGATTACCGAACAGCGAGTGTATTTGTCTGAGCACCAAAGAAGTACAACTTAGTGTAAACAAGGCGTCAGATACTCGACCTTACAGAATGTGATTTCTGTGTGTTAATAAGTGAGACAGAGAGTTCTGCTGTACAGAGAGACACACAGACATGGACGTGGACTTCAACCTCAAATAATAATAATCATCATCATCATCATCATTACATTAAAGATCAGCAGATTATTATTAGCTTTAACCTTTTAACTCTTTCTACAAACTCCTTTTGAGTCAGCGACTAGCTGTACTAATGCTAGTAAATAATAAGTAAAGCTGGAGTTGTTATGTTATACTATGTGATGTACAGTTTATGGGAATCGGTCATGCTACGAGACGATGGAAATGAATCCAGACGTCCTCACCAATCATTCAGAGTGAAATAGAATATATGCGGAGATCAGGGATGTGCTGAGTGATGTCTCTGCCCTTGCTTTGCTCCGTCATGGTGTTGGATTAATCAGATTACGCCATTCCAGTGTCACGCTCACTGCAGTGACCTTCCGGGAGAAATAACAGTGTGTGTGTGTGTGCATGTGTACCTCCTAACATTCCTCATCTCACTCGTGTCACAGGAAGCCGTTCCCCATCGGAGACAGGGTGACCTTCTGCGGAAAGAAGTGTGTGTGTCAGCAGTGCTCACACACACTCGCCAGCAGCAACGAGCCCGTCAAGATCCACGGGCCGAGCCGTAAGTCCGATCTCTCTCTCTCTCTCTCTATATATATATATATATATATATATATATATATATATATATATATATATATATACATATATATATATAAACACTTTACTGATCTAAGGTGTGATGATGAGGATCCATGAGGTTACACTGTGAACCTAATGATGGAGGGGGTGCTATTATTTTTGTTCCCAACGATCAGTGTGGAATGGTTTTTAGTTTTGTTTTAGAAAACGAGGATAAAAGAACACACACACACACACACACACACACACACACACACACACACACACACACACACACACACACCATGGAAAACAGATGCAGTGTCACACAAACTGAGGACTCGTAGCTGTAATGGAGTAGTGGGTGTGTGTGTGTGTGTGTGTGTGTGTGTGTGTGTACAGTTGTAATGATGTCCTCGCAAGTGTAGGAGCATTATAAAGAGTCAGCATCTTTTCCAATCTAGCTCAGACTCACACTTACATTTTAGTGGCTGTTAAAAAAACTTAACCAATATTTGTAAAAGTGTGTGTGTGTGTGTGTGTGTGTGTGTGTGTTTTCCTCCCAAAACCCGGTGTCGTTTCCCTCCCGCGTCCCCACACATGCTCCTGAACGGAAATTCTGAACAGTTTTTTGGACGCTGTTTTGTGAGGACGACAAACACACTCCTTCCGGTTCTCTTAATCACGTGTGCGTACACACACACACACACACACACACACAGTTGAAGTGGTCTCTAGTCATCACTTTGTGGGTCATAAACATTCCATCTGAGCGTACGAGTCATTCATCACGCAGACGGCAGCGGCGCAGGTGTGAGTGTGATATATTATGATATATTATGATATACGATGTGATTATGGTTTAATAATTGCCTCTTAGTTTAAGGTGTAAGCAGCAAATTATAACATTTACAGCGAGTCGAGAGTGGCTGATGTCATAAAATACAGCGTAGCACTAAAGCACTAAAGCCGGAGCTAAGGAGAAATACAGCGGCGCTACGTGAACGCCCATCAATAGTGACAGTGAATTAGGAATCGTTTTATATATTTAAATATAAAATGAAATAGAAGCCTTTCGTATATGTATATTTATATTATATTTTAGCTGTATTTCGTATATCTGTAGATTTTTGTATGTTTTACGTTCCTTTCTAGCGCAATGCCTCTTCGTACCTTCTACTTCTATTTCATCTTTCCTGTTTCAGGTCACAGTGGTTCAGCGTTTTACACATTTCACTGCTTATCACTCTGTGTACGTTTGTGTACAAATAAAAATGTGAATTTGAAATGCTTTGACTTAACCCTTGTCTGCATAAACCCTGTGCAGATAGCACTGATCCTAACATGCGAGGTTTATCACAGTTTATTACAAAAACTGCAGAAAATAAATAGACATACAGTGTTAGTGATACCAGAGTCAGTCTGAGAGTCTGTTGAGCCCTGAGGCAAAAAAAAAATGGGGCGAGGGGTGTGTGTGTGTGTGGTGTGGGGGGGGGGGGGGGGGGGTGTCTTGGGGGGGGGTATCGCTATAACCAGAATTCATGACCATTATCTTATAAATAATAAATACATTTGTCAGCCCTCTGGGGCCCCCTACAGGCCATAAGCAGTCGCCTGCCTTGCCTCTGCGGGGCGGGATACCATCCTGGTCATGTGATAAAGCACCACTACAGCCCGTGTAAATGAATACGGACACACAATACAGAAACTTACAGACATACGTTTTTGCCGCCGCACAGTTGTGACCTCTCGAGCCCTGAATGTCCTCATATGCACCTCCAGGGTCCGTGTTCGATTCCCGCCTCGGGGTCCGTGTGCATGGAGTGTGCATGTTCTCCTCCGTGCTTGGTGGGTTTCCTCCTGGTACTCCGGTTTCCTCCCACATTACAAAGACATGCAGATTAGTCTAACTGGCGTTCCCAAATTGTCCGTAGTGTGTGAATCTTAAATGGAGGTCCTACAATGATACAAAGTGGTGATAAATGCATTGGTATCCACTACTGGCCTCCACAGTTCCATATTTGGACTACAGAGGTTCCTGGATGGATGGATGGATGGATGGATGGATGGAATTGTCATATGAGGACTGCTGTGTATAATTCTTTTCCTAAACTTCTTCCTGTGTGCGTTTATAGTTATCAGGTGCTAATACAGAGAAACAATGACGAGGAAATGCTCGTACTCCAGAGTACAGTCCGGCTGTCAGGAGGTTAAAATGTGCAGAAAAAGTCCTGAGCCCGTGACTCACTACGGGTCACCCAGACACACCCCAGTAAGCCACGACCTTTCATATGATTTATAATTCTCTCTCTCTCTCTCTCTCTCTCAGACTGCGCCGGCTGTAAGGAGGAGATAACTCACGGTCAGTCGCTGTTGGCTCTGGAGAAACAGTGGCACGTCGGCTGCTTCAAGTGTCAAAGCTGTGGCGCGGTCCTGACCGGGGAGTACATCAGCAAGTACGCGCTCCTGTCACAACATCCAACACGGGACAATTACAACGATCAATTCATCTGATGCTTTTTTTTTTTTACTAAAGCAAACATCAGAGTTTCTGTCAATCAGAGTATTGTGTGTATTGTCTCTGCCTAGTAAACAGTTCCCAACTTCACAGCACATGTCTGAGCAAAAAAAAGAAAAAGAAAAACGAAATATCACAGATACACATGATCACATGCTTTTATGGTTGTTTTGCTTGTTTCTGTGACCCAATAATAATAATAATAATAATAATAATAATAATAATAATAACATGAGAGTTCATTCCCATGTAATGGTAAAACCTACACGTTATAAAAGCAATGATAACTTTTGTTTTTAATCTTCGTTGACCTTCGCTGTGTTGAGTTTTAAGGGTTGTAACTGGAAAAGTTGGGTCGTAAGGGTTCAAGGTCATAAGGGTTAAAGGTCATACGGTCACGATCATTTCAGACAAGCAATATTGGAAGCAGGAAAAAGTCTGTTTTGTGCAAGTCTCTGTCCCATTCTTGTGAGGAAATCTTGTTCCTTTTCGTGTGTGTGTGTGTGTGTGTGTTTCAGAAACGGTATTCCATACTGCGAGTCGGATTACCACAGGCAGTTCGGGATCAGGTGCGAGGCGTGCAACAGATACGTCAGCGGAAAAGTGCTGGAGGTGTGTATTTTCTTCCTTGGTTTAATAATTTCTCACTGTTTGCTGCGTGTGTGTGTGTGTGTGTGTGTGTGTGTGTGTGTGTGTGTGTGTGTGTGTGTGTGTGTGTTTGGGTGTGGTCTCATGCAGTGATGTAAACATATTATTATTAGATATTAATCCTTTGTATGTGTTTTAGAAACGTATATTGCCTTTGGGTAACAACTGATTTTGTGTGTGTGTGTGTGTGTGTGTGTTGACATGTGGGCTGCTTATGCAATTTCCTGTATTCTGTATTTTTAGATATTTGGGTTTCTTTGCACATTCTCCTACCGTACACATCCTTACCACCTCCTCACACACACACACACACACACACACACACACACACACACACACACACGCACTTTCCCTCTCTTCTTCTTCTTCTGTATTTCTTCGTCTCACCGTCTCTTTTCTGTATCCCAGTATCACACACTGGTGTGTTCGCTGGGTGTCACAGTTACCAATCAGTCTGATTAATAAATGATTACTGATCTGAGTAACGCATGAACATGAACATGGATTTCAGTCTCTCAACTTTACATGATCAGTTTACATTTGGACCAAATCGAATAAATGAACCTGAAGGCCAGAGCGTTCTAAAGGCGTCGGATTATAAACTTTAACTCGGATTAGCGTCGGATTCAGACTCCAGATCCTTGCTGTTTATTCTCTTATTCTACACTTCAGAGTGTTTTCTTTGCTTTTCCCCGCGAGACGTTCCGCGGTCGTGAGTGTTAGCGGTGCGTCGCTGTGCGTCTCCACGTCCTGCCGCGGCACATCGCTGTGCGTCTCCACGTCCTGCTGCGGCACGTCGCTGTGCGTCTCCACGTCCTGCACGCTTCACCTGTACAGCCGCTGGAACGTTTCATCCTGACGCCAGAGCTCGTCGTATAAATTACCGACGCGTCCGTGAGCGATTAGCGTAGCATCAGATGCGTCATGCGTCACATTAAGCGCGAGCGATGAGCTGAAGGCGGCCTGCATGCAAACCTACGCCGCGTGTACAGAGACGGACGGGCGGCTATAAATAGAGGCTCCTCCTTAATGCTGGTGCCGCGATCGTTTAACGTGAGGAGCTCTTGACAGATCTGACACTAGTGTGTGTGTGTGTGTGTGTGTGTGTGTGTGAAAGAGACAGAGAGGACGTGTAGTATGAAGTAAACCGCCTGAACTATACCGTTCCCTAAACCACAGACTCTGTGCATCAGTTCAGTCAGGAAGCCACCGCGCTCCTTAAACTCCTCATGACTTCAGGATCCGTCAAATCAATTTGCATATTTTCACCACCTGCCTCTCTGTCACTCCGTCTCTTCCTCTCGGTTTTTTTTTTTTTTTAAACCGACTGGAAGAAGATTCCAGAAGCTTTTTTATTTGTATTTTTTTTTCTTTTTGAAAGCAGCAGCTGCGTCTCACTACGACTTTTCATTTCTACAGTCGCCTCTGTAATTGCTCTCAGATTGAAAAACGTTCAGACGCCAATTAGAGCTTCATAATTACAGTCCTCGTCTCATCCCCTGACATCATCTTGTCTTTTTGTCTTTCTGGTCATCTGGTGTTTTTGTCCTTCTGTGCTTCCTCTGGAACTTTATCACCGAGTTGAAGACGAACGTCAGTGTTAGATATGATCAGTTTCAGGCCTTTGTTTATACAGTAATCTGCAATTAAACGGACAGATTTGGTTTTTAGGTCTTATTAAAAAAATATACATATAAATGCTAATACAAGATCATAAAAAAATAAAAAAATAAAGTCTCACTAATTACAGAAAAACTCCATAGATGTGATGTGCTGCTTCATTTTATCTCCACATGACGTCGCTGAGTCTCGACCTGGGCGACTGAAGCGACCCCAGATCATAACACTGTCTCCAGAGGCTCGTACAGTGGACACTATGCATGATGGGAGCATCGCTTCATGCGCTTCCCTTCTCACCCTGACCACGCCCATCACTCTGGGTTAGGATCAGTCTGAACTCATCAGGTCACATGACCTTTCTCCATCGCTCCACAGTCCAGTCTTTATGCTCCTTAGCTCTCAAACCGAAGACTCTTTCTTCAAGTGGTTTTCTTATGGACACACCGCTGTTTTTGCCATGTGTCTTCACCAAGCGTTGATGTGGTCACCCATCACATTCACGGTTTACAAATCTCCCATGAAGCTTAGCGCTCTGCGTTGTTCGTCCAGGTTGTTGGACGGTTCTTATCCCGAGCATCATCATTTTAATGCTTCTTTGATACAGGACAGAATTTTTTACTCAGGCAGTGTAGAACACAAAGTTTGTTAACGTGCAGTTTAATTAAGAAGCAGTCTGGCTTCTAAGGACATTTCTGAGGTTTCGTGACCACACGACCTTCTCTGTGTTTAATGTTCGTCCTCTGCACCTGACAAACTGACGGCTTTCCGACGAGTGCCGTGAGGATCAGCGTATCCGCTAGCAATATTCCTCATAATCCATATACGAGAAAATATATGAATCTCTCTCTCTCTCTCTCTCTCTCTCTCTCTCTTTCCGCAGGCCGGTGGAAAGCATTATCACCCGACCTGTGCGCGCTGTGCACGCTGTCAGATGACCTTCACTGAAGGAGAGGAGATGTACCTGGCAGGTGTGTACAACTCCGTACTCTGTGATATTCAAATCAGACTTTTATTTTATCTGGAAAGGTTTTTTTCTTCAGTTGTACAGCGTGTACGTGTGTAAGAGTGAGAAGGATTTACTCCTAAATTCCAAGCGTGATGGAAACCAAGGTTATAACAAAGCTTGAGTATAAAAACGAGACTGTGGAGTATAAAACTCGTTATACTAAACCAGTTTCTACCGTATGTATATACAGTATACAGCAGATGTATACATGAATGTGTGTGTATTTTTATTTATTTTTTATTTTTTGGATTTTTCCCCGATTTTCTCCCTAATTTAGTCGTGTCCAATTCCTCCCCGTCACTAGGGGGCTCCCACATTAAGGCTACTACTACCACTCAGCCGGGAGGGCCGAAGACTATCACGTGTTTCCTCCGAAACCACGTGACGCCAGCCAACCGCATCTTTTCGAACTGCTCGCTCGCGCACCGTTGGGGGCGGCGTAACACACTCGGAGGACAGCGCTATCCGCTCCCTCCGTTGCGCGAGCTCACAGACGCCCCTGACTGGCTGTAGAGCCGTGATTAATGTGGGAGGAGCACTAAGTACCTCTCATCCCTCCCCTCTGAGAGAGCTCGGCCAATCAGCTCTCTCTAGACCTCCGGCTGCGAGAGGTTACAGCATCACCCGGGATTCGAACTAGCGATCTCCGGATGATAGGGCGAGCGCTTTAACCACTGCGTCACTCGGAGGCCCGAATGTGTGTGTATATGAGTTTATACTGTACAGTACTCTGCAAAAGTCTTAGGCGCCATATTATCTGTAGTACGAATTTTGAAGAAAGTTACCAAAAGAACTGATATTCTCCAGCACGCTCAGTAAAACCTAACAGCTGTTTGATTTACAGCACTGTGCGAAAGTCTTGGGAACATCCAAACAAAAGCTGTATGCAGTGATGCTTTTGAAAACATTTCTACATTAAAAGAAACTTCAATAAACCAAAAAGGGTTAAACAAACAAACAAACAAACAAACAAACAAACCCGCCGCTTGGGCAGAATACGGGCCACGAACTCGTCCACTCGAGTTATTCATATTTAAGGAAACAGAAGTCGAAGAGTTCCTGAACTCCAGCACTGAGTTAAAGATGGCTTCTGTCTCTCTCTGAGGGAATCTCTAAAGCAGTTTCCAATACTTTATTAGCTCCAGTAAAGTTCGTTAAGTCAGCATGTGGCAGCTCGGAGGTCCAAATCGATACCGCTGTAAATACCCAGAAGGCATTGCAGTCAAATACTGTTTCCTTTTCAAAAGCATTTGTGAATTCAGATAAATAGACTGTTCGACAGAACAGGAGGAATAAATGATATCGGAAATGTTGTGTTTAAGCCCTAAAGTGGTTAAGGTGTTAAACGACTGATCAGAAGGTCCCAGGTTTTTTTTCCAGCACCACCAGGTTGCCAATGTTGGGCCCTTGAACGAGGCCCTTAACCTTCAACTGATTAGCTGTTTGATGCAATAAAATGTAAGTCGCAACACTGATCCAGTAATCCAAGTACTCTAATGTTACTTTGTGGGTGTAAGAACAGGTTTTTTTGGAGCGCCATGCTGGTGAAGTGAACGCAATCTAATAGACGTAGAAGCTAAAAACAATCTCTTTAACAGTGTTATTGTTGCTGTCAAGGGCAAGTGTGTTAAGGTTGGAAAATCAATTAAAAGCAGCATTTAAATGTAAAGTAGAACAGATTTTTCTATTGATTTTCCCTGAAAGCCTTCACCGACGAAACGTGACGAACATGAGATTGTCGACAGTCAGTGATGACGATGGGATTGTCTACAATGTTCCAGAGATCCAACTGGTCACTCGGGATCGAATGTAGGAATCTGGGAAGAATGATTCTTCAGAAGTGAGTCTCCGTCCGCGTAGTTCTGCTTTTCAGAGGTGAAGGTCTGATGGCGTGAGGTTCAGGACTACAGTGAGGACACTTTAACCCCTCAGAGTGCCGACAGTGTGGAGCAGAAGTGTGCGGACGGACGTGCATCATCACGCGAGATCACGACGCCCTCGGATATCAGTCCTCTGTGTTCAGTCTGAAGTCTAGTCTTCTGCTCTTCAATAAGCGCCTCGCTGGAACGAGCTCTGCTGATCGTCGGACCTTTTTCCTGATGGTGTTCCAATACTTCTGGCCCTCGAGAATCCCAGAAAACTGCAAGCGTTGCTGAATTTTCCAGCTGATGGTCGACTTTTAAACTTTTTCTCAGTGGGGTGTTTGAGGACGTTTCCGTTCCGCACTCGGCCGTTTACTCTCAGACTCGTGGTGATGAATCCGTGTCTCGTCACCGGTCATGATTCTCTTTAAGAAACTGTTTACGCTCTTCAGTGAGTTGTTTCGGCACCAGGTTCACCCTCAGACTCACTGCACGCTGCTCTTCAGCACTGCAGTCTAGACAGGAGGAGACGGGAGCCTTGAATAGAAAGCGCTGATGAGACAGGAAGTTTAATATAACCGGAGTGCGGATCATTTTTGACTCACCCTCATATTAAAGAGCAATAATATTGCTTGTAGATTGTGTCTACAATCTATAAATGTGATTTATATGGGTATTTGTGTGTGTGTGTGTGTGTGTGTGTGTGTGTGTGTGTGTGTGTGTGTGTGTGTGTGTGTGTGTGTGGTAAACAACAATGCTGCACTTAGGGCCAGATCTTTGTTTGTTTGCTCCCGTTTTCAGCAGTAAGTGGGTCACACACGTTCTGCACTAAAAGCTTTGTGTGTTTTGCATGAAAGTGCTGCTGTGCGAGTCTAAACACGCAACTTCCGCACAACACGCAAAGTGCACTTCTGTTTCTCATGCAGATTGCGAGATCTAAAACTGCAGATTTTAGGACCTTGAACTAAACATATTATTAAAAGCTGTTTATCCGTGAGTGCTGCTTTTGTCGTGCAGCTCGCGTTATAAAGACCAAGAACACACACTCTTGCGTCGGTTTTCCTGAGTGCAGAAATTCAAGTCATTAAACGGCACTTTTATGAATTTTCCCAAACCACAATCAATCAGACGGAACACAGGGAGACGCTTTTACTGCACGCTTTCATTCAAGCTTTACTGGATGTGAACGTGAACACGTTATCTTCAGTACTGTAGTTGTATTTCATCTTTATAAGCCCGAGCTTTTTTTGTTGTTACCACTTCACAGCAGCTTTTAAAACACGCGCACTCACACACACACACACACACACACACACACACACACACACACACGTTTCCATGTGCCTTGGAGTTCTGTGATGAGCTACAGTTCTTCGTCTTAAAAAATTAAATACTGTACTTAAATCAGGCCGCGAGCGAGTTCCTTCCTCCTGATCACACACACACACACACACCACACACATATATATATATATGACAAACAAATCGCTTTTCATTCTTATCGGTTCTTTTGTGTTGCAGGCTCAGAGGTGTGGCACCTGATGTGTAAGCAGGCTGCGAGGACGGAGAGGAAGCTCAGGGTGAGAGACGCGATTTTAAGACGCGATTGTCTTTCAAACACAAGGCCAGAAATTGATTGATTGACTTGATTTTACGGACCTTTTTTTTTTTTTTTTTGGATTTTTCCCCGATTTTCTCCCTAATTTAGTCGTGTCCAATTCCTCCCCGTCACTAGGGGGCGCTCCCACATTAAGGCTACTACTACCACTCAGCCGGGAGGGCCGAAGACTATCACGTGTTTCCTCCGAACCACGTGACGCCAGCCGACCGCATCTTTTCGAATAACCGGCGTAACACACTCGGAGGACGGCGCTATCCGCTCCCTCCGTTGCGCGAGCTCACAGACGCCCCTGACTGGCTGTAGAGCCGTGATTAATGTGGGAGCACTAAGTACCTCTCATCCCTCCCCTCTGAGAGAGCTCGGCCAATCAGCTCTCTCTAGACCTCCGGCTGCGAGAGGTTACAGCGCCACCCGGGATTCGAACTAGCGATCTCCGGATGATAGGGCGAGCGCTTTAACCACTGCGCCACTCGGAGGCCGATTTCACGGACTTTAAGCTGAACATGAAAATCCCACCGCCAGCACAACTCACACACACACACACACACACACACACACACCTCAATCATGGAGAACGGATCTGAATTCCACACAGCGGGTGTGTCACTGTGCCTGGAACAACGTGCATAATGACTAGCATCAGTACAAGACACCTAAACCCAAGACCAGACTCGATACACGCCAGGACACACATGCATGAAATATAGTATCGGTGCAGATTACATTGTTTATGTTATATAAACAATAATAAAGTCTTTGGCACGGTTTATATTTTTATTATGTTATATAATACATAAATTGTGCATAATATAACAAAAAATAATAAAATGTGCCAAAGACTTTTGAAGTTTATGGAACATGGAAGTGTCCGATCTCACTTCCCTAAAAATGTCTAGTTGCTAACTTCAGCTGTTTTGGAGAGATGATTTTATTTGATATCAGTAATCATTTAAAATGCAAATTATTCATATTTCTTTGAGTATTGATACTAAAAGTGGTTTACGCTCCTAGAAGCATATGACCTGGAAAAATTGGTGCTTAAATCGGTTTTTGGTAAAAACTTAAAAAGCGAAAAATCTGTAGTGTCCATAACCATGTCAAATTCATGTCGCAATATCTTAACAATTTAGCACTTTATAATAATAATAATATACTTTTTCAGGTTCATGTCTTTTCATGTGAAATCTAAATTGGCCAAGTTTCATCTGAATGACAGTTAAGATCGTTGAAAGATTTGAATTTTAAAAAAGTGATAGTTCACTTTCATAAACATGAAAGGGCGTGAAACTGTATTTATCAAATGTGTTTCTTTCTATCTGATAAAAATATAAATGCGTATGCGTATTTACAAACAAACAAAGCATGGATCGCGGGACAATCAGAATCATTATAAGGGATAATAAGAAACATTAAGTATTATAAAAAAATGGTGTAAAATGATCCTGTCTGTAAATTCACTTTTCCACCTGCTGTACTGTAGGTGAGACACTTTTTAGCACCGACACCATGTTTGAATTTTTTCTCCGTATGTTGCATTCATGGCGCATGAAGCCGTATATTCCGCGTTTTAGCGATGGACTTTCCCAGCTCGGGACATTCGATGCTTGCACTCTGTTCTTCTCTTCACTCTAATGACCTTCACAACATTTTGGACAGAACTCACAGCACAGCAGCAAGAGCGTAGCATAGTGCTTAGCTTAGCATCGAGTAAGATTAATGATAACATCAATGCTGATGATTAACTTCTCAAAGAACCGTTAGTGTTAATATCAGTGTGTGCGTGTGTGTGTGTGTGTGTGTGTGTGTGTGAGAGTGTGTGTGAACTGATCTAAAGCTAGCATCAGTCTCGTGCTCTCTTTGTTAGAATTACAGCTTTGAGTGTAGCTTAGAGAAGTATATGAATTAATGATCAGTGTGTGTGTGTGTGTGTGTGTGTGTGTGCGCGCGTGTGTGTATTTGTGTTCTAACAGCTGAGACGCACCTCAGAGGCCTCCATCTCTCCACCAGGATCCAGTATAGGATCTCCAAGCCGAGTCATTTGTGTGAGTACTGCTCCTCACACACACACACACACACACACACACACACACACACACACACACAGTAAGAAACCATGCCTGTCAGAAATGCGGTTAAAGAAACTTGCATTCAGTAGTTTGTGTTTATTATATGATTGTGTTTGTGCAAATTATTGCCCTTGAAAACTAAATTATGAGAATAAAAAAGTATCAGCATATGATTCCAGCACTCAGCAAAATTCTCCTCGCTCCTCTTTCACACTAAAATTGAAAGATTAGCTCTCGAAGGGTTGAACAGGTTTAGGTGATTTTTTTTCAGGCCTCTAGCTCGATCCCTAAACTCACACAAGCACACAAAAAGCCCCACCCCTATTCTCACCCATGTAGACAAAGCTCCACCCCATTCTAACCATACACACAAAGCCCCGCCCTTTCTCACCATCACAGCTAGTTTTTATTCATACACACAAAGCCCCGCCCCATTCTCACCCATGTACACAAAGCCCCGCCCCATTCTAACCATACTCACAAAGCCCCACCCAATTCTCTCCGATACACCCAATTCTCGCCCCATTCGCACTCATACAGAAAAAAAGCCCCACCTCCTAGTTTCTCCCATGCACACAAAGCTCCACCTCATTCTCACCTACCCACATAAAGCCCCTCCCTTATTCTCACTCATACACACGAAGCCCCACCCCTAATTTCGCCCATGTCTGCAAAGCTCACCCGTATACAAAGCTCCGCCCCCAAATTGCCCATGCGAACCATCACCACCTCTCTTTCACGTCTCATGATGTTAGGAAGCCCATGGTGTGTGTATGTGTGTGTGTTTTGAGCAGGCAGTTATATGTTCCTTGAACGTGTTTGCATGTGTACACACGTGGACAAAATTGCCCTTCGGTCAATGAAAGAAAAACTCACAATGGTCACAGAAATAACTTTAATCTGACAAAAGTAATAATAAATAAGAATTCTATGAATGTTAACCAATGAAAGTCAGACGATGCAATCAAACGATTCCTGTAACTGTCAATGAGACTTCTGCACCTCTCTGCAGGTATTTTGGCCCACTCCTCATGAGCAAGCTGCTCCAGTTGTTTCCGGTTTGAAGGGTGCCTTTTCCAGACGGCATGTTTCAGCTCCTTCCAAAGATGCTCAATAGGATTGAGGTCAGGGCTCATAGAAGGCCACTTTAGAATAGTCCAATGTTTTCCTCTTAGCCATTCTTGGGTGTTTTTAGCTGTGTGTTTTGGGTCATTGTCCTGTTGCGAGACCCATGACCTGCGACTGAGACCCAGCTTTCTGACACTGGCCAGCACATTTCTCTCTAGAATCCCTTGATAGTCTTGAGATTTCATTGTACCCTGCACAGATTCAAGACACCCTGTGCCAGATGCAGCAAAGCAGCCCCAGAACATAACAGAGCCTCCTCCATGTTTCACAGTAGGGACAGTGTTCTTTTCTTCATATGCTTCATTTTTCCGTCTGTGAATATAGAGCTGATGTGCCTTGGCAAAAAGTTCCATTTTTGTCTCATCTGTCCATAGGACATTCTCCCAGAAGCTTTGTGGCTTGTCAACATGTAGTTTGGCATATTCCAGTCTGGCTTTTTTATGATTTGTTTTCAACAATGGTGTCCTCCTTGGTCGTCTCCCATGTAGTCCACTTTGGCTCAAACAACGACGGATGGTGCGATCTGACACTGATGTTCCTTGAGCATGAAGTTCACCTTGGATCTCTTTAGAAGTCTTTCTGGCCTCTTTTGTTACCATCCGGATTATCCGTCTCTTTGATTTGTCATCAATTTTCCTCCTGCGGCCACGTCCAGGGAGGTCGGCTACAGTCCCATGGATCTTAAATTTCTGAATAATATGTGCAACTGTAGTCACAGGAACATCTAGCTGCTTGGAGATGGTCTTCTAGCCTTATAGTTTTCTTTCGAATCTCCTGAGACAACTCTTTCCTTCGCTTCCTCTGGTCCATGTTGTGTGTGGTACATACCATGTCACCAAACAACACAGTGACTACCTGGAGCCCTATATATAGGCCCACTGACTGATTACAAGATTGTAGACACCTGTGATGCTAATTAGTGGACACACCTTGAATTAACATGTCCCTTTGGTCACATTATTTTCAGTATTTTCTAGGGGTACCATCATTTTTGTCCAGGCCTGTTCCATGAGTTTATTTTTTTAAATAATTCCATTAAAGCATGGTTGAAAAGCAATGTCTGACTTTCATTGGTTAACATTCATAGAATTCTTATTTATTATTACTTTTGTCAGATTGTGAGTTTTTCTTTCATTGACCGAAGGGTACCAACAATTTTGTCTACGTGTGTATGCATGCATTTGTGTCTGGTCTGCTTGATGCAGTGATTTAATATGAACGTCATTATAAATTACATCAGAGTATTTTTTGTCTGAGATAATAGGTATATAGAATAATGGTAAAATAATTGAAAACAGCTGCTAAAGTGATGATAATGTGTGTGGTTGGGGGTGGGGGGGTAGAATAGAATAAAAATATTTAATAAAAAAATTAACAAAATGTATCAAAATTGTATTTATACAGTACTTTTTTTTTTCATATCACACTCACACACCGAAGTTTGAGCATGTGCATGTGTGTATGTTTTGTGGTATGTTCAGTCAGAAGCCTGCTGTGTGTGTGTGTGTGTGTGTGTGTGTATCTCACGTGTTCCTGTCTCCTCTGTTCTGTCCTGTGTGTGTTCTTCAGGCCCGAGTGGAGAATGAGATCCTCAGTTACAGGGCTCTGTCCTCATTACCTAAGCTTAGCGCTGTATACCGCGAGCCGCGACCCGATCTCGTTCCGTACGAGGCGTATCACAGATACTTCTCTGATGACAGGCTAGAGCGTTACCGCTACGGGGAGGTACTGAGACGCTAGGCTTAGTGCTAATGCTAACAGTACTTGCATCGCCCTTATCGTCCTTCTTTAGTGCATCCCTGTGAACTGATATCGGAATGGCGGGAGAATGATTTCTGCCTCCCGCTTTGGCTTGCGCGAGCAGATGGACGGAATTAGCTGCATGAGTTTTCCAGCGATAATGATAAGACGATGGTGCATGGACTGAGTGACTCTCTGGTATCACTGGAATATCACTGATTATCCTGTTTCACTGGAATCGTACATCGTTGGCACCCGTAGTGTGTATCTTTTACCTGCATTTCACCTTTTAAACATAAATTGTAAGTTACACTCGTACTATCCTCAGTGAAAGCTACACACTGACCCACGGTACCCGCGATGATGCCTCCATGACAGCAGCGAGTTACAGTATTGCATGCTACCCTTATTTCTCGCATTTTCAGTTAAATACTGTATCTCCAAGCTGCCACAGTGGCGTTCGTGCAAATGCTCACGTTTCACAAGAATCACGCTTTTCACCTTTTTTTGTTTGTTTGTTTTCGCTTTAGTCCACCTCGCATCTTCTGGCATGGACCTGAAAAGGATTGAGTAATGGAGTGTGAAATGAATGTGTGCTTGCTTGACTTCTTCTTGATTTTCTTCTTTTCTTTTCTTTCCTCCCCTGCGCTGACCGCAGTCTCTCGGAACGCTCTCGGTGTACTCTCAGGTACTCAAGCTCTGTGGTCAGAATTTACAAAAATATCCAGGCAAAAACACGTCATGGAAATAATGGATGCTTTTTTTTTTTCCTTACATGCCATTCTATTTCATTTTTTCGTTTGAGTCTTTGTTTTCATATACAGAGAATTCTATTGTCTATAAACTCTGCTGATGATGAGTACTTTTTTTTTTGTCTTAATGTAAAGACTGGGTTTCCTGAAGCTGAAAATGGTTGCCCTTGTGCTGCTCCGGAGCTGCTCTGAGGACATCCCGACTCAAAAATTTAATTATGAGTGGAACATTACAGTTCTGTTCTTTACAATAACTTGAATAAATAAGCATTTACATTTCCAGCATTCGACAGAAGTCCTTATCTAGTATGGCTTTAAAAAAAAAAAACTTTGGGCCTCCGAGTGGCGCAGTGGTTAAAGCGCTCGCCCTATCATCCGGAGATCGCTAGTTCGAATCCCGGATGATGCTGTAACCTCTCGCAGCCGGAGGTCTAGAGGGAGCTGATTGGCCGAGCTCTCGCAGAGGGGAGGGATGAGAGGTACTTAGTGCTCCCACATTAACTACACGGCTCTACAGCCAATCAGGGGCGTCTGTGAGCTCGCGCAACAGAGGGAGTGGATAGCGCTGTCCTCCGAGTGTGTTACTCCGCCCCCAACGGTGCGCGAGCGAGCAGTTCGAAAAGATGCGGTCGGCTGGCGTCACGTGGTTCGGAGGAAACACGTGATAGTCTTCGGTCCTCCCGGCTGAGTACTAGTAGTAGCCTTAATGTGGGAGCCCCCTAGTGACGGGGAGGAATTGGACACGACTAAATTAGGGAGAAAATCGGGGAAAAATCCAAAAAAAAAAAAAAAAAACCTTTTTCAGGCATGGGTAACATTTCAGGCTTCATCAATCCATAACATTGTTATCTTTGCCGATATTGTATGTCAAATGACGTGCCGAGGTGTAGGGTAGCCAAAAAATGTACTCAAGTAAGAGTAGCTGTATTTCAAAATAATATTACTCAAGTAGAAGTAAAAAATAATCAGAGTAATATTTTAACAGTTTAAAACTCATGCTGCTAAACTTATGGGCGTTCCGCAAAATTAGAGAAAGATGCGGAAACGTTTGTTTGCGCCTGCGCAGCGAGTGTATGTGTGTAGGATTCATAGGGAGCATGAATTTATAGAACACCACCTGAAGACCTGATTGGTCAAACGGAGTCATGTGATTATTGCTGCTGCGTCTGATTGGTCAAACAGTCATGCGATAGAGCTACCGGCTGCATGTGTCGAATAAACGGTTAGAACAGTAACGAGTCGAGTGGAGCCGAATGTAGCGGAGTAAGAGTCGCGTTTCTTCTTCGCAAAACTACTCAAGTAAAAGTAAAAAGCATGCTGCAGTAAAACTACTCATAGAAGTAAATGTTACAAAAAAAGTTACTCAGGTAAATGTAAATGTAACTCGTTACTACACACCTCTGATGGCATGTAATATAACCCGGGTTGCCAGATTAGGTAAAACTGACATAATCCCGCTTAGGCAGGGTTAAAATCCCACACAATAAAAACAGGCATGAAGGCGACCTGCTGGGTAAAAAAGGTCTATGTGGTATGAAATGAGCTCAAGCCAAGGAGTATTTTATTTTTTTGCTCTCATAACAACTATGACCTGTGAAGGATGAAGACTCACACACACACACAAACACATTTCAATGTAGATATTTGTAGTCAACAGATAAATTATTATCTTTTCAAACCATATTGTAACACGCTACAATTAAAGCGCTATCCAGCCTCTTCAACATACTACAACCTCACTGATGCCCATGCAGTGGTGAGTGTCATTGTGATTGACAGGAGAGCACGAGCATATGCCCCACCCACCCGGAGGACACGCACATTTTTGCTCTCTTGGACCGTGTGATTTAAAGCTGTGATTTAAATTTCAGTATAACTTGATATTAAATAATGGTTCAATCATCCGTGCTGATATTCAGTACAACGGCACGACCTCGAGTGTGATATTGCTTTTACACAACAGTTCCACAAACACCATTTATTATCACCAGATTATGATTTGTCGCTTTATTTAACCAGTTATTTTACTCCGCCAACACACATGCTTCTGTGGCAGAGCTGGCGACTGACAGTTAGCGAGTGGCAGTTAGTGTAATTAACACTGGTGAACGTTTTACATTTAAAATTAAATATAAAATTTAGTTTTAAATTCTTACCGGCACTTATGTACATAAAAGGTGAAGAGAATAAACCATGGAGGTGGTGGACAGTCCTGAAAAACTCACTGAGATTTACTTTCCACTTATTACACTTTAGAATATCAGCTCCGGTAACTTCCGGGTTCTGGGGTCGAATCCCAAATAGAATTAAATGGAAAGCTAGTGCACTAGGTAGGGTGTACACTCCCTTGTTCTACACTCCGAGTAGTGCCCTTGATCAGGGGTTAGAGAGGGATTTGGGATTCAGACTCGTGTTAGACGCTAGTTAGCTTTGTAGCTAAGTGTTAACGACATAACGTTATCAGATGTGTGTTGTTGCTGAAAGTGCTTCTGTGACTGGGTGTGAAAGTGGGCGTGGTCAGGCAGCTGCTCTCTCTCCTCAGTCCTGCGGGCCGTACAGACCGACTCTCACCCACGCTGAGACGCACACAGTTAATTAACTTTAATTGTAATTAAGGACCGTAGAACACCTGGGATGCCGAGTGATACATGAAGTTAAAAGTTAAACAGTGCTGTTAATGTCTATTATCAGCTCTCGTGGAACGCTTTTTGTCCAATCAGATTACTCAGATGTAATTAACTGTTATGTAATCTATAATACACAATTTAGAAAATATTTTTTTTAATTGAATGAACAGATGCAAAAAATATATCCATTATATATATATATATGTGCATGCAAACTTTTTTAGTGCCTGTGGTATAACAAAGACATGAGTTGCTCAAGTGGTTTCACTTAAAATATATGAACATGTACAGTATCTAAAATACTGATTATACAATATGTGATTATAATTGTGGCCCCAACTCAATGAACTAATGGTGTCAACATATTGAATTCATTTGCAGGCCTTACTAAACAGTGACCACACATCCTTTTGTTGTAAAGTAGAGATATCACAGGGTGGCTCTGTACGTCCATGTTATTACTGTATTCCTTGCCTACTGTATATCTAATGGAAATGATGTTAAGTTACTGTAGTGAGAACTGAACAGCATGGATTATTAAGAGCAGATGCAGTTTGTGACGTGATGAAGTGATCCTGTGCTCCATGTTTGACAGGATATCTACGACAGCTTGGACCTCAGGCACCGGCGTTCCTCCAGCCCGGGCTTCATCGACTCGCCGACGTACGGCCGCCAGGGGACGTCCCCCGCCACGCCGCGCTCCCCGCAGCTCTACTACCGCTACGGTCAGTCCTCATGCCCCGTCCTCTCACCGACGGCTAACAAGGAGCAGGGTCATGTACTGGGTCGTTTAGGTTTGGATTGTAGTCTGGCTAAGTGGAAATTTGAAACAAAGTTCTCAACAAGACGCATGAAACAACTAGAAGCAGAAGCCGCCCGTAATGTTTTTTGCATGTACATACTGTTTGTTTTAACACTGTGTGATTTTCAGCTCAACAAAAAGCGCATCATAAAATAATTCTTTGGTCAGAAACGATTGATTACAGTCTGACAAATCTGTCCAAACAACAACAACAACAACAACAACGAAGTATTCGCAATGATGAAACATAAATGAAACATTTTAAACAAGACAAAAACCTCCTCATTTCCTCACTCTCACTTCAAGGAGTGTTGATGTTTCATGCATGAGCTGATTTCCAGATCAGGCTGATTGATGACGTGAGCAGAAAAAGATTGTTGTCTTTAATCAAAAGTCTACAGTCAGAGGTTCTCTACGTATGACATGAGGAACGCACGCCATCACACAGTCTGTTAAAGGACTCAAAGATCATCTACAGTCTGAGGGATCTAAACGTCTGCTGAAATCACACAGTGTTTAAAAAAAAATAAAAACTGAGTAGACTCGCGGCCCATGTTCTGGATCATGGGGAACACGGGCCAGCGTCTGTCCAGACTGCACTCATGCTCTGCTCTCTGATTGGTCTTGGGCTGACTGCAGGCACCGATAGCGGCAGGAGTTCTCCGTGTTACAGTCAGCTCGACGCCAGATCCAACATGTACCAAGCACCCAAGCATTTCCATGTGCCAGGTAGGCCGCTGCTGCTGCTCCTGCTTCTGCTGCCCCACTCTCACTGATCATTCGTCTCTACTCCTCTAATAGCCTTGGAAAGTCCGAAGGTCATACACCTTAAACCTCTTCTAACCTCCTGTACACACCTCATTCTCTCTTTTCCATCAACTGCTCCACGTTGGTTCCCTATGAAATAATCCGGGGCAACCAACAGCAGTAGCGAATGGAATTAATACCCGTGTCGGGGCTATTTAAGAGAACCTCGCTACTGCAGTGTTAAATATTTACAACCATAAATCAAAATGTCTTGCTTTCCATCAACTGCAAGCTTTCCAGTATTGATGTGTGTGTGTGTGTGTGTGTGTGTGTGTGTGTGTGTGTGTGTGTGTGTGTGTGTGTGTGTGTGTTTTATGCATCTTTGAGGCACTTCCAGATAGCAAAGAATATGATGAAGACGTCTCGCTGCTATTCAGCCTGACTGTCTTTGAATGACTCGCAAAACGTTCACGTCTGATTATTTTCACGTTCTATTTGGAGATCTTTTTTTTTTTTTCTCTCAAACAAATAACCGATATTAGGGAAGAGACAAAGTTCACATTCAGTATTATTCAATTTGCAAATGTATCTTTATGAAAATGAAGATCTCGGGGGAATAATGATGTTATGGTAATTTAATAATGGTGGAACGAAAGGCTTTTTGGTTCATTAAATAGAAGGGGAAAAAAAACAATAAAAGCTGTGTGAGCTAAAGCACATGGTCTCATTTAAAGCCATATAATTAACTTAATTACTTGAGCAATCCTTTAAAGAATGAATATAAATGGAACATATCAAAGAACAGACAGAATGGAAACTGAAACAGCATTTTATTCATATTATACCAGACAATGCTGTGAAAAATCACTCTGCCAGTCAGGTTCTATTATTTATTTATTTTTCCCCCCTAATTTAGTCGTGTCCAATTCCTCCCTGTCACTAGGGGGCTCCACATTAAGGCTACTACTACCACTCAGCCGGGAAGGCCGAAGACTATCATGTGTTTCCTCTGAACCATGTGACGCCAGCCGACCGCATCTTTTCAAACTGCTCGCTCACGCACGGTTGGGGGCGGCGTAACACACTCGGAGGACGGTGCTATCCGCTCCTTCCGCTCGCGTGGGCTTACAGACGCCCCTGATTGGCTGTAGAGCCGTGATTAATGTGGGAGCACTAAGCACCTCTCATCCCTCCCCTCTGAGAGAGCTCGGCCAATCAGCTCTCTCTAGACCTCCGGCTGCGAGAGGTTACAGCACCACCCGGAGGTTCAATTTAAGTGATTTCTTGATTCAACGGGTCTGGCAGTCATCAGGCCTGAGTGTGGTTAATGACAGTTCCTTCATGATTTAGCAAGGGGGCAATTACTTATCTTAATGCCATTTTTACATTTCGACGTGTGCCGGATGCTCTCGAGAGAGAGAAGCTGACGTTTCAGCACGACCATTCGAGGTTTTAATGTTGCGTTAAACAGTTCTTTAACCCAATTCCAGTCGTGTTTGTCCAGACGGTGTATTTTTGTTCAGACTCTGATATTGGCATGAAAAGGAACAAAGTTTAAAAAGTCGATATAAAAGAATAATTTTGAAGAATTTACGGTTTTAAAGCGTCGGAACATTCTCAGGCTTAGGAAGTTCCGCGTTTTAACAGCTCGGCTTCTTCTTGGAATTTTTTTCAATGTCATGGCCAACCAATGAAAGAAGAGATTTGTCACCGTATTTGGCGTGACTCTTTTCTGCACCGCGTCCCAGGGACACTTCAGCAGAATAAATTCCAGCTCTAGAATGTGAGGAATTAAAGCTCTGTGATTATGTTCTAGTTAAACTTGAGCACTTCGTGTCGGGCGGTGATCAGAGATATGACAAGAATGTCCTTCTTTATGTCCTTTTCCTTTCTTTTCTACCACATCCCTATCATAATGTCCTTTTCTACCTCACTGCTTCTTCTTCTTGTTCACTTTCTGTTTCTTTTCAGCGACTGGCGAGACCAACATCTACAGGAAGCCTCCCATCTATAAGAGCCATGGTATTTATGCAGACGCTTCTCGCAGAACCAGACAACGCTGCGCTAGTTTAGTGCTAATGTGTAAATCGTAGCTTTCAAACTAAAAAAAAATGATTTTTTTTTGTCATTTGAAACAAGGTCACTGTGCACTGTATAGAGTGTGTACAGTGTGTGTGTGTGTGTGTGTGTGTGTGTGTATTCGTAGTATAAACCTTTTATTTCCTCTGATCTTGTTTCTTTCCTTCACTCCTTCTCCTGCTGTTCTGTCCTTCGGTGAATCGTCCTCCCTGTGAGTACCGATCATCGTTCCATTCATTAAAAGCACCTCAGGATTATGATGCGTTCATTATTGTTTATTTAATTCAGATTAATTACATTTGATTGAAGTTATTTTGAGGCTTCGACATGAAAGTGGAGATTTGACTGCATTTATTTTGGGATGGAATATTTATAATAAATATAATAATTATAATAATTCATGCTTTTAATGTAGAGTTTTACAGTATAAATGAGCAATTCTTCAGTTCAGTTCATTAAAATGTGCAGTCAAGGTCGATATAAAAAAAAAAAATTATGTTCAGATTATGTTCGGATGTAAAAATACACTCAATCAAGAATACTTCTATGGAATTGTACTTACAGTTATATTTATATTTGTATTCATCATCTACTGTACATACGAGGGACGATCAGGTGAATCCGGGACTTGTGATGAAATTTCTGGTGAATGAAGGCATGAAACTGGTGATCGACATTTACAAAGATTTCCTGGTCCTGTCCAGTCCTGACCGCGCTCCAAGTTTGGAAAAGACATTAAAGGAGTTCCTGGGAGGCCGGCGTTTCAGATGTGAAGCAGGCCGTCTTCTTTCTAATCTTTCTACCTTGATGGTGTCCAAGCACTAGTGAAACACTGGGATTAGTGTAGCAGGAGATTATATAGAGAAATAAAGGGAGCGTTTACGCTCAGAACCGTTCTGTTATTCTGTACAATCAAAAGTCCCGCTTTGACTTGAACACCTCTGTACATAATGTTCATCATCTAATTAAAAACAAACTAATCAAACTGAATTGTGAGCGAATTAAAAAAAAATTTAATCATGCATTTATTTAATTATTTTGCAATCAATCCTAATCAAATTGAACGAGTTCCCGTCTCGGAGTGATTGTCCAGTGATTACGGTCGTCCTGGAACACCATCCGTTCAGTCCCACGTCCTGCTCTTCTGTTCCTCTGATTGGATCGCAATGCCTTTGCCTCATATAGAAGGTCGTGTTAACAGACCGAGCAGCAGTGAGGACAGCCGAGGACGTCCTCCTGATTTATGAAACAGATCTGAGACTCTAAAGTTCCTCATTCGCCTGTAATTAAACACAGACTTCATCTCGCGAGTCTACTGTACACTCTCCACATGTCCATGTGTTCAGTCTCCATATCTGCGTATCCTACACCCTCACTCCCGAACCTCTCGGACATTTCTATCTTTTCTACGGGAACACCTCCTGTGATTACCCATCAGCCATTTCTCTTTATAATTCCCCAGATGATGACGAATACGTAGCTGCGAAGACTAAAACAAGCGAAGAGATCCTGCCTTCCCCTTTCTCATCTCCTGACCACTACCAGCACTACTACACCGGATCACCGAAAGGTACGCTCACCGAGCTGGGAACCGTTTTTAAGAGTTTTGGTCGGTGTGTTTCCGGAGCTGGAAAATGGACAGCCTTTGAATATGAACTTCACGTCTTTGATCACAGTGGATTGTAAATGAAGGAATTATGATGTCCACATAGTCTCTAGGCTTTTAGCTTTAATTCAGGACCTTTAATGAGAATACTGCATGAACTGTTTAAAAATTAGAGGCAATTGGACAAACTAAAATAGTAATACATTAAAAAAAAGAAAGGATGGTTTTTAATACTTGGATGCAAAGACTTATCCTGATGCTTATGGATCCGATTGTATGTATGAATTTAATACGTGTTATAATTTAATACTGCTCGCGTTTTGTAATACATGTACAGTAGAACCTGCTGGGGTCAGAGCTGAGTGAGAAAATCATATAAAGCACAATTCTGGGTCGTGGAGGTTTATTTAAGAACCAGCGTAAGTCCGCGTCGTTGACGGTTAAAGAGTTTATAGAAAGAGGTTAAGAAGTTAAATCTAATAATAATCTGCTGATCTTTAATGTAATGAGTGATATTATTATTATTATTATTATTATTATTAATAATAATAATAATCTCTCCCTCTCTCTCCCTCCCTCTCTCTCTCTCTCTCTCTCTCTCTCTCTCTCTCTCAGTTCCTCGAGCTCGCAGGTTTTCCTCCGGAGGAGAAGAAGACGGCTGGAACCAGAGCATTAACAGAGTGCGTATAGAATCACGGCATCACTTTCGCTCACTTCACTGCTCGCTCACTCGCCCTGCCGATGCGATCCGTCTCTACACGGCTCAGGGACTCTCTCTCTCACATCCCCTTCCAGATCCAGGCCGGAATCGGGAGGATGATCCTAAAGGAAGAGATGAAGGCGCGGTCTGGTTCCTATGACAACGACCCTTGGGCCAGTGCACGCAACTCTCGCAGCGGGAGCAAAGAAACCCTGTCCGGTCTGGGCTACAGTAACACTGTTAACGGCTGTAAGGACCCACTCGCTCCACACACACACACACACACACACACACACACACACACACAGATGAGTAGACAGGAAGTGCTCTGGATGTTTGTTCAGTGATGATGATGATGATGATGATGATGATGAAAAACCTTTAAAAAGACTTTAAACCTTTAATGTAGAAATGACGACCTTTAATTCAGGTCCTTACAAGCTTGCTAACGTGACATTGTGTCCTCGTGTCCTCGTGTCAGCTCTCTCAGTGTCGTATGTTAGAGACGGGAATCCTCACTCGCTTCATGTCATCACTCGATTACGATTCATGCAGCTACGGTTCGATTAGAAAACGATTCTCGGTGTCACTCAGTTCCAGGATTCTACACGTGGATTCTCATCAGTACAATCAGGTTACTGACAGAGAGACAGAGAGAGACAGAGAGATTACTGTCACCGCACAGCATCAGTACGGCCGTGTGTGTGAATTAAAGCAGCGATGAGACGTTAAAGACAAAAAGAAAGCCTTGTTTTTCTTCAGCTTCATATATATATATATATATATATATATATATATATATATATATATATATATAGAATGCGCTGATGTATACACACGCACTGTTTTAGTGTCTATGTAAATGAGCTACTGCTAAGCCACTCCCCACAGAGAACAGCAGAACAAGCCGGGGGAGGGGCTCTTCTTATATGAGGTCACATATGAGGACATTCCTAATTATATGAGGAAAATCTAATTGGCTTGTTTAAGCACAGACCAATACAAGAAGGGACGAGGGATGGGAATCACCAGTTACCAACCGATATGATGTTATCATGATACCCAGGTACTGATTCAGTTTCTATCTCGATATTGTAAGTATCCTGATTTGATTGGATATACAATTTCTTCTGATTTCGTTACAATTCGAAATAATCTAAGCAAATAATTTCCCATAGCACACAGGACGCTGCACTTTAGAGCATGCCACCTGCAGGATTATAGAGGAAGTGCAACATTTCGCCACCTCAAATGCAAATATAATAAATATACTGTATATAAATTGAAAAAATGCATTTTTAAAAATCAAATTTGGAATCCGTAACTGTGACCATCTGAACGTTTAAAAACGAGTAAAAAGTTAATTTTGCATGAGAGGTACGGTTTAAGGGTTATTTCCGGTATAGAGAAATAAAGAAACGAGGACTAGCCTCGCCGGCAGCGCAGACATCTCTGTCGAGTTTCATGGTTTTAATGCAATTCACAGGAATGATTTTTTCCTTTTGTCACTGAAGCTTCAGATATCATGATATGAAATCTACATTAATATCAGAAGTGGCACACAAATGCAAAGACACAAAGCGCTCAGACACAATGATGAATCTTCTCTGAGGAAGGTTTACATTAAGGCTGGAGAGCGGCTGAACCACGATAGTGTCGCGTTGCTCTAAACTCAATGTGCTGTAACTCAATAAATCCGGATTTCAGCACGGATCGAATCTGTGTTTCTACATCAGTGTAGCCCTTGACCCTTTATTTATGAGCGTCCCAGCCTTAATGTGATAGACAGCAGTGACGAGTAAAGATTATTAACACACACACACAAACACACACACACACACACACGTTGAGCTGACCCTACTCTTTTTGCGGTGATTAAACGCTCAATGCAGAAGCGTAATCTCGAGTGCGGGTGAGCGTTTATCACTCCTCCACCTGCCATGAGCTTTTTCCCTGCTCTGTTCATCACACCGCCGAAGGAAAGTACACTGTTTTATTAAATGTTGTGATTTAATTTTATGTAAATGAGCTGTCACAGTGACTTATTTGCTCAAGCGATGAGTGAGATGTTCTTCATTTCCGGCTCCTGTGTGTGTGTGTGTGTGTGTGTGTGTGTGGATGTCTGATAAATAAAGCTAAAATTCAGATCCAATTCCTTTATACCGAGAAAAAAAAAAAAACAGCACTGATTTTTGACCTTCTCAGAACGATGCACAAGGTCAAACACACGACAATAAGCCCTGCCCCCATCAGAGTATGGCCTGTGCTTTTTTTATTTCCCCTCTGATTTCGTTCCCATCCTCTATTATTCATGAGAGGCAGAATGAAAGCGGCCACATTAACACCCATCACTCTGTCTGTGAGAGAGAATAGAGAGCGATTATAGACACACAGAACTAACTCTATATTCCATCCTTCTCTCTCTCTCTCTCTCTCTCTCTCTCATCTCATCTGTCTATCCAGCTCCCAGATCGCCGTACAGCGCAGACACCGGTGAGTCATTTACAGAGCTCCTGTCTTCTCCACTTCCTCTCATCGTCCTCCCAGTGCTGAGTGTCTCTGACTGAACTCAGATCATCCTGCACATCGCCAAAGAGCAAACGTGGGCCTCGATGCTGGGCGTCGAAAAGTGCTCGAAATATTATGTATTATACTGCATACAAGATATGTTTTACTGCTTTTGCTACTAATATATCTACTTAAAAATGATTTCATATTTAAAAATATATATATATTTTATAAAAAGATAGACAGACAGACAGCTTTCTGACTGTTTATTACAGCTCTATTAGAGTAAGTGTGCACAGAGCGCCCTCTGGTGTCGGCGCAGCGACTTTACATTGGCGCTGTCCTTTACTGTGTCTACGGTACACTGATCAGCCATAAGTTTAAAACCACCTGCATTATATTGTCCAGCTCTCTTGTGCTCCACTAAACCTCTGAAGGTGTGTGTGGTATCTGGCACCAAGATGTTTTCAGCAGATTCAGAGCAGAAGTCAGGCAGGCTGTGGCACTAAAGAAATAATCAGTGTTATTCACTTCACCTGTCGGTGGGTTTAATGTTGTGGCTGATTGATGCACAACACCATTACATGTTTAATATCAGCTTATTTTGCAGTGATTTCAGCTCTGCTGTGTGTGTGTGTGTGTGGTTTCTCGCAGATCCGTTCATCTCGAAATCAGCTTCGTTACCAGGCTATGGCAGGAACAGTATTAACAGAGTAAGTGGACTGATTGGGTGTCACTCAAAACATTCATTCATTTTCAGTAGGCACTTGGTCAGGGTCCCTGTGGATCCCGTGTCTATGCATACGACTCACACATACAATAATTCACATCTTGGGAGAATGTAGCACAGCCAATCAAGGGGAAGGAACCCGAAGAACCGCAGAGGAACCTGCACAGACACAAGGAGGATGTGTGCAAAATGTTAAATCCATTAAGAAAATCTGACTGCTTATTAAGAACACAATGCATACACACACACACACACACACACACACGCGCTTTTCCAGTGAGGTTTTAACTCTCTTAGGAGTCTCATGATATATGTAGAGCACTTTCAGATTAATATTATAGCCGATGCGCTTTAAGCTCAGGATGACATTAATGATCTGCTCTCGCTCTTTGCAGCCCCACAGTGCCGATTACTTCCACTACGACAGCACCAACGCAGTAAACTGGGGCTTTAGAGGTACACACGTTCTCAAACCAGCAACATCTATACACTGTATATGATCAAAACTATGTGGCCACCTGAACATCCGTTACCAGAACACGTTAGGCGCACAGTTGTATAGAGCGTCTCTGTGTGCTGTTGCGTCACAGTTCTTAGTCTCTTCACTTGGAACCAAAAGGTCCAAACTTTTATCCGGCATGACGACACCCTGTGAGCGCCACAAAGACGACTCTATGAAGATTACGAGAGGAAGAACTCAAGCCCCTGAGCTCACTTATGCTCTTGTGGAATGTGTGAATGTACAAAATCACACACACACACACACACACAAGCAACAAACACCATAATGTACAGCCCTTCCAGAAGAAAAGAGTGGAGTGCATTATAACAACGAGGAAATAAATCTAGAATGAGATGGTCAGGGGCGCACATACTTTTGGCTGTACAGTGCATATGAGTCTAAGTCTGAATCCAAAATTTATATCAGTGTTCGAACTGATTCTTGCTTTTCTCTCTTCTTCTTCTTCTTCTTTTTTTTTTTTATATCTGTTTCAGAATACAAGGTTAGCGATTACAACCCGACACTGAAGAACGCTGGAGAAGAACGAGAACTGATTTCATTTCATGATTAAAATCCCCGCAATGTTTCTCAGTCAGAGTTCGTGTCCGATAGTGACCTTGAGAGGGGTCAGAACACATTGAAGTTCAGGTTGTGTTTTCTGCAGTGAGCAAAACACAAAAGAAATTAACCAACCAGTACCAGAGACTAACACAAAGTAGCTTAGCTATAAATAAAAGAGGCAGAAATGATGCTAAACTTTAGCTAGCTAACAACCTACATACATGCTAGCTAGCAGTGAGGTACAGTAACACAGATTAGATGTGCACTGGTGTGAGAGCAAACTAGCTAGATTCTGGCTAATTCATAAAAATGTTTGTCTACATGTTTAAATTCGAATTTTATAATGAATTAAAATGCAATGCAGTGAGGGCGTGTTCAGCTTGTCGTAGCTGTGTTTGAACATGTAACTTGTCTCTTTCAGATACAGAGAGAGAAATGTTAGCAGTTATTAAAACCCGCCCCTAACATTTGTCCTTACTTACTTTTTAACATGAAGTCACAGAAACAGCGTGGTATATTCTGACGCTGTGTATTTTTCTCAAAACACCCTATAACGTGATTTACAAATACTAAGCCTGTAGTGAAGACCGCGGTTGTCAAGTAGCCAGGACCGTGTCAAAATCACGTCCAAATTAAATCAAAGCCGAGACTCAAAAAATGTTCATTACAGCGAATGCTCGAACCGACGTCCTCTGACTTTACAGTGTAAAGTCCTCTGGAGAGCACAGCTTTTCAGTGTCTATGTAAATGAGTTAGTGCTGAGCCACGCCCCTCAACAGACCAGCAGAGCTGAGCAACAAACCAGGGGAGGGGCTTTACTTGTATGAGGTCACATTAGTTTAAAAATGTAATGGGCATGTTTAAACCCCAGAAAGAAAGACAAAAACAATGGGGCAAAAGGACAGAAAGCAGGGAAGGTTTTCTTTCCCACTTTTTCGTTTGCTTGTGGCCCCACCTATGGACTTTTGCGCCACCTAATATAAAACATCTCCCGACCAGACTCAAGTCCTGTGGCTCTACCAAATACAACCAAATTCATTTCTAGAGCACCTTCAACAATAAACGTTTTCATAAAGAACTTTACATCCCTACTGATTTTATTTAAGCTACAAAATGTCGATACAGTTTTGTATGTGAAGTGACGAGTTTAAAATATTATTAGGTTGCCTCTAAGTGGCGCAGTGGTAAAGCGCTCGCCCCATCATCCGGAGATGGCGAGTTCGATTCCCGGGTGACACTGTAACCTCTCGCAGCCGGAGGTCTAGAGGGAGCTGATTGGCCGAGCTCTCTCAGAGGGGAGGGATGAGAGGTACTCAGTGCTCCTCCCACATTAGTCACGGCTCTACAGCCAGTCAGGGGCGTATATATAAACCTATATATATACTGTAGGTTTATACTGCCATTTAAAAACAGTTTAGCGTTTTATAGCCTGAGCTAAAAAGAGCTAAAATCGACCTTCTTACGATGATTGGACTTCGACATCTAAACAATGCAGAGTATGAATCATTTTTTGGTTTCAGAGCATGGCGTTACCTGCAGGACTGCACGAGACATTAACTGTGAACTGTTCATTGTGTCAGTCATCTTTCTGACCTTTGCAGATTTATCCCTATCAGGATCTCATCGTTACTGTTCGAGGTCGTAACCAGCTCCCTGGTGACGTGGACAGGACGAGGTTAGAGGTAAATCAGTTTTACAAAACATGTCACTACGTGTCACCAAAGTGTTTTATTCCTCTTGTACAACTCTTATACTTGCGTTACAGCAGCTATGAACATTCATTTCTTCAGCTCTATCTTTCTCTTATTATCTCTCTGTTAATTAGCCAGATAAAACACAGCTTGTCATGTTACTAAGAAACCATGAAGTGTGACTCCTCTGTTCTGACAAAGCACTGACACTGGAGACTCCTTCCTCAATGAAGTGTTTAACACCTCCTCAGAAAAAATCGTTCACCCAGATACACGCCATGTTTAACCCGTTCGTGCAGAGCTAATCGTGACCTGTACAAGTCGTCATGCTGTTACCATAGCGACGATAGCATATTGGAACCAGGAAGTCCGCATAAACCTGAATATTTTGACCAATCAGAGTATAGAATTAAGCATCGTTATATATCGTAATGCATTTTCTGAGTGTTTGCATTTTCACAAAGTGTTGTTTAATAAATAATATCTCATAACCATGGTCTGCTTCCAAGAGACACCTGTCCCCGGCCGAGTTCTTCCAGGTGTTCGGTATGACGATGGCCGATTTCGAGCGCTTGGCACCGTGGAAGCAAAACGAGCTAAAGAAGCAGACGAGGCTGTTCTGAGGAACCGATATCTGACCCGAGTACCTCAGGGCCGACAGACAGACAGACAGACAGACAGACAGCTCTGGAGGCAGGAAGTAAACCATCCGGGCCGGAGATCTGTCCTACCAAACCAGACACGATGAAGCCTTCTACTCCACTGTGGACTGATTCACACACGTACGAGACCCTGTCCAGATCCAGCCACCATCAGACGGATTAATAAAGAATAACGGACTCGACCTCCTGTGGAATCGTTTCCGACTGAAATTCGGGTTGCACCGTTTAGAAGAAGTATACGACAGAACATTGCCTTATTTCTGAGCGAGTGAGGTTGACACCAGCAAGTGTGCTAACAGTGTGGACTGATTGATATTCGTATGAACTGTGCATCGTGTCTCCGGGATCGAAGAAGGTCGGAAGGATGTCCGGAGTTCTTTCATAGCCATTACTTGGAAGGGAGCGTGTTGGAATGTGTATGTTTTGCAAAACCAAAGTCTCTAGCGTGTATCTAACTGTGCCATATTTACACAGGAATGATAATCGGATTGTCCCTCTTCTTCTTCTTCAGGTGGAAAACGAACGAGATTTATTGTATGATTAAGCAAAATGTATATTAATGATTTATCAGGACTAGATGCTACTTGAATAATTTGAAACGATGTAAACTTTACCATGAAGAGACATTTATGACACTTTAAAAGGTTTACTTTTAAGATTTCTAGCCATTTCTGTTTATTCCTTTTTGCCTTAATTATTAATGAAACTTTATTTGCCACAAATCAGCCAAGACATGTCTAGCTTTCAATTTTTGATTAATTCTTCGACTGGAACTGGGAGGCTTGTGGTGATTTTAAAAGCTCTGGTAGATCTTTCAAACTCTTCTCTGTGATGCACTACGACACCATCACCAGTCAGAAGTTTAGACACACCTACTAATTCAATTGTCTTCATCGTTAGTGTTTTCTACATCGTAGAATAATGCTGAAGACATCCAAAATAATCTCTGGAAAGTTTGAGTGACGTTAAGATTATTCTGCTGCGTGAGCTTCATCAAGCGTTCCCCTAATCTCTGAGGAATTGGATGCTCAACTGTGTGGTTTTACTAAATGAGCTCTCCTTCGTCTTCCTTTCCTGTGCTGCCGCTCCTCACGAGAACCAGTGGCATCAGCGTGTTTGTTGGGAGGGGTTTCGGAAGTGCCCTTGAAGATACTGAACATTCAAAAGGTCTCGCAGTTTTCCAGATGGACCTTCGGCAAACGTCACATTTTCGTCATTTTCTAGACTTTCTGCATTGCCAACCAGACGTCCTAATGTTACCCCTTACCATAGGATGTTGAGCTCATTTGGAGTTTCCTCACACACTTTAGGGGAGCTCTGAGAGTTGGGTCAACTTTTTAAAGAAATAGTAACATATGGGACCTTCAAAGTATTAATGGACTGTTGTTTCACTTCATTACTTTTATTCCATGTGGTATTTTGTAGATTGGATGTCTTCAGTATTGTTCGACAACGTAGAAATGAAAAAAAAATAAAGTCACCCTTTTATTGTACTGCGAGAAAGTACAAGTCTCAAATTGATTTTAAACCATCACTTTTCAGCTTGTAGAGAGAAACTAGTGAAAGACATCCTGACTTTTATAGACCAAGGTATAATTAGCAAATTTAAACATATATGTAAAGGAATACTGTGCTCATTTTATTTAAATAAATAAATAAAATTGAAGTCTAGCCAATTTCATATGGTTTGTTCTATCGTTGTGGTATCTTGAGTGAAGAAAAAATAAATAATAAAAAGGCATCACACAATGTATTTCATGAATGAAAACATTTAATGGGTACGAATGAAAAAAGTATGACTGCGGTTCAGTGCTTAACAAAAATCTCATAAATAACCCAATCGACTGGAGGAAGTGTGAGAGACGATGCTGACCGGGGGGGTGGGGGGAATGCTACCGGACACAAATTGAGCAGATGTGACGATGTCGGGTTTCTGATGCTGTTAGGACCCGGGCAGGACACCGTCAGGGCAGAACTCCGGGCATCCTGGCGCCGAACTCCAGGCCACCTACCAGCCCTTCTTCATATCGCGGGTTTATGGTGCTCAATTAGTTTAGCCTTTGAGAGAAGACATTCCGGCTCTCATGATCTCATCTACCAGGAGGATGTTGCTAGCGATTACCGTGCTGAAGAGAGAGGGAAAAGAAAAGGAGGCGGGTTAATAAGATACTAAACTCCTTATTGGATCTAGAAAATAAAGACGGTGAAAGAATTAAATCAGAAACACTAACTTGCATACTCGCTTTACTCACCAGGAGTGAAGGAGCTGTTTTTTAACATTGTAGTTATCCCAGATACCAGCCTCTCCAGACACCATGGGTTCACCTGAGAACACCAGAAACAGTTTGCTCAAATTTCACTCGTGTTAATTTATTTATGTTAATTTTTGCTAATTAAATAGACTGCGAGGCATCAAGACAACAACAACAAAATAATTTTTAAAGAAAAGGGCTGATTTCGTAACACACCTGTGCTTAGGTCCACGCCGATAAGCTGACTGGATTCTTTATACTCCGTCTGCAGCTTCACAAGAGTCTCCTGTGGATCGTAGCCGGAATTCCGAGCCAGAACCTGCAAAAGACGCACAGAAAACCTCAACATCTGGACACTTCATGTAGTGCACTGAACCGGAGAAATCTAGCAACTCTTATCTAGAGCCTTCAGTCGACTAGAGGGATTTTATCCTTTAAAAAATTATTATTATTATTATTAAAAGCTTTTAAAATCAAGGACATTAAGAAATAGAAATAACATTTTGAATCAGCAGCCATTTTAAATACACCTGCATATAAAAACACTTACTTTAAATGCAAGTATCTTGGGGGATTTACATGTTATACACACTGTTCTCCCTCAACAAATATTTAAGTCACTGTTTCCATTAAAATGATTATACATTAAATACGATTCTTACAATAAAAGTATAATCAGAGTGCATTTAATCGTTCTAGTACCTTTGGGATGATGAGCAGAGCGTCAGCAAACGCCTGCACGCCCAGCTGAGCTCGGCCTTTCACTTTGGCCTTGTGTTTCATCAGAGCGTCAGCTGCAGCTACCTCGAAAGCTCCCGCTCCGGCTACAACGCTGCCTGTTCGGGGGGAGAGACGCTGGCTTATTTAAAAATTAAGGCTTCAACATTTTATAGTTTTATATGTAAACAAGTTTTACCAGGAGTGTTGTGTGAGGATGCCCGCTTCAGTATGAAGTATCATCATTATTATAACACAAAAGTACTTGGAAAGAATCAGCATAAATTATTCTTCAATACAACAACGCTTGTTGTTTTGTGACGTACAGCAGGGGTGTAAAATTGGGTCATTTTTTGGGGGGGGATAATAAACATCTGGGTATGTGGCATGCGCAATGGTCAGCAAAAAAAGTATGCTTAAACACAATTCATTAATGGATAATTGCTGTATTAAAAAGATACAATATGATTCAACTGAAGTACAACCTAATAATAGAGAATAGTTTATATTCTGTGGAATAGGACAAGCTGTACTTTTTTGTCTTTAGAAAGGCTGTAAGCAATTGCGGCGTTAACCAGAGGTAGACCGTTAAATTATTTTCAGCACTACGATGGTCCATTCGATAGCAGTAATGTGTTTTTTTTTAAAGCTTCTACCATAAACTAAAACACTGAAATGTAGTGCAAGTTGGAAAATCAAGAGGCTACAGAAAAACAGCAGAAAGGGCCACGAGGTGATGTAAATAAAATATGATTAAGATAAGATTATGTGCTGTATAATTGATTGTTTGCTGTTTCGCTCAGATCAGTGATCACACGTTAATGTACCACTGTGACAAGAGGAGAGGGAGTTAGCATCGTACTCTGGCATGGTGTCTGACTGTGTTTACTACAGAAAAAGTAAAACAGAATTCGGCCATGCGCAACCTGCGATTATAAAAACAAGACTTAAACTTTATTATTAATCTGTAATCACAAAGCTTGATTCATTAAAAGGTACAATATGATTCAATTGAGGCACAACCTAATAATAGAGAATAGTTTATGTTTTGTGTCCTTAGAAAGGCTGTAAGCAATTGAGGAGTGAATCAGAGGTAGACTGCAGAATTCGATTCAGCACTGCAATCGTCTCTCCAATAGCAGTGTTGCCTATTAACTGCTTTTGCCTCAAAGCACATCTTAAAGAAATGACAGTAAACTAATAAACACTAAACTTTAATGCAAGTTGTATTGTTGATCGTTTGAATACCATGTCTTAGACAAAGCAATTTTTTTTCTTCTCTTTATTCTTCACACTCCAGTCTAACTGCCCATAAACGCAAAAAACGGGGTGGGGGGTAATTTTTTTTATGCAAAAGGTGGTATACTTGGTAGTAAAAGCATAAATTTTAGACTGTTCAGTGTTTAACAAAATAACTTAAAAAGTCTTAGTTCTGAATCAAAAACTGGCCAACATAAGTTCGATTCAATCGGTTAACTGATTTGATTGAACAGATCGATTAATAAAGGGCAGGTACTATTTTTGTCCTAAGAATTTTCTACAACATCGTGTTATGCAGAAAATGTTAGGTTATTGCCTTTCAGCTTTGAAAAGCGGACTTTTCTTGCTTTAAATTTTTATTTTTTTTTTTAATTAAACGCAAAAAAAAAAAAAAAAAAGTCGGCCTCTCTAACACAAAACATGCATCTAATTTTAAACACTTCCATTTAGAACCAAATTTTGGCCGGAACACGCATCTGTCTGAGAGGCCTTTATCTTTAACTCTTCACACCCTTCATTACAGAGTAAAGCTCCTGTCTGTATAACGATCATGAATTTCTCAGCCTCCGCTCGTACCGTCCTCGATGGCGTTCTTGACGGCACGCAGCCCGTCTCTCACGGCTTCTCTGATCTGCGTCAGCGTGTGTTTGTTTGGTCCTTTGACCAGCAGAGTCACGGAGCGCGGGTTCCCACACTTCTCGATGAACGTGTACTTCTCCTCTCCCTGTTAAAACACACGGATAGTGTAACGAGTCATCCATCCTAACTCTCTCACTTCTGATCACTCATAAAACACAACCTGGAGCCAAACTAGAACCTGAATAGTGCAGAGAGGATAAACTGACCAGCGTGTGTTCGTAGACGAGACCGGCATGGCCCAAACACTCCGGGGTGAGATCGTCTACAGAGTTCATGGCAACACCACCGCAGGCCAGAGTGAGTCTGTGAGAAAAGACGAGATAGGAAAATCAAAATCAGCTGAACTGATACACTCCCATCAATGTATCTGCATAGTTATCTGATCGTCCTCAAACATCCTCATGCTATGTATGATTATGTGCTGTATAAGTGATTGTTTGCTGCTCCGCTCAGATCAGTGCGCACACACAGCAATGTACCGCTGTGACAAGAGGAGAGGGAGTTAGCGTAGTACTCTGGCATGGTGTCTGACTGTGTTTACTACAGAAGGAGTAAAACAGAATTCGGCCATGCGCAACCTTCGGGTATAAAAACGAGACTTTAATCATTTTTAAAAAATCACAAAGCTTGATGTCCTGGATCATTTACGCAAATCGAATATAATAAAGTTCACATTTCTATATGGTTGGCTCTTATTCTGTTTCTTTAACACTGTACTCCTAAACCTACTGAACATCTATCTTAGCTTCTCCTAGGCTAACCCTGCTCGTAACAGATCTGTTAGCTTACAGTTAGGCAAAACGTGAAACGATTGCAAGTTGAGGACCCGTTTGTAGCTTTCTTTAAAAGTCAAGAGAGTCTGTGTAGCATGTACCATAGCTTTTCACCATCTACTTCTGCATGCGACACGTACCTCTCCATGTTCCTCCTCTTCGCCCGGCGCAGAGCCACGATGCCTTCTTTAGCCAGAGCGTCCAGAGAGAACGGATCGATCCCCTGCACACAAAACAGAGCTCAGTCAATCAAAGACCCGTAAAAAATCACGGCCCACGTTTCAAGAGAGAAAACGCGTCCAGTGTCCTGGTCCCATGAATACACGTAGGAAGAACGGAGCATCTTCTACTGCAGAGGTGTAGACCACATGTTACTGTAGCACAGTTCAAGACCAAGGAGAGCTACAGAAGCACCCACGGGTGTTCACTGTGCGTACGAAGTCTTTCATTTGAATTAAAATACATTTTTAAAAAAAGGAGTCAGGATTCAACACTTTACTAATACCAATTAAACACAGCTCTGAGACAGAAAGAAGGATGGCGTTACCTTCTGGTTGATGACCACAAAGCTCTTCTTGCTGTCAGCACAGACTTTGTTTTTCAGCTCAATGATCTTGCGGACGCGCTCCTCGATGAACTTCCTCTCTGCCTTCACCAGCTTCTCTCTCTCCCCGGCGCTCTTGTAGAAGAAGCCAGCGTTCACCTCGCTGTGAATAAAAACATACAATTTTACAGATATATACGATATTTAAAAGATTATAATGTATAAATATTAAATTACAGAAGGGTCCTGCTATATAGGGCGATTTAATCAACTGTAAATAATTACGCATTTCTCATTATTTTATTAAAAGCAAAAATACACCATGACAAATGAACCTGATGCCAAACGGAAGACCCGCCCCCTTTCTGCCATTATGGGAGCAAAATAAAATCACACACCAACTCTACAGCAAAGATAACCAGATCAGATTTACGTTTTCTCGTATTCCAGAGAGACATTGCAGGTCAGGATGTAAGCGTCCTCCACTCTCTTCTTCATATCAGGATGACGAGCCCCATGGTCCAACACCAACCCTCTGATCAACCTGAGGGGTAAAAACAATGAAAAGGGTAATTTTGTCCCTTAACAAATGCTGCATTTATACACCAATGTAGCCCTATTTTATAATAATAATAAAAAAATTAATTCAGAAATGCAATTTCACTAAACCCCAACACCACAATCTACAAACCCACAACTTTCGGAGAACACAATCGGATCTCTTACTGTGTATCACTGTCCGTCTTGTGTTTCATCTCCATGATCTCCACCATGTAAAGGTCAATCGGTTCGTTCGGTTTCTTGATAGCCAGCACGGCGTCCACCACAGCCTGAGGAAATGCGTACATCAAAGGTGACCAATAGGATTTATCAGAAACCAAAAATGCCCAAATATGGACATACAAGCCCCGACTAACCCCGCCCACCCAACAAAGAACTAATATAAAAAGAGTTATGTTTTTTTTTTTTTTTTTTGTCCTGGTCCCATGAATACATGTAGGAAGAACGAGGCATCTTCTACTGCAGAGGTGTAGACCACATGTTACTGTAGCACAGTTCAAGACCAAGGAGAGCTAGAGAAGCACCCATGGGTGTTTACTGTGCCTTCATCTCACCATCATCACCGGCATGCACGCAACTAGTGACAGGACGCTTTAAATCCTGTTTAATACTGATACTAAACTGACATTTAATCGACCCGCAAACTGTAGAACAGAATCAACCATTTACTCCTTCATCATGTCCTGCTGAAGGACCTGGATGTGACTCACCTCAGTGAGCAGGTCAGCCAGCTCTATGTGGACTTTGGTCCTCAGCGAGGTCCTGGCTACGTTCACCAGAGTCTCACGGTCCATCTCCTTAGTGACCTTCACCTCCTCGAGAACAGCCAGAGCCTTGTCTTTCGCAGCCTCGAAGCCCTCGGCGATAATCCTGGGGTGGAGGCCCTGAGCACGAAAACACCAGAATTAGGTTTAATAAAGACAGCATTTATACTATAAAGGAATTATATTGTCAATGTTCATAAACTTGGCATAAAGTAATTAGAAAAACAAGCAGTACATTTTAAACACAATCAAACACAATGCAAATATATTTTAATAGGAATTATTTGTGGTAAACATGGCACTTTTTATTTTTTTATTTTTTTTAGATATTATCCTTTATAAACTACAACATTTCTACATTAATATTTAAACAACTAAAAATAATAATAATAATAATACATTTCCAGTTTCTCCAAATCCACTATGTTTTTGAATGGGTTCAATTCATGACTTTCTCTCGCTGTCCCTCTCTGTCTTTCTGTCTCTCTTTTTTCTGATGTGCATCTCTCTCTCAGAATTGTGTTCGGAATTACACACCAATTGTACTGTAAACCATATCTGTCCTACAAACCTCAGAAACGTAATTATCCGCCTGTTTCAGTAGCTCTCCGATGATAAGCACGTTGGACGTGGTGCCGTCTCCAGTGATGTCGTCCTGCGCCGTAGCTACCTTGGCGATCAGAGAAGCCGTCGGATGCTGGATTTGCTGCGTGGAAAAAGACCAACATTGGGAACTGAGTCTTCATCAGCATTAAAGCACAGTACCTTCATGAAAGTTACATTCCTACACGTGCTCTTACCATCTCATGCAACAGAACGTTGCCATCTTTAGTGAGCTTGATGTCTCCGGCGCCGGACACAAGCCTGCAGGAACCAAAATGTAAAGCAAAAGGTCAACAACGATCTCCAACATATTGCAAGAGTAGGAAAACCTTGTACAAACTTTTTTTTTTAATACAAAACTAATAAACCTTCATTATTTCTGCTTTTTATTTTGCACACGTCCGAATCGTCCCAGCATCTCTATGAACCACCTTTTTCAGGGGATGAGACAGAAACCTATATTCATTACAATTTGACAGAAGTGTTTTGCGGACCGTAGACCGCATAATAAAGTCAAATAATCAACAAGTGAGCTTTCCTGTTTGCTCAGGATTGTCTGACAGAAATCAGTGTTCTTACAGGCATTATGGTGTAAATTTAATGATTTCTAAATTGAAAGAGAAAAAAATATTTAAAACTTGCACTACTATAATTAAGTTTATAATTAAATATTTATATTAAATTTAAAAAAGTTCCCAAGAAAACACACCCGTAAAATTGTGGTCGTTTTACAAAGCTAAAAATAAATATATTAGCTTAAATTCCAAAATAATCAATAATCAAATATTTTGCCATACATTTAACCATTAGGTTTTCATTTTGTAGTTAAATGTATTTATTGAGGCGAACAGTAAAGAATAGACAACGCATCTCATTAAAATTATGTTTGCCAATATTTATCACTTAAATACTAAAGTTTATTCTAATATTAAAAATAAATATATTATACTTTAAGAACTAGTTGAAAATATCTACAGGAAATAAACCTGAGAATAGGGCGGAAGAGAGAATAATAGAAGAGAAGAAATGACAAGTTATTACAACTACAGTTTTACGTAATAAGGCTCAATGCTATCACGAAGTGTTTAGAAGAGTCTTTAATTTTAAGTTGATTTTAATTTTATTGAAGTTAAACGCAAACGCTCGAGATTTCTTCCAGTTTATTCTCGAACAGCCGGGTCTCGGGCACACAGCTAAATTAGCTCAGATGCTAGACACAAACCATGTGGATCAGAGATTTAGTGCAAACTAGCTATGCTAAGTTAGGCCGAGCTAAGATAGCTAACTAACTAACCAGTTTAACCACCGAGCTAGTATGGTAAATTCTTATCACTACAACTAAACGACGTTTTAAATCGCAGATAATTAATAAAAATTAATCACAATGACTCGGTAAAATACTTCACTAGCTAAACCAACAAGCTGAAAATCCCAAATTGTGTTGCGTTTAACCCAGAAGTGTACTACAAAGCACTATAAAGGGAGCACAGGCCGGGTTACAGCGCCATATTTAGTGCGCATGAACACTGAAGCAGAAGTCGATTGGGGTGCGGCCCGGGCTAAACTGCGCATGCGCTAACGCTAAGGCGCAGGCCTTAAGTACTCACATCTTCATGGTTCCTTTAGGTCCGAGATTACTCTTCAGGACATCCTGCAGTCCCCGAGCCGCGCTGATGTTCACGGCAAGGGCCGCCTGAGCCCTCGCCACTTCAGCTTTCGGGTTAAGTGCCTTTACAGCAGCCATTGTATTGCGCCACGGCCTAGTGGAAGAGGACCGGAGAGCGGCTCCACAGCTCGAGTCAGGCCGGTTACTGAGGCTAGCGGAGAGAAAGAGAGAGAGAGAGCTAACGGCTAGCCGGGCTTCCAGAAAGCTCTAAGCACGCGCTCTTTTGGTACAGCCTTCAGGACGTCGTGATTGGTTAAATATTGCGTCACACAAATAAGCAGCGCTGATTGGCTAATAGGCATGTCTGTCATTTATGTACAACGACTGTTGCGTTGCGGTAGTGATGGCGAGATGAGGCGTCGTTGTACTGTCACCTAGTGGACAAATACTGTGTAGCAGAATACAGTACATACACATACAGGTGCATCTCAATAAAGTAGAATATTATCGAAGAGTTTATTTATTTCAGTAATTCAATTCAAAAAGTGAAGCTCATTTCATCGTCTATATGAGCTTGTCTTGTATACAGGGTCACAGGGGGCCTGCAGCCTTTCCCAGGAGACTAGGCAGGGTATACTCTGGGCGGGGTACCAGGCCATCACAGGAAACACATACGTGTATATATATATACAGATATACACTGGCACCCTCATTCATACACTACATGCCTAACCTGCATGTCTTTGGACATGGACTGTGGGAGGGGACACCAAGCACCGGGAAAACATGCACACTCCATGCACACAGACCCGAGGTCAGAATCGAACACTCGACACTGTAGGCCACCGTGACACTAGCCTACTAACAAACAAAAAAAGTGTACAGAAAGCCTTTATCGACAATTACATGACATTTATGCAAAGAGTCAGTATTTGCAGTGTTGGCGCTTCTTTTTCAGGGCCTCTGCAATTCGACTGGGCTGCTCTCAATCAACTTCTGGGCCAAATCCTGTCTGATAGCAACCCATTCTTTCATAATCACTTCTTGGAGTTTGTCAGAATTAGTGGGTTTTTGTTTGTCCACCCGCCTCTTGAGGATTGACCACAAGTTCTCAATGGGATTAAGATCTGGGGAGTTTCCAGGCCATGGACCCAAAATGTCAACGTTTTGGTCCCTGAGCCACTTATCACCTTTTTTTTTTTAGTTATCACAATTTTTTTTAAAGGAAGAGGGCCTGAAAAAAACAGCTCATGTTCACAACCCAGAGTTGTGTGCTGATTGGATTAGTGAAAACATCCATGTAAATAAGCCTTTTTGAAGAAGTTTATTATAGAGGTATATTAGAGACATATAAGATATACTATTAGAAATATATGCCTAATGCCCCAGGGAGCTGCACAAAATTGTAGCGTTACAAATATTTTCTTTTCAGACTAAATGAGACCTTCTGGAAAGATCTTATGATTCACAAATTGCCCTTAAATCTCAGTCACAGGTTTTCTGAATGAAAGTAGAAAAGGTGCCATTTTGAACATGTGAATAGCTTATTTAGGCTGGGACATGTCCCTGTCTACATAAAAATAACATTTCAAAAGGACATTTGTTCACCTGTTCAGTAATGTAGTATTATTATTATATATATATTTTTTTTGCATAAGGAAAGAAATAAAATCTTGTCCCATTTCTCTTCAATGTGAACATAACTCGAGGCACTAGAGACAATAATCCGTAGTTCAATCATACATTTATTTCAGTATGTACATCTAATCTTCTCAGAGCAGTGGATATTAAATAAAACCACATTAAATATTAGGTATGAATTCATTCATCATCCAGACAGAATCTCTGAGTAGAACTACATCTTGTGAGGTTTGTCAGTTCTCCTGAAGTCGAAGGTTTTTGTCATAAATGTATGGACAATGTGATCACCGGATGAAACAGAAGACGAGACGACGATTCGTTAGTCGAGGCGGTCGTCAGATCGGCGACCTGAAACGGACTCGTCAAACACCACAGCCGCTAACGGAAGTAGATAAGATGAAATTTATTGTTCTGTCTTAAATGGAGGAAACTTCCAATCTACTGTTTATAAACTCCAGCGCCTCTCACATCTGCAATCAGCATCCGGCAAACTGAGTTTTATGCATTTCTTTTAGACAAATATTTCCGCAAGTCTCTTGCTAACTGTAATAATCACACACACACACACACACACACACACACACCTTCAGTTTCTATTACAGATCCATTACTTCCTGTCATGTAACTGAACTACAGTAAATATGAAGAAGACAAGAAAGTTCCAGATCAGGATGTTTTAACCGGAGTCTCGCGCACACACACACACACAAAACACGATAACAAAAAAACAAGCATGCTGGAAGTTTTTTTTTCTAAATAAACATCTCAAAATGAAGTAAGAGTCAAAACATCCTGATTGGATTTGAAAGAAAACATTGCAATTTGTTATGATGTGAACAACAGAAGAAGTGATGTAACTGCTGTACCCATGGTAACAAGCAATAACTGGAGAATCAAACAAAAGCAAATAATTGTGGGAGGTTTTATATTAAAAAAAAAAAAAAAAAAAGGTTTAGAGTTCTGCACGTGTTCAGAGATAAGTTCTGTTTTGGTAAGAGAGTTGAATCAAAATGGCCACAGTTGTCTAATCAGACACATAAGAAAATTTAAGTAAAAACAGGCGAAAAAAAAAAAAAAGTTAGAATGCTACAAATTCTAAGTCCCCCCCCCCCCCAAAAAAAAACACAGCAGTACAAAATTTGACTGAGTCGCGGTTTGGGATCGGTTTTTAAAAAAGCTTTGATTTGCAGCTTTCTGTCCGGCTCGTCACGGCGACGCTACTTCAGGGGTGAAGTGCTCAGCGGAATCATTATTCTCGATTCCATGTGCTGAATCAGAGGAACTAATGATGACAAGAAAAAAGAAAACAGAAGTGTTAGAGGTTTGGGATTCACGGTTCGTTTTTACAGTATATTCTGAGTCGTAGACTCACCTGTGTAGTAGACGACTTCGTCCCAACCTTCATGCTGCCAGGCTGCGTTTCTAGTCTGCTCCCTCGACTGCAGGTCTTTATATGCTGAAAGAAGCAGACGGGTAAAAGGTTAGATGGTGTTTTATACTTGTTATATATTACGTGATCTCAGGCACACTCACCCCACAGGTGATGTACCATGTATAAATCCCCGATCTGAGAGAAGAAGCCTCCCACAGCCTCGTTGTTCTGCTGTCGGAGCTCGATAGCCCGAGCCCTGGAAAGACATCAGACAGATTTATCGTCTGACCTGCAGTGATGGGGCGCCACGCCCTGCTCTGACATGATACTAAAATCCGTTCGAGGTGATCGGATCAAAAAATTGGAAGGCGCTAATCGTTCAGAGCCGGGTGTATAGTTTGAACGCAACCTTGGTATGTTTAAATCTTAATCCTAGATCATGAGATCATGAATGACATGTGCTGAGGCAACGTCCAATAAGAGGTGGTGCAGAAATGTTCTGGAGAACTGGACCAGTGTTATTTATAACGTAATTTATCAAATTATGCTTGTAGCACATAGTAAAACTGCAGTTGCCGCTGAAAATCGCAGGGGTTATGTTCCTAGAGCGAACTGTGAAAAACAAGGAATTTTGGATGTTTTGAATGTAAAGGTAAACCTGTACACTGTACAGTACTGCTGTGTCTCCCGCAGTGCTAGGATGTAAAATACAGATGTTAGCCCTATATGTACTGTAATTCATGCAAGCACATTTTCTTTGGTATGCACTGTCGTTTTCTTTGGTATAAGCACTGTAAATATGATAATTCACGTGTTTTCCCCTATGGTCACTGTGTTCTCTCTACAGTATTAAAAGAAATTATACAGCATTATATTTTATATGCAAATTAAACTGAATTTACATTATTACTTATGGTACAAAATTAGTAAATTCTATTGTTCCTAATAGTTTAGCGTTAAAATGCATGAAAAATATATACTGCAACGAAACAAGCCATAAACAAAATTGCAGAGGATATTAGTAGTTTCCGTGAAATTTCAGGGGTTTCCGCAAACAATTGATAGTTAGGTTCTGAGAAAAATTGAGTGAACGACTGAAGGCCACAAACTCTGAACCGCGACTTTGTGGGGGTCGACTGTATCTATAAACCATCGTTGTTAGCCTTTATCATACCAAGATTGACGGCTGTTTAGTGCCTTTACAAAGCCCCGCCTCCTACACTTTATCCCCGCCTTCAGCACATTGTTTTTAACCTAACGATGTCAGAGCGTGTCAGACACGGGAGGACGTAATTTTAAATCCAAAACACGTTTATAGCAAAAATTCTGAAAACAGGAACTAAGTTTGATCGACTTATCTGGTCGTGCTATGATTTAGTCAGGAAGCTCATCAGGTGCTAAATATAAGCACTTGATTAATTTTTTACTTTATTAAAGTGTTTCTTGGTATGGGCTAATGATTTGTAAAACCTTTATACATCACAAGCCAACATTTTAACATGCTACGTCCTCCTCGCTACAGTAACCTCCACTGACACGTGTGCTGAATAAGACTTACCTTAAAACAGGCTGCGCTAAAATGTCTGCCATCATCAAATCACCAGATTTATTTGTGATACAAATTTTGTTGCATTAAATCAGACCAGCATACAAACATGCAGTATCGAATGATTTTAAAGCACATGGCTCACATGATTTTTTATAAAATTATTATTATTATTCAGGCAATAACTTCTAAGTATTGAGAATTATGGCAAGCAAACGACGACCAAATTGGCTTGAAATTTTTTTAGATTCTATTCCATGGGCTGAATCTGTGATTGGAGGCGTGTTACCCTGCAGTCTCAAATTTCAGCAGCTGTAGAGGCAATAATAAAGCCAGTGCCAAAAGTTAAACAATCGCCAACGTGTTACTGTAATAAATAAATAAATAAATAAATCATGAATGTAATAAATCAGGTGTCATTTTAAAATGTAATTTTCTTACCAGTAATTTCCCCACTCGATCATCGTTCCGGGCTAGAAGAGAAAACAAGTGTTCAGAGACTCTATAAATAAATGATGCAATGTTGTAATGTAGAAAGTGTGGACATGTGAAATGTTCTTCGTACCCGGAGCTGGTAGGATCTGAGCTCGTATATGTTGGGCCCGGCTCTGGGCACAGGCTCGTTCCAGAAGCTGAACTCGAGCAGCAGCTGATTTCTACGAGACAGCAGCATCTTGCCTCGTTTCTCTCTGTACTCCATGAACTCCTGATGACAGACATGAAAATAGCGTTTTCTCATAACGGTCAATTCGATTCGATTTAAAGTTTCTGCTTTGGCATTTAACTTAATTCAGTTAGTGATGTCCCAAGTTTTTAGAAGGCATTAAAAACTAAGAAAATACTTATAATAAAAGCACAATATTGCAGGAGTATAAAAACAGTACAAATGCCCATGACATTGTGAAAACATTGTGGGTGCACATACATTGTCTTCAACACGTTATTACAACCTACAAGAATAGTGCGGAACCGTCAACTTTATAAAAGACGCGTGACCAGAAAAAAAAAGCTAATCATGAATGGATTTTATTTTGATTTTAAGGAATCTGGATAATTTATTTCAGCTCCTGGGTGTAAAGAGTTTAAGTAAAACCCTGTGGTATAATGACTGAATTATAATAAATTAGTGTGATTTTATTCATCACGGAGACGCTTAAGGTGAGGTTTCATGATGCATGAAAATTAGTGTAGTGACTCCGTAGACCTGTGACACACACCTTATTCCTCTTGAGCTTGTTCATGACATCCGTCAGGGCTGGGTAGCCTCCTCTGTATCGCCACAGATGCACTGCGAGGAACAAAACAAAGGAAAATGTGAGATACTTGCAAACCTATTGAACAAATATACACTGGCAAGGAAAGGAAAAGGAAGCAAAACATTTACGACATCCTGGTTTTCTGCATAGATTGGTCGTGAAATCTGATCCACGCACCTGCTTGATCCTGCTCTCCGTACCAGGTGTTCCAGGTGCCCACCAGCTCACACGAATAGTCAGGGTTGGCATGGATAGATGGCAAGACTTGTTCGCTGTGTGTGCAGAAACAATTATTACACGTTAATAAAAAACATCTCGGCGGATGAAGCTAGACAGCTCCATGAACACCCTTCTCTACAACACGCCTTTTTATAAAATAACTTTAGCTTAAAACAGCTATTTAGAGTGTGTTACGCTGATGTGCACGTAGAATCAAAGCAAAGCGTTACAAAAATATTATCTCAGAACTTTTTTGCAAATAATTTTCCCCAAAAGCACAAATTAAAGGTGTCAATTCTGCAACTGATCAAAGTAGTAGTAGTAGTAGTAGTATCATTAACAAAGACAAAAATCAATCAATCACTCAGAATCTGCAGAAAGGTCTAGAGAAAGATTATGAAAACTACTACACAGCACCATCTCAATATGGATGATCTTACCAAAGTTTGTTATAATCATCAAGGCACTCTGGCTTGACATTGTGAACTGTAAAAGAAAGGCATGTTATGTACTGCAATAAACCGTGACCTCGACTGACTCAAGGAACAAATCTGAACGTTACTCCACTGTAATCTTCCCGAGCAAACAATGCAACCAGTTACACACTAGGCTTGTGCGATATTAATGCTTTAATAGCTATCCAGTGGCAAGTGCTGCACGATTAATTGCATTAATGGACCTGTGCAATTATCTATTCACAAAAAGCAATTTAGGAAATTAAATAAGGAATTTATGTCAAGTTTTTTTTATTATTATTTTTTTTTTTATAAGTATAGGTTTATATGCTATACACTGATCAGCCATGACGTTATGTACCATTCTGCCTGATATTGAGTAGCTCTGACCAGTCGACACATGGACTCCACTAGACCGCAGTAGTACTGTGTGTATGGTACCAAGATGTCACCAGCAGACGGACCATTCATGGGTCTCAAAAGTTATATCACACGTGTAAGAATGTGTGTGAAAATAAAGAAGATAATAATAATTAAGTCACTATTGCAAATACAATGTGTTGTATTGTTCTTATGTATTGCGTACTTGTACATCCTGAATCAATGTTTAAGTCATGTAAGTTGTGCGGTCGGGCCTCCACGGATTAGACTTGCTTTTCTAACACGTCCCACAGACGCTTGATTAGATTGAGATCTGAGGAATCTGGAGTCTGCGCCAACACCTTGAACTCTTTGCTCTTTTGCTCTGTTGAACAGCGCTCGTAGTGTGTCAGGGTACATTATTGTGCTGAAGGAGGCCACTGGTATCAGGGAACACTGTGTGCATGTCCTTGTTCTGCAACAGTGTTAAGGTAGACGGTAGTGTCGAAGTATCATCCACATGAAAGGTTTCCCAGAAGAACATTGCCCAGCGCATCACACTGCCTCCACCAGCTAGTGTTCCTCCCCCAGTGCATTTTGGTGCCGTCTTTTCCCCTGGGTAAATTATACATTTCCATTTATGGCATTTGGCAGATGCGACTTATCCAGAGTGACTCTCGTTCTTTACACATCTAAGGGCCACACACCAGGCCGTCCACATGATGTAAAAGACGAGGTGACTCATCAGATCAGACCACATTCTTCCATTGCTTCATTGCTATTGTAGGAGTTTCAGGAGTGGACACGGGTCAAAATGGACACCCCGACCGGTATGAAGCTCCACAGCTTCATACACGATGCACTGTGTGTGTTCTGACTCCTTCCTATCAGAACCAGCATTAACTTTTTTTTTTTATTTCAGCAGTTCGTGCAGCAACACTAGCTCTCCTCAACAAAAAATTGTTCCAAATAAGCTAGGCTTTTGCTTGCCATGTCGATTAATGAGTCTTGAACATCCATGACTATCACAGGTTCACCATTAGTCATCCTTGGGGCACTTTTAGTATATGCTAACTTATGCAGGTCAGGAACACGTCAGAAGAACCGCGGTTTTGGAGATGCTCTAACCCCAGCTTTTCATCCACCACAATGTGGAGTTTGTTGAAGTCTCTCAAGATGCCCATTTGTCCTGATTCTAGCACATCAACTTAGAGAACTGTTCACTTGATGCCTAATATATCTCCCACCCCCTCGACAGGTGTCAATATAAGGTGTCAATCAATGTTATTCCCTTCACCCGTCAGTGCTTTTAATGTTATGGCTGATCAGCATATAAATAAATTAAGCAGATTGACAGTGAATTATTCTGGCCATGATGATATTAGACCACAATATTAAAGTATTAAATTAAACATGTACTGTCATTGCATATTTTCTTTCCCCCCCACACAGAACGTCCTAAAAATCCACCACCCAGGTGAGCTCTCATAACCCTCTCCTCCTCAAAATCAACCCCTGACTCCAGGGCTGGTAAAATATCAGAACACCCTGTCCTCTTGAACAATAAAAAAATTAAACAATATATAATAGTCCAGATCCAGATAATCCAGATTTATTTTTTTATATATATATATAAAATAATAATTATCGCACAAGCCTATGAGACAGGAGTGTTATGCTGATTAAAGGGAACGTACACTGAATTTTATACAGGTTTTGCTCTTCTTTCTTGGCTAGCAGGTGAGAATGAGCGTCCTTCCTGGGGTCGACTTTACGTACAAAGAGAGACTTGAACCAGCTGTCTTCGCGGTTTCGGTTCGAGGACGCAGACAGGGTTCTGGGAAGAAAGAGAAAGGTTGATGAACTGTAAACAAACTTGTATCTGTGACATCTGATGTAGAGGAGGCATCGGTAGTTAGTACGACACTGTACGAGTTTTAAAAGCTGCTGAGATTAAATATTTAAGCGCATTAATAAGTTTATCAAAAGATTAAAGATTGCTGCTTGTCTTTATTTTCTTTCTTTCTTTCTTTCTTTTTTTGTGGGAGGGGTCGGCACTGTTGACTGCCTGGATAAAAGCTAGTCGTGAAATAAAATCACATTAGACGCACTAGTAACTGTTTGATTCATCATCTGGAGCTTTGCTTGTATTGTTTTTAGTGTATAACGCAGTGATGGGGGGGGGGGGGGGGGGGGGGGGATTGATTCAGTTATGAACTGCGTTTTTTGTGTTTGTCATGTATGGCCACACTGACTCCAAAATGGAGACGCACCGGCCGATCAGTCAGACACCAGAACTAGCTGGTTTTCAGCTTGATCAGACATGACCTCGGATATAATTCGTTCTGTTCAGAGTGCGGAACATAAACACTTTTTTATGTTGTTACATTATCAAAAGTCTCGCAGTAAAAAGCTTTGGATCTGCCTTTTTCTCCAAACTCGTGCGTTAGTCTCGCAACTCCTCAACATGCAATCAAGACTTAAGAAGCATCCGAGGAAGTGAAACGTTGCCATTTTTTATAATCCTACAGGTGGCGTTCTAAACTATTCCCACACTGGCATCCAGTGTGTTAGGAATTATGTATTTGCTAAGTTTGTTAAGAACTAAAAATTATTGTGGATATCAGAGATACATGCTGCTCAGGAACAATGTTTTTTTTTATTATTATTATTATTATTAATAAATGTTAAACTCTTGCATTTGAAGGTAGTTTGGACTTTTTAAAATGCTGCGCTTGGGTTTTAATTGAGAAAACTAATGTTATAAGGAACAGACTACATTTAATTACTCACGTTCAGTTAAGTTTTGGAATCAAGATAAGGTATAGGTTAGAGTTTTAGGGTTTTAAAAAAATATGTTTTTTTTCCTTGTGCTTCTTATCATTGTACTGTACTTTGGTCAACTTCATTTGTTTTTTTAAACGCGCTATAAATAAATTTGACTTGACTTGTATAAAGCTTTTACATTATAACTTTATATATATATATATAATGTGTTTTATATAACAAAATAAGGAAAAAATTAACCTTGAATCGAGATATTTAGAAAATGACGATACCTACAGAATTGTGATAATCGATTCGGCACAGAGATATGATAATATTATATCGGGTGTAACGTTACAGGTTATAAACATGTTATTTCAGATGGTGAAAACACCACCGTGTATAACACACACCTTTTGGTGAGATGTTGAAAATACCAGTGTGAACACAAAGTGAACCAAGTGGTTCGGTTTGTGTTCACACTGGCATGTTCAACACACCCTAAGACGTCTCAGGTTGTTTTTTTCTTCTATTGTTTGCCTCTCTCAAACACACACACACACACACACACACACACTTACTCAGCCTCTCTTTCTTCCTTTTTCCTTGACAGCTGCCATGACTCTCCTAAGTTACTGTACTAAGTCACATGCACACACACACACATGTGCTCCTGGATTTTATCCTACACACACTTTAAAACTCTGCCTGGCCATAAAAAGACACTTTTTCCTCTCTTTAAAACATGACTTGACATGGCATGACCTTGAACTCCACAGCTAGTGGCCAGTGCTGGTTCTTTAATGTCCTGCGACACAAAAACAGCCCTTTTTTAAATCAACCTTAAGTTTTATAAATGCTTCTTTAAGACTAAATGGGCCGTACAGTTGCTGAAATATGAGCCAGTGAACCTGTGTAAATCTCCTCAGGAAAGCTCACGAGCTCCACGAACCATTGAAAAGACGGAGAGTTCGCTAGCTAAGCCTGCTAGCTGTTAGCGTAAACACGGAATAAACCGCCCTCAGTAACACGGAGCAAATTGTTTAGGGCTGCAGTGGGAATTTAGGGATGTAGTACTCCAAGCTCAGGGCTCACCTGATTGTCACAGCCGCATGCTGTGTGTGCCTTAGCCCGTTGCTGGCCCGCTGCAGGCTCTTCCCCAGGCTCTGAAGGACTCGGGCCGCCGCCATCTTTATTCAGTGTCGGTTAAGCGCCGCTCGCGCTACATAACTGCAGCATGCACTGCGATGCCATTGCACATTCCACCGCTAGATGTCAGCAGAGGGTAATGGAAAGCAATGTTCCCGCCATAATCTCATTTGTCTTTTTTGTCAAATGTTTAGCTTGAACATGACCTCGTGGCATCTTTCTTCCATATCGTATAAATAAATAAATGTATGTACATTGGCCAGAACTCGCGCTCTTTCAATGATATCTTTAAGTTTCATACATTTGAGGACCAGAAACCAGTCTCAGAAACATTTCTGTCTGTCTGTATGTCTCTCCGTCTGTATGTTTGTATGTCTGTCCAGCCAGAATTCGTCACAGCATTACACAAATCTGTCTGGGCAGATGTTTATGAAACTTTTTCAGTCCTTGTGTATTTGCGTGAACTTAAATCTGTGCCTTAAATAAAATCAAAATGTGAAGTAGAAGGAAAGTTGGAGCAGTTTTGTGCCAGATTACAAACCACAGGTTTTGGCAGCGTACTGCGGATGCGTCAGACAGTGGGCGCGTCTTAAATCGACCGCTGGACAGAATTTACTGAAACTTTTGCGATACGTAGATATCTGCTTTAAGATTTAGTGAAATCAAATTGTTGAGTAAAAGCCATGTTATGAATGGTTATGTGCCGGATTCAATAATCTACTATAAAATAATATACTAATGCACTACTTGCTCAATGTAAAAAGAAACACCTGCACTAATAGATATTAATTAGAAAAGCTAAACTGAATATTTTGACTGGGATTAGTTCATATTTTCACCACTTAAATAACAGCGCTGAAGTGGTATAAGTGAATTTAAACACGCTGGAGTCGTTTTAAAACAAAACTTCATCTTTATCTGATCTACTTTTGAAGTTTCTCATCTGTGATTCTCTCTCCGATTACCGAACAGGGAGTGTATTTGGATGACGACAAAAGAAGTACAACTTAGTGTAAACAAGGCCTCAGATACTCAACATTACAAAATGATTTCTCTTTGTATTAATCACCCACGACAAGGATCATCGTATCCGGACCGCTTCCCACATTCCAGCGAGGAATCGAGAGGTTCAGTAGATTGTTTGCTTTTAATGAATGGTTACAATCCTGGTGTCAACAACAGAGATTACCCTTTGTTGATAATTGGAATGTTTTCTGGGAGCGTCCTAGGCTCTACCACACCGGTGGACTGCACCCTAGCAGAGCTGGAGCAGCAGTCCTCTCAGACAACATCTCCAGGACACTACGAACCATCTGACTGGCGGTAAGTCGTGTCTTAGATTCCAAACATAATAGCCACATTGCAACTCACCATACTGATAGATGCGCACACATAGCTTGTCCTATAGAAACTGTGTCTGTTCCCCGAATAGTGAGAAAAAAGAATAAATTTGTTAAAATCGCTCGAAACAATCTAATAACTATAAAACCAGAAAAAGGCCAAATAAGTAATCAAAATATACCTCTAAAGTTTGGGCTTCTCAACATCAGATCCCTTGCGCCTAAAGCAAGGGATTGTTAATGAAATTATCTCAGATTGTTGTCTTGAAACACTCTGCCTTACTGAAACCTGGCTCAGACCAAATGAATATATTGGTTTAAATGAGTCTACTCCGTCAGGATATTTCTATAAGCACGAACCCCGTCATACTGGTCGTGGTGGTGGTGTCGCAACTATCTACAGTGATGTTCTCACTCTTACTCAGAAAACAAGGCCCAAGTTCAACTCATTAATGTTGCACTCAGCGAAATACATACTAAACCCTTGCTACATTTCGTTCTGGCCACCGTGTACAGACCCCCGGGGCCATATGTCGATTTTCTTAAAGAGTTTGGACATCTGCTATCAGACCTATTGGTTAACTCTGACAAAGTGCTGATAGTAGGAGACTTTAACATTCATGTAGACGATGCTAACAACGCTTCAGCACTCGTAGATTTGTAGATTTGCTAAATTCCTTTGGGGTTAAACAAAATATAAATAGACCAACTGACCGCTTTAATCATACGCTAGATTTAATTATATCCCATGGTATAGATGTCTCTAATATAGACATTCTACCTCAAAGTGATGATATCACAGATCATCATCTCTTAGTATATACTCTACCTGTAGAACAGCGTAGCTGTGCCTCCCCACGTTATCAATTGAGTAGAAATATTAATCCGACTACTAAAGACAAATTCAGAAGTAATCTTCCGGATCTGTCCCAATTTCTTATCAGACCCCTAAGTGCAGACGATCTAGATGAAGTGACTAGCAGCATGGGCACTATTTTTACCAGTACAATAGACACTGTTGCTCCCATCAGATTAAAAAAAGTCAGAGATAAAACACTTGCACCATGGTACAATAGTCGTACTCGCGCCCTAAAGAGAGCAACCTGTAACCTCGAGCGAAAATGGAGAAAAACTAAATTAGAAGTTTTTAGAATCACGTATAAAGGTAGTATGTGCAGCTATAGACGGGGTCTAAAAGCGGCTAGGGCCGAGCACCTGAGCTGACTGAAACCAAAACAATCCCAGGTTCCTATTTAGTACAGTGGCTAGCCTAACAAACCTGCAGGGAGTATCCCATCACAGCTTAGAAGTGAAGACTTCATGAACTTCTTCAATGAAAAGATAGATAGTATCAGGAAGAAAATAATGGAAATTCAACCTCTAACAACATCTCATGATCCAGTCCAGTCTAAAGCTTCACAATTAGATTTTCAGTGCTTTACAGGTGTAGGACAGGAAGAGCTGTATAAACTCATCACCTCGGCTAGATCAACAACATGCTTGTTGGATCCAATCCCAACTAGATTTTTAAAAGAAGTGATAAATATAACTGGAGCGCCCCTTCTAAACATTATCAACTCTTCATTATATCTAGGTCATGTCCCTAAACCTTTCAAGTTGGCAGTTATTAAGCCTCTTCTTAAAAAATCTAATTTAGACCCAAATGATATAATCAATTACAGACCAATTTCAAACCTTCCGTTTATATCAAAGATATTAGAAAAGATAGTATCAGCCCAAATATGCACATTCTTGCAGGAAAACGATATCCTCGAGGAATTTCAGTCAGGTTTCGGGCCCCATCATAGTACAGAAACTGCACTAGTTAAAATTGCAAATGACTTGTTTTTAGCTTCGGACCAAGGCTGCATCTCAATTCTTGTCTTACTTGATCTTAGTGCTGCATTCGACACTATAGATCATGATATTCTCATAGATCGCTTACAAAATCACATTAGTATTCAGGGACAGGCTTTAAAATGGTTTAGATCCTACCTGTCTGATCGATTCCATTTTGTAGATCTGGATGGAGACCAGTCTGGTGTAATGCCAGTGAAATATGGGGTGCCACAAGGGTCAGTTTTAGGACCTCTGCTGTTCTCAATATACATGCTCCCCATGGGTAACATCATTAGAAGACATGGGATTAGTTTCCATTGTTATGCTGATGATACTCAGTTATACATTTCCACAAAACCAGACGAAATACCCAAATTGTCTAGACTAACTGAGTGTATTCAAGATATAAAAGATTGGATGACCGATAATTTTCTTTTACTAAATTCAGATAAGACAGAGATATTACTTATTGGCCCAAAAAGCAGTACACACCAGCTCTCACAATTCAGCCTGCGTTTAGAAGGATGTACTGTTACCACCAGCTCGACAGTGAAAGACCTGGGTGTAATATTAGACAGTAACTTATCCTTTGAAAATCATATCTCCAACATCACAAAAACAACCTTTTTCCACCTTAGAAATATTGCCAAGCTTAGGAACATTTTATCTGTATCTGATGCAGAAAAGCTGGTTCATGCATTCATGACCTCCAGACTGGACTACTGTAATGCATTACTGGGTGGCTGTCCTGCATCCTCAATTAACAAGCTACAGTTAGTCCAAAATGCAGCCGCCAGGGTTCTCACTAGATCCAGAAAATATGATCATATAACCCCAATATTATCATCCCTGCACTGGCTACCTGTTCAGTTTAGAATTAATTACAAAATAGCATTACTTACGTACAAGGCTCTAAACGGTCTAGCTCCCACATACCTAACCAGTCTTCTGATACGTTACAATCCACCACGCTCCTTAAGATCAGAAAACTCCGGACTACTGGTAGTTCCCAGAATATCAAAATCTACAAAAGGAGGTGTGGCACTTTCATATCTAGCTCCAAAACTTTGGAATAGCCTTCCTGATAGTGTTCGGGGCTCAGACACAGTTTCCCAATTTAAAAGTAGACTCAAGACGCATCTCTTTAATCTGGCATACACATAATTAATTTCTTTACCTCATACTCCAGTACATCTATCCTGAATGGCAACCACGCTAATTCTTTTCACCTGCTCTTTATTTTTCCACCCATCCCGAGGCATCTGGAGATTGTGCCAGCTTCAGTAGACAGAGGCCGACCCTGCGAGGTTCCTGAGGCATCCAGAGAAGGACCTGCTCCAGCTGGATTGTTCTTCATGGTGGTTTGGAGCTACACATGCTGCTCCTGAGCTCCCAGTGATCCAGACCCCCATCTGCCCTCTTGAATTGAATTGAAAATTTGAATTGAATATTAATAAGTTAGACAGAGAGTTCTGCCGTACAGAAAGACAGACAGACGTACGTGGACTTCAACCTGAAATAATAATAATATCACTGATTACATTAAAGCAGATATCTAAGTACTGCCAAGTATCATCAAATTCTGTCCAGACAGTTTTGCGTGATGCTGTGACAAAATCCGTCTGGCCACACATCCAGAAATGTATCTGAGTCTGGTTTATGGTCCTCCAATGTACAAAACATCAAGATATCATTGAAAGAGTGAGTTCTGTATAATGTACAGACAAAAACCTTTCTTGAATTTATATCTCATCCATGGTGACACTGCTGAGGTGTTCATTCTCTTCTTTTATGAAATGTAAAATAATGACCTTGTGGTGGAACGTTGAGGTCCTTGGTCGCTTTAGACCCCTAAATGTTCAGAAATGTTGATAAACCCTGCTTCACCCCAGGACAAAAACACTTTCTGAGCCCTTTTTCTTCTCAGAGAGATGCTCATGAGGGTCCAGTCACTCAATGACGTCATTCGTGGGCGCGCCTTGGAAATGAAGCAGCCAATGAGAGCGAGGAGTTTCCCCTGGCTCATAACCGCGTGAACGTGGCGCGCGCGCGTGTTCCTGTTCCACGCGCTCGGAGAGAGAAAGCGAGTCAGCGACGGGGCTCTGTGATCACATGATGTACTTTAACGCTAAGGCACAGTGACGTAGGGCTGTTCGATTTAATTATTAATTTCCGTGACTGTGACTGCGTGATTCTTTACATGCAAGGTGTGAATTGAAGATCATTTTGGAGAAGAGAGAGGGAGAGAGAGAGGGAGAGAGAGACTGAGCAGTTCTGCAGTCCAGCCATCTTTCTGACACTCATCCGTGAGTATGCCTCATGCACTTTGTTTCCAGGCATGCAATTCATCCTTAATGAATGCATTTATATACATATCTATTGTTATATACTGTACATATGCATTAGCTCAGAATGTAATCATGCTATTACAAATATCATTCTTTATATAAATCATGCATTAATGTCAGCATGCATAACTACAGCATGGAAGAATGTTCCACTTGTCAGTCAACATACTTAGTAACCGTAAAAAAAGAAGCAGGAAACGCTCACTGACGGATAAAAATAGTTTTGCACAGTGCAGCTAATTGGGTTCTGCAAAGTTGGATTCAATAAATGAAACCATATTTACACTAGAGCACTGTTCAAATAAAAATGAACCATGAAAATGACATTTGCATGATACTTCTTCTTTTATTTAAGCCTACTCACAGTACTGTGCAAAAGTCTTCAGTATGTATTAGGTTGTTATATTGTGTCTTTATATTATATTGTATATCATCTCTGCATTATTATGTACAAAATAATTCGCTCTTTCCAAACATAGCTTAAAAATTAACACATAAATAACATACAGGAGAATACTTACATACATGCCAAGAAAGCAATATATTACTTGTCAGAGCAGTTTACAGAAGAAAACAAAGAACTTACTGCATAGCATAGGGAAATAGAAAGGACAGACTAGAAGAACTCATTATCTAGCACAGCTGTTTTACTTACAGCGCTGTGAGAAGGGTTTGGGCACATACAAAAAGAAATACAAAACATGCTATAAACAAAGATGCCTTTGAAAACATTTCCATTTAAAAGAAACTAGGGTCCGTGGAGGCCAATGGTGACCGTTATATTGATTCCCATTTTACGACCGTGGTACGACCTCTGGTCAACACTCACACACGGATTCACACACTATTTGAGAACGCCAGTTAGCCAATTATCTGCATTAGACTGTGGGAGGAAACCCACCAAGCATGGGGAGAAGATGCAAACTGCATGCACACGGTCCCAGACACGGGAATCGAACCCTCGACCCGGAAGGTGCAAGGCGACAGTGCCAACCACGACGCCAGTGTGCCGCCTAAATAAAGGTCACTAAAGCATAATAAAATAAACACAGTCAGTATTTGGTGTGAAAACTCTTTTTGTGCAGGTTTTTAATGAAAACAGCTGTTAGGTTTTACTGAGCATGCTGGAGAATATGAGTTTGTTCAATTTTCCAAAGCCTACATTAGGTTTCCCTTAAAAAAAACTGTTCTATCATGTAATATTTTTCTTTCTTCACAGGCATACAAATTTCCTTCTGTAATGTTATTTATTTAATAATTGAACAAGTTATGTTTGGGAAAAAAAATTGAAGGATTTTGTGCATAATGATGCAGATATGTTAAACATACAGTATATTACAGCATTTGTAATAAATACACAGTGCTAAGACTTTTGCACAGTACTGAACAATCCAGGAAGGTTAAAGGTCTTGCCTGAGGACTAAACCATGTCGGCCTGGCAATGCTTGGAATTGAACATAAAACCAAATACAGACCTTTTTCAGGTATCCATTTTATTGCCTCCTTGCATTGGTGACTCAGTGGTGGGTTTTCTCGCCTGCCATGCGGTGCCGGTCCCAAGCCCGGATAAACCGGGAGGGTTGTGTCAGGAAGGGCATCCGGCATAAAAACTGTGCCAAGTTGTGTGTGGGTCAGATGGTCTGCTCTGGTGACCCCTGACAGGACCAGCTGAAAGAGTAATACCAACAACAACAACAACAACCGTTTTATTACCTTGATCACCCGTGCCTAAAACAATAGATATCTCACTATGCATTGGATATTTTTTTGTCCTGTTTCTAGAATCCACTATTCTAATTCCTCAATCATCTCCCGTAGAGTCCTGCAAAATAATATGTAATAAAATCATTTTTTAAGAATTTCCCCACTGATGAGTCCTGGGAGTTCACACACATCTATTTTATTAAAATTGCACTGCATGTTTTCTTTACAGATCATGCCTTTGCTCCGGACGTTTTTGAAGCTGCGAGGGTCTGTGCAGTCGGCGTCTCTGGCCTGGGCATGTGCACCCCTGGTGGTTAGAAGCAAAAGATGGCAACACACGGCACCTAAGGATACTTGTAACTGGCAGATGCTCGACGACTGCTTCGGTACGTGTGAGAGGGGGAAATGTCTGTCACACCTGAGCGGTCGGTGCTTGAACTGTCGGTGTTTGTTACAGGTCAACTGGGCTCTCCAAGTCATCGCTCACATGCACACAAGTTCTCATTTTTTAGTAAATATTAACATACAGGAGTGATCCACTCTGTAGGGTGTGTGACGCGTTCCCAACCTGTATCGATTCTGTTTTGCACTGTAGCACAGGAAATTTAACAAATGATACAATATACAGTAATAAAGTCCACAAGACAATCTAGATCATGTTCTCACTTACCTTAAAACGAATAAAAAATGTAAACTTCTCTTCTGAACATTAATAAATGCTTTATTAATACATTATTTTCAAGACATTCTTGGCTTTCCTGTATCGTCTGTTAGAGCAGCGAGGTTATAGAATGGCCGAGGTATAGAACGAGACTGTTGTACACAAGGTCAAGGTCGAGCAGCTTGTGACTCTGTTACTGTTTTACATTTGTGTTTAAAATGAACTATAGCTCTGTTAAAGGCGGATTTCAAGATTCTAAGCTGTTTGTCTCTGCGCAGGTTCCGTCTCAGACTGAGGAACAACCGTGGCTGGGTGAATAATCAGAAGTTACAATCAGAACCTGTAATAAGTGTCTTGCCCAAGTCAATTATCTAAATTGTTAATACTTTTTAAATTCTATTCATTATTTCTGCACTGCCTGTCACTGTGTCACTGTGCCCTTAAAAACATACCATCGCTTGTGGAGTCACATGACACAGAGGAGACCTCTTTCTGTAGGGAAAAAAAAAAAAAAATCCCAGCTTTAATAGTTGATCATGTCTACAGTTTAAACCTTGTCAGTGAACTATAAGCTAAAAAAAAAAAAACATAACCAGAATTCAGTGCTCAGTAGCCCTTAAAGCTCAGAGCGTTTCATCCATTATTGTTTTGTTGTTTTTTAATCAACATATATAGGGTTCATGATTGTGCAATACAGAGTGATGTCCATTTTTTTCTGCACAAAGTAGGCAAATAAAAAAGAACATCATAAAACTATCGTAAAACTACGCTGTATTTGTTTCTGGTGTGTCTTTGTGTATACAGTATGATTCTGTGAAAATCTGTTTATCAATAGAGCATCCGCTGTACGAGTGCCTGCGAATGAGCTGATATTGTTCATATTGTTACAACTCGAACTACAGAGGAAATAATTCACACCTTATTCCTGATAAAGGCATTTAAACCGAACCACCCTGTTTCGATCTGCAGAGCTGCGTTACGGCGGTCTCGTGATGCACTTCAACTACGTGTGGCTGAGGGATCACTGCCGCTCGACTTCGTGCTACAACTCCAAAACCAACCAGCGCAACCTGGACACCGGCAGCATCGACCTCGACATCCGGCCCACGAAGACCCGCGTGGACGAGGAGAATCTCTTCTTCACCTGTAAGTCCAGGCGTGCTGACTGCGCAGAATCGAACCTGCAATGTTTGACCGCCGTGGGTTTATAATCACTAACCAACGATAAGCCGTAATATGGCAGGGAAAGAACTTTAACCCTTTATAAAAGAAATGAGACGGGTTATTTAGTAACCACGGCACCCTGAGATGATCGTCTGTCTGTTACTTTGACCAAAAGGGAGGCGGGTCTGTGCTTTGACTTGGCTGGGATGTAAAGAATATTGCATAATCTCTGGGCAGAAGGAGTCAGGATCACTGGTGTCTCTGGAACAACACGTGCAGCTTGTTCCAGACTAAACAAATACACTGCATGGGCAAAAAAAAAGGAAGTATTAGAATGTTAGCATACAGCGGTACCTCGGCATACGGGTTTAATCCGTTCCAGAGGCGAGTTCTTACGGTGAAAAATGTCGTATTGTGAATCGCATTGTCCCAGAGGAAATAATGTAAATGCAGATAATCCGTTCCGGCCACCCAAAAATCTTAACAATATTACCAATTTCTTCCACTTTCCAATCACTTGGCTTTCGACTGACGGAAACAAGTTAGTTGCCGTTCGGTTCGGCACGGTTCGTTCTCTCGTAAGCCAAGAAAAGGTTTCATATGCTGAGGTAAATTTCTTGCAAAATTTCAATTCTTAAGGTGAAAAATTATGAGGCATAAGACGAGTTTCCGCTGTACGCTGCTTGGCCAAAAAAATAAGTCACAATTTCAGAAGCTCAAATACTTCTTGTCTAATAAACATGAGCGTTGCATTCAGAGGTTTACTCGGCTTCATCATGAATATGAATGTCATGGCTGTACCTGCTTTTCGGTGATTTCTTTAAATCGGTCTGTTTCTGAGGCAGAATGAGTGTACAGTGTGGATCTTTAATAAAAAAGGAAAGCCCAAGGTTTTGAAACACATGGATTAATTTATTTGGCTTTTTCTTAAATCAACACAGGGTCAAAAATATTCATGCAGACACACACACACACACACACACACACACACACACACACACACACACACACTAACTTAGTCATGCTGAAAGTCCCAAAAAATGTCTTTTCATTTGCCAAGACCACGGTCTCTCGGCTCTCTCGGCTCCCACCCTCCGTTAATGATGATGATGATTCGTTCCATCTGGTCGCTCCCCTGTGCAATATAAAACGGCTTTGTTTGTTTGACACTACTCATGGGATTGACCAACACATGGGACAATGGGAAAGTCCAAGTATCTCAGTGCAGATGTGAGACAGAGGATAGGAGATTTACAAAAACTTCTCTCAGAGCCGGTTATAAAACACCTACAGATTCCAAGAATCTACTGTACATACAGTAAGTACAGGTGGAGGAGCATGGCCAGGGACTGTCAGAAGATTCAAACTCTGTCCCTTAAGGTGAGAAGAAATAGGTTCTGATGGTGAGGAACAACACAGGAACCACCAAGACACAGGCCTGCTATGAACTGGAAGCTGCTGGAACTCCAGTGTCACTGTCCCACAGTTAAGCCAGTTTTACATCACCATGGACTGAAATGCTGAAGGACAAGAAAGAAGCTCCTGCTCCAAAATCCACACCTTCAAGCGTGACAGATGAGCTCGTGGACAAAAAGCCTTCTGGAGGAAAGTTTGGACCAGAGGAGTATACAGGGGAACTTTGCAAGTAACTTGGTCTGCGAGGTCTTGATATACGAGTACTGTAGTACGCATGTGCTTTGTCTGCTGAGCATCTCGTTATCACAATTGAGCCAATGGTTCTTCTCTCTTGCGCTCTACGGGATTGTGGGTGATCATATCCCACGCTCTGTCTCAGTGTACTGTTTTACTATAAGACTTTGACCATGTGTGTTTGTGTGTGTGTGTGTGTGTGTGTGTGTGTGTGTGTGTGTAAAGCAAAAGCAAGTGTCATTAGAGAGGTTCCTTGTTAAAGAAATGTCCCGACAAAGCAGTGTTTCTGTTAGAGTGTGTGTGTGTGTGTGTGTGTGTGTGTGTGTGTGTGTGTGTGTGTGTGTGTGTGTGTGTGAGGATAAAAGTGCTCTGTCGGGATTCTTTTCAAAGGGAAAATGCAGGTTAATCTGTTAATTTTTACTTTATATTTTGTATTCATTATTTTTATATGAATATTTTTGGGCTGTGGAAGGAATCATTATTTCCATTATTTCTGATGGGGGAAATTCGCTTTGATATAAGAGTGTTTTGATATACAAGCACGCTTCTGGAACGAATTATGCAATCCAAGGTTTAACTGTATATGTGAAGGTCTAAAGATGACCTACCAAGAACACTGTAGAGGCTGTTAAGCATGGTGGTGGTAGCACTGAGGTTATTTTACTGCCAGTGGAACTGGTGCATTCACTGCTCAGAGTGGATGTAATCATGACGAAGGAGGTGAACATCAGCATAAAGTTTCATTCGGACAATGGACGTAAAACCACACATAAGAGCAGGATGTGGAATGGATGAAGCAGGCTAACTTTAAGGTATTTAATCTTTGATTTGTGGAGCATCCTCAAAAGTCTGTATTATCCCATTAAACTAAAATATTTATTTGAACACCGCCATTTCTGCAAATAAACAATCGGATATCTAACCAGAGTTCATCCAGGAGCTTGTTGATGGCCAAAATGACCTGTTAAAACACATTTGACTAAATACATAGTGTTCTGTGTGTATCGTTTTGACCACAACTCTATCCACAGGGCCTGATGGTCACATTACACGCTACAATCTGGACTGGCTGGCGAAGCACAGCTACGAGGGCCAGACTCTGAGTGCCATACAACCACGCATCCTGTGGAACTCAGAGATTTACGGCAGCGCCAAGGTGCCTTCTGTCAGCTGGGAAAATTTCATGAGCTCTGATGAAGAGCTGAAGATGTTTCTGAACAACTTCTTACTGTACGGCATCGCGTTCTTAGAGGACGTTCCGGCAACGATCGATGCAACTGAAACGGTGACCAAAAGAGTTAGCATTATCAGGTGAGACGTTTTGTTTGGAAGTTATTAACACGTTATGTCTGCGCTACAAGGATGTCTATTCCGATACTGACAAACCCAAATGTCTTCGATTGTCATGACATTCACCTCACCACCATCTCACACATAAATTCTCACATAAGTTCTCATTTCATTTCCAGAGAGACGATGTACGGCCGAATGTGGAGTTTCACCTCAGATTTTTCCCGTGGCGACACCGCATACACGAAGCTGGCCCTGGACCGCCACACGGATACGTCTTACTTCCAAGAGCCTTCTGGGTGTGTATGCCAACAATCACGCAGAGGAAATAAATCCCGGCTTTGTTTCGGTTCCCCTCTGCCACCTCTGTATTAGTTTAATCTTCCTGCTGTATGCTTTGCTTCCTCGATGCTACACGAGGCCAGTCACGTCTCTGTTGCATAACTCGTATCTGCAGCCTTAAAATCCTCATTGAAGTGCATTAGAGTGAATACACTGATAATAAACACATTACTCTCCCGTATTGTTTCGTACCTTTGAATCGAACCCTGGCGCGTTTTCCTCTTCATGCAGGTGAGAGAACAGCAATCACAGTCGGACGCGGACTTAAACAAACCCGTCTCAGACCTGGACTAGACCGGCTGTCCCGTTCTAGCGCCATGTGCTTTGGGGGTTTTTGTCTTTGTAGATGTTAGCTTCTAAACTGAGCCAGAGGACAGAGTAGACGTGCTGGAATGTGAGGCTGGAATTCTGGATTTATATTTATATAATTATGAAGTAATTTATTCAGCATGGCTCTCTGGTCCTTTGTTGTTTTTGATTTTTTATGATCTCACAGTGATAAACCAGCAGGATGTACTGGAGACCTACTGGGGACGTCCTCAGCACCCAATTAGTCTGAAAAACATCAGCATCCCAGATATCATCAGGACTAATGTCAAGCTGCATACTAAATTTGTCTTTAGGACACTTTCACAGAGTAATTAGTAATGTCTTATTTTCATGTCTCCAGTACGTCAGCGTGCTCACCGAGAAGCTCTAACATTCTAACTTTTTACGGCTTTAATTTTTTATTATTTGTTTAATGAACATTTCCAGTTTTCAAATCTGTGACCAATAAATGACGCATCTTCATGCACGTTTTATCCCTACACATACCCTTTTTTTTTTTTGTTTTTGCTTTTTGGTTCATTTAATGACCTGTAAATGCTCTTACACAATCTTGACTAACAAACTAATAGGTGTAAGAGCATCCATAATGTACATGGTAGACTCGATGTGAGAGCGAAGCAATGAAGCAAGATCACGGTGCAGTCATGCGCCAGTCTGTGAATTGAGATCACTTCCAAAATGGTGTTGTGTCTGGGTTGCACGTGTGACTACTAAATGATTATAAAAAGCTTATTTTTGTTACTAAAAGTGGGTTTCGTTCTGTTTAGCAATTCTAATGGCGTAATAACATCTCACATTTTACATTTAACCTGCTCTGACTGATTTCTGATTTCTTAAACAAATTGTTATAAAAACAAATTAAGAATATGATGATCGGGCCCAAGCACCTGCGCTATCGGCACCCGGGCACACTGGACACATAAAGGGCATTTAAAGGGGACATACCAATACTATTATGACACAGTGTAGAACTATATAATTGTATATAATTAAGGAAGTTATAAGCCACTTTTTGCCATAAATTTAAATCCTCGCCATGGCTGAACCGTTTAAAATATCAAAAGTCCTTTAGCAATTTTGCAATTTCAATGTCTTGAGATCATATCGGCCTGTTTTTTTGGCGATCGTATAAATCCCCTAGGACAAGTATATTAAAATCCATCGGGTGCGTTTTGCAAACAGATAACTGACGTCCTGTTGAGTAGAGACAGGCATAGTGAAAGTTGTTCAGCTCAATGAATCTAAATGTGTACTGGGTTTCACATGTGTACATGCAAGAGTGTATGATCTATGCAGCAAAATCACCTGTGAAGTACCCATGCCACGCCCAGGGCCCAGCCGCTCAGGCCTCCTAATGGCAGCAGATTCCCATCTGTGTGCTGGTTATGGTGACTTGTTGAGCATGTTAAGTCCTGCAAAAATCCCCAAATGCTCGAAAAAGAATCCTTAGAGCAATAAGAGGGGCCTTTGCACACTATGATGTCATCGTGCTTGGGCCCTAAATATCTAATTGTGGCATGTATGTCACATAGGGCTTTTAACCCTAAAACGGACGAGAGGATTGCAATGTAACGTCTTTCAGAGTGTTCCATGTGGTCTGTGTTTATCTCAAATAGTGTCCCTTAAAGGAGACGTAGGTCTGAAATCTAAAGGGTTAAATATTCCTGAACAGCACGATTAGCTAGATGGTTAGTGTACTGGGGAAAAAAAAATAAGTTTTTGTTAGTTTTTTTCTGCCCTTATCAAACTCCAGTCTCGACTTTCTCGCACTTTCTCTCCACAGGATTCAGGTGTTCCACTGCCTGAGGCACGAGGGGACGGGAGGCAGGACGCTGCTAGTGGACGGCTTTTACTCAGCGAACAAAGTGCTCGAGCAGTCTCCTGAAAACTTTGAGCTTCTCTCACGTGTCCCCATCAAACACGAGTTCGTCGAGAACCTCGGCACCCAGCAGAACCACATGATCGGCATCGGGCCTGTTATCAGCGTCTACCCCTGGAACAACGAGGTCTACATGATAAGGTATAGGAACGATCGGATTCTCATGAAACTGCCAGATACATCATATGGTGTTGTTTAATTCCACTGATGTTATGTGTTTTATAGCTGCAGATATGAAACTATATAATGATTTTTTTTATATATTGAATGATTTCATCTCCAGTGTTACCTCAGCATACGAACCCCCCCCTTAAGAATTCAGAATTTTAGCGAGAAATTTACCTTGGAATGCGAATTATTTTTGGCGTGCGAGAGAAACGAGCCAAGCCCAACCGAATGCCGGCTAAGTAGCGCGAACATCCGGGAGCCGTTCAAAACTTGTTTATGTCAGTGGAAAGCCAAGGGAAGCGAGTTTTTTTTTTTTTTTTTTGCATGTTGTGCAAGATTTTGTGAAGACATAGGACCACAGGTCTCACAAATGTTAGCAAGAAGAAAAGGGAGCCGCTTGCAGTTTGGTTTTTAAAGCAGCCTGTGGCAAGGGAAATCATAAATTAAGGTTAAGTGAGGTTTAAAGTCAATTTATTTAATATTTTATGTTTTGATTGTTTTTATATGCAAAAATATGATTGTAATGTTGGACTTTGGTAATATTGTTAATATTTTTGGGTGGCTGGAACAAATTATTTGCATTTACATTATTTCCTATGGGACAATGCGTTTCACAATACGAAATTTCACCTTAAGAACTCGCCTCCAGACCGTCTACTCGTATACTGAGGTACAGCTGTATTTAAGATAAAAAAACTGAAATTACGTTATAGTGTCATTGTTGTTAACGTTGCTTAGGTATAACAACTACGACCGTGCCGTGATCAACACGGTTCCGCACAACATGGTTCGGCGCTGGTACGTGGCTCACAGACAGCTCACTGATGAACTCAGGAAACCCGAGAACGAGCTGTGGGTCAAACTCAAACCGGGCAAGGTGACTTAACTTATAACATTCTTCATCATATAGACGGGAGACATCAGTTATACTCTGTATCATAAGGAGAAAGTGTTCAGTACTTTTGCTGTTTTCTGTCTGTTAAGGTTCTCTTCATTGATAACTGGCGAGTGCTGCACGGGAGGGAATCCTTCACGGGACTTCGTCAGCTCTGCGGCTGCTATTTGACCAGAGACGACGTTCTCAACACAGCGCGCTCGCTGGGCCTTCAGGCGTGATCGGCAGACGAACAGCACTCGAACGCCAAACACCAAAGAACAAGCTTTAACAGAGCAGACCGAGAAAAACCCAGGACTGCAGAACTACTGAAATCTGAATTCAATCTCAATTTTAGTTCAATCTGAAGGAATATGAGCAAGGAATCATAAAGGTACTTCAGGAGAACCCAACAGGGAAGCGAGTCTGGGTGATAAATACAAGGAAGAGAAATTCTAGCACTTTGTCAATGATGAAGATGATGATGATGATATTTGGTGATCATGGTTATGCTTTTAAATGAAAATGTAAATGTTTCATTTTTTTTTTTTATGTTGAAAGGGATTTACCAACACAACATGGTTTATTTTCATGCATTACAGTGAATTTTTAATCATGCAAAGAAGTCCCAAAAATAATACAGTAACTGACATGGACCATTTGTAAGGTGTTACAGGTTTTCGACAATTATTTCACTGTGCTTTTCCACGTGAGAGATTGACTGAGAAACCCAAAAATATTACAATAATTATATTACAAACATTGAATTACAGTGATTCAGATGTTATAGAAGCTATTATTTTTCATTTGCAGTACTTATTATCATATTTATTATATTCATAACTATTATTTGGCATGAATCAAACCCGTTTCAGCGTTATTATATCCAGTGCATTGTTCTCCCGTTGAATTTACACTTCTTCTTTTTTTTTTTTTTACAGTCAGGAAGTTGACACTGAACTTTTATTTCAGTGTCTTTGGTTCTCTCAATAGACTGTACGTAAAGCACACACACACCGAAAAAAACAAAACAAGCTGTAGATGTTTCACCCACTCACTGCTCCTGCTTGTCTGAGGATCCTGAGATAATGAATGAATGAATGAATGAATGAACGAATACTTTATTATGAATTCAAAACATACAAAGGTATTGCACATTCAGAACGAAATTACATTGCATCTGACTCGCTGTTTTGACTGATAAAAGGGGGTAAAAATAAGGTAATAAGAATTGATTGCACAGTAAATAAATGAATTACAGGCTGATTAATAAATATATTGTACAGCTGATGAGAATACACATGATTTGTTTACAAATGATATGCATTTTGTTTTATTTGTGTTAATAACGCTCTGCAAATACTGCATGATCTTGGGTTATTTTGTTTTCATTTCCTTTATTTGTTCACTCTAAATAACAATAGATATATTTTGAATTTAGGAGAAATATTATCAGCAGTTCACAAAAACGGTTCATCTCACTAATACATGCACCTGTAAGAAAAAAAGCTGTATTGCATGACTGGTGAAAAATATATTGCAGGATAAGTAACCTGCAGGATATAGTAAATATATTGCACCACTAATGATAATATATTGTGCCCAAAAAAAAAAAAAAAAAAAAAATGTAAAATTGTGTACACTGTTCCTGAAGGGCCTTAAACAGTTGGGAAATGATGTCAGGAGTAATATGAGTAATATTTCCCTCACAGTCAACTTTAGGAGATTCTTGTATAATTACAGTATTATACTGTAGATCCTTTAGTGCCGTTCCTGTGCCTGAAACGAATTCTCCAGGGTTCATGTTGTCGTGAGTTTGCGTGTAGCTGTGTGTTTGTCCGTCCTTACACTATTCTGTAACTGTGTTCAGCACCTCCAGTGGAATGGATTACTTGTTTTCAACACTCATTTGGATCAATTTAATTCATCAACTCGAGCATAAACCTCATTCAACGTTCACATGGTGTACACTACTTGATGAGCCACACCCTGTCCCACTGCTGCTGATAAGAGGGTAAAACACATGCAAGTCGTCTCTACAACATGTTCAGTGGGGAAGGTGGAACGTATACGTCAGCTTGGTTAAATACTTACAGCACTTGCGTTCATTTTCCACCCACTCCAACAGACATGTTTAAAACGTACACGTATGCAATACACACAACCTGTTAAAAGTTTGCACACCGCTTCTAACTCCATGGTCGTTCCTGATATTTATTTCGTTATACACTGTAAAACAATACTGAAGGCATTTAAGACAAAAAACACACAATAATCTCCTCTGAACAGTTGATATTGAGATGTACATCTGCACCTTCTGCTCTGTAAAGCTTCATAACGGCTCTAATCTGAGGTGCTGGTTGAGGTTAATTGGTGATTTCTGAGGCTGGAGACTCTAAATGAAGTTCTCCTCTGCAGCAGTAAGTTTTGGTCTCGCTTTCCTGGGAAGGTCTTCATGAGAGACAGTTTCAACATGGAGCTTGATGGGTTTTACAAATTGCTTAATTATCTAATGCTATATGTGTTATTTCATAGTCTTGACCAAAAAAAAAATATCCAAACCTGTGTCCAAACTTTTGACTGGTACTGTACATAATTGTCACATTCCAGAACGTATTCAAGCCCAACTTCTCATCAGCGGTCTGATCTGACCAGGTCGCGCTACACATTTCTGGGTTCCCTACAACCCAAGGAGATTAACCATGTCCTGACCTTGTCGGTTGCTGTGAACCCTGGAGAAACAACAGGAGAATAAGACGTCCAAACATCTCTGTACAACTGTTGATTATCTTGGGAATGTTGCTCCGGCCAGTGAGAGAGAGTTGATCCCATATTAAATTGTTCTCCATGAAGCTGGTCTATAAAGTTTTTTTGTTTAAAGCTAATGCATAAAGCTTCATGCAGAACCACACACTTAACCAGATAGCTTTCTTTTAAGCTGATTATTTTTTGCTGTTCATTGTCTACTAATGCTGTATGATTCATTTCATAAAAATTTAAATCGCAGTATGGACCATTGCAATTATCTAATTACAAAAGGCTGTGATTTAGTACATCTAATATATACACATGGTCAGGAATTGATGCAGGGTATGAGAATAATTTAAGGTTTTATTATCAGCTTTTGATGTGCTAAACAAATATTGGAAAACATTTTTAAGACTATTATTTGTGCTGTTATTTGCTGTCAGCCTTTCTATATATCCATCCATCTGGGAACCCCTGTAGTCAGGTGACCGTTGTATTAATCCCCGTTTTTTAAAGCCATGGTAGGACCTCCGGTCAACAATCACACACACATTCATACACTACAGACAATTTGGGAACGCCAATTAGCCTGATCTGCATGTCTTTGGACTGTGGGAGGAAACCGATAGTACCCAGAGGAAATCCACCAAACATTATGAGAACATGCAAACTCCCTGTACACAGACCTAATATATATATATACCATGGTAACAGAAGCATCTCGCGGCCCGTTTGTTAAGGAATTTTGGTCCGACTTATCAAAATCTAATGTAGACATTGATTCAACTATGTGTGATGTACTTTGCTATTTTTCTCATTGTAAACATAACAGAATATATAGGAAATGTATTTATTTTATTGGGAAAATGTTATATTCATAAATGTAAATGTTCGGCAAGATTCCCAAAATTACATCATTTTCTTTGTGACTTTAACCACTTGGAAAACTAAAAAATAATAATACAGTAACATATTAATGTGAATTCACTGTAAAATTCAATTACATTTTATTTGTATAGAATATTATGTACATTTTTATTTACTACATCTGTACTCATTTATTTTAGACATTTAGTGTTTTAATATTTTTTTATATTCTATTTACTGTCTTCCTACATTATTTTTGCAATTATCCGATGATTTTATATATATATATATATATATATATATATATATATATATATATATATACTTTAATGTAAAATTTAATTGTTTACATACTGTGCATATACTATTAAAATGTGTATAACTTGTAAATAAATTATTTGATTAATTTTCAAGATTTACAATTTTTTTTTCTCAGATGACTAGCCTACATAATGCTAAGGATTTTTTTATTAAATAACATTTTTAATTATTTTGTCCTATTAATACGATGTTGTCCTCAAAAATAGTAATAATAAATATATAAATCTTTTTCTGGAGCTCCATTTTTTTCACACTCCAGCAAGATGCAATCACTGATGGAAAATTTTTCATAACCTTTCCCTCAAAAAAAAAAAAAAAGCAGAGCTTGAAGAAGGAATTAAATATGTTATCATTATTATCAAGGAAGAATAATTAAAATTTTAATTTAATCAAGAAATCATTCGTATTATATACTATATTTATGTTCTATATTTAGTGGTATATATATATATATATATATATATATATATATATATATATATATATATATATATATATATATATATATATATATATATATATATGTGTAGCTCGGAGGGCTCCAAGGCACTGAGTGCTGAGAGTTATTGATTGGTAGATCAGTGGTTCGAGCCCTGGCTCCCCCAGGTTGCCATTGTTGGGCCCTTAAGCAAGACTCTTAACCCTACAGTATCTGCTCCAGGGGTTTATGGCTGACCCTGTGCTCTGACCCGAGTTATGCTGGAATATGCAAAAAAAGAATTTCACAGTGCTGTTATGTATATGTGACAAATAAAGGCTTAACGTTTTTTTTTTTTTTTTTTACAAATTCCTAGGTTATATAATATATAATGTCTGTAGTGTAAAATTTCCCACAGCAGCGGCGACAGCTATCCGGGGGGGGGGGGGGGTTCTTATGTTACCATGGTAACACACAGAGGAAGTGATGTCTGCATTGGTGATGTTGCAGACTGTCCCAAATGGTGGAATTTTGTCGAGGCAAATTCTCTTCATCGACATTCCCTGCACATGGAGCAGGGAGTAGGGAGGACCCTGTGAAGTACACATGGAACGCAGCTCATTTTCCTGAAGGTGTATACATTTGGCAGTACAGTGGCTTAGTGGTTAGCACTTGCACCTCCAGGGCATGGGTTCAATTCCCGGCCTGGTTTGTTCCCCCCTCTGTGTGAATGTAGTTTGCATGTTCTCGCCGTGCTTGTTGGCTTTTCTCCGGGTACTCCGGTTTAGTCCCACAGTCCAAAGACAAGTACATTAGTCCCCAAAATTGCCAGTAGTGTGTCAATGTGTGTGCGCTGCGATAGATTGTCACCCTGTCCAGGATAAAACGATAGAGACAATGAGTAAGTGAGAGTGTATACATTTTTTGCCAGACTTTGTTTGTGTGTGTGTGTGTGTGTGTGTGTATATGGATGGAACCCTTCTCAGTGTGTGTTATCAGACTCAGTGTTTTCGGATATGTCCACAGTATACACACTTCATATAATATACATTATATTATTTTCTTTATCTAATCCATAATCTTACCAAAAAAAAAACAGATTTATTAAAGACACCACTTGAAAAAAAAAGTATTATACATGTACAAACACACAAGCTCACAGAAGTGACACATGCATCCCGTGGAGGCTCTGCCCCTTTATCGCGAGACTTCAAATCGTCGCGAGCGTGACCATGAGGCTGGATTTACGCATGCGCAGATCTTCACACGCGTTCTCTCTGCAGGCGCACAGACGGGAAGATGGCGGACGCGGAAAGTACGTGCTCTAACTAAACTCTTTCTGTTACAGTGTAATGGCTTTTAAAGTGCAATTTAAATAGATAAATATCTTGGGTGATGTATTAATCATTCATACAGATGTGTTTTTGTTAGTTGTAACTATTAGTTGTGTAAATTTTGATATGTGTGATCTGAAGCAGACAGCAGCATGGCGCGTGCGAGGCAATTCTCTTTTTAAAGCTATTTATATAGATAAATAAGCACGATTTTCAGCCGAATTTGTGATATTTGTGAGAATATCCACTGTTAAAATGCGTATCGGACAATTTTTAGATTTTATGCATGTGAAAGAAGGCGTTGATTAACTCTACTGTGCCAGCTTGGAGATGTGCATTGATTAATTAAACAGCTGAATGTCTTGCTTTATTGTATATAAAAAAAATGCAATAGCAACCTTTTTTTGTTGTTGCAAAGTTTGGGAAATGATTAGCATAAATTGTGCACTTGCTCAGATTAACTGGTCACACTTTTCCACCCCCCATAAGCCATTAAATAAATAAACAAATACTTACATAAATGAATAAATTAATGACTTTACGGATATGTATGACGTAATGTTTAAGGAGGTTTAAAAAAAAATAGCTTAAGAACAGAGAAATAAGTCTTGTCTTTGCACCACGTGGACCTGGTGTGAGCCACGTGCTCGCGCCCATTTTAAGTCCCGGATGCCGAGTTTCAGTCCTGAATTATTTAAACTAATTATTTTTTTTTTTTGTATAAGAAATACAATTTTCAGCAACATTATATTTGGGAAGATAAACTTGGCTATGCGTTTGTATGATTATTGAACGTTGTACTTTTTCTCCTCAGTGTCTTCTGCTAAAAAAGAGAAGAAGAAGAAGAAAGCAAAGATTTCAGATGAAGAAGTCGGGGTATAGATCTCTTTTTTTTTTTTTTTTTTCCCCTCCCTGATTTTTTTACATTGATTTTTGTGCTTTCGATTCTTGATTCAAGTTGGTTTTTACAGTTTTAGAGAATAAAGCTCACAACAAAGGGATCACCCAATATATTCCGATACCTCTGTGTTAATTTGATTTGTGGTTCTGTAAACAACATGTTTTATAAATATCCAGATTTTTATATTAAATTGTTTCTTGTAATTGCAAACCCATTTAGCAAATAATTCGCTCCTAGCACACTGTTGGTTTAGAATGCACCACCTGTAGGGTTATAGAGGAACACCATACTACCACAAATGCAAACATGTATGAATTGAAAGTAAATTATTGGGTGGGGACAATTACTGAGTCAGTGTGGCGATCTAAACTCTAAATCTTTCAAAGCTGTCAAAATAGTTTCTCAGAACAAAATACTGTTCAGCTAAATGCACAAAATAAGCAGGAACTTGGTTTACATTTCTTTGCTTTGTTCCTGTAACCCCCTTACTTGTTTACTCCACCCCCAAAAATGCACCCTAAGACCATGCAGTCTGCCCTTTTCCATTTATTAATTTTTTTATTTTTTGCCTTTTTGGAAATTTAACTGACTAAAGATAATTTGGTGGCGCAAATAAGATTACAAAAAAAAAAAGATTTTAAAAAAGATCCTTGAACAGTAATGGTACAAGTTGTTGGAGTTTGATCTACACAGCAAGACTTTTGGGTAGGTTGCTGTCCCATAAAGCTTCCACCCTATGCAGTGAGCACTTGGAAGGGTTCTTAAGGGAATTATATCGTCAGTCTCTGGAGTATGCAGTCATGTTGCAGCAAATGTGAAAACCTTGTTTGTATTTGTTGTTTTGCAAATAATATTAACGAGTCTTTGTTTTCTTTTTTTTCTTTTCTTGTCTCCCTGACAGGAAATCCAAGAAATGGGAGATTTCCTTATCAGGCCTGAATCTAAGGTTGCCAAACTCGACACGTCTCAGTGGCCTTTGCTGCTCAAGGCAAGCTCAAGAGTTTGAACTACTTTGTCTCTATGCACAGGCTGACTGCATGTCGTATGATGATAATCTTCAGTCTGAACACGCCATGTTCGAACCCCTGCAGCCGCTTCAGTCCATTCTGGACGTTGGGGTTCTGCTGGCCTGGTCATCCAGGGCTCTGCTGCTTCGGCGGGTTGGATATTCGGGCCAGCAGATGCAGAAGGATCGGGCTAGACACAGATGATTGTAGCCTCCCTGATCGCATGCTTTAAAAAGCCTGTTAATTGGTTTATTGCTCACGTTATGTATAAAATTCATGCTTTCATTCATTGTTTGTTTGATTGAAATCCCGTCTAGAACTTTGACAAGCTGAACATCAGGACGGCACACTACACGCCTCTACCACACGGGTCAAATCCCCTAAAGAGGAGCATCAACGATTACGTCAGGTAAACCCGTTTCTCAGTAATAGTGACAGTCTAGTTTTGTCAAAGCCACATGATGTGATTTAGACGGCATTAGCACTCTGTGCAAAGATGACCTCGTATCTATCACCCAAGACTGATGGCTGCTAACAATGCCTCCTCGTAGATGCTGACTTTCTATGTAGACGGTCAACTTTTGACTGTAATCCTTCTCTTTTTTCCCTGAAATATTTTTTTTTTGTCTAGATCTGGTTTTATAAACTTGGACAAGCCAGCCAACCCGTCCTCTCATGAAGTGGTCGCGTGGATCAAGCGCATCCTGCGTGTGGAGAAGACTGGCCACAGTGGGACGCTCGACCCAAAGGTCACAGGCTGTCTGATCGTCTGCATCGACCGCGCGACGCGATTGGTCAAATCTCAGCAGAGTGCAGGTGAGCCAGATTTTCCCATGCGCTCGCTTAATTTAATAATATATATATATTTTTTTTGGTCGTTCGTAATTAAAACCTCAGGATGCTTTCGTAACACTTGGTCTGCTCTGAATCAGAGGGACGTTTAAGATTTCGGCTTTCTCGTTGCATGCAATTTACACAAACACTCAAACCCTGCTGCAGCGTCATGTTGAGCTGAAGCTTCACATGGAAATCTCGTCTCAGCGATCAGAAAAGCTGACGGAAAAATCAACACAATGTGTAAACATGTAACAGGGTAAACACATTTTATAGCCCCCTTATAAAAGCCTATACCACCCACCCCACCCCTCCCTAACTCCAAGCCAGCTATACATGTGTAGGAAAGGCTAGACAAGCATATTTAAAAAAGGAGGGAAATGATGAGGGAGGAAAAAAAGTGGAGCTGAAAGTTTTGGTTCTGCGTGCCAAAAAAAAACCAATAGGAAAGGAATCAAACTGTATAAATGTATATGAAAAAGTGAAATATTTAAAGAACTGCAAACATGTATACATTAATTATATTCCACTAAAACTACTTTTTTTTTTTTTTCTCCCTCCTTCGTACAGAGTTGATAGGAAAATAGAAACACTGTCTTTATATGACTTTATGGGAAAGGCAGAGATGTTTTAAACTAATCTGCGTCATCATCACACGTGGCAGGTTTGTGTTCGATTCATTCGTGCTGTAGGTAAATTCTGAGAACCTCACCAGTGTTTGATTCCATCGACTAAACCTGGACACTACACGCCCTCCACATTACTCTTTCGATTCTTTTTGTGTAATTGCATGCAGTGTGAAAACGAACCACGTGTACTGTACATCAGTGTGCTCTGATTCTAACTACACCAAGTGTGAAAGTGCCCATAGTGCCTCAGTTCAGGCTAGTGTTTATAAAGTCTTGTCGTATCCAGTGAGCGTGACCTCACCCAGTAAACCCAGTGGCCTTTCCTCAGTACTCTTGTGCCGTGTGTTTCAGGCAAAGAGTACGTGGGCTTAGTACGGCTGCACAATGCGCTAGAGAGCGAACATCAGCTCGCCAGGGTAAGTGTTAGACCGTGTTTATTTAAGCGGCGTTGTGAATAAATGATGTGAAATGATGAACCTGTTTATCCATTCTCTGAGTGTCTCCAGGCACTCCCCTCTCCGCCGGCCTACTCATCGCTGCCTCAGTGTTCTACTGTCGCGGCTGATGCTGGAGGGCGTGCGGGTTCGGAGAGCCAGGATTCATGGAGGAAGATTTAAAGGAACTGATCTTATCACATCGCAGAGCTTTTCAGTTTTTTTTTTTTGTACTTGTGGTGACTTTAATTTTTATTTTATTATTGATCGTGTGTTTTTCATTCCTATACAGGCTCTGGAGTGTCTGACTGGAGCTCTGTTCCAGCGGCCTCCTCTGATCGCCGCAGTGAAGCGACAGCTACGAGTCAGGACCATCTACGAGAGCAAGCTTCTCGAATATGACTCAGAAAAAAGACTTGGTAAAAAAAAAATTTTATAATTTGCTGTGCTTGTTTAATCCTAAATGAGCCATATGATGCTTTGTTAGATCACATTAACACTTATGTTTGTGCAAAGATGACCTCTTATCTATCACCCAAGGCTGATGGCTTAAGCTTCTTTTTTTTTTTTTGCTGCATTGTTCACATCGGATTATCGTCTAAAACATGCGCGCGTGTGTATGCTTCAGGTATCTTCTGGGTAAGCTGTGAGGCTGGGACGTACATCAGAACGCTGTGTGTTCACCTGGGGCTGCTGCTGGGCGTCGGAGGGCAGATGCAGGAGCTCAGACGGGTTCGGTCCGGAGTGCTGGGTGAGAAGGTACGAACGTCCACCTGGAGCTTGTGCACGAAAACCAAAGAGTTGAGTTCAGTTCTGGGTTTCTTCCCCAGTCCTGGTAATTTATCTTTGGTACATCAGATGGCTGAAGATGTTTAATCAGAGCTGCGCTTCCTGCGTGTGTCGGTGCTGCTTTACTTCATCTTCACCTACAGTCTCTATTTTTTTAAATATTTTTTTTTTCCCCTTCACATCAGTCTCGGGTGTGACGTGCATGCTCATCATGTTCTCTTTGGCAGGACTGTCTGGTCACCATGCACGATGTACTAGACGCTCAGTGGCAGTTTGACCACAACAAGGACGAGACCTACCTCAGGAGAGTCATCTACCCTCTGGAGAAGCTGCTCGTCAGCCACAAGAGGATCGTCATGAAAGACAGCGCGGTACGCGTTCCTGCTTTCTGTTCGTGTTTCAGCCGCTTTGTAGTGTGCCGTACGTTCTGGTTAATTTATCTCCATGTATCTGATCTTCAGATCAATGCTATATGCTACGGTGCGAAGATCATGCTCCCGGGTGTGTTGCGGTATGAAGACGGTATCGAGGTGAACCAGGACATCGTTGTCATTACGACGAAAGGAGAAGCCATTTGTACAGGTAATACATTAACAGCTCATGGCTCGAAGTTTAGCTTTAGACCTTGTCCACATGGGTATTTTTTTTTGGAAAACGAAGTGTCGTACTTTTGCGTCGCCACCACCAGGCCGTGTGAGGTGTCGCGTTTAAAATTATTAAACCCCTAAACGTTGGTGTCTTTCCGTGTCCCACTTCTTGCGTTAAGAGCTTTGCGCAACGGTTATGACGCACTTACTGGTGAACGGACCCTTTTTTCACTTTACTTTTCACTTTTTGCTTGTTCAAGGTTTAGTAAAGACATGGCATGATTGGTCGCAAAGATTTTAGCGGGAATAAAAGGGAGCCGCTTTTAGTTTAGTTTTTAAAGCAGCCGGTGCCAAATTAAGATTTCATGTCTACTTTCATATTCTTTATGTACATGTTTCTAAATGTTTTGATCATTTTAAATTCCAAAATATGATTGTAGGTTTGGAAATTGGTAATATTTTTTGGGTGTCTGGAACGGATTATCTGCGTTTACGTCATTTACTTTCTATGGGAAAATTCGATACGTTCACCTTAAGAACTCGCCTCCAGAACGGATTAAATCCGTATGCTGAGCTCCCGCTGTATTCTCGTTTACACCAACCAGCATCGTTTTTATAAATGCCCGTGGATGGGGTCTTAATTCGAGCCACATGATGTTCTCTAGACTGCATTAGCACTCTGTGCAAAGATGACCCAGTATCTATCACCCTTGACTGATGGCTCAGATTTAATCATGATCCTCCTTTAATAGAAACTTCACAGGGAAAAAAAAGGAAAAGCATTTAAAAAAATTTTTTTGGTCCCCTTCTCCTCAGCTGTAGCCCTGATGACGACGGCGGTTATCTCCACATGTGACCACGGCATCGTAGCGAAGATTAAGAGGGTGATCATGGAAAGAGACACGTATCCACGGAAATGGGGCTTAGGGCCAAAGGTAAGACGAATAAAGCCTTGTTGCCTTAAAAGCTCTTATTCTGTGTGTGGTGGTGCTGCTTTTACTATAAAAATCATGTTCCTTCCATGAGGAGCTCATGTAAGTTTACACGCTTCATCTTTCAGGCCAGTCAGAAGAAAATGATGATCCAGAAAGGCCTTCTAGATAAACGCGGCAAGCCGAACGGGAGCACGCCATCCGACTGGAAGGAGAGTTACGTGGACTACAGGTACGTGCACCGTTCATCCCTGACGCCCTTCTACATGTGGCTCTAGAAGTATTGGCACTCTGAGACTCTGGTTCATAAGAACAGGTGATTGAATGTTCCAATATTTTTGGAGGCACATGCGTCGGTTCACGCAGACTTGTTATCCCTTTTTAGCCTGCTGTGACTCTAGAGGGAGTCTGTCTGCTAAAGAAACGTGCACAACCCACATGAGCTCTGCGCGCAGCGTGTGCGACAGGCCTGTGGGTTCTGTGGACACCCAGGAACGGGCGTGGTCTTTTTATATACCCTGACAAGTTTAATGATGTCTGATGTGCCTTTTTTTTTTTTCTTTTTTTTTTGCCAGCAATAAACCTAAAGCAGAGGTAGCTGAAGATGACGTTAATCCGGCAGGAGCGAAGGTGAGATTATTTTTTCATATTATAAAATTTTTTGGAACTATTTTAATGAGTTTAACTCCTGAATTGAATTCATTTTAATTATTTGGTGTCTTGTGTGCAGAGAAAACGTGACGAGAGCGGAAGCGAAGGCGAGGCCACGCCCTCAACCCCAAAGACGGATGAGGTGAAGAAGGAGAAGAAGAAAAAGAAGAAGGAAAAGAAAATGAAGCTGGCTGAGGACGTCTCGGAAGCAGCGGAAGCCACAGAGGAAGCCGAAGGAGAAACGGAGGTGAGTGCGACTGATGGGCAGAGGTTTAGGAGATGTCAGGGTTTTAAATAGGTGTTTATTTTGGTACCTGTCCTTCGGTGTTTGAGACACCATTGTATTATTACCCTGCGTTCACACCGAATGCCTTTCTCGTATTTAAAGGGGCCGCAAAGCAGTCAAGCTTGTTGATCTTGTGGAGACTGATCAAAATGTGGAAGATGACAAGAAATTGATTCATAGAAAGAACTGTATTGTAGAAATAAACAAATTATAAGCCATTCGTATGGTGTGGCTTCTGTTCATTGTGAATTGCTAATCTAATTTAATATATATATATTTTTTATATTTCGGCTCCCATTGAAAATGAATGACTTCCGGCGGCTTTGACGCTCTCGCCGTGTTCGGTGTGAAGGCAGGGTTGGGTATCTGATAAATCGGGATCACCAAAATTCCCATTATTTTGAGGAAATTAGTCGGTTTATTCATGTTGAAGGACGGGTACGAGGTGATGCTTCCTCATACTCGGCGAGAATGCCATCTTTATACAACACATGAGGAAATGAATCTTCAGTAACGGGACTTTCTTAATCTGTTTGCTCTTCTGTATGTTTAGTTGGTTCACTAACATCCTGTCCGATATGTGAGATTTTGCCACACCCCAAGTAATCTAAACATTAGTGGACATTAAGCACTTCAACACAACCTTCACCCTTTTCCTTCTCAAACAGGAAGTCAAAGAATGTTAAGTAGCCATAACATGAGCTCTTTCTTGTATTGGTACGCAACGGATTACCGGAAGGTTCCGATCGTATCGTGGTTTTCGAATCGCAGCAAAAAAGACAATTTAGCTTTCCATTACTTCTTGTAGAACCTGATCCGATCTTAAACATTCCAGACGTCCAGGGTTTAGTCAAAACTTGATTGTTAAACTAATTGTTGAGGCTGTTTTTCTATTAAATGTTCAGAACAAGAAGGTACTCAATCACAGTGTGAGCTTTAGTGCACAGATTTGCCCTTATTTTTATTGAAGTGGGTGTGGCTTCAGCCCTGCATTTAAGGGTTTTGTGATCCGGATCATTACATCTTGTACTAATTTGTTTCTAAATCTCCACAGGTCACAGAAAGCGCCAAAAAGAAGAAGAAGAAAAAGAAGGCAAAAGAAGCTGAGGCTGAATCGGAATGAAAATCTGATTAATTCTTAGACTGTTAAAGCTTACAAAGTCAGGATAAGGACATGACGGGCACCACCACCAGGTGGCGTCCATGAACTTGCCCCGCTCCTTTTTCCTGTCCCCGCCCCATCAACCAAGTGACTGATTTTAAAGATGGGGTTCGTGTATCTAAAGAGAATGTGAGACTCTTTAGATACGTACACACCGATCGTGTGTGTGTGTGGGAGAGCGCAGGCCTGAAATCTCTGCAGGTCGATTGTTCTGCAGTTTTTATTCAGAAAAATTATATCCATCTGATTGTTTTTGTTCTTGATTTATAAAATGTCAAATTAAGTATTGATGCATGGATTGCAGATTCCAAAACAGATCGTGGTTCTTTTGACGTTAGTATTTGCACCCAGCGCTGTTTTTCTCTCCATTTTGAAGCTGTAATTATTTCCCCCTGTCGTCTGCCTTCATGTGCTTTTTGTTAAAGAATATTCCTTTATTTTGTATCATGTATATAAGAGGATCAACTTGTAATCCTAAAGCAGAAGAGGTGAAACAAGATTTTTTTTTTTCTACATGTGTACTTTGTCGTCTTTCTCACACAACACAATGTTCACAGGTTTAGTCTCAAAACACCAGACAATTTCTTTTTTTATTAAGTGTTGGATATTTATTCATTTAATTTCCAAAGTGCAAACACTCGTAAGGATGAGCTACATCCAGCACAAGACACTGAAAAGTCACCTTCACTTGTCTGACATCTAGATTTCCCTGTTTTGTTTAAATCCAGCAAATGTAAACGTTGAGGTCAACACTGAAGAGTGGTTGTTTTTTATCACAGTAGTGGTCCTTTTTGCATCCTACACTGATGTTGACTGGCACCTCATTGTGCTTTTTCTTTTTTTAGAACGCATATGAAATTAAACTAAAACTCTCAAACTTATTGCTTTAATAAAAGAAGCATTTAAATACTTGGGTTAGGGTGTATCCAGACTGAGTCAGCTTGAGTTTAGTCACATGACTTGGTATTGCACCTAATTTAACAATATATGAGGATTTGATGTGGCTGGTGAAAGGGGAATGTCAGCGTCAGTACACCCATGACACAGGAACCCACTGAGGGCTTGAGGAGGCGCTCTCTAAAGCCTCTTCCACACCCTTCACGCTCTCGTCTACGTCATTGTTGATCAGGACGACGTCGAAGAAATGGCGGTAGAGACTGAAAATGGTGTCCGATTCCTTCTGGATGGCCTGCAGTGCCTCTGACTGTGGAGCGGAGGTTTTAAAAAGCAGGTCATTATTTTTGCAGCGGATTCATTTGATAATCTACAGTGCTATGGTTTAGCAATGTGGTGATAATTAGGAACTGTATCAAATTGGGGCAAAGTGGAAATGAATGTGAGACTGACCTGGGTGCCTGAGTTGGTTGGAGCTATGAACACGAAAAGTGGAGCAAACTCGGCTGTCCGGAGGAGCTTCAGTGTCTGAAAGGAAACCACATTTATTACATTTAGGTGTCTGTGCACGCAAGCAAAAGTGGTTTGAAATCTACTTGAAATGTCTCTGTAGTTGTTCATGTTTAAATATAAATATTACAGGTTTGACAAACGATAATTCATATCACTCAAGTTCGTGCTGTTGTACTGAATAACACCATTTATCAACAGATTGATTTGTTTCTTTAACCAGTCATGTTGCCCCGCCCACACATATCCTTCCGTGCCTATTGCGACTGGTGGAACTGGTGACTGACAATTAGCGAGCGATTTTTCCAAAAAAAAAAAAAAATGGAATTAGGCGAAAGTAGTTTTGAATGTGTACCGCTACTGTGTAGCCAAAAGGTGAAAAGAATAAACCATGGAGGTGGTGGAGAGTCCTGAGAAACTCACCAGATTTACTTTACAGTATATTTCCACTTATTCCACTTTAGAACATCAGCTCGGAACTTCCAGGTTCTGGGGTCGAATCCCAAATAGTGTTAATTGGAAAGCTAGTGCACTAAGTAGTGCCCTTGATCAGTTTACTAGCATTATTTGTTCCGGTAGCCAGCTCGTATTCCAAAACACCCGTAAACCAAATCGAATTTTCCCATAAGAAATAATGAAAACTCCAATTATTTGTTCCACAGCCCAAAAAAATAAATACATAAAATTAATTAATACAATATATAAGGTAAAAATAAAACTAATTAACCTGCACTTTACCTTTACATGATACTCGGCACTCGTAAACCAAGACTTGCTCGGTTTTCAAGTCAAAATGTATTAAAAATCTTTGCTCGTCTTGCGGAACACTCGTAAACCGCGTTACTCGCATTCCGAGGTTCCGCTGTACTAGAATTTTCTTTTCATTTATAAAAACAAGCTACAAGAGTGAAACAAATTATCATTAAACATCTCTGTAATATGTAACTAAAACAAAATCATGTTGTTGTGCAAATGTCGGAAAAGAACTGCCTTGACGAAAGGATTCTATGAGCTTAAAGGGTTCTAACGTTTGCTCCTCTTGAAGCTTTATGCTAAACCCTAAAACACAGCTTTTCTTTAAAAAGACCCCATGTTTTTTTTGTTTGTTTTTTCGTCTTTACCTGAGGCTCTATGTCCAGCAGCGCGATCTTGTCCTGCTCGTGTATCTTAAGGATGGTTTCGATCTTGGTGCCGAACATGCTGCCCTGAAAACTTCCGTACTCCAGGAGCTCGTTCCCCACAATGCACTTGGTCATCTGTTCGTTAGATATGAAATAATACTCCTGTCCGTTTTCTTCGTCTTTCCTCTGAGATCTGGTCGTGTCTGAGTGAAAGGAGAGATCTTTAATTAGGACGTAATACTGCGCCTCGAATCTGGTGATTAATACTTTATTACCGACTGACGAGAATAACAGCCGTCTGTCTCCATGCTGAGATTGTTCACAGCGTGTACCACAGTGATTTAAAATCATGTAGAGAGAGAGAGTATACTGTATAGAGGAAAGTCAAGCTGATCTGCATCGCAAACATTAAAGTCTACAACCACAGACAGAAAACAAATATTCTGATGAGTTTGGATTCACCATCAGGTCAATTTTTCTTGTTTTCCTTGAATGTTGAAAATAACATCACGTACACAACCACAACCATAACCATACACATGCATCAGCAAACGTCTGATGTAAAGTTAAACGTGTGCATGAATGTAAAGTCATGTGATTTTCAACTTCAGAACTAATCTTCTGTTGTAGCTGATATATTTTTAGCAAATGGTTTAACAGTTTGAAAAGAACGTAGATCACAACCTTTCTGTACGCTCATATTTTACTATTTACCTCAAAGTGGTGTGTGTGTGTGTGTGTGTGTGTGTGTGTTAATGCCCCAGCTGAAATATCCCTTAGATAACTATGCATCTTTTCATAACACAAATCCTGTTTCACTCCTCCTCCAAATGTGCTGATTTAGAGTCTACGTAAATGAGATACTGCTAAGCCACGCCCCTAGAACAGTAGAACTGAGAAACTAGCTGGGGGACGGGCTCTTCTTATATGAGGTCAGAATAGGAAGGGGAAATCTAATTGTTTAAACCTCATGGAAACATGGAAAAAGGACAAAAAGGGGGTCTGAGGATTTTTTTCTTGTACAAACACAAACTGGAGACCTGTCTAAGCGTCTAAACATGACTCAGAAGTGAATCTTGCATAATAGGCGCCCTTTAATTAGATGTTTATAGGTATATCTACTATATCATATTTTACGATGTCAAAAAATATAAACCAAATTTTGCATTTCTTTTTCTATAAATGAACACTTAAAATTAGAACTGTCATCAGAAGATTCAAAGGATTTTATTAATCCCAGCGGAAAACTGCTTAAAAATGTCAACAGAACAAGACAATTAACACTTAAAAATAGTAAAATATGCCTAAAAGGAGGTTTAACTGTCTTGTATTTGCTGTACTGTCACCTTTTATATTAAGTGATTGTAGACTAGATTCATTAGCTGTCGTGTCCTGCAGTGTAAAGCTCTCTCTAAAACACTGTACTGTATAAGGTACTTACGAGGAGCGGGATAGGCGAACTTCTCAGGGTATTTGGTCAGCAGTGCACTTTTGATGTGACTCCTTCCTACACCAGGAGCTCCTACAGAGAGTAAACAAAGACAGAAGCACGTATGACAGCATTAATGCAACGTACAGTACACTCAATTAGATGAACGCTCGTTGAAATTTCAGCACGACGTACAACCTCTGGAACACGTGATGTTTCCGGGTAACCGCACTTACCGATGAGTACCAGAGTTTTACGATTGAAGGCAGGGAGCTGGACAACCTCTTCATAAGAAATGACATCAAGCTGATCAAAGACTGGAGAGAGAAAAAAGGCACGTTGGTGTTGTTCGATTTTTTTTAAATCCACACAAGATTTATAAATATGTTTGAAATCCTGATGAAAAGGAAAGTTGCTGCTTACTAGAACTGTGTTTCGCCAGGTACTTGTCTTTGCATTTCTTCTTTTTCCCAAAAGGACTACACGACTGACTGGGCTCGGCACTGCTCTTACTTTTGCTAGCTACTCGCCTAGGAAGAGACAGAACCGTAAACTAGGCAAATAAGAAGATATTGCTTAATTAAGAAATTAGATCAGGTTTATACAGGGTCGGCCCAAAAGTTTCGATCCGTAAGCAGTTTTCCTTGTAATGGTTCAAAACCTTGAAATGGATTTGAAAACAGCAGGACAAACCCTCTGTGACGTCACGTCTAGGTTTTCTGAAGAGCAGTTTTAAAGCTCAGCTGTAGGAGTGCGGGTCATCGCCCATCTTGGCGGCAGCGGACTCTAAACCTCAGTTAATCTATAAATGGGCAGATGTAGGGAACATACGGAGCCTGGCTATTGGTTGGAACACGTCTACATACTACAATCTAGAAAGCTAAGCTAAAATGTTATAGTAGCTATTGCTAATTTATACGCTAATGCATTAGTTTGAACTCATGCATCATCCATCCGTTTCACATCGTCCCCGTCAACTCCTACATTTCTTGTGGCGAGTTAAACTACTCCGGTTAGCTGGATGCTAACGCGATGCAGCTGTCATTTAAATCAGCCACACCCTGAACTATGCATACTTTTTTGGTTTGATATCATTTTAACTGATGAGTTAATACATATATGGACATCAAAATACTTTTTCATCCCAGGCTGCAAACAAACATGTTTATTTCTGTTGTAACGTTGGCCATTTTAATATGGGCCTCTATGGGGATTAGTGCACTAAAGGAGGAAATAATCTCCGCGTGGAACATCATCAGCTCTGATACACTAAGACATGTTCAAATGTTCTTGTATTCAGCGTGCAGCAGAGTCACAATCTGGCCTTAATCTGAGCATCTGCTCCAATTTATACTTTTAAATACATTTGATCCAGTCTGTGCTGTATATATTATACATGATTTAATTCAAGTAAACCGACAGTGAAATGGGTAAGCCTGGCTAGATTCAGGAATCCATACCATTCCTGAAGTTCTGGGGACGGTATGAGCCCTGCAAAGTCTTTGCCCGATTTCTCCACCCTGCCCTGCCAC